>OY720637.1:43702038-44446205 GCA_963169105.1 Ceriagrion tenellum
GCGCAGGCCAAAACCAGTCAGGACAACGGTGCGCAGTCAGACCAGAAACTAGGAGAGTGATACGTAGAAGAACATTCTACCATGCAGTACACTACTCAAGATACAACTACTGGTTAGTACTATTAATGCGACCGATAAATGGCACTACAAGATACTTAATCATCCAAGAGTTATATCATGCCGGAGAATACATGCGATGTTAGTAGCTAACAACTATGTTAAGATATTTAACACTAGTGCAAAAACCTATTAAACATATTCAGTACCCTAGAACTGATCGAACGCAACTATTACCGTCCCTTATTGCTCGTGGAAAACATGACATTTTAAATCTATCGGTTTTACAGTCTATTTCCAGAATATTATTCCTGTGATCGTTCTTACCATTATAGTTTGGCTCTAGCAAAACACGTTGAACGTCCGGCAAAAAATAGTCTACATCAAACTTTCGTAAAAGATTTAATCTATATTTCCCCTTCAATTATAGAGAGGTTACCACCCTAAGTCCCTCAACAATTTAGTAGCACTGCTACGTTTATCGTTTCAATTTTTAACCAATCTAGCTGCCCTCCGCTGTATTCGATCTATACTACTCCTACTTCTAATCCTACTTCGTAAGGGTCCCATATACTAGCGGCGTACTCCAAGTGTGGTCTCACGAGAGAAAAGTAACATAGCTCCTTTACTTTCTCGTCACATTTTCCTATAATTCTTTTTGTAAATCTTAATATACAATTTGCCTGCCCGCAAATTTCCCGTACGTGCTTCCGATAAAATCAGCGTAAAGAAAGAGCGGCGAACATCTGCACCAAAGATACTTCCTACTACACAGAAAGTAGGTGATGAGCACATTTGATAGCACCAAACTACATCAGGAATAGCCATGACATACGGCTGGAATGAGAGATAAGTGCACTTATCGATAACGGTGAGTAATTCCGAATATTGCTTCCCGATTCGCTTCTCTTTAACTCTTAAGTAAACGGTGGAAAAGCGAATGAGAGGTACAATGATTTGACCGTTAGTATTTGCACACTTTATCTCACGTCTGAGACCAATCTGGTAACCAATGGCTTGGTAGTGGAGGTAATAAGAGATAAAAGAAATAACTTTTTTTGCTCGAAGGATATCTCCAGTACATCTTCCGGCACTGGGATACCATCCCCGTAAGAAGGTTTTACCAGGGAACGAACCACCAAGCTCTACCTAAATCATCTGATGCAGAGGGATTCACACAGGATATAGCGAGATTTTTCCTTAATCAAAATGGATACCATCTTCCAATTTTGCTTTCAAAATTAAACATTTGTAAGAAACACGAAGAAAATGTGACAACATTAAGGACACAAAAACTTTGACTTTATTTCAACTTATCAGTATTAACTTATCAGTATTCAACTAAGCGTAAATCTCAAAGTGTTTATCTTGCCCTATTTTTTTCACGGCGTACGCTGATAAAACCTTCACAAGCGAAAATTATTTTTGCAATTTTTAACAATATTACGGTGAGTAACACTTTTCTATTATTTTTTAAGAAATGCAAGAAAAACGCACAGTAACACTAAAGGCGTTAAAGAATTCCTCACTTTGTGAACACGATGCATATTTTAAACCCACAGCCTCTTACATGCCATTGAAAATGGAGTGTATATTTTGGCAAATATTTCTAATAGTAGCGCTGTAAATGGCTTGTACTGTGTCATTATTAGTAAGATACTTCTACTTCCACTGAGATCGAATTTATAGAACTTTTATTGAATAGATCTCACGCTCAAACTACCTCAAGTAAAAAAGACGTTATCCGCGTCCGCCCTAACTCGCAATTTAAAGTAGAATACCAGTAGTGATGATCACAAAGATTACTGGAGATAATTCTGTAAAAATTCCATATCACACAACTAGGGCCGTTATTCAGCAAGGATTCGACACGGTCGGACCTAGGAAAATCCGTGAATGTGACTTCACAGTGCCCGACCAATCTCAACTTTGGAAAGGCCATGTGTTGAAATTTTCGAGGCTGTGAGGTCAAAATTACGTCTCTGTCGACGCTCGTAAATTCCGAGACCATACCAAATAACCCCCAGGGAGGATAATTCTGAGCTCATACATTCAAATAATCTTCACGTTAAAGGTAGGTTTTATAGAAAATCTTGGCCTCGGGATTTCAGTCTCAAGAGAGGGACGAAATTTTGATATCAAAGCCCTGCCGAAAACATTACCAAGTGTTCCATTCATCTGTTGAGACTTTCCGGGGGTTTCAGCGACACGTCTACGGATTTTCAGAGGTGTAGCCGTGTCGAGTCCTTCCTGACAACGACCCCTAGGTAATAATGTCGCTAGGCTCTACCAAATAACCCCCAGGGAAGGTAATTATAACCTCATAAATTAAAGTATTCTTCAGGTTAAAGGTTGGGGTTTATAAAAACTCTAAGTCTCGGAATTTCAGTCGTAGTTCAAATATTATAAGACGATTTATGCCATTTTTTACTCCCCCCCCACTCTCCCTTTTGTAAGACAATGTAAGAATTTTCCCACTCCCTCCCCTCCCTCTAAGTCGTACATAAGACGTTAGATGTACGTTAATGAGCATGGAGGTAATGTAGTTCGCCAGTCAGGCGATAGAATAGGAGCAAAGGTGTAGCGGTAAGATTACTGAAAATCCACCAGTAACGAGCTGATGCTCCATGTCACAGCTAACTTTCATTCGGGAACGATAAAGTACTTCAAGACGGACAAAAATCTTATGTAAATTGGTTCCAGACCGCCTGCCCCCCTACATAAGACAATGAAGGATGATTTCAACCCTCCCACCCCCAAAAATGTCTTACGTAATACTTGAATGGCCCCTTAGGAGAGAGACGGAATGTTGAGATCAAAACCTCGAAAATAGTTTTTTTTAAAAAAAGGTTCATTCATAACTTATGAATGGATTACAGTTTACATCTAAATCTATATCTACGTCATACCCTGCAAGCCACCCAAAGGGTGTGAGGCAGGGGGTGCTTCCATACCAGGCATGCATAATGATACGGTACAACACCGAAACTACATTGAAACCAGCGTACCACACATGCAACGCGCCAATTAACAATCTACTAACCAAGAAACATTCTATCGTCAATCGTTCCAACCTGCAAGGGGTACAAGGACTACTACTACATATTCAAAATATCATGCATAAATAAGAACATCAATATTTACATCATGCAGAAATAAGAACGTAGAGAATGTAAAGAAATAGATTTACTGTCTGCCCATTATCACAATTCGAACTATTCATGACGACGATCACAGCTGTTATGGTCCCGAATGGTACGCGGAAAAAATGACATTTTATACCTATCGGTTCTATAATCTATCTCTCTAATTTTATTGGCGCGATCTAATCTGCCGTTGTACGAGGGGGTTAATAGTATGTTTTTCACGTCGTCAGAGAAATGTTTTTCCTGAAATTTAGTTAAGAGGTTCAACCTATCTACGCTGTGATAGCGATTCCCATACTTATTCTTCTAACAGTCCAGACACACTAGCCAACTTATCGTAGCATCGTTTCACAAACCTAGCTCCTCTTCGCTGTACGCGGTCTAACTCTGATATCAACCCCGTTTCGTATGGATCCGATACACTAACAGCGTATTCCAGATGAGGCCTAACGATTGAAAAATAACAACGTTCTTTAACTTTCTCATCACATTTTCCGAGTACTCTCTTGATTTTTTTTATTGAGTGACTCTCTTGATTAGTTTATTTATCATTGAAATTAAAATGGTACAAAAACGACGTAAATACACCGAAAATAAAAACATAATATAGAGATATACATCATAGTAGTACAAACATCACATTAAAACAGGTCATATTGCAGATTAAAAATTAAAGAAATATGATATACAATCGTATGCATTAAAGTAGTGGCAGAGATTTGACATAAATGTAAAATATATAATCACAGCTGACTATAAGGTTTTGGTCCTGCTAAGCCTATATAATAGGCTTGTCAGCAGTTACGTCAAAATGTTGAGGTTTTTTCGGGGATGTCGGCGACACATTAACGGATTTTTCTAGATGTAACCGTGTCGAGTCCTTCCTGAATACAGTCCCTAGGTAATAACGTCAGGAGGCTCCCTCGACCAGCCATCCTCGCTTGGGTCTTTGACCCTTCCAAACAGCGGTCAGCGGGGGTTGCTATTCGGAGAGAGGAAGTCGGTCGGTCCCGTCCGACCTAGGTCACACACAACTCAAACTAGGCTTGTGCGATGAACGAATATGCCCATCGAGGGTCGATGAAAAAAACCATCGAGATGATTCGGTTTCGATGATTGTCATCGACGACGATGAGTCGATGAATTCATCGCCGTCGATGAACTCACCGACCTCGATTAGTCGATGAATTCATTCATCGCCGACGGAAAGGTAGGGATAGGCACACTCGGGCGAGGCAACACAAATAATTATCATCTAATGGGGATGGATTCATTGACTCATCTACATCGGTGAATTCATCGACTCATCGACGTCAGTGAATTCATGGACTCACTGACGATTATGAATTCATCGACGTCGATGATCGATGACATTCATTGTCATCGACGCGGTTAATCGCATCGCGATGACTAAAATCACCGTCGATGAATTTGATGAATCGACTCATCGCACAAGCCTAGAAGAAGACATTGAAGCTTTACGTCCTTCGAACAAATGACATTTAGCTGAAAATTTATGATGGATTTAATCTCGTAGCGGAGAGGAGGGTGTGTAGAACAAACCTAATTAAAAATAAACTATTTCAGTGTTTCCACATTATAAGTTGATATACGATCGGTTTCGTCAAATGGTATAAATAGGTATACATCATCATCCTGATAATATCGCGTTATGTGACATAACCGGCAGTACATTTAATTAATCCTTGAAAACGTACACATGAGTGTTTATTAACTGTGAGAGAGTCGTAACTAGAGATCATCGATGTCGGTGAATTCATCGACGCCGTTCATCGCAACGCGATGACTAAAATCATCGTCGATGAATTCGATGAATCAACTCATCGCACAAGCCTAACTCAAACGGCCCTGAGCGAGCGAATATAACGCGCGTACGTGCCGCAGGGGACGCTTATCTGCTGCGCTAACCCCGTCATCCAAGACTCCTTCCACTGCACTCCCCCTTTTCGCGGAGCTGACAAGAGCCGTGCACTCGTGCGATGGCGGGTGGTCGGGGGAGTGGGGGGGGGGGGCGGTTGAGTTGGCAACGCGAATCTTGCGGGGGCGGGGGGTTGGGTGGGAGGAGGTGAGAGGTCGAAGGGGTTAAAGACAGAGCGAAGGACAACACAACGGACAACGCCGGCGCCTTCATAAGCGAGGGATAGACCGCGCGCGCTAAGCCTCGGCAGGCAGTTGGTCACGCCCCCCCCCCCTCTTTCATCCCGACCATTTCAGCCAACTGCTGTCATGAAAAAGAAAAATGCCCACTCCATCAAAGGGTCGATATACTGGAGCATCGAGGATATACGGGAAGGATGGGGGAGGAAGAAAGAAGATTAGTACTAAAAAAAATATTTCAAGAAATTAAAGATTTTGCATATCAACTGACGCGTATTCAATAACACAAATCTTTAATATCAGTCTATTTTGACTGCTTTATACGTATAAGCAGTAATTTACGAGGATTGGGCTCAGTTTTGTAAATGACTTCTAACACCTCTTACGGCCAACTTTTCGCGGATGTATCTCCGCATCCTCAGGGCTTAGTACAGCAAATACAACCTAACTTCGCGAAGTACTGAGTTCTAAAAGTAAGTTGAATTTTCTTTCATCCGAAAAATTCGCATAAAATGCACATCCTATCCAGTGCATTCTCCAGATGTATCTCCGCATCCTCAGGCTTAGTACAGCAAATACAATCAAATTTCGCGAAGTACTGAGTTCTAAAAGTAAGTTGAATTTTCTTTCATCCAAAAAATTCGCATAAAATGCACATCCTATCCAGTGCATTATATGGAAAAAGAATCATTTTTAGGGATCAAAATATTTTAATCGATGGGCCTGTCTCAAGAAAATTTTCCTAACAAATATAAAAAGTTTTATTAACTTATAATTGTTCTAACATTTTTACTTTTTTTAATAAACTATAAAGAAATTTTAAAGACAATCTTTTAACTTGAGACGGATATCATGCTGTTTCAATATAATAAATGAACAGTAACCGTTTTTATTGTTGCTTAACATAAAGATCAATACATGAATTTATTCAAATTAAATACGGAACAAAGAATTTTTAATGACATCCTAAACCTATAAACATTTGATTAAAATATTTAATAATTAATATCCCAAAAATATACCGTCGATGACATGAATATGTATTCTGTACAATTTTTCTCATATGTGTTTTTCATTTATTTAAATAAATAATGATCCGAATTCCCGGTACAAACTGTAGTAAAATTGAGTTATATGCATAGAATTCAGTGAACAATATATGTTTCAAGAGTTATTTTCATTATATTTCAAACAAATGGAGTACATTCTCGCTTTACATTCGCAAATGGCCGGCTGCAAGAACATTTACAATTAGTTATGGAATCAATAGTTATAAGATCCATGAAGTTACTGATTCATAAAAATATTCAGGTTGCAGGAGCACAGTCTACTAGTAAATTAACTTATTTACCAATATGATTAATAGCTTCGAATATGTGTTCTAATCTTTTACCGCCGAATAAAATTTATGAAAGTTTAACCAACGAATAATTGCTAATGCATATCATAATTAGTCAGAGTAAACGGACTGATCAATTGTCTCGAAGCAACTCTTTTATTTTCAAGTAATTAAGTCTCCAAGCGGTTTAGTGTGCATCTGCCATCTTGGCTATTTATGGAACTAAACGCCAAAAGTTATGAAACCAATAAATTTATCAAACGTTTCTGCAAAAGTTATCGAATGGTTGCTATGGCTTGTTGGTTGTTATGGGTCCCATAACTTTATGGAATACAGATGTGTCGTTACTGCAAGTGGCCAAAAGAAGCCCATTCCGTCGTGTTATCGAAAGGTAAGAAAGCAAACAGCAGGGATAACCAATATGGAGGATATTTCGGTTGTCAGGCAACCGCTTGATGCTGTAATGCCCTCACCATCAATCTCAATGGTTCCAACATATAAACAGACACTTCAGATCAAACATGGTCCCCTAATTTTTTTCCGACTGATTTTTAAAATTTATTAACATGTGCACTCATTGACCCACGGTTACCATTCCAGCCACATCTAAGGGTGGATGAAAAATAGAGCATCGAGGATGGGACGGAAGAAGCGCAATAGACAGGATGGGGGTGGCAGGGAGTTGGAGGAGAGAAGAAGATCATTATCTCCTGACATAATACACACATACATTCACTCGAGCACACACCCTCATAACTGACTCCCCTGCCTGATATCTCTGTCGGGAGAGTGTGTTCGCCCGTGATGGGTTCGTTGACGGAGACGGTGACGAGGTCCGATTGCGATCGGGAGCACAAAGGGAGCCCGTTATGTTACACAGCCTTGCTTTTCGCCTTAAAAGCCCATACGCCCCCCTTTTCGCCTTGCAGAACTCTCCCTAGCGGTCGGGGTAAGAGAAGCGAGCATATGCTGCCATCGGGGTAGGCGCACTTCGCTGGAATCGGTCGCAAATGATGAGAAATATCCTGGGTTGCTCAGAGCGAGCTAAAGAAAAACACATGCAAAAATTATCCGTATCATAATTTGCTAGTTAATGGCCGGTTGCAAGAACATTTAGTCATGGAATCAAGAGTCATGAGATCCAGAAAGTTAAAGTTCTCATTAAAACATTCGAGTTGCAGGAACACATCCACTACTTACATAACCCATTAAACATTAGTTAATAGCTTCAAATATTTGATTTAATGTTCTACCGCCGGATAAAATTTATGAAAGTTTAGTTTATATTTAATTGCAAATGCACATAATAATTAGTCAGTAAGAGTAAATCCAGTGGTAATTTGTCTCAAAACAACTCATTTGTCTAGTAATTAAGTGTCCACGCGGTTCATTGTGCATCCGCCATCTTGGCTACTTATGGAACTCAAAACTCCATGCCATTAGTTATGAAACCAATAAAATTATCGAATTCTGCAACACTTATTGAATAGTTGCCATGGATTATGGTTCCCATAACTTTACGGAATACATGTGTGTCGTTCCTGCAGCTGGCCATAAGACTTCTTCTCAACATGCCACTGATAAAAATTGTGAGTTACGGGACATTTTCCATTCAATTATATTACATTTTTAATGTTGGCATCAGCATTTGATTTTCAGGTACCCTATCAGTATTTGATAAAATGCCGGTACCTCGGACATGAACATGAGAACGTCAGAGATAATTCTAATGATAGTTCATCAGCCTTTAAGTCTGGTAACTTTTAATACTTACCGAAGAAGTTATCTCGTGATTGAAAGACTCATTGGGAAATAAATGGCTCATTCGGAAAACTGAAAAATCTTATCGTTAAGTCGGCAAAAAACCTTTTACAAAATAAAGTCACTCTCAATTCATCATTGACATGGCACTCGACGCATGGCGTCATGAACATAAATTAACGGCAAATCCAGTATCACACTCAGCCACAAGCGACCCGTCAAGTCAGCTTCATTTCCCAATTCCTCGCAAGTTAAGATCTGTTGCTGTGTATCACGATAACAAGATTCGAGGCATACGGATTCATTTCTACATCCATATGCTATCCTGCAGGCGTGTTGGCACACTGGCCGTGTAAAAATATCAAGGATAAGGTTTTAGGAGGTTAAATGGTGAATTGTGCCTAATCTTTGTGTGTTTTGAGTGGAGCTCAGTTTTAATTTCAGCCACTATTGAGGTGAGAAGAGCGAATTTTTGCACCTATCTGTTCGCAACAATGTATCTCTCGCATTTTATCGCTTCCGTCGGACTTAGAAATGTAGTGTGGGGTCAAAATGATACTCTCTTTGACGGTTTGAAACTCACCTGTTTTGAATTTCTCATGCGCACTATATTAAATAACAATACATTAGTGCACTTAATACCATAGGCACTTATCAAGGCTATTCTTTCTTCAATAGAGACTACCCGTGAGTGTCACGTAGATCGTTGTCAGCACACACCATATGCTCTGTTGGATACCTGCCCCCTCAACGAGGCTCGGCGTCAACGCCAGCCGTCAATTGAGCTATCGGGCACTTGAGTCGGCTAGCCATTGTGAGGGACACCGTTGTCGCACTGGGGCTCTTAAGTCGAAAGGGATAGTCAGGAGATTTACCTTCCTATTTGCTGTCCAATTTTCCTTCCAACAAACCTTCCGATATACCTTCCGATATACCTTCCAATATACCTTCCAATATACCTTACAATATATCTTCCAATATACCCTCCAATTTACCTTCCAATTTACCTTCCGATTTACCTCGTAAACTTTCCCACTAAAACCGTCAATTTTTTGGTAAATTTCTCACACTCGAAAACTTTTACGCGCTAACCTTTATGCATCAATGAATTCATTAAAAATATATTTTTAATTCCAAGGCTCATACTCGCAGGGGTAACGCTCCATGGAAACTATTAGTAGGATATTTTTTTCTTTGGAGACATGTTCTCATCATTACTCACAAAGTCAGCCGACCGCAGCGCCATTAGCAATGAACTAACGCATATTGGCTTTCGGCAGTTTTCGCAAATAACCAGTAAAAATATGTGGTCATGTCCTACATTTAATTTTCATTCAATTTCCCAGGTCTTTCCACTTCTCATCAACGGATTTTTTTTTAAATCTTGAATATGCTTTCTTGTTCAAATTTACGTTTGTCTGCTGCAACCTGAGCTATCCCCATAAGAGCTGATGTCAAAATCTCTTCTTTCAAGGCTGAATTACAGGAAAAATAGCCTGGAAACCCTATTTTATACTCATTTCAGTTTATAAAAAGCACTATAAAGATGCTAGCTATATTTTGGATTCCAGAAAATCTGGTATAAGTGAACTGCACTATGAAAAAATTATTAATTTCCACTGTGATAGTATTTATTACGACCGCTTTCGCTTTTTACAGTATCTTCAGGTCTATCCTATCAGCCTATAACAGTGGAAGTTGCTCATTTTTTCAAGGTGCAGTTTTGTTCCGTTACCACTCCATTGGGCCTGAAATCATAGATTATGCTCTGGAATAAGTGGTCCTGCGGCCAAAGGGGCTGCTCTGTAGAGCCTCGAGATTCCGGAGTCTCGAAAGAGGTGTACTTTTGAGGTAACCGCCACGAAAATTTTAAACAGGATCATTCAAAAGTTGAGATTTCTCGCGGGCTATGACGTCACACCAACGGATTCGACATGATTAAGTCACGGATTTTCCGTGACTTAATCATGTCGAATAAATATAAGATATCATAAGAAAACAAAAGTAATGAGATTCTGTAGGACAAAGAAAGCTAGGCTTGTGATTAAAGTTGGAAGACACAAACTCGAGCAAGTAGAGTAATTTTACTACTTAGAGGAAAACGGACATAGCAGCAAAGACATGCCGAAGAGAATAGCGCTAGCTTAGGAGGCGTTTAGCAATTGAAGAGAGTTGATGACGGGGACATTGGGTAAGGAAGTGAAGAAGAGGCTGGTGAAGAGCTTGATATGGAGCGTAGCGTTGTATGGTGCAGAAACGTGGACCCTCGGAAAGGAGGACGAGAAATTTGAGATGTGAGATGTGGGTGTGGAGAAGGTTAGGTGGACGGAGAGGAACAATAACGAGGAAGTGCTTAAGATGGTGGGCGAGGAAAGGAAATTTCTTAAAGAAATCCGGGATAGCCAGTGTAGATGGCTGGAGGATGTAATAAGGGGTGATAGGTTGCTCAAGAATGTGATGAGGGAAGTATTTTGGGCAAGTGGTGGGAAAAAGGAAGAAGGAGAATTGGTTTAATGGACGGGATGAATAAGGGTAGATCGTATGATGAGGCAAAAAAGGATATACTAGAGGGAGATAGGCCTCTGTAAGTGTAGAAAACCGGGAGGAGATTCTATGACATTCAATAAAACCTACATTTACCGGTAGAATAGTTAAATAATAACAATGCTCCGTTTCCACTCTATCAGGCCTGGAATCAC
Organism: Ceriagrion tenellum; assembly: GCA_963169105.1. Taxonomy (NCBI): domain Eukaryota; kingdom Metazoa; phylum Arthropoda; class Insecta; order Odonata; family Coenagrionidae; genus Ceriagrion; species Ceriagrion tenellum. The sequence continues at coordinate 43,713,159 of OY720637.1, forward strand.
AGATTATGTTCTAGAATAAATGGCCCTGCGGCCATGGGGGATATTCTGTACAGCCTCGACATTCCCGAGTCACGAAAGTGACGTTATTTTGACGTCACCGCCGCGGAAATTTTAAACAGGACCATTCAAAAGTTGAGATTTCTCGCGGGCTATGACGTCACATCCACGGATTTTCTGAGACTTCCGAGAATCGTGTCGAGTCCTTACTGAATAAGGCCCCAAAACCACCCTCGAGTCAATCCTAGTCATGAGAGGGCGGCGTCGGGTGGAATCCTCATAGTGACCTCACGGTTAGACACTCGCAACACGCTCGAGTAAGACTCATAGAAACGAGCGCTCGCGCGAACCCATCTTATCCCGTCTTATCGCGGGGTATCTGTGGAGGGGGTGAGTGGCAGGAGGGCACGGAGTGCGACCCGTGACTCAGACCGGCGCGTCACGGGGCAGCCAGCCGCCGTGTCACCAGCTAGCTTCACAGACACACAGAATCACCGGATTGGCGAGTACCCAACAGGGGTCACAGTAAAGGCCCACCGAAGGAATTACATTTCCCTTCGTCGCCAAAAGTCTTACGAATGCCCTCATTACTTCGCTCGCCAAATCGTTCGTCAGAGCAATTTAGGCACTCGGGACACTTCAACGCAACTTGCAAGCGACATTTTTAACTATGCACACGGCACATACATCTACATCTACGTCATACCCTGCAAGCCACCCAAAGGGTGTGTGGCAGGGGGTGCTTCCACACCAGGCATGCATGAATGACACGGTAGAACACCGAAATTACATTGAAACCCGCGCACCACACATGCAAAGCGCCAGTTACAAATCTAATACCCAAGAAACATTTTATCGTCAATCGTTCCAACATGCAAGGGATACAAAGACTACCACTACATATTCAAAGGCGTGACATATACATATACATTACATATTCACATGCGTGATAAAACTACGCAAATGCGATGGATTATGGCACAAAATTGAGAATTATCGTCATGTCATCCGAAGGATGGATTTATTTCTGCATGAGAAATTCATAAGCAATATATAGAATATTATCATAACGCCTCACTACATCCCTAGGTCAGACATAAGCGATAAAACAAGAGAGATACATTGCCGAAGAGATGGGTACTGAAACTTGTTCTTGCCGCGCACAAAAAGCGTCCACAATAAAAAATGAGCTCCACTAAATACACTGCCATAATACACGTCAACATTTCACCTCCCAAAACCTTATATCTTTACACGGCAGGTTTCCTAACACGCCCGCACACACTGCGCTGCGAGCCATCAAATCTACAAACTACACAGTGAGCCATCAAATCTACATACCACACTGCGAGCCATTAAATCTACATACTACACTGCGAGCCATAAAATCTACATACTACACTGCGAGCCATAAAATCTACATACTACACTGCGAGCCATAAAATCTACATACTACACTGCGAGCCATCAAATCTACATACTACACTGCGAGCCATCAAATCTACATACTACACTGCGAGCCATCAAATCTACATACTACACTGCGAGCCATCAAATCTACATACTACACTGCGAGCCATAAAATCTACATACTACACTGCGAGCCATAAAATCTACATACTACACTGCGAGCCATAAAATCTACATACTACACTGCGAGCCATAAAATCTACATACTACACTGCGAGCCATCAAATCTACATACTACACTGCGAGCCACCACATGCGGCGTCTCGCAGTGTAGTATGTAGACGTAGAAGTAGATTTCTAGAATCTACCGATTTTAATCGAGAAAACGGCCGGCTTCATCGAATAATCATTCCCGAGAAGAAAACAAAAAACTGAATAATTAAAATTCGTCGCTTATTAAAAGAAATAATTCAATTATTCCACGATAATAGTTGTTAATTTAATGAAAATCCGAGAAAAAATTAAAATGCATACCCTTTTGCTAGAGATAGAATCCCGTTTTCCACATATTCGGTACGAAATCAAACTTTTTGTAAAGCTACACCATCTGTATGCATTTGTAAAATCAAAAGCTGAAAATCATCTCAGCAATCAGGTTTACGAACTCTTTCTCGCTCTCTTTGAAGTACCATAAAAAGTGAGCCACGATGTTTAATAGGTATTGAAGAAATCAAAATTTATTATTCAGACCTATTACCATTCACTAAGCCAGCTCGGAGGAGAGACATTTTTCCTGATATGATGATCCGGTAATTCCAGGGAAAACAGCCACTTATTCCCCGTGACCTGACAACAAACCATTCAAGTCATACAAACATTAAACTCTCCATTAGAGAGAAGAGAAATTGAAATTAAGAAACTGATACTTCTTTCAACGAGGCAATGTTAGGAAAGAAATATGTTTATAAAAATATAAATAATTCAATTAATAACATAACCACCCATAACTACTAGGTGACTTAGTAAACGGGTTTACACGGTTAAATATTAAACTGGGCACGTCCTTATGCAGGTAAAGCGTTAAACACATGATCAAACATATGAGGACCCCGGAAGTCAAGGGGTCTAAGTAACAAAATCGTGGTTTTGAGAAAACTTGAGTCAAAGTTGAAACTTGTTGGTACAATCCACTTAGTAGTTATAAGGCATTACTGTAGATAGCATCACCTGTCTAGAAAATCACTTGCATCCCTTTACCACCTAAAAGATTTATATTTTTACATCCCATTCCTGTACCCAACTTATTTTTTGTAATGTCACTTAGACCCCTTGACTTCTGGGGTCCACATATATATTTGATACTGCAATACGCACCATATACGCAACCATAAGCGATTACGCATTCAGAATTTCTCTTTAGAGTCCGACCTTGGCGTCAATACCAAAGCGCTGACTGAGCACAACATTCGGCTAATCAAGTAGGTCAAGGGTGAGAATCTCGCCCGATATGACTCTGAAACATTTGTAAACGTATATAAATTAAATATTTTGCACGGATAAGCTTTCCCTAACTTGGAGTTTCCATCAGAGTCCGGCAGCACCACGCAGAGGGACATCTTTACGATGTTCCCTCCGATTATATCGCCGATGCCACGCTCGTCTGTCCAGCGAATAAAATACGGAGACTCTCTCTGTCGGCAAGGATGGAGTCTTTCCGTGATTCAATCACACTACCCCCTGTCATCCGATGAGCGACCTCTTGAGCAGATGGAACGTCACGTATTCCGAGAAAAATCGTGACGTGATCGCTGTGCACGGGCAGCGCGTTGAACTCGTGGGGTGACGGTGCAGAACATGAAAAGCACGTAACAATAATAGTTTTGTGGCACAGAACCCTTGGAGTGCCATTCTGCAACTTTTATCGCCCGTCGATAAAAAATATTTTCTCCCCACTGAACCTCATCAACATTGGCGAGTCTATCATTAACATCTACATCTACATTTACTTATTACCCTGCAAGCCACCAAAGGGGCGTTTCGCAGGGGGTGACTCATCACCAACATGAACTAGAATGAAGAAATTTACTTTCACCAACAAGCACCACACTATCGGAACACTACAAATGCTACAGAAACTACTAAAATATCCATAATGTAACTATGAAAACGTGACACAAGAGTCATCCAGGGAACATACAAAACATAGTGATAGCACTACTCGGTAGATTTAGAAACATGCATTAGGGTGCATATGAATTATACAGCTGCACTACCAGTCAACTAACCTAATTCAAAGTCTAACCGCAGCCATTCTGGTCTCTTATCGATCGCGGAAAAACGACATTTTAAACCTTTCTGTTCTACAATCTACTTCCCGTATTAAATGTCATCCACAATCATGGATAGATTGGTCGGATATATAAAACTGTCTTGGGTCTTTTGGTGGTTTCCATGGTCAACAACCTTATTTTACCTTTAACTTTTACGATTTCACAGGTTATAACAGGGACACAGCCCGTGTTTCGACGAATGACCTTCGTCAGCAGGTGATTTTTTTAGGTTGAAAACTACCACCCAGTCCTACCACGCTGCCAGCTGTTAAGAACTATATTTAGAGATATGTTCAACCTAAAAAATCACTCGACAATGACGATCATTCGTCGAAACCCGAGCCATGTCTCTTTTATAACCTGTGTCACTGTAAAACTTTGGTGAATAAATTTGTTGGATTAGTCGAACCTCGACAACCAAGCCCTTGATGTGAGTCAGCGGTTGTACGCAGAAGAAAGCAATCATGGCCGCCTATTTCACATACAAATGCTCCCGAAGTCGACAATTGACAGGTTTATATCAAGCGTTTAACTGTAAAAATCTCCAAAACTGGCGACTGTCGGGAAAGACGAGGTCTTTAGACTTGCCATTGTTGAGAATATCCGAAGGTGACATAACTATTGTTTGTCAATGGACGACAAAACTTACACAATTTACCCTTGGAGTAGATCACCAATCGAAATTTCACGTCACAAATACATTTGAAATCAAATCACAGATATAATCAATTTTTGAATATTCTACGACTCTATCCGATGCTCAGCCCCCATTACTCTCTATTCATCCACAAGCCTTCTGGTAACTGCTTTTCTCTGACTACCTTTTCTATCCCTTCTCACCAACTAACTCTGGGCCCCCCTATATTTTCCTACCCTATGGATTCCATGTTAAAATTTGCATATGTAATCTCTCGTTCGTCATACGCAGTATGCGACCATAACGCACAAGCATTTTTTGAAATGTCATCTACTATTGTGTGGGCGACTCCCATTATATTTCTCATCATCTCATTTGTGGTTCTTAGCCGTCTTGATTTCCCCGCAGATCGTCTCCAATAATCCATCTCTGTAACATTAAGCATTTGAAAGAAATGATATAACTTACTGTAATGAGCTAATATATCATCCTGAAATGTTAATGTTCCCTCTAGATCATCAAATATTTGTGAAATAACCGTATGAAACATTTCTGGAGCACAGCATAGACCAAATGGTAAGCCATTGAACTTAAAGCGCCCGAATGGACTAGCAAAAGTACACAATTTGGAACTACTATCATCTACTGGTAGTAACCAAAATCCAGACAATGCATCCAATTTTGTAAAGATCTTTTCTCCAGTCACTTTTGCACTTATTTCATCAAATGTAGGAAAGTCATAGCGAGCCCTTTTGATGGCCTTATTCAATGGACGAGGGTCTATGCAAATGCGCCAGCTACCATTGCCAATGCTACCAAGCATACCATAATCATAGGAGATCCATTAGTTAAAATAGGTTGGTATGAGAGCAGAATTCCAAACATTTGCTCATCCACCTCTGGCGAAGAGGGCACATTCTTCCAAATATTATCCGCTTCATCAGTTTGGCACGATTTCCACTCTCCTCATTCCATACATTTTTCTATTCCTTCCCCTTCAAGGCTTTTTTTTTAAATTTTGTATGAACTTGACGAAACCTATGCAAATGTAATCTTTGTTTTTTATGGTGAATACACTATCTATCTATCTATCTATCTATCTAGCTTTCCCAGCATCCTCCTCTCTATCATGGTCTTCACCCTCTCTCCGTTCTTCAACACGTCCAAACCATGCACTCTTGTCTCCTCGTAATCCCCTTTTGAGGTCTCCTCACCCACATAGTCGAGAACTTCCTCGTTCGCCTTCTTTTCCGTCCACCGCAATCTTCTCCAAACCTCCTCCACACCCACATCTCAATAGTCTCCCGGAAGCGAAATCTGCATTCCACTATTTATGCAAGATCCCAATGTGACTTTCATACGTATCGCAAAATTGCTCATCCCAAATTGACTTCACCGTGATTTCGACCCGAGTTACCTCATCTAAGGAGTTGAAAACAAGCGATTTCGTGATTTATTAATAAATAATAGCCTTAAAACCTACAAATTTTAATTCGGCATCCATTTCACAAGAGCAACGCTTCTACTGCATAAACTTCCAGCTAAACTCGACTATAAGAGTAAAACCAATCAATTAAGCAGCTACAAGGAAGTGATGTAAATTAATTTACAGTAAAATTGTCTCTAGACAACTTCTCAAGGAGAAAAACTAAATGAAGTCATGAAAACCAGTAGACAATGTGTGTAAATCTAAAGCAAAAGATACAGGTTAATTTAGCAGATTTAAAAAAAAACTAGCTTTCCTCATTTCATGTACAGTGAAACCTGTGTTAAGCGACCACGGACGGTGCCACTGAATAATGGTCGTTAAGAGGGGAGGTCGTTCGACAGGGGTTCAGTTTATAGGAGAACATATTATGCCAATGAACGGGCGGCTGATTTGAAAAAAATGGAAAAACTCTCGAAGCAACGGTTTTGTTAAAACTTATACAGATATCTTTCATCTCCTCATAATTTACCTGCTTCAGGGAAATTTCAATGCAGGTAAATATGATGTGCATATACAGTGAAACCTGTATTAAGCGACCACCGACGGTTCCGCTGAAAAATGATCGTTGAGACAAGTGGTCGCTTGATAGGAGTGGTCGTTAAGAAGGGTTTAAGTGTATTAGCTTTATCTCAAGAGAGAATGAGAACTGAGTTCAGGTTGAGCCAAGTAATTACTGAGAGGATTTTCATAAATAGTATATCTTTCAAGTTTTATTTATGTTTGAGATTCAACAAAAATACGGCAGACAAGAGTCAATCGTTCGTAAATAATTTTTTTATCGTAAGCTACTCCTATTTCCCCATGTGGAATGCCATACTGTGTTAAGATTACGAAATCATAGCTGCATCGTAAGTTAGTGAGAACGAGTACTCCTAGCAATAATAGGATGAGTTCATCACTATATCTACTTCTATGATGAATCACGAAGATTCTTGGGGTTATCGACTTTCACAAGGAGGAAAAATCAGTTAAACTAAGTGTCGATAAATGGTGTGCCGGCTTGCATCTTTAGAGAAGACCCACAATATCATGTGAATAGAATCAATAGATAGATGATCTACGAGCTCACTCACATCCGCGGCGAAGAACACTCGGGAAAGTCGAGAAGGCCTGCGTCGCATACTTCTCCATTCGCGAATCGCGGCGGCCGTCACGCTTAATCTATAAACCCGAGGGCAGAGGGAGAGATTAAGCGATAGATGATCGAGAAGCATGCGCGACGCTTGGAAGAGGTCGGGGAGGAAGCGGAGAAGAAGAAATCCCGGGATTAAAAATAAAGCGGCTGAGAGACGCCGGATTCGTGTTCCGGACGCACGCGTTCGTTCATTTTTTCGCTGACCTCCGGGACGCAACGCAACGGGGAGGCTCCGCATGACACATCCCCGTCAAAAACAAACGCCTCTCTGGATGTTCGTTCCCTTGAGGTCTCCTAACGCCTATTCTCCGACCAGTTCCCTCGATTCTGACTCCATGATAATCTCCAAGCCGAAAATCAGCTCCGGAATCATGCAGGGTCCATGGTGAGATTAAGTTTACGTCAATTTTATCGCTTTAGTGTGACGCAAGGAAAATTCAACCTTCATCTGTACAATGGTTTTAAAATTTTTGACATCAGCTGGAGGGCTATTTTGTTTATACATACGCTACCAACGCGGTAGTACAATAGCGCGTGCTAGAGCCAGCGAAGCGCCAGGCGCCATTCCATTTCTTTTGACGTTACGACCACTGCGACCATACGATAAATAAGCGTTAGTTACGATAAAAAGGCGCCACATCCGAAAAACAGAATTGCATTGTCGTGAAGCTACTCACTGTTTTACCGTATGGCCACGGCGATACGGCGTGATGAAAAAATAGAATCGCACCCCTGGACTAGAAGGCGAACATCGGTAAAACACAGGGAATCATACACTATCTTCCAGCATATTCAAATGCCATTCCATCATAATATTGGAACGAAAGAGTATTTTAACAGAATTTTCATTGAAAATGAAAATGTACGCACCAATTCAGCCTACCTTTTGAGTTATTGGCCAATTACTGGATAATATAAGGTACTTATAGCTAGATTTTCCCTAGTCATCGTTGAAATCGATAATACGAATATTATTTCTTTAATTCCAGCATCTGTATGGAGCATGACGTAAAAATTGTAACATCAAAGGCGCAAAATTTTGAATTAAAAGACTGAAAATCTTGGTTTCATTAAATAAATAAATATGAATAAGGTGTTAACATGACTCATTTTTTTCACGCCGTACGCTAAAAACGCTTTCACAACCGAAGATTCGTATGCGATTCTGTAATATTTACCGTACAATTAATACAAACAACACTATGTTAAGTTTCTGACGATATCTATGAGTTATAAATTCACCATATAAAAAAAGTCTCTCTGAGTCCCTCAAGTGTACTATTTACCACTAAAACGACTGGCACTTTTTTTGCAAATGCCTCCTAAAGCAGTGCTAAGAGCGGTTAATATTTTGGTAACTTAGGAAAACTAAGAGATTTTTCTTTATGCTCCGTTAAATTCATAGAATTTTGTACAAAATGATACCTCATCCAAATTTCCTTACTTCAAAATGCGCTTGTTCTACAAAAATGCCTCTAAAACTGAACCATCGAATCGACAAAATATATTCTTTACAAAACGTTTATATTCAATTACCATTTTGCAAAATGTATACCTCACTTTTCAGATATCTAGTTTTAATCAGTAGGGGTATCATTACATACTAATATCACAAAATATAATAAATATGATGCAGTGGAATACCTTGTCAAACAGAGGAGCCAGAAGGAAATGAGATTTGAAAATAACCAGAATACAAAAAAAAAGAATACCGCAGACTGGGCCATGTTTTTTTCTTGCCATCATAGACACCATTTGTGTATCACTTTAAATTTTCAGGCGCTAAAAGAAGCATATTAATATCAATGACGCAGAAAAGTAGTATGTGTGACTTAATTTAGCAATAGGCTACTTGTTCTGCAGATATATTCGAGGCTATAGTGTGAATCATTTATTTCACGCTGCACGCGAACTAGCACATGGCAAGCAAATTCGTCACATAAATTCCTGATTCGCCAACAGGGGCGACTGACGACAGGCTTACCTCCTTCTACCCTAGAACTAGTCCATAGTAATGCCATTCCGATTATCTCTATTTTCACGCTACTAATGCATCAAGAACAAAATACAAATGTTAGTTCGCAGGTTTCCGCGGCGTTGATCAAATGATTTCAACATTTCTCGGGTTGCATCCGCGTCAGTTGTCATTCAGCGCAACAGTTTTGCCAGCTATCCTGCAGGCGTCCTCAGGTAAAGGATGAGCCTGAGGACGCCAGCCTCCTAAACCTGAGGACGCCAGCAGGATAGCTGGCGAAGCTGTTGTGCTGAATGACAACTGACGCGGATGCAACCCGAGAAATGTTGAAAACAAAATACAAATGCCTAAAAATACTCACTACATTGACGCAACGGCGACCACATTACGGCTTACCACGCTTCAGATTATACTTCACTCAATCCATTAAGCCAATTCTCTTTCTTCCCTTTCCCTTCTGACCCAGACTCACCAGATAAGAAAATATAACGAAAAATATAGAATCATTGACCTACCGATTATATTAGCGTTTATTTCTAACGTTGTGCGTCACTGAGAGTAATCCCTGTTACTTGGTTGGACGCAAAGATGCTGGGGTCAATATTCCCTAACAACCATTCTCCATGGTAACAACTCATTGTCCGTAACTGCTCCACTATTACCAACATTGAATGCTGATGAATGCAGCTCCTGTTCTCTTTGCCAGTTCATGCATCCCACTTACGATGTGGAAAGAGCGTATCAATGCACTCAGTATATGTGACTCACCGTCCTGTCCTTCATTGCTTCCCTAGCGATTAGAAATAGCCAACCCACATCTATGCCACAACGATTAAAGTCGGCAGATAACATCGGATCACGAAGTTCAAGCCGCCAGAAAGACGTCTGCTGCCACTGTGAAAAATGATTGCTGTGTACTGCGGAACATCATTAATATAATTTTCAGTATTAATTCGTCATACATCGCTATACATGAACCTTGAAAAGGGCTAGCAATAAGTGATTGTTTTAAGAAGTAATTTGAGGCGTCATTTTGAGAAAACTTCCAACCTCCATGATGAAAAAGAATGTCTTTGTACTATTTTCAAACTTATATGGCGACAATGGTTTCAGCGGAAAAGTGTACACCTTGATAATAACACTGATGGGTAGAAACCTAGTTCATTCCATAAAATAACTGCGAAAATTGTAGGGACTTTGTTGTAATTCTTCACCATGAAAGGAAGTGATTGTTAATTTTTTCTCACAAAACGAATAACTTGAAGCATATCTCCAGTGCCGTGGAAAATTATCGAACAACCGTTGAAAAAAATATTGTGATTCATGTAAAAACACGCAGATAGCTTTCAAATATAATTAGGACAATAGGAAAAGCTCTTAAATGACACTAAGGCTCCTAAAATACCGGCAGAGGAACTGGGAAATTTAGAAGCAATGGATAAGTGGGTTTGATTAAGAAAAAATGTAAAGATGCCGTGAACAACAAGTAACGTAGGGGTCCTCCAAATAGCTGAAAGTAAAAGAAGTAATAAAGCTCCACAAAGTACATATTACGGAAAAGTTATTTCACTGGTTCTCAAAAGTATCAGCCTTCTAAAACCAATGACGGAAAAGAAGTTAACAAGAAAATTTGTCGAAGAATGCTAAAGATGCAAAGAGAGATTTATACGGCTGGAAAAATATTGCAACCTTTATGAAATAGCATAAAAAGTAGTAGAAAGTCAAAATTATGATGAAAGCCATGATGTTTTTCCACTAAATGACATATATTCTGATTGAGATTTTGCATGCAAATAGAGGAACCTTAGATGGGGTAGAACGACAGAAATTATCAGCTATCGATGGTTAAAATGACGGGTAAAACATCATAATAAAAAGATTAAAACATTTACTTTTCTATAAATCTTGCATTGTTTCGGCATCGGAGGGATTATTCAAAATACTGCGCTTTTGCATGCAGTTCAATGCTCGACTAAAAGTGTACACACATGGTGAGTATTCATGAACAGATGGTCTTGCCAGCCTGCAGTGAATATCCCTCCGGAATGCAAGAGTTCAAGGAAGTGGCAGAAGACAATCGGAAACGCGGGTCGCGCCAATATCGTGGGCCGAAAGGAATTCCGTCGCCACTCAACGCATTCCAAAGACAATATTACGGATGAAATGGGGCACTCACACTCAAGTGCCCCATTGGTGGAGAGTAGGTAGGTATTCCACGGAGGCGGTAAGTCCTCTGAAGAGTAATTCCCGGAAAGCGCACCGCACACAGTCACGTAGGAAATTTGGGTCGGGCAAATATGATTCAAGGCGGGATCTCACTCAGCCACTCCCGAGGTGTTTAGATAAAAATGCAAGGAGCACTTTCACTTCCGACGGCCTGCGTTTCTATCCTGTCGGGAAACCGTTAGCGCCGCCCCTAAACGATGACACCGTCAGTTTCATAGAAGAAAACGGCTTAAAATTCACAGGTATATGGGAAGCATTTTTAATGACACACTAGTGGAAAGCGCACATTTAAGTGACACACCCCTCGAAGACACACTTGAAAAAGTTTTCTAAAAAATGATACGAGTGAATTGTCAATTAAATGGACAAAGGCCTAGATAAATAGGAAATACATTCCAATTTCAGCACGTAATTTCTCACAAAAATAAGGGCTTCACACACAAGTGTCCACATCATATTACGCGAACTCGGCATCAACCAACTTTCTTAAAACTTCCAGCATTCCCTACGTATTTCTCGATAGTTTGAAAGCACCATATTCTTACTTTCGACATCAGTGTCAATTTAAAGCTATCGTATGTGCCGTCAAGAGTAACCAGAGTTGTAAGCTATAGAAACAAATAAATCGCGACGCATAGATTTGGAATATGGTGATGACCAGAAAGTAAAATCCGATGAAGTTTTCTCACTTCTCTGTGACTATCACAATGGTGGGAAAAGTAAGACCAGAAAATTAAATTACCAGTGCCACACCGTTGATTAAACATTTTTAGACACAGGTAACCGTCTAAGAGTTCATTTTTACTATATTTTTGCGATGAAAATATTAGCAGACGAATAATATTACATACTCGCATTCACTGTATATTCTGATACACTGAAGTTCATGATTCGCATATTATTTACATTTGCTTCAAGGAAGAATGTGAGTAGAAAATGCAAAAAAAATTACAGCATGACTTTAAAATGAAACATGAGAAGGATATTCCTAAATTACTAAGTGGTAAGCTCAAGTATAATACTCGAAAAACTTGTGTAAATTAAAATTGAACTTAAAGTTGAATGACAGCGACGTTAGATGCATGATAGTAAAATGATCCATTTCAAAAAAATTTAAAATTATATCTCCTAAAGCCACATTTCCACTTCCAAATTCGACACTTTCGAAGGAAGGTCGAGCAACTAATTTTGCGGACCATCGCCTAGGGCGAAGGTAGAGAAATGCCGAGCTAAACTGGCTGTTCAGCCTAGACGTCAACATACAGGTGTTCAGACGTCGCTCCGTTCATGGTGATCGTTAGAGAGTAATTAACGAAAAAACTCCATAAGGAGACCACCTAAACAAGAGTACGTGTCGTGTGTAATATCGACTAAATCTCACAGAATTTGCAACAATGGCGTTTCATCTGAAGAGCGCGTCATAAATTTTTAAACGGGCTTTCGATACCAGTACCAATGAAGATAAGGGTATCGGGTTGGTGTGGTGGTCGGAGTACTGGCTAACCATACGGGCAGTCAGGGTTCAAATCCCTGCAGAGGAGGACGTTCTTCAGAGAAAATCCGATCCCTACTTGAATATCTTGCGGAGGGCACTTCAAGTTCAGTACTCGGCCTGTCGGATGAGACGTTAATTAAACCGTGGTCCCCTTGGCGCCTTTCGTTAAGAGCAGGCTAATGCCGACGCCGGGTTTCAAGCCCCCATTCCTTCCTTACCTGTCCTATGGTCGCCTCCCCAAGTATCCATCCATCCACCGATGCAGATTGGCAGGTAAAAACAAATTTACATGTTACATGAATAATGACCGCCAATCATAGATGTCGTCGTTTCACGTCGAACATTACGTTCCCGAGCATTATCATTCAAAGCCACGGCTGAGTAATTCATCCAAGTAAGAGTAGTTCAATTTAGTCCCGGCATACCTACCTTAATCTTAAATATCCTACTTGCATGGCAATAGTGCATGTTTGGTGATCTTCACCCCCTGCCACACACCCTCGTGGTGGCTCGCAGGGTATCACGTAGATGTAGATGTAGATGCATGTAATAGAAACCAATAATCCCTTTCTTATTACGTAGATACTAATCATCTAGCTGCATGTGACCCTATTATCTAGCATGTCTCCATTGAATATCCTAGTTGCATGTCAATAGTGCATGTTTGGTGATCTTCACCCCCTGCCACACACCCTCGTGGCGGCTCGCAGGGTATTACGTAGACGTAGACGTACTATCCTAAGCATGAAAACCGAAGCTAATACAACATCAAATTGATGATTCTCACGCCAACAAACCGACAGGCTGATATTTTACAGAAAAACCAAATTATCGTTCAGTCAACGAAAAGGCTACGTCACCTTTCAGTAAACATTAACCAGACATTACCAGAGTAATGTCAGGTTAATGAGCAGTATTTTGAACCATCTGAAAATATTTAAGAGTAAAATACATTAACCAGACATTGACAGACAGCAGTTTTTTGAACCATCTGAAAATATTTAAGAGTAAAATAAATTTTCGAAGAAGATTCTCCAATACCTTCTATGACCGAAACCATTTTTGTGTCATGTTTGACAGCATTGATTACGTATTTAAAGATAACTTTTACTAAACCACAAAAAACACACATAAAAACATGACCCGGGTTTCAATATATAAGTATCATCGTCAGGTGAAATTATTGAAACCCTGGTCGTGCTTTTATGTGTGTTTTTTTGTGGTTAAGTAAAAGTTATCACTAAATATGTCCGTCGAAACATACCACCAAGTAAACAAAGATACTGTTTTATTTGCTAGCCATGATTACGTCAGAGTACAGCATAAAACAGTGTTGACCTTTCTTCATGATATCCTAAAATCAGGTGAATCGACTGAGCAAGTCGACTTGATATTCCTTGATTTCAAGAAGGCATTCGACAAGGTTCCTCACAAAAAATTCATATATAAATTGCAATCATGCGAAGTTAATAGAAAAATAGTGAATTGGATAAGTGACTTTCACTACATCTCTAGGTCTGACAGATGCGATAAAATAAGAGAGATACTCTGACGAACAGATAGGTGCAAAAACTCGTTCTTTCCGCGAACGATCAGAGACCGCAATAAAAATTGAGCTCCACTAAATACACTCCTATAATACATGTTACAATTTCATCTCCAAAAATGTACACCTTTACAGGGCTGGTGACCTGACACCCCCAGCCACACGCCCAAGCGGCGGCTCGCGGGGTATTACTTATGTAGACGACTATATTTCTCACTGTTTTCATTCAGCCTTTACAATTAATACTGGAGTGAGCACTCAAAATTGAAATTTCCATTCCCATTCATGCATCCCTCTTAAGACTGAGATTAAATTCAGAGGTATTTATGGTGTACTTGAACACTAAACCCAGTCTAAAAGTGAATGCGAATGGGTTGAAACATATAAATTGAGTAGTGGATTATTGTGAAGGTAATTGTATGTTCATTGTTTTATCGCTTCTCTCGCGCCTACGAGATTACATCTGTTTGCTTCATAAACTCGATTAATTCTGGCTTAACTTTGTGAAAATCCATTCTAAAGAATTCAAATGCGATATGGTACTTTTTTCACAGTTTTGATTTCAGGTCGACCGGTTTCGTCACATAGGCGACATCATCAGGCCTGATGATGTCGCCTATGTGACGAAACCGGTCGACCTGAAATAAAAAACTATGGAAAAAAGTACCATATCGCATTTGAATTCTTTGTTTGCTTCATGTTTATACATTTCCGAAACTATAAGTTCCACAGCCGGAAACCCATTATTGAATCCAATGCGATGCTTGTTTCATCCGAATGAGGGAGATCATATCTCGGGTTGCGGCTTCACAGTTCCACGGCTTGTGAATCTGGCGCCCTTCCCTGGAGTTGAAGATGGAAAAGAGCCCCCTTACTTAAATAGAATGCGTAGGAGGTGACGAGGATCTTGGGAGAGGCAAATAATTGCAAGTGCCAACTGAACCCACATATCCCATCCGTACTCTTTTTTTCCTTCGCTTCGGGTCCGTTTAATGATGAGCCCGTTATGCGTGTAACACGATTCCATTAGTGACAAATTCTTTCAGTCACTTCCCAAGCTATCGAGACAGAGAAATATCAAAGGCGCAGGAAAATTTCGCGTATAAATACGCTCAATAATAAAAGGTTGTCCAAGTGGGAGAGTAGTAGAAAAAACAGACAAGCGGCGTTTACAAAGCAGAAATATTTTTTTATACTGTCTCTATCCTTGGAGCTAATGGCTAAATTCTTCGAATAAACGAAACATCATAGTGCCACCCGATGAAATCATAAAAAAAAGTTTACAGGTTACTATGTTTCCTGTAAAAATTCACATCATTCGGTATTAAAAAAGATATTTCACCAAAAGAAGGGAGCTTTCTCATCCAGTGCACAATGGCGCTAAACTGACGATAAATTACGTAAATATACTTTCAATTATTTGATTAACTGCAAAACGACCCACAACAAGCTCAGCAAAAGTTAATAAATACACCCGTTTTGTAAAAACTTCAATTATCATGACCCGATTTTAAATAGGAAGCGAATTTCGCGACAACCCTGGCACTAGGGCACCACTTGCGTTAAAAGATGACAATTCAGAGTTAGAAGGTAATTATGTATCATCTACTGAATAACCACATCAGAGCATGAAGGATTGCAAACATTACTTGTGAAATTAATGAAAGATAAGTTAATTTCGCGCAAAGAACATGCCGAATCACTTGGCTTCTGCTAAAAGTCTCGTATTCTATGTCTTCAAATGAGGAATTGAATCTCGTTTAGGTCGATTACTCAAAAGATACGTCGTAGTTAAGTATCGGACAACACAAACACACTAAAGAAGTATGATCTTTACGGAGATTTCTCGCAAGAGGCCAACGCATTTGTTGCAAGCCATAGCAAACAAATGTCCTGGTTCTTTTTAAAATAATTCAGAGTTAAAAGGTAATTACGTTAGTCTACTCAAAAAACACTTCATAGCATGAAGGATTACAAACTTTATTTTTGAAATTAATGAGAGGGCAATAACGCGCAAATCACATGTCGAATGACTTGATTTTTTTCTAAATTCTCGTACTTTCTGTCATTACTCGAGGAATTTAATCACGTTAAGGACAATAATTTAAAAGGTAAAACGTACTAAGGGGTTCCACAACACAAATACACGAAAGAAGTATGAGCTTAACGGAGATATTTCGCAAGAGGCCAGCGTATTTGTTGCAAGCTATAGTAAATAAATAGATCCTAGTTCTTTATTTAAATAAGGTCAAAATGTTTATACGCGCCGACCATAGCAACGAGGAGCAAGACTCAAGTGCGTAAAAACCCTCCGATAAGGAAGTGATGCGCACTGTTCGAAGTGAGACGCGCGAGTGAGAAATCAGTCGATCCCAGAAAGAAATTCGAAAAATCGATGACGTCATGCGAATTCCGAAAACATGACATACGTGTAGGGGCAAGGAATACCCGAGAAGTGCAAGAGGAACGACAAAAAAATGATAATAAACGACATCGGGAGAGCCATTAAGCTTACCGAGAACGAAAGTGGGCAGTAAAACCCGCGCCGGACCTTAACGGCGAGTCACATTCGAAGTCCCGCCGCATCTCGCGGCATGTGTCCTCCATACGCACGAGAGTAGGCAAAATGTTAATCGTATGTATATACATCGGCGAGAGTGTGTGTTCCAGATAATATTATTAAGCACAAGCGTGATATTTCACCCGTGAGATCTCCACAGAAGCCACGGAATGAGCGCAAAGGCCAGATACATTAATTCAAAACGGCATGCGAATATCGTCCGTAATTAGGGACAACTAAATGGACATGGCAGATCATAAGTATAGAATTGAGCAATCAATTTCGGCGTAAAATTCTCTTAATGGCTCCAAAGGCGGATTTTTTAAGGAGCCCATCGACCAGTTTAAATTTTACCAGCCTCTTCTTTTTTTAGAGATCGTATGGTGTCACTGCACTCATTACAACGCCTTCGCCTGAATTTAATGGCACCGAATATGTTATAAAACCTATACGAGGGTACGATTTTGGGCATTCGGTACCAAAAAGAGAAAAGCGAGATTTTTGAAAGCGAGATACGTCCAAAGTACTTTCTTTCCCCACAGAAATGTGAAACGATATATCCGATACCCTTGTAAAAACCGTCCCAAGCTTTATTGGTGTACTTAGCAGTGAAGCAGCTCTGTAGAAGGTTAAAAGTTCTTCTGAAAACTTGCATATTTCTTAATACCACACATTTCAAGTAAATACTCCCATAATCAAGATCCCAACAAGGTAAGGTTCCTAAACCATAGTCCTTCAATTCACTTTGGCAAAATTGCACACCAATGGAACCTCTTCCATTAAGATATTTAATAAAATATGTCAACTTGAAAGTGACATTTCCTGGATGTAACATAGTTGGGATGTATTTTATGAAAAATCAACCGAAAATAGCACTAAGTTATTCCTTCATCATATTGGTTCTTTCTCTAAGGTGAATCTGTCCCCAGAGGTTTCAATTGAACTGCTCCCTCCATGCTCGTCTATCCTGTGCTGCCTCCCTCAGCTCTTCGTAACACCTTCCATTCCGAATATCCGTCAACATATTATCTCTTCGTCTTAACTTCCCTTTCGTTCCCTCGATCTTGTCATCTAATATTCTTTTCAGCAGGCAATCTTTACTTAGGACGTGCCTAATCCAGTTCGCCTTCCTCTTTCTTATTAATCTTTAAATACTCCTTTCCTCATTCATCCTTGCTAGCACTTTCTCGTTCCTCACTTTATCACTCCATTTTATTCTTTCCATTCTTCTCCCTAGTCACATTTCAAAACATTCTAGATATTTCTCCTCTAACCTCCGGACTGTCCAAGTTATATCACTAAATATCACCCTGATACCCTAAACATAATTCTCCTTCTAAGGTGAATCTGTCCTCAGACAGGTTTCACTTGAACTGCTCCCTCCATGTTCGTCTATCCTGTGATGCCTCCCTCAGCTCATCGTAGCTCCTTCCATGCATAATATCAGTCAACACATTATTTCTTCGTCTCCCTCTCTTTTCCTCGATCTTTCCGTTTTAATATTATTTTCAGCAGGCAATCTTCCCTCAGGACTTGTCCCATCCAGTTAGCCTTTCTCTTTCTTAATAATCTTCAAATATTCCTTTACTCATTCATCCTCGATAGCACTTTCTCGTTCCTCACTTTATCACTCCATTTTAATCTTTCCATTCTTTTCCATAGCCACATTTCATATCCCTCTAGATATTTCTCCTCCTCTCGGACTATCAATATTTCACCTCCATAAATCATTATTATTATTATGTAATCTACCAGTAAAGGTAGGTTTTTTTGAACATCAAAAAATCTCCTCCCTGTCTTTTACACATTCAAGGGCCTATCTACCACTAGTATATCCTTTTCGCCTTTGCATAAGATCTACCCTTCTTCATCCCGCCCTCTTTCCTCAGGACTTGTCCCATCCCGTCCCATCCAGTTAGCCTTTCTCTTTCTTAATGATCTTCAAATATTCCTTTACTCATTCATCCTTGATAGCACTTTCTCGTTCCTCACTTTATCACTCCATTTTAATCTTTCCATTCTTCTCCATAACCAAATTTCAAAACCCATCAAGATATTTCTCCTCTAACCTCCGGACTGTCCAAGTTTCTGCTCCATAAAAACACAACACTCCAAATAAAACATTTAACAAATCTTTCTCTTAAGCCTATGTTTATTGCTTAGGCTAACAATTTGGTAACGCGCTCATTTAGAGTAAGGAGAAGGTATGCAACATGATTATCTTTGTATCCCCAGAGTCTCGACGTAGAGATTCACTGATTTTAAACCAACAAACCACTCAGAAGTTGTCTTTCACAAACTGACTGACTAGGAGGTCACCGGTTCGTACCCGATCGCATTCCACGGAGATTAAAATTCATGAATTTTGCCATTCGGAAACTTTTAGAGGGCACGGCGAGCTGACTCGTCAATCTTTCCTTTCGCCTTCGAGGTTATTTCCAATCGTAAGGGAATCCAATCCGAGACCGACTGAGCCGAACTGTAACAGTATCCCCAAAACAAAAATAAATAAGACAAGCGTCATTATCTCAGTTTCGAACGAGGGAGCGTAGGTGGTGTGGAGATATCCTTTATTTTAAATGGCCGGACCATTGTATTTCGGAAGGTGACTGGGGAGGGGTCGCTTCTCTGAAGAAATGTCCTCCACTTGGGCGCGGGGCAAAACTAGTTCCAGGGGTTTAGGGGCGGGGTCACCAGATCCTCATTCCGATGCACTCCTGGACACAAGCCTCCGCCCTTATCTACCGCACCTTGGTAGATTCCATCGCAGATTGAAATTAAGGCCAATTTTCCTTCAGTTTTTGTTGGCCCCGGTGGCGGCGGGGTAAAGTCCTCGCCAGCTAACCCGAGGGTCGCGGGTTCGAGCCGCGCCTGGGTAGAATATTTCCTGCCCAGGACATGAGTGTGTGTGTTCGTCTCTTGTTAATGTTAAAACACCCTTAGATTAGCTGTTTTCGGGGTTGTGAGTATAAGAAAATATATAATTTTAAAATATCACTCACAAAAAAGTATCCTCTTCAGGATATCTAGAACCAAAATATCTTTCCAGGCCCCAGTGGCAACTAGGTTAAATCCACGCCTGCTAAACCAAGGGTCGGGGGTACGAATCCCACCTGGGTGTGTTTGTTTGCGTTCGTATATTGTTCCTGTTATTCACCCGATATAAATCGGCCAAGTGCGCTCTATTCGGCGCAGTGACGATTAAGTAAAATTACCGCACAATCCTGATTTTACGAGTAATTCAAACGAAAGCTGAAATCCCACAGGCCAAAAGAATAGGACATGTTAGAGTTGATATGTTGTTGCTGTTATAGAACCGATATAGATTGCCCGAATGCCCTGTATTCGCGGTCCTGAAGATAATATAAATAAAATGAAATTACCGCACAATCCTGATTTCACAGGCAATTCAAACGAAAGCTGAAATCACTCAGAACAAAAGAATAGCACTTACTGGAAACCTTGAAGCTTCGTCGAATAAAAACGCAATTCTGCCTTTCAAAAAGATATGAAAATCACAGATATATAAGAAAATTAGAACGGAATACAAATGAATGGAACGCCCAAAATTAGTTTATGTGAGATATACATAATACGGCCATCACAAGCAGAAATATTTGTACAAGTTTTGAAGATTGAAGGGATAGTTTCTTTGACATTGTTTTACGGACTGCAGATGTAGCAGGGAAAAGTAGCCATCAAGTGATGTATTAGCGAATTTACCGGAATGGAAACCATTGTTTTCCTTTGCATTGCTCATGAAAATGCACGATTTTTTCGCCCAGATGATTATCTTGTACAAATCGTTTGCTTTGGCTCGCGTAGACACGAGCGATCCTTCGAATAAGCCGCCGGTGTTAAATGCCCTCAACGTTTAAAAGATCCCCTAGGAGTTCTGGCCGCGGGGATCGTTCTATCCCATCCTCCCCTAAGCTTCCTCTCCTTCGCCGCTGGGGATGAAACATGCCACCGATCCCAAAATATCCCATCGCCCTTTTAAGGACGCGTCCCTCTCCTACCAAAACCCTATCCCTCCCTCTCCACACCCCCTCGCGCTATTCGAATTTCCCCGAGCCGCTCATATCACCACACTGCACGATCAAATGCCGCGACACTCACGGAGTCTAATTACTCACATGCGCTTTATCATTCAAAAAACGACAAAAGTAAATTTAAACGATATCCATATCACATTTGCCCCGCCCACAAAGCGGTGACCCGCCCTCCATGAAGACGAGGATTCGGTCACAACGCGTGATGGGGTGAGCTCGATTGCAGTCAATTAAGTCCACAGGGAAGATTTAACATTTTCGATATCCACAAAGTGTCTAAAACTTGACTGGAAATCCTTTCACTGTACTCACCTTCTGGATGACCAATGGCGCTCCGAAGTCCTTGCCTCCCTGGAGACGGAAGCCCCATGGGGAGCCGTCGAAACGGGATAATTTGACGGTGACCAACGACGAAGACATGGTGACCTCTTCTTAATCCCCCTTCGCGAAGTTGCGATGTCAAAAGCGTAGATTACGTGCGGAGACGGGAAATGAATTCGCCCCGGCCGGAAGGAAAGACGACTGTTCTTCCTCTAGAGGGATCCCGTGGAGTTAAAAAATAAAAAAAAACAGAGACGAAACGACCGCCACCCCCCTCCTCAGGTTACTCTCCTCGGGCCGCTAATCTTCCGCGCAAGTGCGAAAAACAGTCGACGACTGCGGCGGCGCGCTCTTCTCTCGTTCGTAAATTGAACGGGGCCCAGCAGTAGTATACTCGAAGTCCCAGCGCGCGTTCCACCGCCTTCTCGTTTCGTACACCGGACGTCCTCGTCCACCTCTGTCTCTCGCTCGACTCCCAAGAGACATGGAGAAGGAAGGACGATGAGGAGGGGGGGGCACCTCCCTCCCCCTCCCGCCGTGTCCTTTACCTTCCCCTCCCTCTATCTTCTCCCTCCACTCCTACCGACTCCCCTCCCCTTCCTTACGCCTGCCATCCAGAGGGCTCTTGAGATGTCCCCCTTCTTCCACTCTCCCTCCCTTCTCTCTTCCCCTCCTCTAGCTTTTCGCTAGCCGCGCATGCGCACCGTTCCTCACCGCGTGGCGGTTTGTTGAAACCTTCGCGGATGGTCGCATTTTGATTAATCAAATACTTTTGATCAAATAACAGAATCTGAATAAACAAAGTTTGAGAAATACCAAATTCTGCTCTTTCTATATTCTCGATAAAATTGATTTCTAAATTATCCAGGATATCGAGTCCAAATAAACATTTCTCGGGATCTGTAGAGGCATGGAAATGAATCTTTTGTTCAGAAAGTAACTTCGTTCTATTCCACACTTTGTAAACATGAAAATTAAAGTGTAGTATTATCAACCACGGAACTAGCCGCGCAGTTACTTCAACGGAGTCACTCTAGTGATCGCACAATCGTGTGAAATTCACAGTGGAATAAATCATTCGCCTGGACTGGGAATCGAACCCAGAGCCCTCGATTCACGCCGAGTGCCTTAACCACAACTTGCTCCTTAAAGCCCACATGAGATTCACATTTAGAAGAGGACGCCTGGGTAGCTTCATTGGTTAGAGCACTCGACGCGAAATCGAGGGATTTGGGTTCGATTGCCAGTCCAGGCGATTGATTTTTCCTCCATGAATTTCACACAATTTTTCAATATTACACATAAAAATACTGTTAAAGCGTATCGTTGACAGAGTCGCCCATATAGCCAAATGGATAAATTTACTTTAAGGCATCATCACGAAAATTACCATCGAAATTAGTAGGCGCCTCACGCTGGAGCAAGATGTATTAATTAAATATATTAATCCTCTTACACATCTTATTGATTAAACAAATTATAATTAATAATTATTAATGTTACATATTAATCCGACCTGTTTTATATTACGGCCGTATGATTTGGAATACTTACCAAGTTACTTTTGAGATGATATTTGAAAAAATACGGATGCGTTTTGCTAAATGGTTCATCATCATCTGGTATTCTGCCTGCTGGCAGGTCCCGTACACCACTGCTGTCTCCATCCGCTTCTGTCCCGAGCTTTTTTCTTTGCTTCATCATTGCTGATGTTCTTCACCTGATCCACCAATTTAATTCTTCTCCTTCCTCTCTTTTTCTTTCCTTCAATTGAACCCTCAAGTGCCACAGTGATTATACTTTTCCTTCTAATCACATGGCCCAACCAGTTTGATTTCCTATTCCTTGTTTCCTTTAGGAGCGATCTTCCTTCTTTTACTTTGCTCAAAACCTTTTCATTTCTCATCTTATCTACCCATCTTACTTTTTCCATCCTTCTCCACATCCACATTTCATAAGCTTCTATTCTATTCCTTTCCCTCTTACCTAATGTCCACGCTTCACATCCATACATGAAAACGCTCCATGAATAACATTTAGCTAGTCTCTTTCTCAGCTCCAGATCCAGGCTTTTATTGCATAGCAAGTTTTTCTTCTGGCCGAATGCCTCTTTTGCCATTGCTATCCTTGCTTTTATTTCTGCAATACTTCTCCAGTCGTCTGTCACCATCGCTCCTAGGTACCGGTAGCTTTTCACTTTTCCTATTACACCTTCATTTATTTTCACACTCGTATAATTTTCACAGTTTACTGGCATCGCCTTTTTTTGTCTTCACTAGGTTTACTGGCATCACCATTGTCTTTCCTAGGTTTATCTTCATCCCATAGGTGTTCCCTAAATAACGGTCCTGTTTATAGAAAAAATTAACTACCCCAATTTATGTAAAACCTTTATGCTATTTCCACTCAAAGTCAGAAGGAAAGTTTCTGATGCAATTTTCATTTGTAATATTATAATGGGTATAGTTGATTCTAGCCATCTCTTTGGCTTAGTAAACATAAATGCCCCTCCTAAGAGGACTAAATACACTCCGCTCTTCCGATGTCATTTCGATCGGGTGGATGTTTCCAAGTATGAACCTTTATCAAGGATGATGCGTGCGGTAAATGGGTCATTGGATTATATTAAAGATTCGGACTTGCTTTCTGACTAACTTGGGAAGTTGAGGCCGGTTGTAAAGTCACCAGATGTCGATATTATCCTGATCTGAACGAAAGGCACCGATTGGTCCACACGCCTTCACATTTCATTCGAAGGAACGAAGTAAGGAAATTGCGCCCAAGTAAGAATAGAGGATCCATTGAAAAACTTCGTTCTCTTCAGAATTCAAACTTGGGCCCCATGGATATAAAACCAAAACCCTTGTCCCCAAATCATGAGAGGGCTTTCTTGTTATAACAGTGAATACAATGGATATTTTCCAACCTTTAAACTTATTGCAATCCCTCAATGGATTTCAAGAGAACCAGTAATACTTAAGCCCGATTTTTCATAAAAATCAATACCAAAAATGAAACAGATTTTAGCTGCTTCTTTCATAATTGCAGTTGATTCTCACCTTTGAATTCCTTGTATTTTGTGAGGACCATACAAAGAGATCAGCCTTCAGTCAACGCAAGCTGAAAATAATGACGGATTCTCTTCTTGGAGACATATTTACTGGACTTGCCAGATGTTCCCTCATCCGTTGGGTATACAAATTTCATTAAATCACAACCTCCGGCTTCCTTAGTGGTAAAGGATGGAGAAATGCACTTAATAAAGTGCCCAGAACTAGAGGAGCTCCAAATAAAAGGGAAAAACGTATGTTGCTCTGCTTTCACTTTTAATATCATAAGTACTTCTAAATCATATGTCATCTCGAATACATACATAAGGTAGGGCAGAGGAGCGGCACTGCAATGATAAAATTATCTTTCCGGGGTCTCTTCAAAAGATCGCAACAGGGCATGTGGGTCCCAGAGTTTTCCACCGATGTTAATATCATACCATGTGTCTATGAGGTTGAAGGTTACCTTCGTCGAAACGAAGCATAACGAGTTCTTCCCTGAGTTGATTTGTTTATCGAAATAATTGGGAAAATTCTTCCCACGGCAATGGCAAAAGTTAGGTTTTATTTAAATCAGGCAGAGCTAAATTTCCCAACACTCATTTCGTCATAAAATGAATTCGAGGGTTATTCTATGGTTTTAGAGATCGTGAGGCATGAAAATAAATAATACGAAGACTAAAATCCTAGTATGCTAGAAGAGGGAATCTGAATGTGTAAGTCTCACTAAGATGAGATAAATTAGAGCAATTGGATTCCTTTACCTATCAAGGAAGTACATTCGACCTATCAAGGAAGTAGATCGACTCATCACGTGGGACGGTAGAAGTACAACGGACATCAAGCGGAGAATAGCCCAGGCTAAGAAGAAACTCCACTTTCTCAGGCGAGATATCGTAGAAAAGCATAATGAGTAATGAAGCTCAAATGATTTCGTACTGTCTACTAATTTTATTTCCACCTCTTGCTACACGTGTTTTGACTGACTAGCAATCATCATCAGGCAAGACTGATGTCATCAGGCAAGACTTCAGTCTTGCCTGATGATGACTGCCAGGAAACAGACTAGCAATCATCATCAGGCAAGACTGATGTCATCAGGCAAGAGTTTCAGTCTTGCCTGATGATGACTGCTAGTCAGTCGAAACACGTGTAGCAAGAGGTGGAAATAAAATTAGTAGACAGTACGAAATCATTTGAGCTTCATTACTCTTACAGGCTAAGAAGGCATGCATGGGAAAAAGACAACTGCTGTGCTCAAAGAAAATAGGACTAAAAACCAGGAAACAGACTATGAAAACATTCGTGTAGAGAGTGGCACTCTATGGATAGGAAGCAAGGACCATTTGAATAGCTGACCAGAAAAGAATAGAAGCCTTCGAAACCTGGTGCTGGAGGAGGATGCTGAAGGTAAAATGGACGGACAAAATAAGAAAAGATGAAGTGTACAGAAGAGTTGAAGAGGAAAGGACCACGTGGAACACCATAGAGAAGGGAAGCACAGGATAGATTGGACTCACCATGAGACGCAGTGGGTTTGAGAAGAACATAACTAAAGGTAAAATAGAGGAAAAAGTCCTCAGAAGAAAGCCCAGAAATACGTCCCTGGACCAAATAAAGAGGGGTGTACATTTGAAGAGCTACCAGGAAGTAAGCGACCTAGCATTGAACAGGGAAGGGCGGATGGCTTCAGTCAACCGATCTTAGGATTGAACGACCAATGATGAGGGTTACAGTAGACATGCCCTTTTATGAGTTATTGGCGCCGCACACAAGCCTATGAGAATATATACGTCAAGACGTGGGTTCAGATATATACTGTAGGAATTATTAACACCAGGAGTTTTTAATCGCGTAAATCTATGGTACATTGGTATAATTTGGAAGTCCGTGGTCAGCATAAAAAATTTTTATTAAGAAGACTTCAACAACAACTATTTGATCATTAAGGAGGTTACATCGCGACTCTTTGAATGATAACAATTACTCACCAATGGCATGCATTGGCTATTAGTAAAAAAAGTGAAGAACAAAATGTGTACGTTGTTCGACGAACACTTACCTGAATTTTAAATACCCCAGATCCACGAGCCGACTGCAGCGCCATTTCTAATTAATTACCGAATTCTGTTTCCTATATTGTACCTACCTTGCGAAAAAATCAAAATATTATGGGAATGCGACCTCATACGATTCGCTTTACAGTCCCTATTACAAATCCCTTCGAATTAGAAGTTTTTCGAGAACATCATTTATACTAGGCATTAAATAATTAATTTTCACGCATTTTTAATTCGACGCCATATTAATTCAATTTACAATAATAACAGCATAGATGAAAAGGATTTTACTGTTAATGCGCATCAATTAGATAGAGTTTAAGGTACGGGGATAAGTTTTTTTATAAGTAGCCAGAGTATTACTTAAAATACATTTTAAGTCACTGTGCGGTGTAATCACCATAAGTTGAGTTTCTCGATTATTTAGAAATCATTTTCACCTTAGACAGTTTCCTTCATCCGTCCCCCAGTTTCTTGATTTTTATAACAGTTTCATTTCGGAGGATATCTCGTTAATTTTAAATTTATTAAAAATTTAATATTAAATTTATTTGGCGCCAATTCACTCTTCCGCCCGAGGGTCGGATATGATAGTCGAGGATAGACCTCAAACGCTACACTCAAAAACCGGCGCTCAAGTCTTGAGGACATCACTCCGAAAAAGGGTTCACCCGAATTTGACCCGGGTCCACCGGCAAGTGGCCGAAATCACGAAGAAATCGTCGCAAGCGGAAGACATCTGCAAATTATCAGGCCGCTGCCTTTTCCAAGCGAAAAATTCCCCTCATAAAGCATACTTCACAAATTAGGATTAGGCAGGAATTTCTGCGCCCGCAAAACTAAGCCACTTGGAGATATTTTCAAGCAACTTTAACTTCCCTGAGCTTGTAACATTTTCTTCCACACACTCTGGGCGCGTCTAAATTTCTACAAACGTTTGGTCTGGAAGTCATTCTCAGGTCCTCGCCCCCTCTCTCATAGGAGGAAGAATGTAAAACATCACTCTCTCTTAGGGATAAGAGAATATGCGGGGTAATACTAACTTAAGCAATGAAATGAGAGTGAAGTCCACACGAATATTTTCGGCACGGGATCAAACTTGCCGGAGTCTTAATTCTTCCCATACAACCGCGGCGCCGAGTCTTGAGGCGTGTTAACACGGTGCATGTAATAATTTGTAAATAAACTCACCTTGTAATATTCCACAATGGTCTTTATCATTCCGACCTGGGTTTCGACTCAATTGAAGTCATTACCAAGGTGAAACTATTCAATTTTTCAATTCAACCTTGATAATGAATTTACTAACCTAGGTCGGAATAATAAAAACCATTGTGGAATATTACAAAGTGAGTTTATTTACAAATAATAATAATACCTAATAATAATAATGTGTAT
Organism: Ceriagrion tenellum; assembly: GCA_963169105.1. Taxonomy (NCBI): domain Eukaryota; kingdom Metazoa; phylum Arthropoda; class Insecta; order Odonata; family Coenagrionidae; genus Ceriagrion; species Ceriagrion tenellum. Next base: position 43,740,840 of record OY720637.1, read on the forward strand.
TGCTCCAAAAGAATAATTACAGAAAAAATACAAAGAATACATAATTAGATATTTGGAGCTTCAGGTAACCTATAAGGCGAACCTGTGTTGAGGTTACCATCAATTAGAACTACGACCATATATTGTTATACTTAGAACAAGAAAAAAAATTTATAAATAACAACATTTCAAATGAATTCCTTTTAACAGTATGTTTACAAAAATAATAATTTTATTTAGCAAAATAATTTTATTTAACAAAATATGTCTTCGATTTTTTCAAAAGTAAATAGCCAGTTTTTAACATTTTTTAAAAAAGAAGCAAGACTAGGTGCACATTTGTACTCAGATGGTAGTATGTTATACATTTTAGGCCCAATATATAAAAAACTTCGCCTGTACAGAGACAATTTGGGCCTCGGCAAGGGTGTCAATATACTGAGAAAATTCCAAAAATATCGCAATGTTGTTCCACCAAAAGAAGCCTAAGACTCTATTATATACGGTGCATGTACTCTCGCAAGTACCAGGCTGGACATGAATGGACAAACGCTCCGAATAAGAAAAGCTAAATTAATATGACCACGCGTTCATTTATTTGCGCAATTTTTGGTGTTTGCAAAGTGCAATTCCAATGGCGAATGTGTCCAGGCATCTACCCCTGCGAGTGCATGCATCGTGTAAACACGGCTTTAGAAAATTGAATAGTTCCAGCCTTAACTTTGTAGCACTTTTCCATAATATTCAGGAATTAACAAAAACTTAAAAAAATTTTGTTAATTCCTGAAGCTGAATCAGGTTGATGATGACTATTCGACAAAACCGGTCGTCCAATAATTGTTCTGCGTAAACATTTCGAAGATTGGTTAATTCCTGAACATTATAACTTTAGGAATTCGCAGCTGAGAGAGTAAAACCGTTGTTTTTTCGGAAATTGGGTAGATTTGGTGGCTGAACTACTAACTTTCCATCCCGATGGTCTGGAGTAGATTCTTCCAGATAGTGCTAAATTTTCAAAGGAATCCTGAATCCTACTTGGGCCTCATGTGGAGGGTACTTCAAGTACAGTAATTCTTTCGTTGAATGGGACCTTAAACCGTAGTCCACAGATAGCCTTTCTGTCGGCCAGTTTGAGCGAGATATCATTTATAATACAATTATATATTTAAGATTACAAAAAAAGCAAGAATTGCATTATTCAATCTTCGTCTTAATCAAAGCATTGTTATGACCTTGGTTGACGGCGTGAAATTCGAAATTTTAGGGAAAATCATACGTTATTTATACTCGGCTTGAAACCTTGTTATAAGTAAAAACCGTTAAAAAACAATTAACGAATTATTGTGTTTAAGAAAAAATCTGCACTTAATAAATCGAATTATATCGAAATATATGTCAAGTACAATTAGGCTACATGTTAAAACGTCATGTAATGACCAAGAAACGAAATCGGTAACACGCAATGTTTTTCACTATTATCCATTCATATTTCTTACAAGAACAAGTATGAAAAGTTATACATATTAGAAAATTTCTCCAACCATCCTAATATTATCCTCCATAATTGTCGATAAGCAAATACATACGTAAGAGATTAGCGCTAGCTAAGGAGGCATTTAGTAATAGAAGGGGGCTGATGACGGGGACATCTGGTAAGGATGTGAAGAAGAGGCTGGTGAAGAGCTTGACATGGAGTGTATCAATGTAAGGAGCAGAAACATGGACCCTGAGAGAGGAGGACGAGAATAGACTGCAGGCATTTGAGATGTGGGTGTGGAGAAGGATGGAGAAGGTTCGGTGGAAGGAAAGGAAGACTAACGAGGAAGTTCTAAGTATGGTGGGCGAGGAAGGAAACTTCTGAATGAAATTCGAAATCGGCAAAGTAGGTGGTTGGATGATATTACAAGGGGCGAGGGGTTGATCGAGAGTGTGATAGAGGGAAGGCTGTTGGGCAGGCGGGGTAGGGGAAGAAAGAGAATAGGTTTCATGAACGGGATGAAGAGGGGTAGGTCGTATGCCGAGGTGAAAAAGGAAATAATAGAGGTAGTTGGGCCCCTGATAGTGTAGAAAACTGAGAGGAGATTCTCTGAATTACATCAAAGCCTACCTTTGCCGGTAGAATACTTAAAAAACTGCCGATACAAGCATACGTCTTTCGTTTCGCTTTCACTCGAGCATCGCTTCATGCAGGCTCTAATATTCTCAATATTCCTATTATTTCACCTCTTCACAGTCTCTTCCACTCATGACATTCGCATTCCACCTTTTCCTCAAAAACCATCAACATCACATACTATCACATATTTGTTTCGCTATTCGACTCTCATCCATTATCCCATCATGGCCTAACCAATGTCGTACACTCCTAAATATATCCCGACACTGGAGCATTTTACCCACATTCCTCCAACACCCACTCATTCCTAAACCCATTCCTAATACTTTTCCAGCTAACGCTTCATACATACCCCTTCTCCACAACATTTAGCTTACTCCTAAGGTTCGCACACAATTGTGTAAAATTCACAGTGGAAAAATCATTCGCCTGAACTAGGAATCGAACCGAGATTACTCGATTTCGCGCCGAGTGCTCCGACCTAAGCCGAGTGTTCTAACATGCCCAATTATCTAACATACCCATGTTTCACTACCATATAGCAAAGTGGGAAGAAGTACACTTTTGTGCACGGTAATTTTCGCTTCCTTAGACAAGCACTCATTCCTTGATATGCTCCACATGCTACCTACCACTTCACGTAATATACAATAATACAATAAAAATTACGTAATATACAATAAAGCTCTCGTTTTTGCAAGATAGCAAACCAGGGCATACAGGATTAACTTAAGGTGATCAGAGTTTCATTTACGTATAGAATTGTGTGGAGCTTTATACACGTGTAATCTTTAGATATATATTTGGATGAGAGCGTCAAAAATTGCTTGTTATCGATTTGGTTTCTTGGAAAAGTTATGCTATTTTACACGTAGCTTTACGGCATTTGACCTATATTTCGAAATAATTGGACTCTGTATGATCAGGTTTTCTACTGAACACGAATAATACGTTTCTCATTATTTTAGTGGTTCATAATAAATAGTAACGTATCATGATGGACAGAAAAGACGCATTGACATAAGAATTTCGATTAAGTTTCGAATTCCACGTCATAAATTCAAGTCCTAACATTGCTTTTAATGTTACGCAAATTTTAAATATAATTCTTCCATCAATTATATTACAAAATTCATGGTTATTTCCTACGAAAAAAATTAATATACTTAGTGAAGTGAGATCGAAGAATTTTTTTCGACCTATTGGAAAAGTAATTATAATGTACGCTCAGCGACTCACGATTACCGCTACAACCACCTAAAGGTAATTTGAGCTGTGTATCATTTCACCTGAAAATAAATTAATTTGGTCCCATTTTAAGGAAAAATATCTCAACCTTCCAAAAATACCAAAATGTCATCCCCTTACCGAACTACTTCCCGAGATTTTCGGAAAAAAATACCGGGCCATTTATAATAATAATGATAACATGTCTTAATTGAGCGAATATAGGACGGTACAATCCTCTATAACAATTAACTCATTTGAGGAACATAAACATCCATGTCCTGGGCAGTGAATAAACTACCCAGGCTGGATTCGAACCCGCGATCCTCGGATTAGCAGGCGAGGACTTTATAGTTCGGCTAACCGAGTGTTATAACATGCCCAATTATCTACCAAGGCGTCCTCTTCCACAATGAAACTCATGGGGGAAAACTTATGTCCAAAGTAAACACCTTCGAGTTTGAAGTTGGGTTTTAACCCGTGGACGGTAGCGCTTAGCGCTCGCATACAGGTGCCTCTGGCATTGCATGCAAGGTACCTGTGAGGACAACGTGCTTAACCTTAAACCAACAACCTTAAAGCGTGCAACAACCTTAATGCTTCCATGAGATTCACAGTGGAAAAGGACGCCTGGGTAGATGATTGGGCAGATTAGAACACTCAGTTAGGTCACTCGGCTTAGGTCAGAGCACTCGGCACGAAATCGAGGGATCTGAGTTCGATTCCCAGCTCAGGCGAATGATTTTTCAAGGTGACTTTCACACAATTGTGTGAAAACTAGCGGGTGACTGCGTGGCTAGTTCCGTAGTTATTTGCAAAAGATACTTACTCTTAAGGGAGTTAGAGCGATATATTCTCCTGATCAAAATGGAGATCATATCCGAATTTTTCGGTTTAATTTCACATTCTGCTGGATACATGAATTAAACACTCATTATTAAAAGTGTGATAACATACTTTTACACGACTGAAATTCTAAGGAACTAAATAAAAATATCAACATAAGTCTTTAATTTTACTAAATTTCATGCGGTACGCTTCAAACTCCTCCGCGACGGACGGTTTTTTTCGTTCCTGAAATAATTACTGCGGTGTCTATATGGTTTATTTTCAAAAATAATTGAGATAACATACAAACTACACACGTATGTTCTTTAACGAAATCTAGGTGCCTCATTTTTAAAATTAAGGCTTCTCTGGATTGCACACACCATGTAAATTCGTCGGCCCCGGTGTCGGCGGGGTATAGCTTTGTTGAAAGCTCCTGGCACTTTCACGGAAACCCATTTTTGTCCTGGATGTGTCTTATTTTGAAAAATTACGGCTGATAGAAGGGGTAAATTAAAGTGATTATTTTATTTCCTGGCTTTAAATTTACCACTTGCAATCGACGCCAAATTCGCCACATTTTCATCTCATTCGCATCGTACTGAAGTGCCAGGTACTTTCAGCGGAGATATATGGTCCTCGCCTGCTAATCCGAGGATCGCGGGTTCGAATTCAGCCTTGGTAGTTTATTCACTGCCCAGGACATGGATGCTTATGTTCCTCAAATGAGTTAATTGTTATAGAGGATTGTACCGTCCTATATTCGCTCAATAAAGACATGTTACCATTATTATTATAAATGGGCAGGTATTTTTCGCCGAAAATCTCGGGAAGTAGTTCGGAAAGGGGATGATATTTTGGTATCTTTGGAAGGGTGAGATATTTTTCCTTAAAATGGCACCAAATTCATTTATTTTCAGGTGAAATGATACATAGCTCAAATTACCTTTAGGTGGTTGTAGCGGTAATCGTGAGTCGCTGAGCGTACATTATAATTACTTTTCCAATAGGTCGAAAAAAATTCTTCGATCTCACTTCACTAAGTACATTTATTTTTTTCGTCGGAAATAACCATGAATTTTGTAATATAAATGATGGAAGAATTATATTTAAAATTTTCGTAACATTAAAAGCAATGTTAGGACTTGAATTTATGACGTGGAATTCGAAACTTAATCGAAATTCTTATGTCAATGCGTCTTTTCTATCCATCATGATACGTTATTATTCATTATGAACCACTAAAATAATGAGAAACGTATTATTTCGTGTTCAGTAGAAAACCTGTTCAGTAGAAAACCTGATCATACAGAGTCCAATTATTTCGAAATATAGGTCAAATGCCGTAAAGCTACGCGTAAAATAGCATAACTTTTCCAAGAAACCAAATCGATAACAAGCAATTTTTGACGCTCTCACCCAAATATATATCTAATGAAGACACGTATATAAAGCTCCACACAAATCTATACGTAAACGAAAACCTGATCACCTTAAGTTAATCCTGACATGCCCTGGTTTGCTACCTTGCAAAAACTCTTGAGAAGAGCTTTATTGTATGTTACGTAATTTTTATTGTATTATTGTATATTACGTGAAGTGGTAGGTAGCATGTGGAGCATATCAAGGAATGAGTGCTTGTCTAAGTAAGCGAAAATTGCCGTGTACAAAAGTGTACTTCTTCCCACTTTGCTATATGGTAGTGACACATGAGTATGTCAGGATAGACATAAGAGTAGACTAAACGCCGTGGGTATGAGTTATGTGAGGAATATTTGCGGCAGAAGTAGGATGGATATGGTCAGGAATGAGTGGGTCATGAATGAATGTGGGTTAAATGCTCCAGTAATAGACGTGTATGAAAGGAGTTTGCTTCGTTGGTTTGGCCATGTAGAGATAATGGATGAGAGTCGAATAAAGAAACAGATATATATGAGTGAAATAAATGGTGCGAGAGGTAGAGGTAGGCCGAGAAAGTTGTGGTTGAGGAAATTCTTAGGAGGAGGAATATTAGGTGTCTTAAAAACAGGAGGGTGTGTATGAAACAGTGTATGGGGGTAAATGAGGCAATAGAGGTTTGCAAGGATAGGTCAGAATGGAGGAAATTATTGAAGCAGAGTTAGGTGTATAATTATGTATTAACGAGTGAAACATTTTGAATGTGCCTACCCCGGAAGGGAACGGCATGATGGGTATGTATGTATGATGTACGTAATTTTGATCCCCGAGACAAACATTGATTCTTCCGATTAATATGCATCATAAACAACTAAAGAATTTCCTACCGACATTTGCAAGCCTTATAATCTCTCCATCTATCCATCCTTCTATCTTTGGGACCCTGGTCAAATAGATTTAACCAAAAAAATTAATAAAATACAAAGGAAAGCAGTGCGCTTCGTTAAAAAATGTTACGAGCGTACATAACATCTTTTAGAGGGATTGATGTGGGAGCCTCTAGAGCCTTGGAGGCTACACGCTAGGCTTAGGTTGCTTGAGAAATTCAGAACTGATATTCTTCAGGGCAACATTGAGAGTATTATCATGACTCCCCACTGCATCTCTAGGGCTGACAGATGCGATAAAATAAGAGAGATACTCTGCCGAACAGATAGGTACAAAAACTCGTTCTTTCCGCGAACAATAAGCGACCACAATAAAACCTGAGCTCCACTAAATGCACTCCCATAATACACGTCACCATTCACCTCCCAATACCTTATCCCTTACATCTTTACACGGCAGGTGTCCTACACACGCTCATGCGGAGGAGCGAAGGGTAGTATATAGATGTGAAGTTCTTTTCGCGAACAATAAGCGACCACAATAAAAATTGAGCTCCACTACATACACTCCTACAATACAAGTCACCATTTCATCTCCAAAAAACTTACACCTTTACAAGGCTGGGGACCTAACACCCCCTGCCACACGCCCACAAGGCAGCTCGCAGGGTATTATGTAGATGTAAATGTATCTTCCGCAAAAATTCGTTCAACGCTTAAAAAAACGTTCCCTGGTTCAATTGCTTCATCATTTTCCCTTATCCTACAATAATTCTTACCATTATCTATTTTAAAAATGACTTCTTCTCTTCGATGCATTTACCCTCAAATTCAGATGACTGGTGACATTATTATTCCAAGTGCCATCTCCATGACAAATCTAATTCTCCTGTCGAGTAGAGATCTCACACCCTTTTATCTCGCGATCGGAGGCGCGGCTCTACTTGTCGATTTTCAGAAGGAATACGAATTTTTTTAATACTTGGCTACCTTCCAACATAACTTAATTTCGTAACTTCCACAGCAAAGTGATGTCACCAGTCTCGCCCTCTGACCCAATACCTTATGGCGGTTCGAGCGGTAATCGTTGACTGCATATTGTAATATCTCTTTAAGTAGACAAAAAAATGAATCAACACTGGAAAAACCCGAATAAACGGAACTCTAAAAAATTCTCGGGCAAAATTTTACATAAATATATCTTCTTATACTTTGGAAATAACCATACATGTAGTATTTAAAATGATCCAAAAAATTATATTTTAAAATTTTCCGTCTCGATAAAAGCAATGTCATGGTCGGGGATTACGGCGTGGAATTCGATATTTAAGCGAAAATCATGAACCTATAAATTCGTTTCATTCATTCGGCGTGATACCTACCATGATAATTGTTAGAAGCCATAAAAAACATAAAACGTATTCGAATCCATTTGAAAAATAAGTATTGCATTTTTCCACATTTATTTATTGTAATAGCTCAACGCGTTTCGCAGCTTGCTGCATTGTCAGGTACATTTTTTTATCTTTTAACGATATCTTCTGTATACAAATACATACATGCCAATCACGCCGATCCCTTCCGGGGTAGGCACAGTCACAAGGTTTCACTCATAAATACATATTTGTACACCTAACTCTGCTTCAATTATTTCCTCCAAACCCTCCATGCTGACCTATCCTTTTAAACCTCTTTTGCCTCATTTACCCCCATACACTACTTCATACACGCCCTCCTGTTTTAAAGACTCCTAATATTCCTCCTCCTGAGAATTTCCTCAACCACAACTTTCTCGGCCAACCTCTACCTCTCACACCATTCATTTCACTCATGTATATCTGTTTCGTTATTCGGCTCTCATCCATTCTCCCAACATGGCCGAACCAACGAAGCACACTCCTTTTATATATGTCCATTACTGGAGCATCTAACCCACATTAATTTATTACCCACTCATTCCTGACCCTATCCATCCTACTTTTGCCACAAACACTCCTCAGATAACTCATACCCACGGCTTTTAGTCTACTCTTATGTCTATCCTGACTTATCCATGTTTCACTACCATATAACAAAGTGGGGATAGGTACACTTTTGTACACGGCGATTTGCGCTTCCTTAGACAGGCACTCATTCTTTGATATGCTGCACATTTCGATAATTTCATATAGTCGTTGCTGAAAAGTAATATGGACAATGACATTCGAAAATTTACATACATACATTTTCATCGTTAAAAGATAAACAATTGTACCTAAAGATGCAGCAAGCTGCAATACGCGTTGTAAAATTACAATATGTAACTGTGGAAAAGTACAAAACTTATTTTAAATATAGATTCGAATATAAAATACTTCCACGAAGTGACGGCTGAAGGTGTAGTCTATAAAACGTAGTATTTCAAGTTAATATGAAAATCTGTACCATTGTAATCGAATTATTTCTAAATATGGGTCAAGTGCCATTACACAGCCCTTTTAAATGGAATTCAACTCCCAAGAAGCCAAATCGGTAATATACCATTTTTTCACTTTTATCCAAACATATCACATTAAATTTCACGCTAATATGGGAGAAACGAAAATCGCTCAAACCGCCTTCATGGTGAAGCGAACTCAATACATCCACGCCCACGGCATGCTCCGAACCCGCGACCTCACGTCTGGCTGGACCGCACGTTACCGACCTATCTTCCGCAGTCAACCCCGCAAATGATCGAATCTAGGTCACGCGTAAAAGGCTCGTCGGTGACACAGTTATCCCCATCCTAGTTTCAGATTTAATTAATAAATTATACGCCCGAGCTGTCTACACAATCGCGCTCGGTATCCCGGTAAATCACGACGTGAATAACCTTTGCATCCAAACAAACGGGTGACGCACACCCGACAACGCGCGACCGATTCCAGGTATGAGAACCAGCGACCGACTAGCGAAGGTCTCGCGCGCCCTTCACCACCCCAAGGGGGCGTCACCGCCAAGACCTTTGTCAAGGGCGGCGCGAAAATTTCCAGCTGGCGGAGAGAAAACGGCTTTCTGGTTCGCGTATGTTGCTCAATGTCAGCTCAGCAGCCAGGGGGCGAAAGTTGAAATGCCTCATTCAGACTTCCATCGTACGGACCAACGCATTTACGATCTAAGGGTGAACGGGGCGCAGCGTTACCCTCACCATGGCAACGCGACAAACAAATAAAGATCAAGCGAACGAAATAAGGAACACCATATTCCTGTGGCATTTAGGGGCTTTCCAGATATTTTAAGCGAAGGACACATTTCTAGATTTATTCATGAAAGTAACATTATGAGCTTCACCTTTAGGTATGACTGTCTTTGTTTTCATTATTGTTATTCATCATTTCTGCACGCGAGTCAAGCGCTACCCATGAATATCTCCATATTCATGACGCTACCACTGTTAAGATAATTTGAGCGAGATAGTTCCCCGGTCACACTGAAGATCATATTCGAATTATACGTTTGAAATCCAGCAGCTGTAGAAAGAATTAATTAAATATTGCATTAATATCATTAATGGTGCAATGATGTACCTTCATATGACTGAAATTCGAAGTAATTAAATTAAAATAACCATAGAAGTCTTTCTCTAGACATTTTTTTTCACGCGGGGCGTTTAAAAATTCTTCAAAACGGAAGGTTTTTTCACGATCCTGAAAAATTAATGCGGTGACTATGAGATTTATTTTCAGATGTAGTCGATAAAACATACGAACTACTCACTGTCATTTTTTTGACGGGGTCTAGGGGTTAGAAATCACTTATTACACCCTGCACCACTACGTGGTCAGGGTGTTTTGATTTTGTCACGGCAGAAATGTAACGCATTGAAGGATGCGTGGCAGGTATGGAAAAGTATATATAGAAATGATCAACACCACCTTACGAGTCAATCTAATTATGTCCATCTGTCTGTCTGTCCGTCTCTTCGCACGATTACTGCCGTCAAAATTGAGATATCGAGTTGAAATTTGGGTCATAAGCCTCTAGTAGTCCACAGACGGGACACTTCTCAAATTGGTTAAATCGGACCAAAACCACGCCTTTTTTTAACAACAAAATTGATGGTGGTGTAGGGTATTTAAAATTCGGCAAGGCCAATGACAATTTCTTTACTAGTTTTTTTTTAAGAATGTCTCTCCGGAGTGCGTAAACGTACCATTTCCCATTTAAAAGGGCAGGTGTTTTTCGCCGAAAATCTCGAGAATAGTTCGGTAAGGGGCTGATATTTTAGTATCTTTGGAAGGGTGAAATATTTCTCTTTAAAATGAGACGAAATTCATTGATGTCTAGGAGAAATGATATTTTGCTCAAACGACCTAAAGTGACAGCGTTAGGATATATGGATTACCGCTGTATGGATGTGCATTCACATTATGAATTCATCCTACTGTCGTACGCGCGATTGTAATGTGAACGAGGCAAAAGGCCGCGTTGAGCGGGGGCGCGGAATATTTAAAAAAATGAAATGCAAGCGACCAGTGAAGCGCTTGAAATTCTGGGGAAAGATAATAGCTCTCTGCACACCCACCCCGACGCGAGGGATACGTTTTCTTTAAGAGAGCGCTTGGCCCTCAGATAAATGGCTTCGGATCCCCACTCCCGCAACTTGAAAAATTTTGTTTTGACTGGCGGAAATGTTTTCGTCACGTCACCTCCTCCTCCCGAAAGCTTCCTCATCGGAGTGCGCCTCACACCGCCTCCGTCCGAGGAAGCCCCGCGGCCGCTCTCCGGTCGTTTCCTTGACGCCCGCATATAAACGCTACGCCAGTCGAACGGAAAAAAATATCTCCGGTATTTTAATTCACCCTTGAACAATGAAATACGACATTCCATCGCAGTTCTCGCGTTAAGGGGCTTCCGCCCGCTCGCTCTTCCGTCGAAGATTTCCAAGTCTGCAAAGTGGGGCTCCATTACGCTAATATTTTAAAATCCAATTAGCAAACGATCAATAATAATGGACGTAGTTTTAGTTTGATTATTATGCTCTGTTTGCCTCCTTGTAAAGATATAATTTCTGACGCCGGGATGGATATCTTGGGTAACGAGTGACGAGAGAAAGAAGTCAAAATATCAAAATGTAACCAACCATAAGCCTGTACTGATTGGCATCATTATCATTGGTCGTGCAATCTTAAGATTGGTTGACTGCAGCCAGGGGCGAACCCAGGAATTTATTTCTGGGGGGAGACTACCATTAAATTATGGCAATTTTCAGTCATCCTAAAAAACTATAAAACTGTTCATATAAAACCATCATTATATCTATAAAATAATGATCATAGTAATAACTATTATACTTTTCAGATCAGTGATCAGAGTGGCTGATGTTGTATTTGATGATTACATCTTGTTGTTAAAATTATTTTGTAAAACCCAAAATTTTCTGGGGGGATGTATCCCCTTTATCCCCCCCCCCCCCCCTGGGATCACCCGTGACTGCAGCCCTCCACTCTTCCCTCTTGCTAGTACCCTTACCTCCTGGTAGCTCTTCCTATATACTTTCCTCTTTATTTGGTCCATTAACTTCTTCCTGGGTCTTCCTATGGGGACCATTCCCTCTATTTTACCTTCAAGTATGCTCTTTACAAACCTACTCTGCCTCACAATGATTGACAGGACACTTAATTTTAACTCATAAACGAACTTTTCATTAAAAAATAGAAATCCAATGCTTTTTAATTACTTCAACCTCAAACGGTATTATAGGTGTCATAAACGATGGCAGTAATCTACACACTAATTTCTGCAATTGGCAATGGAAAGATATCGGCTACTATTCCATGCTACTCGGAAAAAATAGGAATTGAGAAGCTGGAGGCAACAATCCATACCACAGTGGCTGGTAAAAAGGGAAGGTAGCTGCCTCCCAGTAATACCTGGTATTATAGGAAAAATGTCGACCATAATATATTCCAAATGAAGGCAAAATAGAGGGAAAAGTCCACAGAAGAAGACCCAGGAATAAGTTCATGGACCAAATAAAGAAGATAGGAATAAGGGAGAGATACCAGGAGATAATGGAACTAGCATTATATAGGGAAGGGTTGAAGGCTGCAGCAAACCAATCTTTGGACTGAACAACCAATGAACACATTCCAAACCCTCCCCAGCTCAGAAAGCTGCAATCCACACCCCCAAAAATGACCCCTACCACAACGACAGCCTGGGAATCATCCCTTCTCCAAATAATGTTTGAGTTTAATAAGACTGAATTTTCTTAATTTCAATAGAATTTTCTGTGAAAAATATAAATAAGACTGATATTTAGTTTTAAGCTATCCATGTAAGAACCATGTGTTGCATCCCAAGTAAAAAAACCTCGCTTGTAATGGGATTTGAACCCTGACACCCCAATGTAAGGGGTCTGGGTTCAAATCCCAGTCCAGGCTAAGGGTTTTTAACAGCGAATTTCACAAATTCCAGTTAATATTAGCAGGTGACACCAATTAAGTTGCCTGCAATGTGGTTAGTCTATAGTGCTTTAAAATTTTTTGACTTACAACCTGTACTACTGAATTAAACATTAACCACATTCAAAAATTTTGGTGCAGTATAGGACCCCTATCCACATCTCACTTGAAAAATGCATCCCACATGAACATTGAAATATCAACAAGGTCATTTCCAAGAGGCATGAAACTTAGTGAGTTTATATCAACAACATTATTTATAAAAACAAGAACACATTTGACCACCTCTATTGATTATTCACTCAATCCTGTTCATCAATTTCATCAGTACTAGCCTACGTAAAATGCTCGGATGACAAGATGTGTCAAGCAGTTCCATAGATGCGCTTGAATTATGTTAAAATGAAAAAGTGAGAGAGGTGTATCAATTGTATCTTGAAGATATGAGGTCCATCCAGAAAGTAAGTATCGTTTACATTTCCTGTCACTGCAGCACTGCGATTGCAGTTTCCCGCACTTGCGGTACTTTCCCTGACCTATTGAGGAGTTGATGCCATTATGAGTTAGCTGATTGTTGTGCTGTGGATTTGCCGACAACTTTGACAAAACTTAGGTTGAGAGCAATTCAACCACTCTCCATAGTCTGGGATATTCTGCTAATGACTACCATCTTTTTAGCACATTAAATTGAGCATTCGTAGCAAGAAGTTCAACAAAGTCGACAAGATCAAATAACATGTTGATACTAGGTTGACATCACAGGCAGCACTTTTTTATGAAGTCATGAATATATAAGTTTGTGCCACATTATGACAAGAGCTTACAAAATGATGAGAGTTGCATAGAAAAATAGTTGAAGGTCTAAAGATTTTTGCACAATAAATTTTTCTCTGCTTATTTTGTCCTTGTTTTCTTTGACCTGTCAAGCAAAACTTACTTTCTGGATGTACCTTGTAAATAACATTGGAGGCTCAAAGTTTCAGAATGGAAAAGTTTACAGTTCCAAAGACCTACATGTGAGAAAGTCAGAAAACTTTTTAAAAATCATTTGAGTTAAGAAAGGAATTCATAAAATAAATAATGGACCATTTCATCACTTACAGCTATTGGTACCAAAATACAAAAAATCCTACAGAAAATTTTTTTTCTGAGAGATACTTGAGAAAAGCATTAAATTGGTAACTTGGACTTTTAAAGAGGAATTTTAGGCATGCTCAATAACCTACCTTGATTTTAACATATATTGTTACGTACAATTTAAAATACTGAATGGTATAAAAATATTACTAGGTCATCATTCATTTAAATAAGATATGTTGGTTTAAAAATTATGAATATTTATACTGAAATGCAGTCTTAATGAGAGTGCCATGGCATCCCATCACATAACTATTTCAATCCCAGTTTCTGCCAAAATAATATTGTTATAAAACTTGTATAAAATGCAATAGATAGAGGGCACTTGATCCATTTTTTCTGTATAGGTATTTAATAATAAAAAATGAATATTTAGGTTTAAATAACAGACTGCTAGTTTTCACCGAAGCACGTGGTCAACTTATTGCTGACTGTGGTAACAATGCCATGTGAAACTACTGCAGTTTATCTTATTTACTGATTTTCTTAGCAAACAGAGGTTTCATAATAATGTATATTCCAATTAAATCAAAATTAGGCACTTAAAATATATTGTTTTACCATGGAAGATAATTACACCCTTCCCTTAGTTAGGAAATCATGATATCAAATACTACCGAAATAGCAACGGATGCTAGAGCCAGTATAATTACTACTGTCCATGCAAAAAGTCGAGATACTCGAGTTGGAAGTGTTCTATCTCAATAACTTATTCATCCATTGCAATGAAATAAACTGAAAATGAAAGAAAATTTATTTCTACGTTTTGTAACCACCCTTAGCGATTCTTCACCGTATCAATAAAATTTTTTGTTTGGCTTTGTATGAAAAAAAAAGCATGGTTTTTGGTGCTCAGAAAATGGTAGCTCCACTTTGAACGCTATGTTTTCAAAAAATTCTCAAGTTATCAACATGAGACTTCGTAAGATGCAAGATCAATTTTTAAAAATGCATATGCTGAAGCAGAACATCGTACCTATTTACTCACTACCCTAAAATTGTTGAACTGCTATTTTCGTTATTTGATGACTTACGGGAAATTCTAAAGTGCCGTAAGCACCGCACTTATGCACTGTAAGTTTCACTCATTAACCCACATATGCCCAGTGGGTCGTTTTCGACCCACGGGATAAAAAAAATCCTAGTCTCTCTAATTTGAAGTATTTGTCTACATTGTTGTTATTTTCGTCTTACAGGGAAGCAAGTGATTCATTCCTAAAGTAATATTTCCAAGGATACATTTTCAAATCATTGTAATGTGGACATAAAAAATTACTTCTCTTTACCGCGATTTTCGAATAACTTTGACGTACAATGTAACCAATATTTTCCAGCTCAATCAAAATGACACGACAAGCTACAATACTTTGTATACTCAATTTCATTATTCCGTATTCAATTACCAAATTTCATGTCTCCTGTGTCTGCCACGGGTCATGATATTGGTGTGGGTCGTTTTCGACCCACTGGGCAGATAAGGCTAGTTTGTTGGGCAAGTCCAGACGTGCTAGGTTGACCAGAATTCGAGCGTTCTCTCTGCTGAACTGCGCTAAGATTCTTTTGGAGTGCATTAGTCCAAATAAATTTTGGCATGGCAAGGTTAGTATATAATCTCCTAGAGGGAAACATATTTTTTTCGTGAGCTCATCAACTAATTTATATCTCTAATTTAGTTGCAAACAGCTGACTACAACAGAAATACTTCACGAGCTAGAGGAGTTGGATGAAAAAGGTGTAAGAGATGAAGTATATATTTACATAACTCCTCCAGAAGATGGAAACGAAACATGTGAGGATTCTGGGGACGATGAATGTAACGAACCTGACCGTCTTTGTGGCCGGCAGCTGCAAGCGGAAGGTGACTTCAACATTGACATTGAAGATGACCCTGGTGAAGTTGATGAGGAAATCAAATTCGTTGAAGAATCATCCCATTCTAAAAGG
Source organism: Ceriagrion tenellum (assembly GCA_963169105.1). Taxonomy (NCBI): domain Eukaryota; kingdom Metazoa; phylum Arthropoda; class Insecta; order Odonata; family Coenagrionidae; genus Ceriagrion; species Ceriagrion tenellum. Next base: position 43,756,784 of record OY720637.1, read on the forward strand.
AGAAGGAAATCAACCAAAACCCAAAACATAAAACGGAGATGGGTGAGTTTTGATCTAACTACCCCTGTTTGTGATTCTTGGAGTACATGTTTCACACCTCCACTGATTTTATCCTCGTCCAGTCACCCATTAGAGTTTTTCGAACTTTTTATTGATCACAACATCATTACGAAACTTGTTGAGTTTACAAATCAATATGCAGCATCGAGGAATAGGTGTGTGCAGGTTTCTAAGGAAGATATTTATACATTTTTAGGCATATTGTTTTTGTCCGGATATAACTGGCTCCCAAGAAGAAGAATGTATTGGGAAGAAAAGGAAGATGTCTACAATTCACTGGTGCCTAGAAATATGAGAAGAAACAAGTTTGAGGATATATTTACGAACATCCATTGTGCAGATAATAGTACATTAGACATATCTGATCGTCTCGCAAAATTGCGTCCAGTCATTTGTGAACTGAACAAAAACTTTTGTAGATTTGCGCCTTTAGAAGAATCTATTTCTATCGATGAGGCTATGATTCCATACTTTGGAAGGCACGGATGCAAACAGTTTATTCGGGGAAAGCCAGTGAGATTCGGTTACAAGGCCTGGGTAGCTGCTCTCCGCCTAGGGTACTGCATCCAATTTGTTATCTACCAAGGGAAAGTAAAGGAAAAAAGGGTTTCCACTTCATCAAGAGGGTTCGGTGAATCTGTGGTGATCGGGTTTGCTGAAATCCTAAAAAAAATTATCCACTTCTGAATTTCTCCCTGTATTTTGATAATTTTTTCACTTCTGCGAATCTAATACGCGAACTAACAAAATTTGGCTATGGTGAAACGGGAACCGCTAGAGTGAACCGAATTGATAACTGCCCCTTGCAGGATGTTAAAGTGTTTAAAAGAAATGAGAGAGGTAGATATGACTGTCGTGTATCCCGGGAGGACAATATCAGTGCAGTTAGGTGGATGGACAATAACGTCGTCACAATGCTATCTAATCAGTTTGGCGTCGAACCTCAGCAGATAGCAACGAGATATTCAGCATCCGTAAAAGGAAGAATTGAAATTCCACAACCCCACGTTATTGCCATGTACAATCGAAACATGGGTGGTGTAGACCAAATGGACAATAATATCTCTAATTACCGTATTGGTATTCGTGGGAAAAAGTGGTACACGCCCATATTTTTCTGGATGATGGATGTATGCATGAGTAATGCATGGTGTCTCAGCAGGACTTATGATATGAAACTGGACAGTTTAGCATTCAGAAGAGAAATTGTAATATCAGTATTGAAGAAATATGGTATTCCACCACAACGAGCAGGACCAACGAGCAAGTTTTCACCTCCAGAGATAATCCGAACGAGTGGACCGCACCATATCATTCTCACAAATCAGCCAAGAAGAAGATGCGTTTTATGCCGTAGTAAAACAGTAAAATCATGCCATAAATGTTGCATTCCTTTGCACGATAAGTGCTTTGAGGAGTACCATAAAAATATCTCTGACTGTTAAAACTTTGAAGGAAATAAACATTTATTTTATATGAATAGTATCTTAAAATATTTTATTTATTTTAATAACTTACCCCAAAATAATGTAAGTTAAATAAAATTTCACTTAAAAAACAAAACACAACAAATTGGAAATCATAAAGCAGTTGCAACTCAATAACTCTGAAGAGCCTATTAGAAAACGATCCAATAGTGAATATCCTAAATGTGCTCACCAATGCCCAGTGGGTCGAAAACGACCCATGTCAAAATTTTTAAACAAATACTTCAGGATTTTTTTCAATATTTTTTCTGTTGTCCAGAGGAATGATAAGTTTGAAAAATGTAAATATAGTTAAATTTTCATGCAAAAAAATTAGTGGGCATAAATGGGTTAATACGTACTTGTACACCTAACTCTGCTTCTATAATTTCCTCCAAACTGATCTATCCTTGCAAACCTCTTTTGCCTCATTTACCCCCATACACTGTTTCAGACACGCCCTCCTGTTTTTACAACTCCTTATATTCCTCCTCCTAAGAATTTCCTCAACCACATTCAACCACAACTTTCTCGGCCTACCTCTACCTCTCACACCATTCATTCTACTCTCATATATCTGTTTTGTCATTCGACTCTCATCCATTCTCTCAAGATGGCCAAACCAACGAAGCACACTCCTTTCTTACACATCCATTACTGGAGCATTTAACCTACATTCATCCATGACCCACTCATTCCTGACCCTATCCAACCTATTTTTGCCACAAATACTCCTCAGTTAACTCATACCCACGGCGTTTAGTCTACTCTGACATACCCATGTTTCACTACCATATAGCAAAGTGGGAAGAAGTACACTTTTGTGGACATCAATTTTCGCTTCCTTAGTTCATTGTACAATAATAGGCAAATGCATTGAAGGTTCAACCTTATTTTATTAAGAAACAAAATGTTGTACATTGAACCTTGGCTTAGCAATGTAACAACACCATAATATATATATACACATACATGACATTCCAAACAAGGAACTTCACAAGGCACATTAGGGGTCAAAAAAGAGGCAAGTATTTCTTCGCCCTGGCATAAAAAACGGTCTTCTTATCATCATGAATGGCTGTGACCCCATTGGAAGACTACGTTCACACCTAATAGCATACACAAAATATGCAATGCAAACATTTTTTAAATATTTTTTTTCAAAAGGTGCACCAATTAACAGAATGCATTAAAGATGAAGAAAGAAATTTATCAGTGAATAAATTAAAATAATTTTGAAAAAAAAAGAAGACAATTATAATTTGAAACATTATATTCTAAATGGAAACACATGGATATCCTAAAAGTAGTTCAGTCATGTAACAAGCTCTGAAGTTCAAGGTTATGAATCACATTCCAAAATAATTACTCAGTGCTATTGAGAGGCGGCAGTTTCACAAAAAAGGCACCATGCAAAAAGATACAAAAAACACCGTGTAGCCTTGTTCAATCCACATGAAGGAATTTCATAAAATATTTAAAACGTTACAAGCAAATGGGAACTTTGAAACTACATCCCTCACGGACAATATTGCACATAAATAGGATCATTCTACGGATTCAAAATGGATGTATAAAAAACAAAAAATGCTGTAAATGAAATAATTTTTGTTTCCAAAGTGGGGGAGAGACATTTGAACGAGCCCCTCACGCCCAAATAGAGAAAAATAAAATGTTCGTAAGTCACAAAGTGCAAGTTAAATCAATATCATTACCACAGAGTTGGGGGAAATCCAAGAAAAATATAATATCTTTATATCACATTTCGTATGCTTAAAAAATAAAAAATTGAGGAAAAAACGAAACCTCCTCACAGAATCCTTCTCTATTATACTTGAATAGAATAAGGGTAGGAGGAAAAGGAGAAATAATTACTCTTAATTTTCCCAGAACTAATGACAAACTGACCTAAAATGAAGTGTGTCTCAAGCAAATTGCACCCTAGCTAATTTGAAAATTCAGAACACTCTTTGATGGAATTTAAAAATGCAAAACCATTTCACTCTTATAATGTGATTACATCCCCTCATTTTGCATGAAGAGCAAATCACTCCCAAGAACTGACACATATCATAAAAAAACCTGAGGAATAACTCATTATCACTAAATATCAATGTAAAGCATAAAACTGTTGACTATTACGCATGGCACTACTTAAATTATTCAACCTTTTCTCATTACACTCCTTTAACACATCAAAACTCAAAGAGATAAAATGTGAACACAGATCTAATTCCGAGTATCTTATTTGAAATTCCAAGTATTAAAAATTTGGCACTTGCTACCCAATCGTAGCAATCTAATCACTTTAGACATACTGGATACAATTTAACTATCTAAGCCCCAAATAAAAACATACTCCAAATCCCATAATCAATTACACAGCATTATGGGATAACAGAAGAACGTCAACATCAAATCATCATGATATTAAATGACCAGGAGGCAAAATTACTCCAATACACCACATTTATAACATCTCTCAATTTTATTTGGGGACAACAAAAATGCTTTAAATAAGTCAAACTTATTTTCCAAGTACTAACGTCCATTGAAGTATTACAAGTGAAAATATTAAATTCAATCCGCATGATGTGGATATCACATTCAGACAAAGACATCAATATGTCAGAGATTTTGGAAACAAAATCACTACAGTTTCTTTGCAAGGAGGTTTCAGGTTCAGGTCAAAGGGCATCACTCAAAATTTCACGGTCATGGACAGGAAAAAAATTAGCATCGCGCAGCACTGCTTACAAAAATACAACTTCTTTGAGCAGCTATCTATAGCATCAGGGATCGGACGGAGAAATTGACATATCAAAATGCCACACTTTCACTTGTACTAATTCAGAAACATGAGTTCATTACTCCCTGTTTAAAACAAAGCAACATAATTTTTAGACAATATCTAAGACATGTAACATTTAAGTCTTCTAATTAAGTAAACATAAATAATATAAATTCTCACGATATCAGACTTTCGGAAAACCAATAGTCCAGGTATAAGAAAACATAATTAAAGCGTTGACTGAGTCTGTTGTCCTGAGGGAAATGTTGCTGGATTGTGTCCTTCACAGGAAGTCCATTGTCCTTCTTGAGCCACTGGCCAATCACCTCGAGCACCTTCTCTTGTTTCTCGAGCTCCCCCATCACCCACAGCCACTTCCCGCCATTTTCTTCATAGATTTCCTTTGCTGACAAGAGACACTCCTTGCATCGCTTATACTTTAACCTGCAATGAACAACCACAAAGGATTACATACATGGAAACTTAGTTCTACCAATTGGTTCACCTCTGAAAGACATCTAGTCTAATTTCAAACTTTTTCCAGTCAGAAAATCACAATGTTGACGATGGGTCAAGAGGACAAAAAGTATATACGAGGGTAGTCACAACAGTAAGGTCTCCGAAGTGTTGGGGATGGAGAGAAACTGTTCGTGTGTCTGTTGGCCATACTGTGGTGATTGTTGCTTCCCCCACTCCCACACAAGCATGTGCCTGCCTTGCTGGGATGCTAAGTCGTGGTTTGGCAGCCGTTGAGAATGAAGCTCCTGTTGGACGTTACCGCCAAGTGCGAAGTTCGTGCAGTTATTCGGTTTTTGAATGCAGAAGGCGTTGAATTGATAAAATTTAACATCAACTGAAGGAAGTGTATCGAGTGTCATGCATGGATGTCAAAAACATTTGCAAGTGGTGTAAAGTTTACAGCCGATCATACTGAAATTCACGACGAACAAAGGGTGCAAGCATTCTCCATGACTACTCTTGCCCACACGTCGCCCGTCAAACCAACCCTCTCCTGCAACAGTTTAAATGGAACATCATCACCCACCCACCCTCTAGTCCAGACTTGGCACCCAGTGACTACCATCTGTTCTCTATGTTGAAAGAATATTTGGCCGGAAGGCGATTCAGCTCCGACGACGAGGTGAAAGAGGTTAATGCTTTCTCAAGGACATGGCAGCGAGCTGGTATGACATGGGTATACAAAAACTGTCACAGCATCTACAAAAATGAATCGACCGAAATGGCAATTATGTAGAGAAATAGACAAATTTTCAACCTTTAAAATGATGTAAATATTATAGAAAATAAACAAACTTCTAAAATTCTAAAAAATAGGAGACCTTATTTTTGGGATTACCCTCGTAAGAAGTGACACTGAGCACCCGAGGGTGTTTTGGTGAAAAAAGTTACAATGAATAGAGTAAACTAACATGTTTCAGTGACATTCACAACAAGGCATACATCCTATGAGCTTATCAACCAAAATTTTAATTGAATTAGTCAACTGTTTTCGAAGAAATGGCAAAAATAGGATTAAAGATAAATGAGTCAAAAACAAAGTATATGCATTTTTCGAGGGCTCCAAAAGAAAGTATAGGTTCCCTACATATAGAGGGGCATGAGTCAGCAAAAGTTGACTAATTTAAATACTTAGGAGTCATCATATCAAATGACAACAGAGAAGAACCAGAGATACAAAACAGATTAAATCTAGCCAATAGATGCTGACATGCATGCTACAGACTCCTATCTTCGAAGTCCCTGTCGTAAAAAACAAAAATTAGACTGTACAAAACAATAATCTCCTCAGTATTACTCTATGGATCCGAAACATGGAAACTGAATAAGAAAGAGGAGAAAAAATTGAAAGTATTTGAAAACAAGATGTTACAAAAGACCTACAAATGAACAAGGAAGGTGGAGAAGAGAGTACAATAAGGAAATAAGGGACCTTTACAAGTATGCAGACATCATATGTGAGAGAAAATGCAGAAGAATGAGATGGGTAGGACACATGTTCAGAAAAGAGGATGGAGGTGTGATGAAGAAGGTTTTGGGAGGAAATCAAAGAAGGAAGATGATCCCAGGGAAGACCACAAAAGAGATGGTGGAACCAAGTAAAGATAAATTTGGAGAGGGTTGGAGCTGTGGAGGAGGATGCAATGGACCAAAAGAGATGGAGGTGATATGTTGGTGCAGCTAAATATCAACTTGGATATAAATGGTCCTGGGAGTAAGAGTAAATGTTTTCGAAGATCAATTTTAGGAATAAATTTACGTCTCAAAAACTTGAACTGCAAAAAATTAACAACATAAGACATTTCTTTGAAGGCTTCCGCGACTCATATACTTGTTAATATTGCTGTTTTCAGGTATTCTCATCGCGTTTCGTTTTTTTGCTATTTGGATGCAAAATCGCACCATCACCCCGCCCATAAGAACTCTCTAATCAACACCTTAGTTCATCGTGCCTACAGTATTTCAGACACCGAATCTCTTCCCTCAAAGAAGCAACATTTAATCTCAGTGCTAGAGAAGAATGGATACCCTAGGCATATAGTCCTTTTAAGGACCGCAAAGAAAGAAAAGGAATTGGTGGAAGTAAATGATCTAATAATAAACAGAACCAAAGATAGACCTAAAGAAAAGCCAGCTGCATATGCCACAATTCCATACATCACAGGGACGGCACAAAAGATTAGTAGGCTCCTTCGGAAGTATGGTATAGAGACGAGATTCTCAAGCTCGAAGAAAATTGGAGATATCATCCCAAAACCCAAGGAAAAAAATTCCCGCTGTAATGTATGAAGGAGTCTATGAAATAAAATGTAGATGTGGTAAATCCTACATCGGCCAAATGGGGAGAGCAATTCAATGTAGAATTGAAGAGCACCAGAGGGCCATCGAAAAGAAGAGATTCAGCCTCTCCACAGTTGCAGAGCATGCGTGGTTCGAGCCAGGACATCAGATTGCCTTTGACCAAGTGAGAGTACTCTCAAGGGAAAATCGTTATTTTCCTAGGCTGATCAGAGAAGCAGTAGAACTGGTTAAATATCCATCAAATTTCAATTGGGAGGATGGATACCCATTTGCCTCAACCTGGGAGAGAGTGGTCGGACCACAGCGAGGAGCGGGCAATGGAGACACATTTTAAATATATGTCCAGCAGATGAACATAATGGTCAACTGAACTAGCAACGAAATACATAACAATGGGAAATAAATAATAACAATAATTACAAAATGTCCAATGGACCTGAAGACGCCCCCAGGAAGAGGGGAGAAACTGTAGTCAAAAAAACTAAACACGCGACGAGAATACCTGAAAACAGCAATATTAACATAAGACATGTTTCATAAGATATAATATTCATGCTGATCATGATTCTATTGCTAATGGTTGCCAGTCTGTTCATTTAGGAACTAAAAAAAGTTGTTGCCATAGTTTGAAAAGTAGTCATTAAATGCGCAAGAGTAAAAACAAAAGTGTGCCATTTAATCAAAAACCAGATAATTCTGCCATGACTAGCACATTTAAAGACGCACATTTTTTTATTAAGCCTTACCCATTGAGAACCCAACCACTTAAAATTTAAGTAAGTTAAGTGCTTTAAAACTGACTATGATAAATATATTCTGAGATATAGCTCTGGCTCAAAATTCTAAACTCCCAGTTGTTATGGTAAGAAAGAAAAGAATGCACAATATTGAAAAAGTAAACTTTAAAACTTAAGGATTAAGATACCATGCCACTTTTTAACTTGCAAAGGTGAAAATGAACTCACTTAAAAACTGTAGAGCGTTCCATTTGCATTAGAGAGAATATGGTCAGCTCCGCAAACTTTTGCAACTGAAATCCATAGAGCATGTTGCCAAAATCTAACTTCTCCAGTATTGGAAGAGACTGCATAACACAATCTAGGGCAGACAAATAATCACCTGGAAATGAAGAGAGATGGTAAAAAAAATATCATGGCACTAACAAATGAAAGATCTGTTATCATCCACCTTAAGATTCATAAGAGGTAGATATTAGACAAAGGCAATGTAATGCTGAACCAAACATATTGGAATCAAATTGTCTGTTTATTAATGCAGCATTCAATGAATTATGAAACACACACAACTATATATTTCAAGCTCATCAACCTGTTGAATGATTTTCAAATTATGAGAGGCTCGGCATAGTAGTAGTACACCATTTCTTAAAAAGAGACAGATTGCTATACACCACCACAGGGCTCAAGATTTAATCGCTCTGTTCCAATCAGCTGTGGATGACAATTTCAAAACTAAACTTCACCTGATGGGATAGTAGCCATTATGAAGCGAGAAACAACATGAATATATTCCCATTTAAGAAGAGATAAGGTAACAGAAACAATTCTCTTCACTACAAATTTTGGACTCATTAACAGGATACATTAAGAATACTTAAAACTTGCATTTCACAGAAAATACCAACACAATTTGAACCAAACTAACACTAATATTAATTAACATGATGAAGGTTGAACAAGACGACAGAATTTAAAACACCCTCCACCATGACCCAGGTTACAACGTCTAAGAATCATCATCAGGTGGTGAACAATGGTACAACACTCCCTTATATATTTACAGGAAGTGGAAGGGGTGGGAGAGAACAATAGTTCTTTTCTGTCCTTCCCACTCCCCCACCCAGTTTATTTTAATTTATATTGTTAATAGATAAGGAAGCATTGCACTGTTGTTACTCATCTCATGATGATGCTTAGACATTGAAACCCAGTTCGGGTTTCAACGTCTAAGCAGCGTGAAGTGTTTATAATTCTATGGTTTCATCAAAGCTTCATCACCTTAATAAATATTTGTGATGGAGTACCACAAAGTTTACACAGCTCTTGTTTCATTCCAAAGTAATACAAGTGATATTGGCTGCTATTCTGAATGAGATAGCGTTAACGCTATTAGCAAGAAATAGCTTAAGTGACGCTTTCAGTTCGAAGAACAGCGTCAACGACGCTATTTGCTACTCTGAACGCAGACTGACGCCTGGGAGCAATGCTGTTTTAGGCGACGATCTGATCCCCACGCTATTCTCAAGTAAAATGGTCACCTGATTCTTTATCACACGTTATCTAACGAGGATTCAGCAAAATATGCATTGAAAAGTGTTCCTAAATACATAAAAATATTAGCAGGATTGATTTGTCAATACGTATATTCCAGTAAACATAAAAAATTCTTCTCATAAAAAGAAGGCAAATTTGCCAAGCTGGACGGGAAGGAAAAGTGAGCAAACTTATTTGAAAATTAACCCAGTTGAGTTTAAGCATTAAAATGGAAACCTTCCTTGACATTGCCTTTTCCCATACCTCTCATTGTAGACTGGTATTTTTTTCGACCGAGCCTCATTGCTTCATTCTTGCATTGCATAACTTTTCCCATCTCTCAGCCGGGGATAACAAGTTTAGGTACAATAGAAGAACCTGTTCTACATGCATAGGATGAGTATTCACTCTTTCCGTAAAGAATTATATCTAACATTTCCGTTGTATTATTTAAACAAGTCGGCTCGAAATATTGCTTACCATATTCACATTAACTTCGAACCTCACATTTCCCAATAGTTCCACAAGATTTTCAAGATGCTAATTACTATGTCTAACCATCTTATTAAGCCCAAGGGCTATTTACAATAATACATTTTAAATATCCGTGATAAAATAATTGAAATTTACCATCACATAACTTTCCTTGATACACTTATATATCATTATTCCCACTTCGTATGCATCCAAACGTTGTCTGTTCAGTCGGGAGTGGTGAGAATAAAATAAATAACCCAACAGATACAAAAAAACAATATGCTTTGTTACAATTTTGAGTTGAACTGTAATTGAGGACCCCAGAACTCAAGGGGTCTAAGTAACAAAATCGTTGTTTTGAGAAAACTTAAGTCAAAGTCGAAAATGTTTGGTACAACCCACTAAGTATTTGAGAGGCATTACCCTAGATAGCATCACCTGCCAAGAAAATCACTTGGATCCCTTGACCACCTAAAAGATTTATATTTTCACATCCCATTCCTGTACCTAACTTTTATTTTTTTACATGTCACTTAGACCCTTTGACTTCTGGGGTCCACAATTATAGGTGTTTAAATTGTTCTCTCAGCATGGTAATCTGTTATTTGTCAATATGTACCAAACGTCGCAAGAATTTTCTTATCTGAATTTCCGTTCACCGCACAGGTTCTCCGAAAGTTTTCTATCAGTTGATGAATTTAAAAGAATACTAGATTATTATAGGCAACAAATCCAATGATAACTTCAAATGAAAGTATACTTTGAAGATAATGCTGGATCATGCACGTCTCATGAATCCAAACGTCGTTCGCTCCCTCGAATAAATTGTGGAAGTTAAAATGTTAAAACTTAACCTAAAAGACACATGAAAACAATACGCTGTTTTACGATGGTGAGGTGAACTATCATTATAGAAATTAAAATTGTTTTTCCCGCTTGGGTAGCTGTTATATGTTCATATAGGTATGCATAACAAACATCGCCAGCCTTTCCTAAACTGAAATCCCGTTCACAAAATCTAAAATTATCAGAGAATTATCTGTCAGCTGATGAATGCAGAGCAAAATAAAGTATAATAACAGTATCCGAAGACAGCATTGAACGAATTTAGTTGGATTATTTACAGAAAACATTCTTTCATGCACCAGACTCACAGCATCCATGGCGAAGGTCTCAGCTGTTTGTGAAAAACTTAAAACATCGCTTGTCATTGGCTGCCTGAATTTCCAATTACTGTACCAGAAGGTTTTCATACCCAAAGGGGCAGGGTTAATAATAGCATTACAGGCCCGACGCCTTGGATATCTGCATCGCATTCAGAATCGCTTCTGATGCTATTCTGAAGCAAGGAATAGCGTTAGCCAGAAATAGCATCACCCGATTCAGAATAGCAGCCATTGAATTATCAGCCAAAAAAAATTAGAATCCTTAAAGACCAATCACATGTAAAAGCTAGGTCAGGTTCGGCATTAAATGATACTAAACTAGTTAAGTTCATGGCTTAAAGCTTACTGATGAAACAATTCATAGCAATGAAAGGGATACAATTGTAATAGGAAAGCACACTTCAGGATGTAAATGTGATGGAGGTGTAAGAATAGAATGATGTAGGAATAATGGCATAACAGATGTATGGGAAGGGAAGCAAAACAGAGCCTGTACTTTTGCAGCAAGACTATATTTCTCGAAAGGCTGTTGTTTCCCCAGAATATTATTCCATATGAAATATGAGATAAGATTTGTGCATGAAAAAGGAGTTTCTACATGTCTAAAGCAATAATAGGGGTTAGTTATGTGAAAAGGAAGAAGCCAGCTGTTTTTTTTTATTTTGCGCACAATGTGGTATGACCATTTCAGGTTTTCATCCCTCAGAAATCCAAAGAACTTGACAGACTGTGATCAAACAAGATATTTTGTCACTTACTCAAAGCAAGAGGTTATATTATTAGGGAGAGTTCCTTTCACAATGGAACGGTAAGTGTTGAGATTTCTAGGGACTTTGATGTGAGAACATTTCATTGGCACCAGTGATTCATGCCGTAAATAGAAATTCTGTATAAGTACCCACGTTCATCTGGCGTTTTTAACTGTAGCAGATGGGAAGAGTCATCTGCATTAAGGAGCTTACCACATGAAACTGAATTGGGCAGCTTCTTTATAAATATCAAGAAGAGCAATGGTCCAAGTAGTGAACCTTGGGGGATACCTTGGTGTACTTAGTGTGGCTTGGATGGAATTTTTTCATTGGTGAAGGAATATGTCTCACTATAGTATGTGGAAGGTGGCCAGAAGAAGCATTACAGAACACTGACTAGGAACTGGCAGCAATTTCTGCAGGGTCAATAGTAGGAGGACCATGAAAGTTGAATTAATCAACCATAGCATCATTTGTTATTGCTTTGGTGCTGTATTGATGTTGTCCCATGCTTTCTTAATGGGATTGATGGAGGGACTGATGAACATTTCACTGACCATTATCTGGTGATCCTTGACATTCTGTTTAAATGTATACATTCTATATACATTCACTGTGTAAATTAAGAATGATATTTGCAGTTCTGCTATTACTATGGCAAGGTAACTTCAATTATTAGAAACCTAACCCATTTTGTACATACATTTACACTTCATGTGAAACTATCAACAAAAACTTCAACAGAATGCTGATTGTTGAGCGAATTGGAAGATGACAGTAAACAGAGAATACGTATTGTTCAGCTTGATCAAGCCTGCAGTATGTAGAAGCAAAACTATACTAAAAAAATTACAAAGATAAAAATAAATCACAGAAAACAAAAAACATATTACTTAAATAACAACCAAATCAATATTTTTATAAATACCAAATGAATTTCGTAGCCATGACTCAGAAAATAATTAATGTCAGCATTAGTAGTACTGCTAAAGCTGGAATTACTGCAATCAGTTACAGGAAGACCTCAGAAACTATCCCATCCAAAAAAAAGGAGCCAACATGGTACTTCAATACCTTGCCATAACTATGGTTTTACATAAGTAAGGTCCAAAAATATTCCCATGATGACTACATGAATAATCTAGCCAAGAATATGAGTACATAAATGAAAAAAACCAACTCACCTTTCACTGTATGAGATTTTCCAAGCATATCAAGAATCTGCACAAATCTCATGTGGTTTTTATAGAGACATTTTTTATAAACCCTCAAGCACTCCACAAATGCATTCAAAGCCATGTCAACCATTTGGCTTTTTAAAGCAACATTCCCTGAAAAAATATTGTGTTTCAGTGATAATCATTTGAAGTAACCAATTCATTTCATATTGGTCCTTCCACTTCAATCAATAATAACTACAGAACAATTAAAGGCTCCTAAAAACCATTGTGACTTGGAGCGGTTGATATTGTAGATATCTAATAGCCACTTTCTACTTTAACATAAAAAATAATTGGTAAAGCAAGCTTTCTTTGCCTTCACATAAATTGCTTCAAACACTGTATGATATATATTCAGAAGGATCCATTATTGTCATCCTCGACACATTTTCTCAGCATTAAAGACTTAATTAAGAGAGCAGATCAATTCCAAAGACAAAACATGACAAGCTGCTCCAATTATGATCAGCATTCAAGCTATGTAAGCTCCATACTCCACCCACGGAGTAAAAAAATCAGCAATTACAGTTCATCCATCATAGCAGCACAGTTGTACATTCAAACCTATGACCCATAAAGCACTGGCTTTATGTGAGGCAGAAATGACAAGTTACTATATCACCATGAATGGATAGCAGCACACACAATTTTCAATGAATGTCAATGTCATATTATAAAATAAAATTTGGTGTCATATGTCGAATTTTACAAGATTAAGCAATCATAAGGCAATATATTTTGCAATAATAAGCAAGACATTAAGTAATTAAACTGTAGAATTGGGAAAAATTTGCTATTACGAATTCTCTGGTAATTTAATTCCAAAAACGGATAGCTGTAAATACTTAGGAGTCTATTTAACTAAGAATTTTGGATGGGGTTTAAACATGGAACACTTTGCTAAAAAAGCTTTCAAAATGTTACATTGGGTAATAAGAAACATCAAAGGGAGCAGCATGACCATTAAACCTATAAAACCCTGGTTCGACCAACACTAGAGTATGCATCTCTTGTATGGGACCCACACAGGAAAGGAGTGGTGATGAACTTGGAGAAGGTTCAAAGAAAAGTGGCTAGGTATTGCTAGGGAAACAATAAAACAGAGAGAGTTACAGAAATGCTTAAGAGTACTGGGATGGGAGAGTTTACAGGAGAGGAGGAGGCTATGTGGAGGAGGAGCAGGCTATGTGGAATGTACAAAATAGTGAGTGAGGAAAAAGCATGGGAGGAATTTGGGAAGGACATAATAAAGCTGAACTTAGTAGGGAAAAATGATCATCAGTTCAAGATAAAGTGCCGATCACAAAGGACAAATGCAAAACAGTTCTACTTCTTGAATGGGAACATACAGGACTGGAATGACCAACCAGCAAAAATATTTTAGCCCTTCCCAAAAAAATTAAGTATTTTTAAAAATGGGTTAAAGAAGTAGAGGGTTTCAAGGTTTATTCTTTTACCCAACTGTTTTCATTGTAACCACCAGGCCAATGGCCTACTTGTAACTGTTTAACTGTAATAATAATACTTTCCACTAGGGTTGGTCGGATCAGATCTGTGGAACCAATGATCTGCAGATCTTTACATGGGATGAGATACTGATATCGGATCCAAATACTACAGTAAATCAGATATGCATCAGAGAATTTTAAGCGATTGAAGTGCCGGCTGTCGTCGGCTATCGGCAGCTTTCTGCCGAACAAATAGAATGCTGTTGATGTACTTCATTCGACAACCGGCTTTTGCTGAATTTAAATCAAATTCACCCTTTATTATCCATCTCATTATTCTCAAGAATCAAATCTCAAGATGTGGTATGACAACAGTCATTGCATAAACATGACAACAATCAAGGATTAGTATTATTGTGGCATCGACATTGTCTTTATTTTAATATTTAAGTTTAACATTTTTAAACTTGAAGTTATCTTCAATAAAGTCTCCAAGGCTTAAATTCTATTATCATTTGTGAATTGTATATACCCTTGAATACATCCAAGGATCCGAAAATAAGAACTGAGATCCGGGACCCAAAATGATGGATCCGGATTTGGATCCGAAAAAAAACCTGGATCTGCCCATCCCTACTTTCTACTCTTGAGAAACGATTTTGATATCACAACAAGATTTCTGAATCTGTATATATCTATGCACACAGGTAATAGAAGTGAGGCCAAGAACATGAACTATTTATGAGTGTTAATCATACTTTCAGCCATGGGCGTAACCAGGATTTATACAAGGGATGGGAGGGGGGGACGAACATCTTTCCGTAGCTGTAGATATATGCCATATACCAGGGAGGAGGAGGGGCCAGGACATCATCCTGTTCCAGTCTGAGTAACAGATTTAGTATGAAATGTCTCGTTGATGGAGGAGGGGGGGCAGCTGCCCCCCTGCCTCCCCATGGCTACACCCATGCTTTCAGCCACACCAAATAACACTTTAAATAACATAAATTGAATAAATCTTCTATTTGGCAAAGAAAGTAATGAAAAGTGCACCATGTCGATAAGATCAAATGATGTAAACAAAGACAGGTAACCATTTGGAACCTTCTGTCACATGATTTGCTTCCCCTGCAGCAATAAATGTGTTTATTTATAGACTGAACATGGTCAACTGCATCATTTTGATGGAACAATTACAGCCTTATAAAGCCAATATTTAAAGTCTCCCAGACGGTCCTGCAGGCTGCAATTTTTCAGGACATTTAATGTTAACAAGCCCAAATGGTCCCTTCAGCTCTCATTAGGGACTCATGCTTTGGTTGGAACGAGAGTCCTCTTGAGGTCAATAGGGGAGCATAGTTACCTTTAGAGAGGTGTGTAGCACCTTCGCAGATTTTATGCAAGTCTTCACTCTCTTTCCTAAAGCCTTTACAGTTCTGACACACAAAATAGTTGTCCATGAAACCTAAGTCTTCCACTGCATTACACTTCTGCGGAACTTTCCTGATTTTGTACTTGCTTTTCTTCTTCTCCTTCTTACTCTCTTGGAAACTGGATTTGATTATCACGGCATCACTACTCTCAGTTTTTATGCACGCATTGGAAGAAATCACAGAGTTTTCCACTCGCAACATTGGTCCCTCACATTCAAGGCATCTATGAGCTTTGAAATACTGTGGGAAAAAAGGAAAATTCAAGTATTATTACAAATATTAAGTCAAAGCACTTTCTCAAGAAAATTTCTTCTAAGTCTCTTATTAGCATCGAAAGAACAAAAGCATCACATTTGGGAGGACTTCCTGACATGGAAACACAGGTACATACTCTATCTAGGTAATGCAGGGTGTCCTCTGTCTCCAACCTCCAAATTATTACTCTTACACCACCAAAATCAATTGGGTTTTACAGCAGTCAAAACATGTTCTACCCCCTACTTAATTTTATGCAAGTTCATCTCTGCAGGATGGGCCAACTTAAAAACACCTCTCAAAAAATCAATGCCTACTTTAACCCTCTTAGTGCTGACCTGCCAGCGGTTCTAGTGAGAAATGCGGAGGGTAACTAGAATGAAATGTATCACTCTAGGAAAATAAATATTATAAAGTTATTGTTTAAAATATCCATATGCAGTTTTTCTTATTGCGTATGCATTGAATTAGGTAATAATAAAAAAATGCTTATACTTCGTACAAAAAATAATAGTAATTATATTTGTGTGCAAAAGTTAAACAATATTTTGCCCATGAGCCAATATATCGGCCCGCCGCACTTTACGCCTGAGATGCTAAAGCTGATATATCGGCCACCCGTACTAAAAGGGTTAAACTGAGTTGTAATAACCCACCACCAACCAAGAAAGGACAGAATATGAAAACATTATTGCACAAGAGAACAGATGAAAAAAGACATGAGATTTGACAAATAATTACATATCTTTTTTGTGGTAGTAGTAGTATTAGGGTGCTTCGACGACTAAAGTCATTCGCACCATATCTTTTTTGTCATCATTATTTATAGTACACAGAATGAAAATTATTGACCCTTAAAATCCCAACTGACCAATATGCCTGTTAAGACTATTCTAGTGAAATTCTCGAAGTAGCCACTGTATCCTTTAATAGCAAAATAATTGGAAAATTATCTAATTCTTTCAACAGCATCAAAGTTAAAGTATAAGCCTAATATTTCTTATATCAATATGCATAAGTATTACAATTTTTCTTCCCAAACTTGATTGTTTCTGGCATGACTTAGCGGAATTTGCTAAGAATTGTAAATAATAAGAGTAACTTAGTACGTGGACTGAGTTACTGGTTTCATTTACAATTTTCCTTCTTTTTTCACATTTATACAGAATGTAATGTCAGTCAGTTAAAAGAAAATAAACCGCTTACTATTCCATAGCCTTAACCCAACTGGAAACATTTAAGTCCTCACCAACATTACCAAGACAATGTAGTTAGAATGATGCTAAACTGTAATAGAAATTAATCTCACATCTATGACAAACTTCGAAAATGACAATGTTGATGATGATAACCTCACTAATACCTAATTAGATGATGGTTAACTTACACCAGACAAAATACTTTTCATATCACACATAGTGAAGCCCCATTAAATTATGAACATAAAGGAATGAAACCATGCATTGAAAGATATTCAAATTTCCTGTATCAACTAGAATGTTTCATAATGCCTATAAGAGTTGGTGTTAAAATCATCTGGGGATGTTTTTAACATCAAATAGTACACACCATTGTCAAATGCAAATCTTTAAGTGAGTTTACAAATTGAGATAAAAGTAATATTCCCTCACCTTCTCAGGGAATAATGCAGGATTGGAGCAAGCGACACAAGCGCAGTCAAAATAAAAATTTTTCTTCAAAAACCTAGTTCTCGCTGACAATTCCTTTTCCCGGAAGTCATGACCTGAAAGAGCGTTGAAGTAATTCAATATAGGGTTCAGATTAATAATAACAATCATGCCAACAAAAAATACTGACAGTGAAAAGGTGATATACACCTGTTACCAAACATATATTTCACCAAAACGTAAGCATTTTTTCATTTCAGCATATCTGTGTTGTAATATATTTCAAGCTTAATTTTTTTTTTTTATAAGATGCTTCCTTCGATTTAAGTATCACATACATTAAACCTCCTACTGCACTCACCTAGATAAGAAATGAGAACTTCTTCTCCAGGGGGTATTTCTCGTGTTGCTTTCACAATCACATATTTCTTATACCAGCTGCAAAGGAAAATGAAACACAACTTCTGAGTTTTAACACAGTTATCAGTAACTGATTCAGGCACTTCTCTGTAAATATCACATCAACCTTTCTTCACACTTAAGTACTTAAGGAGTAAGGTAAAATTAAATGTATTGTTACACAAACATATCATGGAAATACATGGCGTTAAGTAAAATATAACAACAATTATGTAGATATAAACCACCTTATCTTCATCATTACATGCAGTGAAACAGGGCAATAAGAAAATAAAAATCATGATTAATATTCATAAGAATCAAAGATGACAAATAAATATTACCTGCACTTAGCATTTGGATAACATGAGTGATTAATTGCACTAGCTGAAAGACATATGGCACGAGCGATAGGAATATTCCATCCTAATGCTGAGAAGCTATGCTCTTCGGGGTTGCTTTGACCTAAAAACATAATACAGAGATAAAAACAAGTCAGTGGTATTTTCCAGACTAAGCACTCACTCCCAGGGATTCAAGAGAAACAATAGCATTACACCATACTCATTTTAACATAAATAGCTGTACACTGATCTCATGCAAATGCATCTCACCCTCAGCCATTTCTTTACAGTTTAGCATCAGATAATGAACATCAAACATTTAGCAAATGCAGGTAAAAATTAACACAAAATCTGTAATAATGCACAACGTGAACAACACCGACTAGATTCATATAATATCCATAATTTTCAGTTTAAAGCCTTCTATCAACAACAAAAAACAAGCAATATCATTCAATGCTGGCACACTTATTTACGTACTACAAAATAACCTTACTAGCTGTCTACACATTTTAATTACAATTATATATGCCACTGATTAAAAAAAAAGTTTTCACAGACAATGCTAAGGGAAACTGCTAAGTCTCCTACAGGGCAACTTAAGAAGTGAATTCATGTCTTTTTAAAAATATGTCTACAGAAATCAACTTGCTCTGGAAATATTTAATGTCTGTGGTGGCCACTAAGCTCTCAGGCAAGAAAATGGCTGATTTTTTTTAATGCAACACTCAGAGAGAGAGTACACACACAAAACCTCACATCCTGGTACTTTTCTGCGGCCTAGTTCAGATCGAGAGTCATCACGAGGGTTCAACCGTCTTCAAGGATTTAATCTTATCAGGGTTCCATGATAAAAATGAAGATTTTCTAATTATTATGGAGAAATTGTAGTAAGGCAGCCAAAAAAATGGCAATGCCTCAGCCAAAATACCAGAGTACGGGTGGGTTTGAAATATCTGGCGACAAGCCAAAATCTCTTGCCTAAGTTCAAATACTCATTAATCACACTCATCCATTAAAGTCATCGAAAAATATTATCTCAGTCTTAATCATTGCAATAGGTTTACTCAGAGGCCAATAATATGCTTGATGCCCCATGAAATCCATATTTCATGCATGTTAAACACAACAATTGTCCACTACTTGCATTGCAAAGCAAAAAGTCAATACAGCAGTAACGTAATGTACGACCTAAAAAGGACCTTTCAAAATTTGTTCTTACACCAATTATATAAAACAAGGTCAATTCTTGGCCCAAACACAAGCTCAATTCACTCCTCTTGTGCATTGTATTCATTCAACATGTATGTCTTGAACATATATCTCACCACAAATTCCTGTCAATTGACAAATTGCAACTTTTTCAAGACTTATCACCCTGCACTGGATAAAATCAGTCTGTCTTTAACAAGCCTGATGGCCAAAAGGGTTTCTGTCACCATCTCCAT
Source organism: Ceriagrion tenellum (assembly GCA_963169105.1). Classification (NCBI taxonomy): domain Eukaryota; kingdom Metazoa; phylum Arthropoda; class Insecta; order Odonata; family Coenagrionidae; genus Ceriagrion; species Ceriagrion tenellum. The sequence goes on from OY720637.1 coordinate 43,776,761, forward strand.
TCACATACATCAGTCAAATCATTTACTGAAAATGAAAATCTTTGGATCAGTTGATCCATCACTAATTAAATACCTGTATTTTTTAAAAGCCTCCAATACAGCTGCACCATTACAAAGATCAAATTCTACTTCGATCCAGACGATAAACAGCACAATGCTCACACTACACATGTCTAACACCCCACCCATGCCAATTCTTGTGTGATATACTGTCACTTTCACTTTTTCTTTCTGTCATTGCACAATTTTTTCCCAGAAATATACATCATTTTCTTCTTTGTTACTAAGAATCAGCCGCCAAACCCTTTGAAGAATTTCAACATTAATTATAACAAGATGTGAAACAATAACTCCCTCACTGACTTCTCCAGTACTAATCCCATTAAAAAGCTGACTATGGTTTAATGCACAATAGTAAAAAAAACCACAGAAAATGAACTTCATAAACCAAAACAAAACAACCTCAATTCAATGCCACAGAAACTTCAGCAGGAGGGGAAAACACCCCAATTACAGATAACTCATCAGTGTCCATATCTCACCCTTCCTTGCCACCCCGTCTTTGAAAAACACTGAATATCTAATTGCAAGGAACACAAATGAATGTGTAGCAAAAACTGGTCTGTGAATGCCTCGGAGAAACATGAGCGAAGAACAAAAACATATTCAAGGCTTAACTGAGCAATTCCTATCTTTTCCAGGGAAAAGATTCCTCTTGGCCACCTCCGCTAACTTGTAAACTTTTATTAGACCAAATTAGTTTTCATAATGATCCTATAGCTATTTATACAATGAACTTGTACCCAGATGGATAAATATTAGAAAAGGCAAATGAATGTCCAGAGTATATTCACCTAACCACGGTAAGTTCAAAGTTATTCCCTAGCCAAAAGGTCCAACAAATGAGTCATCCTCCACAAAATTCCTTTCTAAACGAATTCAAAAGTTATTAACAAAAGGCTTTAAATATGAAAATTCAGGATATTTTGGCCATGACAGGAAAGGTTCAATGGTGATGGGTGCCTGACTTGCTTAACCTCACTCGACAATGGTGGTCTAATAAGTTAAGGTCACATTAAGTCAATAATGGTGGTCTAATAAGTTAAGGTCACATCGTTGAGCTCGAGCACCGATATGAATGGATTTCATGTCTTTACAGCAGTATGCCATTCCTTCATGATCTCACTACAAAGCCTCCAGGGTCTCAAAACTTGAAGTAGATGCACCAAAGAAACAATTTTCAGACTGCAGCTGACTCGATCCAATGTCAACATATTTCATTGCATTGGAGCAATTTTAACATGAGTTGAGAGAGCTGACCAGCAATAAGATCAAATATGTTAACATTTTAAAGCCAGCCTGAGGGTTTCTTTAACTCTTGTCTGCTTGCAACATAGCATGTTATAGGTATGTATTGAACACACTTAATGTTTCTAACTGATCTCAAATCAAATCACAGTAAATAGTCCACTACATTGGTATGGCAGGTTAATCTAGTTCTTCTCTTATGTCTAAAATATTTATCACAATCCACACAAAAACGATAACTTTCTTACCTTGTGTATTTATATCACAAAATGCTTGCTCTTTGCATAAATATTCTCCATGGTATAGTATGTGATCCCTAACTTCGCAAAATACAGCCAGTACCACTCAAAACTCACTTGAATTACATCAATAAGGAAACTGTAGGCACAGTAAAAAAATTCAAAGATGAGCCATTACATTTCCAGAAATTATGAGACAGCAAAACACAATGATTATCCAGGGATAAACATTGCATTTCTTAACTTATGTCCCCAACTGGACTTTAAGATTCAATTTCAGAAAAGTGCATTGACAAACAATCACTCCATTCATAACTAGTTAATTAAAGAAGCAACCATGGTATGTTCAAGAAAATTATTTTAGCATGCAATCCAAGCATTGCAAAGCCAAAAAATGATTTTTTTTAAATAATTAATGTAACTAGTTCAGACAAAGCCACAATGTCAATGGACATTAACTGATTGCACATGCAGTCATTCATAAACAATTAATTACAACTAAAATATGAAAGGTAACAAAATCAAGAAATTGTTTAGCAGAATCTATATAACAACATATAAACAAAAAATATGAAGGAAAAAGAGGAATAAGCTGGGTAGGTACAAACTAAATGGATTAAAGACAAAATGGGTAGAATATAAACATTAACAAATGAATTGGTTCACTGAAACAAAAAAACCGGGAAGTAATTGTACATTATGTAACATTCACTTCTATGTACAAGAAATGGATAACTGAACCCTAATATTCATAAAGCTAAAATGGATTTATACTGGCAAAGTTTACTTCATCTAAATTTGAAGAGTGACTAATGGCAACCATTTTTAAATGCCACAATTAGAAAAGAATATTAAAAGTTAAACACACCAAGGAATAGCACTCCTGGAGTATTCTGACATCTGTCACTTTCAATTATTTTAAATGCCCATAAATATTAAACCTACCACTACACGCACAATATTTCCATTTAAAAAAACTACGGTCCTCAAAATGAATAGGAAATGACATTGGAAATATAAAAAGAGAGCATTATCCCCTTGACACTCATACAGCCTGTTTCTGAAACAATTATCATACATACCTATATACCCCTGAGCACAATTCCAATCAAAATGAATTCTACAGCTGATGGAAAATCATGAAGTGAGCTGTGTTCTGGATACAGGGGCTGTCTGAATATGCTCTTGTAGCATTACCACATCAAACTCACACCCTAAAGTGTTCACAGTAAATTAATAGGTAAAAGCAATGGGTACTATGAGACATGGAATGATGGTAATGAGATTATCCCAATGTAAAATAACTGGTTATATCTGAGAGACTGGGTATGGCCACCTACGAAGAACTGGTTTCACTTTCAGAATAACATTAAGGTCAACATAAAATTCTTGAGCAGGAGCTCATTAACACATGGTGACCAAAGGGTGCCTCCATTGTATTTATCATCAGAGTACAGAGAAAACTACAAGTATCACTGTAGAACAAAATTGACAGCTAATGATGTAGCTTTGGTAGAAACTAACACAAGTACTTCTAAAGCTTTTAACCCATGGAAGTTATAGATTCCAGCTTTGATGCAAGAAGGCGCAGCCAGCAACTTGGGCTGTATGGACTTATTACCATAGCTGTTTCTTAGTCACTACTGGGCAGAAATTGAAAATGTTCCAGATGAAACATGTAAAATGTGTGATGAGCCGTTGCTAATGACAGGAAAGTATTTAAAAATGCCGAGTACTCCATAATCATCAGGAATGGCCAGAAAACAGTGAAAAATTGCAAAACTATACTTCAAAACTTAAGGTGCAATTCGACACACCTTGTCCTGATCCCAGTACAATGATATTTTACACACCACCTTTCCTAACTCAATGGCACAAATTGAGGGTGTCTCCCAAATGAAAATCGCAAACAAAAAGATTTGCATACAAATAAGGACCACCCAGGGTGGGCGTTATGATTGGCTGATGTGCAAGGGGAAGTTTCTGAGCTAATTGCATCAAGAAGCAGTAATTAACAATATTATCAGAACTTTGCTATGTGAAGTTGTCTTCCAAATGACTGTAAGCTACAAATGACTTTTTAATGTCATTCAAATGTAACATCAATGTCTCTCATAAACTTTATCCTTATCTTTATCCTTATAAACTTTATTATTCATTTTATCACTGTACTGATACCCACCACCTTATCATCTACTTTACCTTCCATTTCAATTAATTTGCCACTTCAACCTACTATTGCTTGGGCTAGGAGCTGGAGCACTTGGATCAATTGACAAGAGGGCTACATACCCTTTGAAGCTACTTTATTAGAACTTCAACAAACGTTGATTCCACAATCTGAACGATCGCAAAGCTCTTCAATGAACCTAGCAACAATGAATACAACCCCATAGTTTCAAGCAAAGTGGTGCACAAGTATGACAATATCTAGGAATTAGATCATGTAAAAATACTACTCAGCTACATTTTATTAATTTCTCACATTAGAACAATACACATCCTGCCCAAACTAGCACATATAAAACATACAGTTCCTTTGACTTTACACTTCAATCATTTGGTAATGCTGAAAAATTCACAAATTCTGTGATCTTACATAAATCCTGAAAAGTTCATTGATGAAATCGCAGATGAATCTGGTTGCTACTTGCGGACTGCAAGAAAGGGAAGCATACAAAAGATGAGCCTAGGAAAAACAAGGCTTATCTATACCCCATGTAATGTTTGACTCAAGTAAGATAGCAATCAATGACTATTCCACCAGCTTTTTGTCACGTTTTTTGACAGCCCCAACAAAAATTGCATTTATTCTGGTCATCTTTGAACTAGTCTCCCCACAACTCTATCAGGCCATAATTAGTGCCACATACCAATTGCTTCCCATTATTTTATCTAAAAATCCTATTGACTAGAATATAGATTTGATGCTTTCCCAATGAATGCAGGAATTCTCCAGAATTTCACTGGGTTGATTTGGCAAAAAATACTAAAGTTATGAAGAGTCGTCCATCGCAACATCGGTACTTTTTGCCAACTTAACACAGTAAAATTCCTGACAAGAATTTAGGCTATCAAATTGTCTTTCTTCCGCTAACCTATTAATCAAGCCTTCTCCTATCTGCCACCCTCTTCAACATGCCCTTCTCATCTCAATAAGTCCTTCGACTACTTCTGCTGCGTTTCCTGAATCTCTGTTGCTAATTTCTTTTCCTACCACTCCATGAGTAACACTTACTCATTCACATTCATCTCCTCTCCATCTTTTACCTCATCTACATACTTAAAAGCCTCCATGGCACAACTTTCCTCAAAGACCTGATCCCTGACCCAGATAGTATCTATGCATTTCATTAAAGAGTTATAACCCACCTATTTCTAGAGTGTGACAATAAAAATAAGACAAAATGATAGCAAAAAAATAAAATCCTACAAACACCATAACTAAAGAGGCAACAAAGCAAATAAAAACACATTTAACAACGACCAAAATACCCAATAAGCAGAATACTAAATACGATGCATGCTCACCCAAAGGAGGATACAATTCCTGTTTGACCCTTCACATACATTCCGGATTCAATCAAAGACTTGACAACACGGCATTCAAAAATCACTCAGAACAATAACAAGTAGAAGATAGACAATTTTTTTTGGCAGCAGAAGACTTTGCGCTCACTTACCATGAGCCACTCCCCATCCAACTGAAGATAATAGGCAAGGGTTGGACCACAGATCTTGCACTGTCATGGCGTTAACGACCACCTAGACATTTGTCAGATTTGGTTTTTTGATGGGACAAAAATTAATTTCAGAAATATAAGAATTACACATGAGTAAGATGAAGGAGAGGAAAAAGGTTGCAGGAGGGAGAACGAGGCACTATAAGTATGCAGCACAAGGGATTTAGACTCTAAGATTAGGACACTCTTAGAAAATTATTAACATTACATTCTATCCAGTCGTTAAAATTTGTATGTGACTGGAAAACTTTGATCAAGAAGTAGGCACAAAAAAGAAGTGCATGTGATATATGTTAAGCAATTATTTCAATGTTAAAATATAAAAAAATGTTAATGCACTTTAGTTCAGCTGGGCTGCAAATGTGAATGAGCAATGGTCACTTGCAAGATTGTATGACCTTATTAGATACAGCATGCTTGGTTACAGTGTTTAGGCTTGACAGGTAGATGAAGTTGACATTATTTTAATTATTATTAATGTACTTAGACAATATGGAATTTCAATAACATTAAACAACACTTACTGTCAGAACAAATACAAAACAACTAAATGACAGGAACCGTACACCTCTTAAGTTATACTAATTTAGTAAGTAGCAAATATATATAATGATAGCAATAAAAAGGCATATGTTATGTGCCTAAAAATTTCTAAAGAAATGAATGCATATGTGTAAAAAATTGCACATAAAAATGCATCCATTACATGCTAGTTGCCCCAGTATTTTTGTCTTTCCCTGAGATCAATGTATTCTGCTTATGATTCCACAACATCTATGAAAGACTAAATAACCCAATGGTAGAGAAATAATTGGAAGAGTTAGATCAATCACAATCATGGATCAAATAAGGATAAAAATTATTTATTTGGGACATAAACCAGTACATTATTATGATCAAGATTATTATGATTGATAATGCCATTTTATCTGGATATCCTTAAGTAATTCCAAGTAGTATTGTTATGTATTGCCATTTCTTCTTAATTTCATGCATCTATTGATTCTTTTCATGCACTCCATCAACCATTGACCACTGACTTTATCACACATTATGCTGATGTTACCAAAAACATTCATGAATCACAGTTAATAATGTTAAGAACATTTTTTATCCAGGAATTATTAGCAGCAATAATAACGAGAGCTAATCCCTTTCAGTTCTCTCGTGTTCCATGATAGGTTTTCAAAATATTTAAATGGTTTCAAAGAAAAATAACAATTTCTTTTAAGGTTATGTTCTCTCATGAATAAGGTTTGTCTAATACGCAAACAAATTCCAAAATTCTACCAACTTCTGATCCTACTTGGTGTGACAGGGATAAAATTTGATAAGCACAATAATAAATAAAATTTTCTTTAAAGGTTCAGTAGGTCTCATAATGCTACATGAAAGGGAAAGCACCAGGGTTTGTCGGCAACAAGCCTCACGATGCAGTTAAGCACCTTTTGTAGCCAAACAGAAAGGCTTTCAGGTGGCTTCCTTCAAATCAAACATATTAGGCCAAAAGTGCACTAAAGATAGGCCTGCATTAAAACTATTATCTCCTAGAAAGTCTTGAATCTACCTATTAAATAGCCTATTAAATTTTTCCAGGGAAATTTGAACTCCCAATTACAGGGAACAGACGAAAAAGGAATAATTATAGCTCTTCCCAATTCCAAATTTATATCATTGGTTTTCCAGTACATTTACTCACAATATTTCTAATGCTTAAAATAATTTTTGCCTCCCTGAAAATTAACTTGAACAAAGCTTTCACCAGCAAAATGCCTGCATCATAGCGAAAGAATGTCCAGTGGGCCAGGGAAGTTATTATGGTTAACTCCTTTAATTCTGGCAACAGGAAATAATCACAATAAAAGGTGGGTAAAATAACTAATTATGCTCAAACATAATACACGACCTTTCACTTTAATAGAACCAAGTAAGAGCATTAAGAGAGCTCATAATGTCTGTACACGTAACTTTAAGAGGCATCTGAAGTTACACATGCATTTTATTGCTTCACCAATTTTCCTAATAATAAATAATACATTAAAAAAACAAATTACTGAAGCAACCACACTCACTAGCACTATTCTTATGCTCATATACACATTCACACCACTATTTCAACTGCAAGGTTCAGCATGAATCCTCAACCGAAATTGTCAAAAATCAATTAGCTTGCTTGCTAGAGATTCCACCACGTTGTTTATGCCAAGTTTCTAAATTAATATTTGTCAACAAAAATTATCATGTTAATTTATTAAAAGCTGAGCAAAATTTACAAGAAAATTTTATCCATATGCTTTTGCAATTCAGTGCATTGATCAAGCAATTGCAGAGAAGTAGTTAAAATGTATTGATACATTAGAAGAGTAAACCATACAGAAAGAGCTCTCTACAGCATTACAAAATGGCACTGATGTTATGTATTCAGTAACACCTGTATACATGACATATAATGGTGTGGCCTAGCATAAAACTAATGAATGATTAGTGCAATTATTTTGACAACTATTCCCACTTGGATTCACCATTAGATTTACATAGTTCATACTGCCATATATTTTCAAAATAAAATTCCTCTGTAAATGCTCGTAGATAGTTCTACTGTAAAATATGAATTATCATCTGAGAGATGAATTTGAAAACCTTGCTGACCCCACAACTAATGCATTTATACTACCATTTAAGTCAAAGACAGAAAGTTAAATATTTCGACTGGTTTTCCAAGGAATATCATCGAAATTGATATACAAGATGAAGAGATATTATCAGCAGTATCTTAGAGACATAATCATACATCCACCACTTCATTGGTTTACTCCTATTGAAAATATTAATAAATTGGATAAGTTACAAGCGATGCACTAGTTATAAGCTACCAACTGTGTTATTTTTTATGTAGTAATCCTCAATATTTCATCACCATCACCTTTTCATTGAAATAATACACACAATCCCTGCGATAATAAACCTTCAAATCTTCAACTTTGTACTCTAGTAGCTCGCATAATTGTACAGGCATAATAAGCCAAATTGCTGTGGTTAAAATTCAGCTGCCCTTTCAAAAATAATTTAAGTAAGCAAAATAGTATGACGAACAAACCAAATTAATAAACAGAGAAGTCTACTCAAGGATTTTAACCCGTGAGAGAAATCACACAAACTGGTGATGGCAATGGATCAAATACAGATAAATTAATCGGTTTCTTTTAATATTAGACCGACACTTGACTCATTAGTTCTGACCCTTCTTAAGAAAATAGGATCATTGTTGACCTGATTCCATATTACCCTACAATGATCAAAGATCTTAAAAGAGTCCTACAGCTTTCAGTAATTACTAAATCCTAGCTAATCTCAATATAAACCATGGTAGGCTACTCAGAGTATGATTTGTGCAGTCCATGGAAAAAACATTCCCATCTCAATTTTACATACTCTCAAAAATGTTCACTACACAGCCTAAACGCTGAATAATGCCATTCAAATAACTGCAAGATTTGATGAGACACTAATAATCTATGTGGGGCTAACTGTGGCTCAACCTATGGAACAATGCATAATTACATGGGAAGAGGGGACAACCTCAAAGGATCTCAATGAAATGGAAGCTATGTCATAAATCTACACAAGCCTCCCATATAATCAATGACAAGAATGAATTTCCATTTCAAAGATGTCATTAAACCTATGCTGTCGAGGTTCAGCTGTATTCCTTAGATCAAGACAGAACACCTAAAGCCACCCCTCACAAGATTCTAATAAAAACTAAGGTACTAGGCTTTGTTACTCCTCAATTAACAGTACTATCTGTGAGCCTTGAATTTCGATTTTCTCAGTTTTAAATCATCATGTGCACCCACAAAGAGGCAAAAACACTCATATTCTTTACGATATGGCTACTCACTGAAACAATTAACATACATGCTCGAGGAGCTAAACTTACAGCAACACAGAAATACCAAAAGTCAAATTGTACAGCCTGATTAAATATCAACACCGAAGTAGACACGACACACTACAATTTCCACTGTGCATTGACAAAATTCAAATGCAGTAATCTCCAATATAATTGCCACATCACAATCTCAGATGTGAGAGCTCAAGAGTAAATATCATTTCAACTTTAAGGTATTACTCAAACCAATTACATAATAAGTTTTATATGACATTCAAGGGTTTTATGATTGATGTATAAGTAGAAATATCCACCTCAAAGAATTTTGTTTAACAGATCAGAGATATAATGTCCAAGATTCTCTCAAAGAGCACGTAGAGAAAGGTGCCTCTAAAAGAAAGATCCAAACACAAGAGATTCCAGATGAATCATATCTAATATCACTTCAGAGTCAGTTCCTTGCAACTATTAGCATATACTCTACACACTTTACCTGGGAGAGATGTAACAAGGCTCTAAAAGCAACAGCAGTCTCGATCCGTTTAGCCAGGGGCCTATCATACTGATCCTTAGGCAGAATATCTGTAAAGAAGTCTGTTCGCCTTACTAGAAAACGTGCGATGAAAAGTGCCACCTGGTGAGAGCAAAAGAAAGACACTATTTCAGTAGTAGAAGCCAGTTGCCTCATAAATCATGCACATTGTCCCATTAATAATTAAATGCTTAATTTAAACCACCAGCTAATGTAAATCGATACACTGCAATTCCTTAAATAAGCACAGAATAAAGTATGGTTCCTTTTAGATAAATATACATCTAAACGGTTACTTTTAATTGAGATGCACTCATTCTGATTTACCCATATAATAAGGCCAACATATTTTACTTCTGAGTTTTCATTCAACAACCTGTATTTTGAATTAGCACCCTCCTTAATCATCCTTACGTGGGGCTTGTTTCCATGAACCACCAGCATTAAGTTACTTATAGAGGCCTCAATATTAATATAAAATCAACCATGACACTTTATCAAACAGAAGAAACAAATTAGTCCCCTTAGTCCCTTAAATAATTGAAAATATATATGTAACTCTGTAAGAAGAGGATAGAATGAAAACGAATAGATGAGAATTCGCAGATGTCATGAGCCAGCCATTCAGCTTGACTGAAATGGCATGAACACTCACTAAGGCGATACATGGGGAAGTATAAGAAATTACATCCACCATATAAAATTAACACTTTTCTCTATAGTCATCGTCATGGGTTTGAAAGCAACTAATTGACATTAGAAGAAACTTCACTTGAAGCATTTACATCTAGCATTTATTTACATCACAACAAATGTTAACATTAGCAAAAAGAATACAAAAAATTAAATGAAATCCTCTAAAAACAGACTCATGGCAATGAATGGCATTGTCAGGCATGAACAAGTGAAAAAAAAAGGTGAAGGATATCAAAAATACTTCATTTGCCTTCGTTGGATCAATATTCACACAACAATAGCTTTCATTTTTCAGGCATGTTTGCATTCGATAAACACCATCTCTTAAAAGTAGTTCATGACCTAAATTATCCACCATGAAAGATAGGGGAGAAGGCTATTCTAAATTAGTTAATTTCATCCATCAATCTTAAAAGAAACTCGGCCAAATCTGATAAGAAAAAATATATTATTTCCCCCACACAAATTTGATGTGTGCACCCCATATGCCTTCAGTCTTTTCTTATCACTAGATTTTTAAAAGTTATTCCCTTACTCTTCCAATAAGCAAAAGATGAGGTGTCTGATTGGAGACCACAATTATCCCTTCACAAATTACTCTTCCAATACCAGTTAATGTTGCTTCACAGATAATATCTCAGTCATACTTAGATATCACAATGACCTTCAAAGGTCACTAAACATTATGGACCTAGTTCTCCAAGAATACAACACGTAAATAAGTAAGACGAAGACTAATATCCTAGAATAAGGAAGAGAGAAGCTGAATGCTGAAGTCACTCCGAGAGGAGAGAAATTAGAGCAAGTGGATTCCTTCACCTATCTCAGAAGTACCATCACGAGGGACGGAAGAAGTACAATGGATATCAAGTGGCGAATAGCCCAAGCTAAGAATGCGTTCATGGTTAAAAGACAGCTGTCGTTTTCAAAGAAGATAGACCTACAAACTAGACAACAGTGAGTGAAATCACTGGCGTGGAGCGTGGCACTCTATGGATTGGAAGAATGGGCCATTGGAAAAGCTGACCAGAAAAGACTAGAAGCCTTCAAAACCTTGTGCTGAAGGAGGATTTTAAAGATAAAATGGATGGACCAAATAAGAAATGATGAAGTGTACATAAGAGTACAAGAGGAAAGGACCATATATGGAACACATCACAGAAAAGAAGAACAAGATAGATTGGACACACCCTGAGACACAATGAGTTTGTGAAGAACATAATCGGAGGAAAAATACAAAGAGAAGTCTCCAGAGGAGGGCACAAGTTCCTGGTTCCCGGACCAAATAAAGAGGAAATTACATAGGAAGAGATACCAGGAGGTCAGGGAAGAAGCATTAGATAGGAAAGGTGGAGGGCTGCAGTCAACAAATCTTAGGATTGAACCACCAATGATGACTAGTCTATTTAAGACAATCCCCGACTAAAAAGTTAGAACCAAATGTCAGAGGTATCCATCTCCGTTCATACAAACACCACTTGCTTTACATTATTCCCCTTCAGCTAATCACTTACCCATTGCATCTTCCTTCATGTCACCCAATATCTCAATCATTGTCCACTTTACTCCATACTCACCCACAAGCTATCAACTATTGCTTCCATCAAAATTTTGTAGTCACCAAAAACTCTATCCACTTTTTCTGCTGCTTCTATATTACTCATGAGTAAACTGGAGGCATATGCATTAATAGAAGACTTGGAGGGCAAGCTGGGAAGTGAGGAAAATGAAAGATGAAGTGATGGACACAGTGGAAGGTTGATGAATGGTCCAGAATGGAGGAAGATGAAGAGTATGAGCTAGAAAGGAAGAAGAAAACTTTTTACTCGAATCCACGGAATTTATGAGGATGGAGTGTGGCCTGAGGACTTCACAAAGATGACACTTGTTACAACACCGAAACACAGCAAAGCTAAGTCTTGGAAAGACTATAAGCTTAATACCCCACATGGCCAAAGTTTTCCATAGAATTTTAAGTAGAAGACAAGGGAGCAAGGCAAACAATGTACCCGGAGATGTTTTGAAAATTTGAAAAAATGTGTTGTGATGAACTTCTGGAAAAGAGAAAACTACCCTTAAGTACAGTTTTAAGGAACAAAATACCCAATTAGAGACTGTAGGATCTGTAAAATACTGCGGAGTTGAACTAACTAAAGATCTCTCATGGAGCAAACATATTCGGGAATTAACTGGTCAGGTTAATCATAAATTGGTATTTTTTAAAAGAGTACTAGAAAAGTGCGACGATCAAGTTAAAGAAATCAGCTAATCCTCCCTTGTAAGACCCCACTTACGCTGCCAGTGTTTGGGATCCACATGAGGTAGGCTTAAAAACAGAGTTTGAATGCATGCACAGAAGACCAGCAAGATATGTGAAAGGCCATTATGATATTCTCGTTAGTGTAACTGACCTCTTGCAAAAACTAGAATGGGAATCGCTTTCAGACCATCGATTGAAAATTAGACACAATCTTTTAAGTAAATTCCTAACTGATTTATTTTCAGAGGAAGTTATCAATATCTTAATAACTCCAACATACTACAGTCAAATGATTTTTTCATAGCGATTTTCAACCCTGGTGTATATGCACCCGTGCGAGTGACCTCGTACCACATCATTTGTTACATGCAATGTTTGGAAATTTGTCAATTTCGTCGTTTTAATAACAACAATGTTGGGTTTATCCACCACGACAGTGGCTTTGTAAGCATGACTTTGTCTCATGTGCTACAATGTAGACTTGAGGCCTGAACATCTAGTTCGCATAAACCCCCCTCGAAATTCGTCTTGAAGGAAGATGGCTTGGTGGTGTAACTGGCTAACACACCTGACCGGCAATTGGGAGATACGGGTTCGAATCCCGGTCAAGTCAAATGATTTTTTCATAGCGAATTTCAACCCTGGTGTATACTACAGTAGGCTAGATATGAGAATAAAATAAGGGAAATAGATTGTAGAACAGAAAGGTTTAAAATGTCCTTTTCCCACGATCGATAAGAGACCATGATGGTTGTGTTGAGACTTCGAAGTAGGTTAGTTGACAGGTAGTGTAGCGGATTAATTCATATGCCCCCAATGCATGTTTCTAAATATGCCATGTAGTGCTAACACCATGTTTCGCTTCTTCCCTGCACGTATCTTGCATCACATTTACATAGTTACAATATAGATTATTTTAGTAGTCTCTGTAGCATTTGTGGCATACCCATTATGTGGTGCATGTTGGTGAAAGCAAATTTCTTCACTGTAGTTCATGATGGTGATAAGTTCCCCCCTGCCAAACACTCCTGTGGTGCCTTTCAGAGTAATAAGTAAATGTACATGAGGATGACAAGTTTCGGAGATGGTTGGGAACCTGGGACACAATGGGAGTGATGAGGACGCTACTAGAAAGAAACCTAGAATATGTGCAGAATGTTTTTGCTTGCTTAGTGGATTTCAAGAGGGCATTTGATAGGGTGCACTGGGTGAAATTAATCGAAGTACAGAAGAAATTAGGGGTCAATTGGAGGGACAAACATCTCATCCCAAATCTTTTTATGAACCAGCAGGTGCAGGAGAGGAGAGCCAATGGAAAATCAGGATGGTCCATGGAAGGAAGAGGGGTGTGGCAAGGGTGCCCACTGTCACCATTGCTTTTTAACATGTATTCAGAGGAAATAGAAAGAGAGGTATGAGGGGAGATGGAGGAAGGAATAAAGGTAGGCAGGAACCTAGCCCAGTCGGGGAGATTTGCAGATGATCAAGCATTGGTTAGTCAATCTGCCAAGGGGTTACAAACATTGATGAATGTCATAGAGGTGCATTGCAAGATGCATGGGATGTTGATAAACCATAGGAAGACAAAAGTGATGAGATTCTCTGGAAGTAAGAAGGCAGGGCAGAATATAATGCTGGTAGGGCACAAAATACAGCAAGTCAAGCAGTCACACATCTGGAGAGTATTCTGGAGGAGAAGGGGTTTAGTTGCAGGGACATAAGATGTTGAATTTCCCTAGCTAAGGAAGCATTCTCAAAGAGAAAAGAATTGATGAAGGGGAGTCTGAAAAAAGATGTGTAGAAAAGGATGGTGAATACTCTGATTTGGAGTGTGGCATGGTAAGGGGTAGGGCAGGGCGGTATTTGAATCCCAATATCAATATTCAATACCTTAAATACTGAAAATGGACCGACATCAATAACCTGTATTGGACTAGTGAATATAGGAAAATATTGGCATATTAGAATATTGGAAATATTGTAATATTGGAAATAATGAAAAAAATGATATATTGGTATAATGGAAAATATTTAATATAGCAATATTAACAGGCAAAATAAACAGGTAAAAAAACAGTGGCAGAAGTGTGTTAGAACCGAGGGGGTTACTTCGAAAAGGGGACTTTACTAACTATGTAAAATTCTGTTAATAAAACAAGAAAACCAATGTAAGCTTCTTTTCCCCAGTTACTACTATGAACACTTGTTTTCAAAAGTTTGCCGTTTGTTTTCAAAGATTAGGGCGCTCTCCAACCACACTCCTCGCCAGGTACCAATATTCAATACTTGAATTTTTAACATTGGTAATCCAATATTCAATCTTCCAATTGCAAATATTGGTTCTTCAATATGCCATATTCCAATTACAAATATTGGTTTTTCCAACCACCAATATCAAATACAGAATATTGGTATTGGTTAAAGATGGGACGTTCGAATAGTCGAATTCTCGAATACCCCAAATAATGAGCTATTTGCAATATTCCATATTCGAAAACACGAATTAATAATTTCACCCTCTTGAATATATTACACGAATCGAATGTAATGTTTTTTTAAATTCGCGGTCATCGGTTGGGTCTTACATGTTACAAAGCGTTTGGTCTACCATATTTAGCTGGTACGAATTCATTAATTAATATTTCAAACAAAATTTAATCTTTCAAGTTAAGTAAGTATAAATATATATACTCCACAATAACTTCAGAAGAATTACATGAAAAAGCAAAGGAATGAATATTCAAATGCTCGCGAGGTTGGTTGGTCCTTTTTTTGATTCCTCGTTGCATGATGACACATTTTACAAACTCAATTTTTAAAATAATTGATTTATTTATTAAATTAAAGGTTTGTGATTAATTCAGTAAAATACTAATAATAATTAAATCTTCTTAAAAAAACACCTATGTAGTATTCGATACTCAAGTGAGATATTCGAAAAATATTAGATATTCGAAGTCTATATTCGACACCAGGGTTGAAATTTGCAATGAAAAAATCATTTGTCTTGACTGGGATTCGAACCCGCATCTCCCAATTGCCAGTCAGGTGTGATAGACAGTTACACCACCGAGCCATCTTCCTTCAAGGTGAATTTCGAGGGGAGTTTATGCGAACTAGATGTTCAGGCCTCAAGTCTACATTGTAGCACATGAAACGAAGTCGTGCTTACAAAGCCACTGTCGCTGTGGATAAACCCAACACTGTCGTTATTAAAACGATGAAATTGACAAATTTCCAAACATTGCATGTAACAAATGATATGGTACAAAGTCACTCGCACGGGTGCATATACACCAGGGTTGAAATTCGCTATGAAAAAATCATTTGATTCGAGAAAAATGCTATTCAACCCATCTCTAGTATTGGTCATTCCAAAATTGTGATTTTGGAATCCCAATGTTAAAAATTATTGATATTGGAACCAATATATTGGAAAATTGCCCAGCCCTAGTATGGAGTGGAGACTTAGTCATACGTAGACTTGACATGTTAGAAATGAGAGTTTGGAGAAGGGCGGAGAGGGTGAGCAGGGTAGCTAGAAAGATGAACTAAGAAGTTTGGATATGGTAAGACAGGAATAGTGACGGATGTTCGGAGGAGACAGAACAGTTGACTGAAGGATGTTTTGAAAGGATGAGGAATGCAGAAGAGAATAATATAGGGGAGACCAATGGGAAAGAGGATAGCAATTCTGGACAATATAAAAAGATATGAGAAATTTATGAGGGATCTAACGGCAGGTAATCCAGAGGAGCCAAAACTGAATTATGTGCCCATAGGATGAAAACTACAAAAACCTACCAATCAGCTGGTAGAATTGTCAAATGAATTTGATGACTGCTCAAAATGATAGAAGTCTCAGACAAGAACCCATCTTTCAAATATTATAATATGTATAAACATTATTTCACAAGGTGGTTTCCCAGGCCTTTCATAACTCACTTTATTCAACAGGAAATATGAAGAGGATATAAAACTTTTTCACATAAAGGATCTAAATCATGCCTTGAAATATGAAATGACAAATTACAATTAATTTAAGGCACCATATTTTCTCATTAAATCAGTTAGACATGGTGGTACCTTTGTGTCTACTGCCACATATATTCCTCCTATCAGAAGTGCCCTCTGCCCACACACATGCCAACACAGACAAACTAAGGTGAACACTTTTTGAAATCCTCAACAGGGTTCAACACGTTCTGCTCTAAACAGATGGAAATAGTTTAGTTTGGAAATTATCCTATTGATAAATAGATTTGAAAGCACCCTAAAAGTTGTTTATCTATATCAATGCTGGCCGTTGCTTTCTAACCCAGACAATAACTACTGAGAAATGGTGAAATTATGTATATCTCAATTTTCCATCAATATTGGCAGTTGAAAGATTCCCATTAACCACTAATGTACAAGAATTATGTACTTGTAAACTCATTAACCTTGAGATGAATTATAGTCCAGTGGCCGTATGGATCTATATATTTTTTTAAATATTACTATCCTGTTTCACAATTACCAATGATATCACTGCTTCCTCCAACTAGATAATATGTGTATAACCTAAAGTTAATGGTTAAGTTTAAAATCAACTAGCTTATTTGACTCACGTTATTTTGTATTAGTTTTTAGTCTGATATATAGTATTAATGTCCAGCCAGTAGTCCAACTCCATCTTTAGTGAATCTCTCATTTTTAGTGGATGTAAATATTTTTAGATAATATGACAGAAACTTTTCATACCACAGAGCCTTGCTATGCAATGCTGGCAAACATATTCCAATATTTATTAAAATAAGCTTCATATCAGGCAAAACTTAATTTAATTGATAAGAAAATTGTAATTAAGTGTTTTAGTGATTTTTATCAAAACACACTCTTTTTTACTTACATCTAAAGACTGCACCCAATTAAATGAAATACCTGAAGACAAAATTTGGAAAAATAAATCCACCAAATTTATACATGGAATGGAAAGAAAATGCACTGATTATAAGCCCAATCAGTTGGCATGACCATGATGCATCAACTGAACAAGTATTAAATTAAAAAGTACACTGAACTATGTATTCACACCTAAATTAACCCGAGAAAAGCCATAATTAACATCATGAGTGGAAGTAAAGATAAATGAATTTCCTTAAAAACTAATGAAGATCCGCTTTCAACAGTATCTCAGGATGATAGTTTCATTCATCAGCACACCCCAATAGACGCTATAGACTCATCAAGAGTGATGTAACTATTTTAATTTATATGAAGAAAACCATTCGAGCATCTCTAAGATTCATTCAAAACCTGAAATGGTCAAAATAAAATTTTGCATTCAAAACAATTTGATTATAACAACACTTTCGCACCAGAAATTCATAAGGGTATTAAGGCAGTTTGAGTGAGATGTATCCCTAATAATTATGGAGACTATTTTCGAATTTTACATTATAATTTAAGCAGCTGTCGGAAGCGTGAAGTATATACTGCACCATTAATGGTATAATAATACACACGTATACGGCAAAAAATTCTCAGTAATTAAAGAAAAATATCTCTACAAGTCTCTCACATAACTCTTTTTTATTAAGTACATTTAAAACTTCGTCACTACATAAGGTTTTTTTGCTAATCTGAATAAAATACTGTGGCAACCACAGTATTTTATGATGATTCTATACATCCACATGATTTATTTAAAAAAATAGTTGAGAAAACATACAAACTACACATTAATTTTTAGTTACTACATTTAATTTTTGAATGAGATCCAAGTGTTACAAATTCCTCATTTTTAGGTAATCTGTCTTCAAATGGGGCGAATACAAGTCCCATTTCCCATGCATTAGTACAATGGAATGTATTTTTTTATAAACATCTTGGAAAGTAGAGCGTTAAGGGGCTGAAGTTTTGGTATCCTTGGAAAAGTGAGATATTTTTCTTTAAAATGAGACCAAATAAATTGATATCTAGGAGAAAACCTGAGAAACATGACGAATGATCAAAGGCTTTCCTGGCATATGGTGTCGTGGAAGGTTACTTGGGTTATGGAGAACCTGACCCAGTGGAAAACCAGAGTAACCTTCCACGACATGAGAAACATGTTTCTCGCACAAACACCAAAGGCAATTGTAATTCAAGCATTCATGATACATGGGGTGTGAGGGGAAGTGTGATGTAGTTCCTTTTCTTAAGCCACCTGAGGTTCCCTATAAACACCAATTGCCTAAAAAAACAAATAATTAGAGTTGCGTCAGGTGCAATCACATGAATTTGCATTTGAGATCTCTTTGATCAGACACCCAGCACTCCACCCACTGACATACGTACACCTTCCTGGTATTTTTCAGCACTAAAGATACAAATTTTGAATTTAGAAAGGTCCTCAGGCTAGTTAAAAAAATTGCTTCAGCTGATCATGTTTCAACAATTAAAAAAGCACGGCCTTAAACATCGGTAAGCCAACCATCCTCATTTTCCAGAGATGTCCTCATTTCACATGGACTGTCTAGGAAAAATTTACCGCCATCAGCAACTTTGCCTCTCTCAAAATTTGAAAGTTTTTCAGTTTCATGGAATTCAAAAATCAAAGAGACGGAATTGGACACATCAGGCATAGTACTCAAGATATGAATGCACATTCCTGGAATCCCAAGGGTTGCAGTTACAAGTCCCAACTCTGCACTGTATTTTTTTGGATTAAAGTTTGCAGTTAGATGCTAACGTAACCTCAGAAGATGTAGCTCCTAAAAATCCATATCAAAGGATGTTTGGAAATATGAATAGTAAAAAAAAGGTAGGTAAAAAGATGATGGTGTACTAGGAACAGGGATCCTCAAACTCCTTTTTTTCAACTGAATGTCACATCCAATGGAAAGCAGTTGGCAGGCCTACTTGAACACCATAGCAAACACAACCGGCAACAGAACCCATGGTGTATGTAAAAATACAAAAAGAGAATCTTAGAGCTTTTATTTTTCAAATGAATCAGCAGAGAAATAACTCCATTAATTCAATAGAATTCTAAAGACTTCAGGACGTATTTTGTACCACTTAACATAAAACTTCAGCCATACAGTCAGCCTTGGAAACCTGATGCTGGGGGAGGATGCTGAAGATAAAATGGACAGACAAAATAAGAAATGATGAAGTGTACAGAAGAGTAGAAGAGGAAAGGACCATATGGAACACCATACAGAAAAGGAGAACCAGATGGATTGGACACACCCTAAGGCACAATGGGTTTGTGAAGAACATAATCGAAGGCAAAATAGAGGAAAAAATTCCAAGGAGAGGACCAAAGAATAAGTTTATGGATCAATTACAGAGGAAAGTACATAGGAAAAGATACCAGGAGGTAAGGAAACTAGCATTAGATAGGGAAGGATGGAGGGCTGCAGTCAATTTTTTTGGATTAAAGTTTGCAGTTAGATGCTAACGTCAACCAACCATAAGTCAACCAATTTTATGATTGAATAACCAATGAATGAAACAGTCAGAAGCTGCATGTAGTAGTAATTGGTTTCAGTTATACCAATAGTTTTAAAAATTTCAGATGAATATGTTGCCACAACTGTAGATGATTTTCAGAAGATGCATCCGATGATTTCCATCCATCCTGGGGTACATACTATCAAAAAAGGTATTGAGCTCACAGAAAGGCTAAGGTTCCAATTCTAATTGTAAATGCATTGGAGAAATTAAGTGAATCATTGTAATCAAGGACATAAGCACAACCATTACAGATATTTTCATTCCTTGAATTTTACCTATGAGTAACTATGGTAGAATACCAGCTTATCTTCATATTATTAATGATTTGTGTGTGCAAGAAGAGAGGATCATGAACTTGATAAAAGATTTGTAGTAGATGAATTTTTTCAGTAATTTGGTTAGATTCAAATGTAAGCTCCAATACAGGGAAGGGAAGAATCAATTGATGGATCTATTCATTGATCACAGGTAAGATGGACAGGTCACAAAAATATGTGCAGGACAAACCTATAAACAGGTGTACAAAAGAGTGGGTAAGGGCATCTATATTCTTTTTACCTGTAAATTTCAAATTTAGACAGGAAAAGAGGGTCATGCAGCAGAAGAAGAATTAATTTGTGTGAGTAGGAAGTTACCATTGTTCAGAAGGCAAGGTGTATGAAGTGCACATTGGCAATTTCTATATGTTAGTTACTTTGATGCTTTACCAGCAAGTTCAACAATTAATGCCCATAGATTTGTACATGGACACAGAAAGGCAAACCTATGGTTACATACTGATGGAAAATCAGTATGAGTTTAATATGAATGAAAAGCCACCAATTCGGGATAAGTAGCCTTGAAATGAAAAGGAAAAGAAACTATTCCTTTATTAAGAAGAACTTCACTGTCTGGTAAGTATGATTACCAGTGATGGATATTGAGGGCAGGATAGCCATAACAAAGAACATGTTCTACCAGAAGAGAAAAACACTAACCGTGAGTAAAACAAGCCTGGAAGAAAGGAAGAGCTTTATGAAAACATATACTATGAGCCTGCTCTGACACAGAAGGTAAGCCAAGCTGCAGAGCATAGAGTGAAAGCTGTGGGGACGTGATTATATTCACAAACAAAGAAGATCAAATTGATGGATAGAATCCCTAATAAAGACATCCTACGAAAAGTTGGAAGGAAAAGAAGTATGAATGATGTTGTCTCAGGGCATTTGTGGAGGACCTTGTCTTTGTCAGGCGATCGCAACAATGTAAATATATTAGTACTGATGACATATAAAAAACCGAATTTAAAAAAGTGGAAAACTGACAAGAATTGTTTCTTTTAGTGTGAAAAAAGGTAACTTTTCCCACACATTGTGCAGCACAATATTGAAAACAATAATTGAAGGTGTAAAGAATGGGAAAAAATACAGGGGAAGACGAAGAGTGGAATACAGTATCTTTAGATCTTTTAGAAGTATCTTTAGATTGAATAAAATGAGACCCGAATTTTTCCATTGCATAATATCAATTTAAACTACTAAGGACACAATTACCTGTTAATTTTTTCATACCATCTGCGACATGGTCCTAAAATAAATCAGCATCTAACATTGATAGCGTTCACTGATTGCAATTGATGAAAGCAGAAGAGCCTAAATTTCACTTCTTTGTGGACAAAGATTAATTTGGTTCACAAATTCCTATTCTTGTTTGTTATTTTCAATTTTTATCCCTTTCAGGCAAATGCTAATCATGTGTTAATGAAATCATAAACCTCACATAATGGTATCAAAGTACTGTGAGGAGCTCTTATTTTCTACAATATTATATATTCCTTCACATTAATCATCTCTAAATATCAAAGAATGTTAGCCATCATTTTTTTTTTAAGTTTTCTAAGATCCCATCCAAGGAAAAATTTCTAGACATAATTGTTTTGTGGATTGTACAATGACTTTTATGCATCACAATAGGGCTGCAACAAAATCAACATGAAGTAAATTGATGAGATATTTAAAAAGTTTGACAATTCTTCAAGCTACAGATGAAAAAATATGGAAAGTGGTATGAAAAGAGTTAAGGTACAACATTGTTCTCATTTGAAAATACATGACACACATGTATTGTAGGTTGCCTCAAGTGCTCAAGGAGTTGCAATGCATTTACCAAGTCACCAGGAAGAAAGACAAGGAATTTTTCCATTGATTGTGAACAAAAGAGACCCTGTTTTCTGATATGAGTAATATTAGTGCATTACTGCCTATTTTTCTGTTATGGTGTACCATTTGACATATGAACTTTATGAATGACTACCCTCTTCATACTCAAAAATAGGCCATATCCTTGCAAAATTTAGACAACTGATATTTTGCCATGAACAGGGGCTCATCTTCAGACATATGAGGTAACCACTGGCTCAACCGATATGCTGATGGGTAGAACCACCTAGCTCATTTGATGATATTAAAAGTTTCACTATCGTTTATCACTATTAAGTGACTTTACATTACATTAGCCAAATTAAGGGGGCATTCTAAGTAATTATATAGTGGTGGGTCAGCTGTGAGAAGAGTTGAGTTGAGAGGTGCAGTAAAACTAATCTTCACATTCACTGACAGCTGATCGTCACTAAAATTCAATTCAAGCCCCATCAACATTACACTCCATAAAAGAAGGAAGGAAAAAGGAAATGCAATGCCTCAAATGAGTGCATATGATAAAATAGAGCAATGAGCTTCTTAGGGTGGCCTCCATCAAACATGAAAAACTGTTTCAGAAAATTTCATGACTAACACAGTGACTAACATTAACTTCCACCAGTTATTGATTAAAAAAGCACTTGGGAAATATATATTATTTTACAAATAAACAATGAAATAAGACAGACTAACCACACGATGATACATTAAAGCCAAAAGTCTGTTTAAAGGATACCAGAAACTTGCTGATAGAGGCAAATCCAACTTAAAATAAATTCCAAACAGACGTACATAATTACAAGGTGTTGATCTCCACATTATGACTCACCAGGAAAAAACCACAACTATAACATAACAGTCAACATTTATATTCAAATACCTGATGCACGAGAATAGCCATTACATATGCATTAATGATGTCCTAAAATTTGAAAGAATAAAAGCATAGCAGCGGGGCTAACTGGAAACCAAAATATACATTAATGCAAATGTAACATCCATGAGTATAGCTTTCTCAGATGCTATACATGAGTAGCATTCAAATGAGTCTCGGATGCATGACAGCTCAAGAAAACAAAAGTAAAGGAGGCAATAAAAACAAACTACCTGAAATATTTGGACGATAAGACAACCATCAAATTAGCATAAATATTTCAAAATGCATAAATATTGGGGCAAAACCATAAGAATTGTTATTCAGACAAAAGCATTCACCAAAATGAGGAGGACATAGGGCGAAACAAGAAATCACAAAACGTTCTTCATTTCTATGATTACTAAACAAAAATAGGCTTACTAGTCAAAAATCTCAACACAATCTATTCTCTAACTAGACTGGTCTCTGAAACTCATTAATGGATCTTCATTGATTATTACCACCATTAAAGACCCAATCCATTATAACACTTAAATTTAAAAAATTCTCTTGCAAAATATATCACAAAATCAGAGCTCAAAATAATACATCGATGAAGGCTGGCCAAGAAGACATAAGGAGTACAAAACTTATAACCTATCTTAAATCTGAAAAGAAAACGTTAAGGGTGAGATCTTGACTCATGAAGACTACTAAGTTAGAGACATTGAAAACTCAACAAAAATTTAGCAGATAAACCTCAATTTCACTAAAGAAGACAGTCTTAATGTTAAGCTACAGATAGCACAATAATGTTAAGGTCACAAATTAAGTCACAATGAATTGCTAGCTTCAACAGCAATTGAATGTTCCTGGATGAAAATGATAATGTAAATGGTTTCCCAAAATGAGATTACATGAGCTGATCAAGGACAGAAACCTTAAGCAAATGAAATGCATCAAAGGAAAAAAAATACCCTTTAAAAATGTATGTGGGGACAAAATTCTACCAGGGATGAAGCTTTAAGTATTCTACTCTAATATTATTGATTAGTTTATTTAGCTAGCATATTATTTAGGCATTTCACATGATCCCATCGTTAAATACGGTTAATAGAATTATGCACCTTTCCCTGCCATTTCTATCAGTGCCGCATAAATTTAGTGATTCTTTCCTGGGTGGGAAATGTACCTTGGGGTGAAGAATCATCAACAATTTTAAGAAAAAAGTTTTCACCCCTTTCTCTCACTGCAATGGAATTCCTTGCATTTTAATAACAAGAAACACAAGCAAGACCTTGGAATATATGTTATAAACTAATTACAGCTACACATTTCTCGATAAATCTATGTAAAAACTTAAGGGGTAGGAGAGAGAGAGAGTCACTTCATGTGATGACACGATGTCCACATTATGTAATCATAAATCAATATATATGTACGTAATAGGCCTAAGTCTTAAGAGTGAAATTCTGGACTGAATTCTGAACATCATCGAAAAAAGACTGCTTACCCAATGAAATTTAAAGTTATTCCAAGCACTTTCCTTTCCCAGGTGTGACACCATCCCATAGATTCTTCGATAGCAATCCTCTTGCTCAGATCTCTTTTGATGTCTAATGCTTAAATCATCCCCTTGGTAATGTTCCCAAAGATTAGAGAGTTCCTCGTAACTGCCCACATCTACTGCTACCTGGGCCACCAAAGAGTCACCAATGGAAAGCATCACCCGCAAAGCTAGCCTACCCGCCCAGTCAAGATAGCCCAACACCTTCGAATGACCGCACTCATACCGGTGGAATCTTTCCCATGCATTGCTACGACACTTCTCTGAGCAATAGGATACATATATACACTGGGTGCAACTGTAAAAAACAAGCAGAATGTTAGGAATATGGCTGGGTAAATAGTATTCACTTTTTAACAGATTAATGACCAACATGTCAGTCAAGAGAAAACAAACACTACCCAGCAAATGGAAAAAAATGTTATTCAATTCGTGAACTGAGGGAATTTTTAATGGTGAATTCTTAGAGCACAACGAAAAACCCTTCATTGTTAGATTTAATTAGAATGATTAAGTTGCATGATTAAAATTCAACAGAAGAAGGTTTATGACTCATTTAAGTTGATATTAAAATTCGAAAGTGCAGTACATTATATCCAATCACAATCTGAAATGCCTGGGGTGTACAGGCAATATTTCAAGGTTGAATTGGCAATGTGAGATACAAAATACTTGGCAATGGTAGAACAGAGCAATGAGATGATCATAAAAAGAGTTAAACATTTACTCTGGGCATTATGTGAGTGCACAAGATAGGAACATCTAACTACATACATGGTAAACTTACATCTACCACCACTTGAGGTCCAAAAAGTGATCATGCAAATCGTTTAGGTGCATGAAGTTATGAAAGAAAAAGTTGCTATCGGAAGTATAAAATACTTGTTAATTTTCAACAGAGTCTAATCTCCATGTTACTTTGAAGTGAACAGTTTTCGTTTTGAATGAAATTACGGTACCCCATTTATAATGTAAAATTTACCTGGAGACAATCCTCAACATAGTGACTTAAATTAAGACTGCCATGGGATAGATACTCACGGAACGGAAGTAACAACTGTATCGATACACTCTGAACAGCGAGTTAACCGAGCCTCACTTTCATCCGTATGAACTTTAAGTTTCAACAGCGCAGAAGCAAAGGAAGGCTCCACAATCAACACATCTCCAGGCTTTATTCTCTTATTAGACACCAGCTCTCTTCCTTTGCCTTCACTCCATCTAAATACAATCATAAGAAGAAATCACAGGATGATACTGAGTCAAAAATTTAAATTACAAGCACATGACCGGATTTAAGGGAGACCAACACAAAATCAAGAATAACAGCATGCATTACTTAAGTTATTTAGCAATAATACCGCGGTAATTTTCAGAATGGCACATCTCTTTTACTTCATTTATCAACTGGAGTTATTGTAGAGTGTGGTGTAACTAGGGCTCACATTCCCTCTGAATTTTTCGAGTGAGCACCTTTTTATTCTTGCATCGTTAACAGGTAAATAATGTTATTTCTTTATATATTATATTATATAAGCTATGTTTAATGTTGTTTCACCATTGCAACAATATATTTCTACGTACTGAGCTTAATAAAAATTGCAGAGGAACAAAAATATATTTTTTTCAGTTTCAATTTTTGAACATTCAAAAGCATATTAAAATGGGAAGGTGGATGCTGACTTCAAAGGTCTTAACAAGGTATGTAATATGGAAAGATAGCAGAGACTATTGGAGCAATGATGATAGAGTGATAAATAGCAGATTGGATGATGGCTAGCAAGGGGTCACATTCATAATGCATAACTGTGCTTAACATGACATTCCTGCCATTTGCTTCATATTTTTGTTACTGTATTTTGATTGTACATACATCATCTTGACGTGTCTTATATCATGTGAAAATGTGACCTTTGGACAAATAAATCATTATTATTATTATTATTAATGAACAGGAAACTTGGACTAAACAGGTTACGTGTCTGGGTAGTACTTTGGAGGAGAATGGGTTCATTGGTAGGAACATGATGCAGATTTGCCACGGCTAAAAAGCCATTTTCGAAGAGGAGGGAATTGATGATGGGGTCTGAAGAGAGATGTAAAGAAAAGGTTGGTGAAAACTCTAATATGCTGCTGTTGGGTCAAGCATGCATCTGCAAACTTGCTGCTGTATGGGTCGGAGACTTGTTCATTAAGTACAGAGGGCGTGCATAGAGTTGAGGCATTTGAGATGTCAGTGAGGATAGAGGAGGTAAGGGTAGGAGGGTAGTGAGAAGGACAAAAAAGGAGGCATTGAACATGGTTGACGAGAAGAGGAATTTGGTAGTGGAGATTCAGAGGAGGCAGAAAAGATGGATGGAGGACCTTTTGAAAAGAGAGGGAATGTTGAAGAGGGTAATTGGGGGGAGAAAACTCAGCTGGTAAAATACTTGAATGAACGGCCTAATTCAACAGCTATTTCATGTAATATAATACTCTACAAAATAATAGGGGACAACTTTGTTTTGCAATTGTCTGATGTATGTCCTTTGGCTGGGAACCACATTTTTGCCACTCCAACGAAATAGCTATAATATATACAATACAAATTTATTTGCCCAAAGATCACGATACAATTAATGCACATGATATAAGGCAAGTCATTTTAGGTACATACCATAAAAATACCACACATACCATACCGCTTTATATGCATATCACTATTATCTCCGTATTATAGAATCTTATTAAATTAAATATCTTATAACCAATAATAGATTTTCTTTAGTCCCCCAGTTTACTATATTATATTACCCTTTGTTCAAATACTCTTGCACAGAATAATACATTTTCTGTTGTAAGTACTCTTTTAATTTGGATTTGAAACAGCCCATACTTTTTATGTGTTTTAACTCTGTGGGCAAATTATTAAATAATTTAATACCCATTTCTTTAGGGCCAATTTTTAGCAACTTAGTTCTGACTGTTTGGTGGTGAATGTCATTTCCCCTTCTTGTATGGTGATTGTGAAAGTCACAGTTACGAGCAAAACTATGTAGATTAGCTTTTACATAGATAATTAGGTTCAATATCTATATGCAAGGAAGAGGAAGTAGGTTCAGGTTTGTAAAAATGCTGAGAGATAATACGATGCCGTACAACTCATCTCAAATACTGCACCACCAACTACAATATTATGTATTCATAAAAGAATGATGGAAGAACTATGATTGCCATTAGGATGGAATATCGTTTGGCCACTTAATTGGTAGCAAAATATGGCAGATCTCCAATTTAAGTATGTAAATAACTCACAACACCATTTTACAGAAGGACATTGAGCAACAAAAACAAGGTCATGAGAATTTGAAAAAGATCCAAGCAAAAAGAGGTAAAACATAGTGCTATGTTAGCTCAGTGGAAACACTACCTTAGTTCAACAGCCGATGATATATGAGGAGTAGCTTTGCTCACTCCATATGATACTGGAGGCAGGTTTTCCTCCTTCTGAGGTACAGGTGTCCCAGTTAGCTTAGCCACAGTAACAGCATTGCTCAAGGATGATAAAATCAGCTGCTTCAATTCATCTGAGAAAAAATTAAACAATGTATACAATCACACATAATAAAATGAATAAAATGCCAACAAATTTGCGATCAAATGCCTCAAATAAACAATGATAACTTAGTCATTGATATCCACCCATATAGTGAAGAATAAACTTAAAATGAAACAAACTCAAAATAAATAGATCCCATGATACTTACGTTTCATTTCTGATGAAACACTATTCATTTTCTGCAATGCAGCATCTGAATTCCTGAATGCCTCTAAAGCTTCTCTAAATAGTTTCAAATTTGTCAAACATATGCCCAGCCTCTTATTCAGAACACATTTCAGCTCATCTGAACACTCCAGCTTCAATGCCATTTTTATGTCAGCTATACATTCCTGTGAAAATTAGAGCAACAAATATTGTAACACTCATGCTTTACATTTAATTAGAAGTGTGTACAAACTACCAACACATAATTTCTTTCTTCCACTAAAGAGCCATAAAAATAGGAAACATAGTGGGAAAGGAAAGAGCCAGGATTCAGAAATCCCATGAAATCCTTCAATTAGAGATTTCTTCATATCCTCTGATCAAATGAGCAAAAGTTTCAAAGAAATGCTTCTTCCTGTTGGTCCATATTACTGCAACAGGTACACGTTCCAGGTCAGAACTGATTACCATGTCTGTAACACCATCAAAACCATTGCCCTCGAAACATGGGCCAACAAGAACTCATGGCTTTTTGCAAAAAATAAAATTATCTGAATGAAGTCTTCTACAGTCTACAGCCAAGCGAGAGGTTCCACATCACATTCCTCAAAATGTCAGAAACAATGGAACCTCTGACCTGGCTGAAGACATGAGAAGACCTGCATTCATATGAACCAAAAAGGATGATATCTCAGAAAAAATACTTCAACAACACACCTTGGAGGCCTTCAGAAGGAAATAATTTTTAAGTTCAAAGGATTATACATACAATATATCTCAGAGGCCAATGCCAACAATGTTTTGTATAGTATCGTTTATGAAGCTCTTTTCAATTAAAAATTATTTTCCTTTGAGCGTAGTGTCCCTACTAACTATGCGAATCAGAATTTAACATAAGGTTTAGCATTCCAAGATGATCTCTTATCACATTCCTCTATTTTGTCTAATGGCGACTACATATTATAAAAATCCCTGAATCTATTAAATAAATTGCATTTGATACACACACATATTCAACCGACATGGTGTGGGTGGTATTAAGAAAAATTATGCAAGGAAATGGGAACTGACAAAACTAGACTGCATGTAAAAAGTGAGGACACATTGAAATATCTGGGAAGGAAAGCCAGCATTATGCATAAAATATTTCAATGAATAACATTTGTAATGCAAAATATTTACTGTAATTTACTCTGTCAAGTTTCTGCAGGACTCCATTTATAATTTTTTTCCAATTTCCAATTTCATAAAGCTTTATAACAGAATTAGTCACCAGCAGACTTTTAAAAATTAACTTAGACTACTAAAATGACCAAGAGGGTTTAGGGATACATTAGAAATCTGATATATAAAAATGAATGTTTGAATGTTCGCCTTACATGCATTCCAATACCATTAATTAGATTACGATGAAACTTTGGTGAGTTGTTGTGCCCAATCCCATGAAAGTTTCTGAATTATTAAATCCATTGTACAATAGATGGAGCACGATTCGTTTTTAACAAATGAGTGTTGGCATGCAAACTTCTCAATTAGCGGAGAACGACAAGCACGCAACAAAGCAGATTGTTTACAAATAGCTCAATCCGTGCATCAGAATCGTATCAGTTAGATATAATACTGAGTGCATCAGAATCATACCAGTGAGATGTCATATAACGTACATCAAAATCATATCAGTAAGACATAATCTGTGTTAAAAGGTACGTAATTCATTTGTACGTAGAATAAGATTTGGTAGAGTGGTCTCTTTGTCTGCATTTTTTAAAATTCTTGCATTCGATTTTCGTACATGCTTCGCTTTTTCCTAAAATTGGATTTTTAAGCTTGAAAATATTAAATTTCTGCAGTACTTCAACAATAGAATATTTTATTTACTTGGAAACCACAGCATAGGCATGGAATGGAAAATTTTGTTTTTGCAGAGGGCGGTAAGACTAAAAATAGCGTATGTCCTAAAGCACTTGAATAAATGTTTTTGAATTTAATTTAATACACAAAACATCATTGTCTTTCATTTATTTGGTACATGTAAATGCGTCTGCTTTGTATATGTATGCCTACAATTGAATCTCCATGAATGCCAGGCACAGCTAGTCTAAAATAAATACATAGTACAATCCCTGCATGTTATAATTCAACAATCCCTCAAATCAACCTCAGTTTCTAAAAGGACGGTTATTGTTGCTACAAAAAGATAATAAGGATAGTGAAAGAAAAAATCCCCCTTTCTGGTAATGTAGCAAGAAGCATTGGAAGCTGTAAATCACCAATCACTATGTATACCAATCCATCTTGGATCGATCTGAACTTGAACCAATATGAAAATTCTTAGCAAGCAGACACATCGCCCAGTTTACCAACATGGACTGAAAATATTGATAGCAAACAATCGAATCTGTCAGTTGAAGCATGATTGACCCAGTGTGTAAACAAGTGCAGAGTTGGAATTTTCAGCCACATTCCAAGTGAACAAAATTGCCCAATTAGAGATAAATTGCGATGTGCTATAATTTCATCCATTCCACTTACAGTACGACACATACCTCAAATTATCATATTATATTATTATAATTATTATTATTATTATTGAAAATTTTCAAATTACAGAAAAGATTAGTCAGGATTATTTCTAAAAAGCCATATTGCTCCCCATCCAGACCCATCTTTGCAAACTTAAACATTCTTCCTTTCCCTAGTGTATATATCTTGTACTAAGTGATATATGTTCAACAAAATCTGTCCAAATTCTCTACAAACACTGATTTCCATTGCCATGAGACTCGAAGATCAAAAGATCTCCATCAAGGTAGTGTTAGGACTAGTGCATCCAGCTCTGGCCCTAAAGAAAAAGGCATCAAACTATTTAACAAACCGCCCAATAGGATAAAAACATAAAATCATTGCGTGCTTTTAAACTTAATGTTCAAAGTTTCCTTCAGGAGAAATTGTTTTACTCTGTAAATGAATATTTACATGACAAATCAACCTGACTTTTTGATATGTGAATGATAATCTGTATTGTGCTCCTTGTGCTTAACATGACATTCTTGCCATTTGCTTCATACTTTTGTTATTGTATTTTGATTGTATATACATCATCTTGACATGTCTTATATCATGTGAAAATGTGATCTTTGGACAAATAAATCATTATTATTACTATCTTCTTCTTCCTTCCAGGACTAGGCTTTCAGCCTGTTCCGGCTTCACATCTCCATCTCAACCTTGACCTCCCAACACCCCTTTTCCCTAATGGCTTATATTCCAAAGCCTGCTTTGGAAACCTCTCTTTAGGCATTCACTGTACATGCTCTTTCCACTTATTTTTGTACTCCACCAACCTATCTGATATTGCCCGAACACCTAGTTCCTCTCTTATAGATGTACTCCTTAATTTATCTCTTCTTGTAAACCCCTTCACTCGATTTGTTTAAGTTCTTTTTGTTTTGTTGTCCAACATTCTGACCCATACAACATTGTAGGGACCGGCATCACCTTGTAGAACTTAATTTGGGCTTCCTATCTTGTTTTACCTTTTAAAGTTCTTCTTATTGTCCCACTTATCCTCTGAAAATTGTTTATTTTATTTGTGATATCTTTATCATCTTCATAAGTTATATCACATCCTAAATATTGGAAGTGGGATACCTGTTCCACTATTTTATCATCTATAACAATTTTTGTTCTTATTGCATTGTTTCCTAAGAATGCCATTGTTTATGTTTTTGCTATTGAAATTTTTAGGTTATATATTTGACTTAATCGATGTAATTTGTGACCCGCCATTTGTAATTTATCGTCTCTATCTTGAATAATAACGTGGTCGTCAGCGAATAGCAATGTGTTTAAATACTCAGAGGGTCCCAATTCTATGCCTGATGCCTTGAATAATAACGGTTACATTTTATCCGTACGACAACCAATTTTTGTACACCCCATCACTGCTCGAAGAAATTTCATTTCAGATGACTATTTGTTTGAGCTCTATTTGTCTTCTTGTCCAACATTCTGACCCATACAACATTGTAGGGACTGCCATCACCTTAAAGAACTTAATTTAGGTTTCTTTTCTTGTATTGCCTTTTAAAGTTCTTCTTATTGTCCCACTTTTCTCTGAAAATTGTTTATTTTATTTGTGATATCTTTATCATCTTCATAAGTTATATCACATCCTAAATATTGGAAGTGGGATACCTGTTCGAGTATTTTACCATATTTAACAATTTTTGTTCTTATTGGATTGTCTTCTCAGAATGCCATTGTTTTTTGTTTTTGCTATTGAAATTTTTATGCTATATACTTCACTCAATTGATTTAATTTGTCTCCTCATATAATAACAATTATAATGACAACCGAAAGCATAACGAGGAGTGCTACAGACCTGCTGGTTCAGATTGATCTGAAATCTCAGATCGATCCCACTAACGTTTTGAGTTAACCACGCCGAGCTGATCCGGTCAGATCGATCCCACTAACGTATTGAGTTTACCTCACCAAGCTGATCCGGTCAGATCAATCTGATATCGATTTGTAAACATAGTGAATGTGTAGCATATTTGTGCAGTTGGCCACACTGTGGCGACTCCAAGAGGGCATTGCATGTATGTTGGCTGTGGAAAGAATAAAAGATGGAGTCATACACAAAATAACGTGGAGTCCTTAATTTATCAGAAGTTGCAATACCTCCCAGAAGTGGGTAAAGACATTTCTACATCTACATAATACCCCACTAGCCGCCGCATGGGCCTGTGGCAGGGGGTGGTAGGACACAAGCCCTGTAAAAATGTAAAATTTTTGAAGGTGAAATGGTGACGTTTCCTATGAGTGTATGTTTGAAGGAGCTCAGTTTTTATTGTGGTCGCTTATTGTGCGCGAAGAGATGAGTTTTTGTACCTATCTGTTGCGCAGAGTATGTCTCTTATTTTATCGCATCTGTCAGACCTAGAAATGTAGTGAGGCATCATGATAATATTTTCTGTGTTGTACCTAAAAATATCAGTTCTGAATTTATCAAGCAGCCTAAGCCTAGCGTGCAGCCTCCGAGTCTCTAGGGGCTCCCACATCTAACAGTTGTGTAACACTATATGTTCCTTCGTAGCAGTTTTTAATGAAGAGTACTGCTTTTCTTTGCACTTTGTTAATTTTTTTGGTTAAATCTTTATGACCAGGGTGCCAATGCTCGCGGTGTATTCCAGGTGTGGCCTAACCAGAGCGAAGCAGCATCTCTCTTTTGACTTTTTAATCAAACTACTTTTTGTTTTCGATCACTGAGAAAGTCCTTTATCCAGTTCACTATTTTTTTATTAACTCCGCATGAATACAATTTATAAATGAGTTTTTTGGGAGGAACCTTGTCAAATGCCTTCTTAAAATCAAGGAATATCACATCGATTTGCTCATTCGATTCACCTGATTTTAGGATATCATGAAGGAAGAGCGCAAGCTGTGTTTCACAGGACCTGCCCTTCAGGAAGACATTGCAGAATGACTCACGAATTTACACTGAGGATATTGAACAACCAATTACATTATTTAAACTATTATGGCAGTCCTCCATGCCTGAGAACATGTTAGAATAGGTAATTCGTCCAAAGCTAAAGAAGGCTAGAGCAACCAACACAGTGAATACAAGTTTTTCTAGGAATAATCAAAGTAGTACATCAACTCAGCAACAAATAAGTCATAAACAGCTCATGATGTCCATCGCCTTAGGAACAACAGCCTTTCCAAAAATTATATTTCACTTCGCATGAGTCTTTGCATGTGATCAGTAGGGAAGTGTCTTTGTTTTGAATGAGAAGTGGTCAACAAGCTATGATTCACATCGCTAAGATACTTAAAAGTTGATATTTTGCAATACTGAGTTTCTTGAGGCAGGAGTCAGATTTTTGGCTTTCCTGACCAGTGAGTAGAACTAGGGATGTAAAACAAAATGAAAGTCATGGTTCCGGAATGGCTCCAAGAGGGTTCAGATTAAGTTTCGGTTCACGGGACCAAACTGAAAGTAGTAACAAAAATCTCAGAACGAAAGTGGTTCCAGAACGAAGGTGGAACGAAAATATTTTGAATGAAAGCCCTTAGGAACGAAGGAGGAACTGTTCCCATTTCCGATTTTATGAAAAGTTTTGTTCCCACTTTCCCCCCTATGATTCCGACTTTTGTTCTGAGTAATTTTATAAGCATACATTGATTTTTCAAGATGACCTGCCGTCACGTATGCTACACAGCCTTCAACAGCCTTTGGAATTTGGAATCTCAGCATCAAAAGATCTACAGGAACTATATGTTACACAGGCACAAGCTAAATGCAAGAGCAAATACTAGAAGACCAGTTCTGTACCTTCATAACAAGAGCTTTCTCTTACAACAAATAACATAAATTCCAAGTACTAACTCTATCACAATCTACATGATTCCTTACAAGTAAACACAAAAGGCACCTGTCATGGGACTGTTAGGACACAAGACATCAAAAGGAAGAGTATATATAAAGGGAATTGAGAAATGACAGGGAAGATTAGAGAAGGAAGTTTTGGTAGAATGAATGTTAAAATTTTTTTCTGGCAGAGGTTGTGAGTTGGAATAAAAATCCCTGAACTTTCACGTTCCACAGGGATTTTGTTTACTTTGTGTTCAAGGCTTCCATTTGAAGTGTGCGGGAAAATAATAGCTGTTGTACTGACCAAAATCTTGTTCTAAATCACCTGAGGCAGCCAAGCTAACCCTTCAAACACTTATTTCATCTATTCTGTTAGCACACAGCCGTTTTTGGTGAAACACAACAGCTTTTCTTCATTTTGGGAAAATTCTGGATTAAATATTTGTATACAGCACTCCCACGGTTTGCAGCATTCTCAAGCTACAGTCTTATGAGAGTGAAGAAACATACATCCTTTTTCCTCTGAGGACTTC
Source organism: Ceriagrion tenellum (assembly GCA_963169105.1). Lineage (NCBI taxonomy): Eukaryota > Metazoa > Arthropoda > Insecta > Odonata > Coenagrionidae > Ceriagrion > Ceriagrion tenellum. The sequence continues at coordinate 43,812,177 of OY720637.1, forward strand.
AACCTTTTAATCCACTCCCTGCATAAATCCCAAGTAGTTAAATACTGAGCTGTCATAGCTACAAATGTATTTTCCTCAGGCTATGGTCATATTCCAATCCACTATTATGCACACTTAGTACCCTTATCTGCTATTTTCGATTGTCATTTTTCAGGACATAACGTCACTTAGTACAGTTCCATTCCATAGGGCACATGCTCAGAAGAGCGCTAGGGCATAGGGCAGGGAAGAGTTTGACAATGCACCCTTATGCGCCCTAAACCACTGAGCTACCATGGAATGCAGCTGTAATCTGGAGGTTATCTAACTTTAACCACAGAATGGAAGGAAGAGGGATGTATTTCTTTTGACTGAATATTGAAAATTTCATTTCATGAATATTTTTGAATTTTTATTTTTCTAAGAAATTCAAGGTGAACCAGAACACATTTCTATAGAGTATTGCTTTCATTGTAGCATTAAGTAAAAGTGCTGGCATATCTCAGGAAGTTACATATAGGAGGATGTAGCGTGGGTGTAGCAGGATGAAACAAGTTTTACTTTTCACATTATTTGTCTTAGTGAGGCAAGGCAGAGAATTATTCAATGATAAGAGCATGCATCTTTTAAAAAGTACTTTCTAGAGACCCTTCTTGTGTTATTGAATTTGCTCTAAGTTGAGACATTAAGGTAGCCAGTGACATAGGTTTAACGTCTTCACTGGGATAATAATATGTATGTGTTTAACTGTTTAACAATTAACCCTTTCGCTGCGGTAAAACTTCAGAGACGTTCCAGCCCCTGTGCGGCGAAAAAGTGTACAGTAACCTACGTTAGCACAGAAAGTATGTGTCTCGTTGTACCTGCAACTCAATAGGCACTCACGCTCCCGGGAAGGGATTAGTACAATGTATATCAATGAACTCGGGGAATGGCATTCATGGAAAAATAGAAAGTTCGGTTGCGTGGGTCGGAACGACCACTTGCGAAACTTGCAAAACAAAACGTAGGAGCTACGTTCACAGCAGTCGACCAGGCGAACGTAGCTGCTACGTTCACAGCAGCGAAAGGGTTAAAATATAAAAACTCCATCAGGATCCCTACAGGCATTAGTATGCGTTTTTTTTAACAGGGAATTGCTTGGGTTTTACTCAGAAGAATATTGTGGCAATAGATTTGTTGTATGACATTTCATTATCATTATTATATTATTTCATCACCTTATATTACAAAAATATTCTTTGTTGAATATTCCTTTGTAATTTATTCAGTTAAAAGTGGGGATGGGTCAATTCCACTTTTTTTCGATTTCGATTCTGACAAATAGATTCTCGATTCCTATCAATCCCTATTCCTAATAACAGGTGGGGTATTGATATACCAGTAACATACGACTATTACTTCAATTCAAGTATTGGCTGAAATAAAATAACAGACAATCAAGTCGCTCAAAAAGTATATTTATTAACAAGTAGCAAATATATCTCAGGCTTATTGAGGTAGATAAAAAGTACAAATTGATAGCCTACACCCAAAATTACTGAGACAAATATGATGTGACAAACGGAATTTGATTTGAATATTTACCTATCTGGAATCAATGGAATCAGAATAGACTTTAGGTGATCAATTCTCGATACCGATTCTAATCCTGAGAATCGGTGGAATCGAGAATCGACATTTGGATTCGACTCATCCTTAGTTAAAAGTTGTTTTTGCATTAAAATATATTCAATGGATTTAACTGAATGTTAAGGTACTATCAAGTTCTGTGTAAGCATATTTTTCTGACTAGCCGAAAGAATATCAGTCTTATTACACTTCAGCACTGAATCTGCTGGTTTCCGTGAAAAATCATTTCTTCCACGCGTTATCATGTGTCTCATTACTTTGATTTCAATATCTAAATGGACTTGAATAGACTTTTTAGAATAATAATCACACTGTGCCTACTCTTCACTTAGTTTTACAATAAATCAACACTAATGCCACAGTAACGGTGATGTGTCAATGAATGCAGGGAAAGGGCAGGTATAATTCTTTTTTGAAGACCTGATGGATGTATCACCTACTACATTATCGTATGGACACTTTAAAGCATTCTTCAAAGATCTGATGGATGTATCACCTACTACATTATCGTATGGACACTTTAAAGCATTCTTCAAAGACATGTTTTGTTCAGTGTATTTATTTTTTATTTATCTTCACTATCCCGAATACAGCACAATGTGCCAATTTACGTCGGGTGGATAACAGTAACCACGGACGAGACACAAACACCCATGTCCTGGGCAGATAATATCCTACCCAGGCGGGACTTGAACCCACGACCCTCGGGTTAGCAGACGGGGACTTTACCCCGCCGCCACCAGGGCCAACAAAATCATGTGACAACAGACTGCCTACATCAACCCTTTATCGTTGTCATTACTGCCACTGGAAGACATTGGCGCCACACAAAGAAGTGCAGAAAACAGCCTAGTACAAACAGCACGTAAGAGCACAAGGGTGTAGAGCATAGGGTTCACCCTATGTGAATTGGAACGCGGCCTACGTCTAATATACTTACGCTCAGTTAAATTACAAATCTAAAACATATTTAATTACTCAATGTATGTGACAGTGACAGCTTCTTGGTAACTTAGAGAAAGAAAGTGAAGGTAGGGAAGGGCACATTAGAAGCAATGTTGTCACATACATGTGATAAGCAAAATAGAATATCGAAAATATTAGTGAGGAAAGTGACATTGACAATTACTATCTTATAATCATGTCAATAAAGTCATATGATATAAATGCAGTACAAAATATACTACCTCAGTACATAAATAAAAAAAGGGAATTCAAAAGCAAACACACAAGGTAATAATGCATAGTCTTCATTATCCAAGTCAAGATAGATCAAGTTCGCAGACCAAATTAAAAACTCGAGTAATTGCAGCAGAGATTTGCACAGTATATCCAGTCTGAGAAATCATTCAGAGTAAAATTCACCAATGAGATCAGGAAGTGAAAATCTTTCAAAAAAGATATTATCTAAGTCTGTTGCTGAAATAAAAAATTGGCCATATACAGGAATAGTTCATTTCATAGCTACTTCCTTCAGCCATTTTATTTCATCTGAGTTTACCTCGGTCCACTTTCCTTTGGATAATCAGGATTCATACTGCATTTTATTCCTAATTCCAAGTAGTTAACCTCCCTGGTATGTACACCAACGAAGAGCCAGTAGCAGACAGATTCAGAGCATTTGATGATAAATAAAGACAGCACAAGGTCCAATTGGAGAAAATATTCTGAGAAAGAGCTCAACAGGTGATTTTCCATAAATAAAGATTGATTCAACATGAAACAGAACTATAATAAGACACTTGACTGAATTCATACACGCTAGATGTTTCTAATTGCACAGCAATGTGAGGGAGCATAAGCATGGGCCTAATATCAGCAGCAGCAACTACCGTTAACATGTGCCAACCTTTTCAACGAGGATTCTACAACTACTTGCCTTTGTTTACTCTCGACGACGAAGTATCATGGTGTGACTAAATGACAAGCTCAAAGTAAGACTGCAATGATCTGAGCAATGGAGATTTTCCTATTTAAGCTAAACAAAAACGGGGCGGTTATCAAACGACTTCATTAAACATCATCGAAGTTTGTCACCAAGGAGCAATGTTGAATGAAACCTACCACCATCACATTTTAAGAACTCTACACGTGACATCAACTACAGTCGCGTTATCCCATCGAAATGTGAAGTACTGCCTCCTTCTATTTCATAAGTTAATTTAAATGATAAAACGTTATATCCTTAGCGTAGTTATGTTCTTACAGCATTTAATATTACCACACTCAACATATAAAATACGCAAAAAACGATAACATTTAAATAATTGCACGAACACTGAGCTAATAAATAAAAATTCCTTATTTGCGCCCAGTGAATTTTCTCTGCAAATAAGGTTGGTACAAAATGCCATAAAACAACTGCAAAACCATGAAAAAGTTAATGTACTGATTGATTTTTTAAAATTATGTCACATGGTAAAGTCATACCTCATTAAGTCCCAACTGCAGAAGTGCTGAAGATCTTGCGTCCAATGCCTGGACCAACTGCTCACCAGTGGCGTGTGGTATTGCATGACAGAATGCCTTATAACTAGCAGCAAAATTCTGAGAGCTTAACTCTCGATTTCCCCAGGTAAGTAGATGTCGGGCATAGGATTCGGATTTATCATAAGAGACGGGAAGAGACAGGATCTTATCCAAAATTCGCCTTAAATATGCAAATAAGTACATCGATTAGCATTCAAACACTCAAAAGAGTTCAACAAGTGATACAAAAAGATATATAGGTCATGAGAGAAAAATCAATCTCTAACGGCAAGACATGTTACAATTCATGCTATGATTGACTAAGCAAATGTACACCAGTTGCATTAACTCACCTCAATCCAACATGAGTGGCTATCACCTCTAATTTCCTTTGACAATTTTCCGGAAGAAATTTGTCAAAAAACTCAGGCCCCTCATTAAAATCCTCCAAAACTGGAGGATCCTTCCCCGAAAATAGCGCATGAATTGACATTCTGTTACGTTTGCCTTCACATCAGCGAGATTTATATTGAGATGAAAACTTTGTAGGGTACTTGTTTTCTTCAGTGAATACAGTCATTATTACAGGTAAGGTAACTACGCTGAAAATAATGCGTACATCACACAAGAAACTACACCACTCCTACTCCAAATGGAATTCCTCCTGCCTGCTTCACTCGCCAATGGAAAACGACGAAGAACGCGCAGCGTAGGCGGCAACGGCGGCAACCAGAGAAACGACGGAAACTACTGGAAACGAAAATTCAGACAGTAAACTCCCAAGTGAAGGATTAAAAATTTCCTGAAAAGCTCATCTGAGAAATATCATTAGAAGAATTTTGAATTAATTTCGACGAAAGTGAATCACTTAAAACCGACAAACTAAGCTTCAACATAAAATTGGTTCTGGCAAAGCTTTTTCTTTTGAAATATTATTTGATTTGAGTCACAATTTAAGAGCAAATATTTTATGCTAAGCTTGATCTAAGATTTTAGTGATTTTTGGTGATTATTTTCCTGTTTACTGGTTGTTTTTTCGATTCGCTGAGTGCTCTTCCTAATTTTCAAGTTCGATTATAAGCTTCAAAAACGATCGCTTCAGCTAAACGAACTGGGAAAACTTAAATGCTTCGAAAAATATATTAACAAAATGTACAATACGTTCAAGATATACCCTGGAAACGCAAGAATTGTGATTCGATTCCTCAGCATCAAAAAAATATTACCAGCTGTATTCCCGCACGGTGGACAATACACCTCGACCGTGTATCTGAGTTACGTGGGGTGTGGGTAGAACATGATAGCGGGGGCGCATGCAGCTTGAACGAAATCCCGTATTAGGAATCGCGTTCTTGCGTGGGCGAACCCTGACTACGCCTCAGTCCAAAGAAAGTTCAAGGTCCTATGATTTTCGTCGGGCCTAAGTCTGAGAAATTAGAAAGTAGTTATTCATTAGATTTCGTGGGCAAAAAGTTCGCTTTTTCTTTCCGTTGAAGAATTTAGCCAGTCATCTTTTTGTTAGAAAAGAACGCTCGATGTTCTTAGACGGAATGTAATGCTAAATCTGAATTTATAGTAGTCCTTAGCCTTGTTGAATGCATAATCAATAAAATTATTGCATTCATGATTACGGATAATATAGCATACACCTGTCCATGGATGTGAATATACATTCATGCACCTGCCCTTTAAAAGAGACCGGGTAATACGACGACGGGAAAGGGACGGGGTATCTTCTGTAGAACACAGGCACTTCGTGGTTCACGAATGCCTATTTTCTTAGAGGAAAAACAAAATGTTGAGTGTACCAATGAAGACGCATAGTACCGATCGCAAATTAACTTCAAAGCAATGGGTTTCGTGCCGAATGTGGGCGCACGGAGCGCGCACTGAGTTTTCAGCCTCTTGCCTGCACAATGCCTCCTGAGGCATTGTGCAGGCACCCTAACATCTTTTATAACTATTGTAATGGCCCGCACGTTCTCTGAAGCCAGCGATTTCGGAAATACCTTGCCTAGAACTACCATAATTACCCCACAGCATTCAATAAACTGCCACGCTTCCAACTTCCATTCTGTAAATATTTGAATTCGTGCGCCGGTTAAACACGCTCGAAGAAGCCTATCTTACAGGCGCATATTATAATCGCATTCACGTGTAATAGAGCAACGGGGATGAGCAGGAAACTCATCCAAATAGTTTAGAAATGATAGTACGTTTTCACAGCCATAATAATCGATTCTATTATAGAGTTATCTTCATATTTAAAAAAAGAAGGAAGACCCTAACACAAGAGGATAAATTATGATGGATGTATTCATAAACTAGATCACATTAATAAGTTGTGACAGCTGTTGAAATGTATTATAGAGGATCTCATCATTTGAGTTCAACCAAACATGAGAAATCTCAAGTATAATTTGAAGTTCCTGTTCTTTCCCTGTTGGTTCTGGGCAGAACAGTACCCAAATCTACATAGTAATCAACATGAAAATATTCAGTGAAATTTATGGACTGGCAGAGAGAAGACTTATGACACATGTACTTCAACATTTATCCAGAGATCTAAAATGTTTCAGATTAACTATGCTCCATTCCTGTATTTACTACAAATTATTCTCTAATATAGGTATTTTTACCATTCCACTGTTTTGGCCAAAATTTTTCAAGGGAGACTTCATAATCAAGGCGTTCTATGACAATATTTCCTTCTTTCAGCATTTGAGGAAAAAAATTCACAAACAAATTTAATCACCGGCCTTACTAATAATACCATCAATTTTATTCATACCCACACAGAAGATAGATCTCATTAAGAATAACATTCTATACTGTATAATCGGCACTGGGACGAACTAATATATGTCCACAAAACATATCTCTAAGATATATTATTGTCACCACAGCAGGATATAAAATAGATACCTATATGATGATGGATTATTCAAGATATTCAAGTCTGTTGCAATGACAGCAATGAAATATGTTGAAATTGTCATTCGAAAAAAAATCGGCCTGGGCTGGGAATCTATAGTTAAACCACACATCCCTACCCAGAATTGTCCAGGAATGTTTTATGTATGATTATGAACCGTTTTGAAAATGCAATATGTGCTTTGGGACTGCTGGCTGTTTTGGAACTTTCCCTATTTTCTTTATCCTAAAGAATTTTGTGAATGTTTTACAATCGGATAAACTAAACGGTACTTAACGGCTCATTTGGGCCAATGTACAGCACAGGCACGCTTCAGAAACACCTTATGAACATTTCACAAAGGGCTGAAGTAACACTTCTGGAACAGTTCATGAACAGCTCATTTTTACCAGGGTACTGTCAACTAGACATCTTGCAGACCAGTAATTATCTTAATTTGTTACCTATAACATTAGTATTCCTACTCGGGTAAATATATTTGGCCAGCAACTGCTCTGAAAGACAAATATCTGATCTGGAAGTGGTCTGTTACTGGTCTGGACATGTCTTCACAATCCAGACCAGTTATAACTGTATACAGACCACTTCCATATCAGATATTAGTCTTTCAGAGCAGTAACAGTATTAACAGTAACAGATCAAATATTTTTACCTGGATAGCTATTTAGTTGAATAAACTTTACTTACTATGCACAACACGCTAGAAGAAAATGGACATAGTAGGAAAAATATAGGGAAGAGAATATTATGCTAGCTTAGGATGCGTTTAGTAATACAGGGGAGCTGATGACAGGGACATTGGGTAAGGATGTGAAGAAGAGGCTGGTGAAGAGCTTGATATGGAGCGTAGCATTGTATGGGGCTGAAGCATGGACCCTCAGAAAGGAGGACGAGAATAGGCTACAGGCATTTGAGATGTGGGTGTGGAAAAGATTGGAGAAGGTGAGGTAGATGGAGAGGAAGACTAATGAAGAAGTGCTTGAGATGGTGGGCGAGGAAAGAAAACTTTTAAATTAAATTCGAGATCGGCAGAGTATGTGACTGGAGGATGTAATTAGAGGCGAGGGATTGTTCAACAATGTGATAGAGGGAAGCATATTGGACAAGCAGGGAAGAGGAAGAAGGAGAATAGGTTTCATGGATGGGATGAAGAAGGGTAGACCGTATGCTGAGACGAAAATGGATATACTAGAGGTAGATAGGCCCTAGAAAGTGTAGAAAACCAGGAGATCCTCTGACATCCAGTAAAACCTACCATAACCAGTAGAATATTTAATAATAATAATGTACAACAACAAACAAAGACTATTACCGAGGAGATGGAAAGACAAGGTTGGGTGCTGCTTGATACTTAGAAGGTTATACTTTAGGCTGAGATTAGTAGTGGAAATCAGTTCATCCAAGTTTCAAATTGATGAAGAGGATGTTACACTAAAAAAACAGACAAGGTGAAGCAAGACATGACCAGAGGTGAAAGGAGATTAGGAGACAGCAAAGAGAGGTGGATGAGGTAAATTGTTTTGTTGTTGAAGATAGAGGTAGAGGAAAGAATGTTGGTTTGTATGGGAGATAAAGGGGAAAAATTGGAATTTAGGACTGCCTGAATGGAGGAATAAGGTACAAGAAGATAAAACCATGGCCAGGTAGGGGTACAAATTTAGGATATTCAAAATGCACTTGATTATTTTACAATCACTTCTCCCTTAATGCAAATATTGGTAACAATCATCTCAATAAAAATTTTCCACTTTCTACTGAAGTTAAATTCTGGTTTTTTACACTCACTTTGTTTTAAGAGCCACAAGATTTTGGTGCACTGCTTATAATCAGAAGACAGGAGGGTAAGTTCACACAACAGTTCAGTGTCACCCGCATGATAGAGAAAAGATACTCGACAAGACCAAATTTTAGACCATTTATGCACCAGAAATGTAGTCAAACAAATATATGCACACACTGCATATTATGAAAACGTCTCAGAAAAAACTCAGGTCCAGCCTTTCATTTAGGGAAAAAAGATGAATGTGATAACTATGACATGAAATATTTTCTTTACATCAGCATTTATTGTAGATGATAACATTCCAACAAAAAAACAATAATTGACTATTATAAAAAAATATCACTCTCCTATCACAAAAATGATAACAATCTCACAGATCTTCATAGTTACTGTGTACAACCTCCTTACCCAAATATTAAACAATAAGACATATTAAGTCTCAGTTTTCGCAAAATTTAACTTCTTTGAAATAAAATGTGATAGTTGCAATTAAAATCTACAAGACCCCAAGCTTTTCTTCATCAAAAGAGAGGCACATGCACCCATCATGAGGCTCACAACATTTAGAAAACTACACACCAAACACTGAATTTTCTGTGCCATCAAAACAGACCTGTTATAGAAACCCTACGTAATGTTGCACCCACAGAAAATATCAAATAAAATTTTTAGCATATAATAGACCTTTCCAATACTCTATGAAACAAGGGTTCTTTTTGCAACAACATATGTTTGCAAAACGAAACTAATAAACATGAACTTCCACCCAAGCCAAATAAAATTCAAACCAAAAGAAAAACATTCTCTAAGGCAAATGCAATTCAATAGTCTGAAATTAGAAATCATTCAACTAGTTAAGAAGTGGCTGCAAATTATAAAACAAAATCAATCAATGATTAATGCTCATGAGTGTGAGCAAGGCAAGAATGGCATTACTCAAAATTATTATTAACAATTTGATTGAACTTAACACCAGACATGAGCAACTATTTCACAGAGCTTTTCTTTCACAGGAAACATATGTTTACCTTCTTCCAACTCATCTTTAACCAATGTTAGTACACAGTCCTTTGCCAATATTATCCTGCAAATGAAGTATATGAGGGATAAAATATACAAAGGCTACAAATGATAAGTATAATAAAAGCTACCTTGCTGAAAGAAACACCTTAAAGAACTTGAAAAATTACAGTATGTACAACTTAAAAGCAGTAACAACACTGTTACATTTTGCCATTCTCAAGATCTTACAATAGGTCCTTGATTTAAATCACCTCAATGTTGATGCTGATGATAATCACACCCATTGTCACTAAATTGTGCTAATATACATACCAATCACACATGCCAACAAATTGTAGCATGATTTTACAAGATACAGTTATATTACCATTCACTCAAAGCAAAAAAATATATAAATTGTCCAAAAGGAGTAATAAAATGAATAAATGCACTAAATCTTACCAATTACACAATTGATAAAAAGCCAGTTTCACACAATGTTGTTTGGATTCTATTTTGTAATAAGCAGGAATGCACCTCAGACAAAAATCAAAGACCTACTGCACATCAAAGCTATAACAAACTACATACAAAATCCAGAGGTTCACACCTATATCACAATGTTATCTCAGTCAAATAAGGTAGGTAATCATTGTCTTGTCATAAATGTATTCAAATATTTGTACTTAGACCAGCTTCAAGGCCAAATTCCATAAAATAACATCAACAACATGAACAGGGTTCATAATAAGTTTAACACTTAAAGTTAATACAAGTGAAATTAACCGTCTAATTAGTTATTTTACTTATATACATGCATCAGAAACTTCAAAATAACACCAAATTATATATATTATGTCTTTGAACAAAAAAATGAGACCAAAAATTAAAAATAATACCTTTATCATTGCATTAGGATGTATAATATTGGAAGTGGCTCAACAATCAGGACACATGATCAAACCCCTTATCATATTTATGTAGAAAAGAGATTACTGATAATTATTAACAGTAATGAAAGAGACACCTGAAAATGATTTTTCTTCACTGAGAGTCATGATTCTAAGTGCATCTTAAAATAAATTATGGGGGAGAACCCAGGATTTCAAACCAGGAACCAGAAACTAAGATGGGGCAAGGTGGCCCTCAGAAAGGAGAACGAGTATAAGTTGCAGGCATTTGAGATATGGGTGTGGAGCAGGATGGAGAAGGTGAGGTGGACGGAAAGGAGGACTAAAGACAAGGTACTTGAGATGGAGGGTGAGGAAAGGAAACTTTTGAATGAAATTCGAGATCAGCAGAGTAGGTGGCTGGAGGATATAATAAGGGGTGAGCGGTTGCAGAAGAGTGTGATAGAGGGAAGGATGTTGGGCAAGCGGGGAAGGGGAAGAAAGAGAATAGGTTTCATGAACAGGATGAAGAAGGGCAAATTTTATGCTGAGGCAAAAAAGGATATATGTACTAGAGCTAGTTAGGCCCCTGAAAGTACAAAAAAAACAGGATGAGAATTTCTGACATTTAAAAAAATCTACCTTAACAGGTAGGATACTTAAAAAAAGAAAAAACCAGTATCTCAGGAAATTTGAGGGAGGGAGAAGAGAAGAGAGGCAAAAAATGTTGTACATTGGGGAAGGGGGGGATGAGTCATTGAGCCTAGGAAGGAATTACATCACAGGCAGCATCTCCTGTATTGCTTTAGACAGAATTATTAATGGCTTGTCCCAAGTAAAAATCACTTCCATCTACCCACAAAAATGTGTCCTTAGATTGCAACAAAGGAAGTCCCTCATTAACCTACACAAAAGAGTATGTGATCAAAAAATATTGTTAAAATCCGTTTGAATGCAATGCTAAAGTTAAGCAATTTATAAGTGGCCCCTACCTCAAATTTACCATTAATCACCCACACTATGTATTGTAAAAATATCCAAATTAACCATAATGGAGCACAAAAGCAGCAGAATTTGATCATGTGAAGCAATTAGAATTAAGATAATTTCTTTTCTAATACTTTGGCGCGTTTCCTCAGTCCTGTCATTATGAAATATTAACCTGATTAACAAGATTAAAACCTGTTCTTTGTTCTTTTCTTTGAAATCACAGAGCAAACAGAGATTCATCCGAAAAGTATATAACATTTGAACACATATTTCAACTGTGAAAAGATAATGCACATTCAAAGGTGATTAACCCACAAATACAAATACATAAAAATAAATTTCAAACATTCAACTTTGACTGAAACAGAAAACAATTCACAGGAAGTGAAAAAAAAAGTTTAAATACATCCATACATTAAGCTCATGCTTAAGTATGGTAATAACAGCAATACTTTAAAAAGCCTCTTCTATAGCTTACATTTGGCATAAACTAATTATACATTTACAAATATATGTTGGACAAAGAACACAGAAGCACATCCAGGAAAGAATGTATAGCAATTTTCACATAATAGGCCATTCAACCCCAATCTTATCTCCTTAATTGCTGCCACTATAGCATTTCAAACACGATTGTGGAAATTTGCTTGAAATGTAAGCCAATATAAGCTGTGGATTATAAAAGCCCACTCTACAACAGCCTTTTTTCAAATGACATCTTTAAGGCTCTTGATCTAGAAATGTATTAATATCAAAATATATATATCACTAAATGAGTTTTTCTATAAAAAGTTCCAGGAGTCACTCAAGCCAACAAAAACTGGCTAGAGCTTGGAACCATGGGCTAATAATAGTCTCAACAACTACCAATATATTCATTCACATACAAATTCTCACCCACATCATTTAAAAGGATAAAAAGGATTTTATTTTCTCCTGAGGATAATACGAAAATAAAGTTCAGATGAGCTCTCACATAAATGAAACAAAAACAAAATAATGAAAATAAATATCCCCTTATTTCGCCACAAGAACAAATTTGTAAGTAATCAAAAGACAATCTTGGTTCTTATCCAAAGGTCATCTAATCATCAGCAAATGTAGTTGACTGAAAGTAAAGTTGACACACCTTTTACGCCATTGCAGTTACCTCAGAACTAGCCAGATGTCTGACCCAAAGGAGTACACATCTTACAACTTCAACCTTCATGAGACCCCTTAAAAATTATGATAGCCAACATGGAGATCTCCCATGATGACATGTCTTCCTCGGAATGCAGCCAATTCCTTGATATCCCTGACCTGAAAGGTCAGTCACGGATCTTCCTGTACCACAACGGAGTCAAACATATGGCATACCTAGCTGCCATTACATCCTTCAACATTTGTTAGTGCCATAATTATTTCTCTGTGTATGACTGCAGGCAATGACAATTTTGAGCAACACAGCTTTTCTGTCATCCTCACCGCAGATGATTACTACGATCAGAGCCCCAGAGAGGGCGAGGCTCTTTGGACCCCTCTGGATTATAATAGTTTCGTTCACCATGGCTGGAGCGAAGTAATTCCTTATGGAAATAATCAATTGTCTTCCTGAGACCCTCCTCCAAGGGAACCTATGGCAAAAGTAAAAACCGTAAAATTGAAATGACTAGGTAATTTCTACACATAAATTTATCAAAATTATTTTGCTGTAAAGCATAAACAATTGTTTTTGGAGGATTGGTCTCTTTTGTACAAATGAATTCAAACACCTCTTTCTGTCAAAGTTTTGCAGATGTATTTCTGCATCCTACGGGCTACTGTACAGCAATATTAAACTTATGAGTGACCAAACACTTTTAACAACTATGAAGAAATTTAAAAAACAATGTTTTTATGTTGAGATATATATCAACTTAAGTGCAATAAAATAAATGGACGGTAACAGTTTTAATTGTTGCTATACTTTAAGATCAACAACATTACCATTTTTTTGAAAAATAAATAAATAACAAAGAATTTTTCATGACAGCCTAAAACTAAAAAATTTCATTATATGTTTTAACCTTTTAATATGGCTAAATATTTTAATATTTATTTTGTTTTAAGATGAATTGTACAAAAAACTTGGGTATGCTTAAAAAGGGGTCACATTCAACTTACATTAAAGCATAAATACATGGGTCAAGATAACAATACCAAAGGGATTATTCCCAATGAGGACACACCAGCCAACAAAGACCTGTCAGCCACAGATTTAAGTAACATCTTGGGCATCAGTTTCATGTAGTCTGGTGGTTTTTGCTCAGGGATGATGAGCAAGCAGCAAGCAATAGCACAATTGAAATTATGAAACCAAGACCATAAGAGGCATTACGACAGGATGAAAACTTTTAATGGCATACTTTCGAGATGGACAGCAAAAGTTGTTGGCACATACCTTTGGTTCCCACCCTAGAATTTGCCTTGCACGGGTTATGTCTGGTCTGCGCCTCTGAGGGTCATCTTCAACGGCTGCAACTTGCTTGATCTTACTCTTGCCTCCCACCAGCTTTCGGATTAAAACAGCGAATTCTGAAAATATAGAACTCTCATAAAAATTTTATCTTGCACAGGAACTTATTTTCATGCTCGCAGTATTTTCTCCTCTGTTTGTCTGAAAAACCATTCGATACCTATGAATAGGATAATTTTCTTACAAACCCATAAAGATTTTTTAAAATAAAATAGTTAAACTTTCAACTTTTTGGTAATACTGAGAAGGATAATGTAAAGGCTAGAATCTGGAATGAGGATTTTTCAATCCACTTGAGAAATAAGACTGGTCCTTCATCTACGCATATAATCAATGACTATTGATGCAGTTTTTGCATGAAGGGTACAGTGAAAAATACTGTCCAAGCCTGCACATTCAACATGTGTATGATCCGAGGAAGAATGGCAAGTGAACATACAATTGCCAATCTATCATTACTTCCACCCCTTGACCACACAATGCCTCTTGTTAACACCACAAAGAGTTTCAGTACAGAGGTGACTTGGAAGTATAGAGCCACCTTAAAAGCCTATTCAACCACATTTTTCCATCACTTCCTTGGTCTATTCCATCCTATAACACCTTTCATTCCATTTCCATATAAATATAAGATTTTTCATTCAATTTGGCAACCATTTTTGCATCTTAATGTAGAGAATTTTCTTCACTTGCAAGCATTGGTGATAACTTTTTTTTTCACAGCTAGAACAAAACTATTGTCTTACCTTTGTCGTAGCTTTGTAATGAATTTCATTACCAAAGTTTGGAATTGATATGGCTAAAATAGCCATTCTTAATCATTTTTTGACGAGGAAAGCAGTTTGCCAAACTGTTTTAATGAAGTATCAATACTCAAATATTCCTGATCAAAATAATTTGAAATCAAATAGTGGTGTACGTACTCTTTTTTTTACAGGGTTACACAATGCATTTTTTCAAAATGTTGCTACTTTCAAGGTAAAATATCTCTGGTGGGCAGCAGTTAAAAAATCTGAAACTTACACAAAATAAACCACTCCAAGATAAGTATTTACAGCATGAAGTTTTCGAGCGAAACTTACATATCTGGTTACTGAGATGCATAAAACATGCAAAAGTATAACATGATCATGAAAAAGTACAATTAAAAAAGTGCATTTTTTAGATTGATCACGTTAATCAAAAAGCTACTATATCTCATTTAAAGCATTTAAAATTAATGATAAGTTATAGTATACATCTGCGCACTACCTGGATTGACGAAGATATACATTTAAATCTTCAAATGCATGATAAATACAGATGAGACTTTCTGTGATTGTTGAGACCACTCACGCGGTAAATTTAATTTATCAGCTATGATGTGAACTCTTCGGGAAGGTAAACATGCAACCAATAACCCTGGGATTTAGGGAAAATGGAAGCCACATGCTCTGCTACTCTAATTATATTAATGGAGTAAGGTGCCACCACATGGAAGTTCACAATGATAACCATTTTTTAGAAACACTTAGCACTATTCTACACTTTTTAATTCCCGGTTGATTCCAAAGTCTGAAGCAGCATTTTCAAGACACATATGACAATGTACCTTAGGTTTATGTACCTTCAAAATGGTGCTTTAGACAATGAAATCAGTTGGGAAATCAAAAGCGAGGAATTGTACTACATGTTTCTTAATAATGATGAGCTGTTTCTCTAAGATGCAGACAGGAACATACAATCTCTGGAAGGACAACATCCAGATGGTTACATAGGTTCCATCCCATATGATATTGGTGTACGAAAAGCTAAGGTCAGTCAATCCATCTCCTGCTTCCCCTTCCAAGGGAAGAACCCAAGCAAATGGAGGAGAGGAGAAAACATGGCATCTCTTTCCTCCACTACATCTCACAGGTTCAATGGGAGCTAGTGACGCTTGTCCATTGGAATAGCTTATTTATTTAACTTCTCATTTCAATAATAAGCAAACAAAGAAATGATCAAAAGGCAATGGCCAAGCAATGCTTTGAATGAAATGTCCCTACAGAAAATAACATTATTATCTGAAATAACTGCGATATAGAATGCAAATAAAAATGAGTGATTATCCGACATGCTTAGGATAGATAACAAAATTAAAACCATGTAATATCTAGGAAGTAAAATTGATAGCAATCAATTTAAAAAAATAATAGACGACAATTCATTACATTAAACGAAAGTTACATTCAAAATCTTAAATGCATGTTAATATTTTGGTCTTACCTTTGACAGGCGTTTTTACAGCAAATGCTGCCTTTGTGCGGTGAGGTATGGCGAGAAATTCAAATTTCACGGACGAGCTATGATCACAGAACTGAAGAATGGATACGACTATTGGCAGAAAAACCTTCGCTAGTCCTTAAACAGCATTGTTGTTGCATTTAATTACATTGTTTACAGAGCTAAGCTGGAAATCAATGAGGTACAATGTGCCTCCTAGTTAGCTATGCTCCGACTCGGCAACAATTTTTACATCTAACATATGCCCAGAGTCCTGTATATAGGACAGTGAAATTTAATACTAATTCCATGGCAAAAAAAAAGATGAAACTTAAGTAATAACAGCATGAAATGGATATTTCATTCTTACACTATCATGCAATATGCATATAACCAGTGTCTTTCATTTTCAGAATTTATTACAACGTTTTTTGACAAATTACCTTCAGCATAATGAAGAAGCCGATTTTCACAGACTAGTAAAAGTCGCCCCACTGAAGCTCAGAAACAAATTTTGGATAGAATACCCACATCAGTCCTAATGTAAAACATTGGTAGCATTTTGTCACATTTCCATGAATATCCAGTGAGATATCGTATAAAAAAGTGAGTGTCCTATAAATAGGACGCTGGGCGCTGACGGGTTAATAACAACGAAAAAGCATGGAAAACACTACCTTGATTAAATAGCAATGTTGATAATAAACATTCACACCTTGTCAAGCTTTGTCAGATTGTTGCTCACGTCTCATTCATTACAGCAATTCCACAGTCAAAACCGCTTTGGTGTGTGCACAGTGGCGGCCATCAGCGGGCGTCGCCACCATAGCCACTCAGGTGCATGGAGGACTTTATTCCCCCATCTCTACAGGTATTATTTTATTTTTCAACCAATCACTCCAAGTCTAACTCAGTGCATCACACATCAATGTGCTCATTATTATTAACTTAATTTCTTTTGATTGAACTCTGCTCCATAGAACCCCATTTCACATTTTTATTTCACCTAATACCAATAGTGCTTTGAGTTCTAATTAACGTTCACATCTTGCAGAATCATGGACCCTAAAATTCTTCAACTGTTTTACTGCCTTGGAGGTACTTTAGGACCAAGAAATATCTCTTTCATCCCCAACAACTACCACGTAAGTATGCACTCAGTTTTCTTCTTGTGTTCCACGCTGACTAGGTATACTCACACATACTGTTGTCAACAAACGACATCGAAAGAAAGCAATCATTGGCTCGGTGAATTCGTCCAATGACTCAATTGTCGGGATTTGGGACCCTGGTCATAAAGATTTAACCAAAAAAATTAATAAAATACAAAGGAAAGTAGCACGTTTCGTTAAAAACTGCTACTAGTGTACATACAGTGTCTCACAACTTTTAGAGGGACTAAGGTAGGAGCCCCTAGAGACTCGGAGGCTACGTGATAGGCTTTGGTTGTTTGAGAAATTCAGAATGGATGTTTTTCAGAGCGACACACAGAATATTATCATGACTCCTCACTACACCTCTAGGTCTGACAGATGCGACAAAATAAGAGAGATACACTGCCAAACAGATAGGTACAAAAACTCGTTCTTTCCGCGCACAAAAAGTGACCACAATAATAATTGAGCTTCACTAAATACACTCCTGTAATACATGTCACTATGTCATCTCCCAAAAACTTGCATCTTTACACGGCTGGTGACCTAACACCATGTCCCCTGC
The DNA here is from genome assembly GCA_963169105.1 of Ceriagrion tenellum. NCBI lineage: Eukaryota > Metazoa > Arthropoda > Insecta > Odonata > Coenagrionidae > Ceriagrion > Ceriagrion tenellum. The sequence continues at coordinate 43,830,317 of OY720637.1, forward strand.
CACACACCCATGCGGCAGCTCACAGGGTATTATGTAGATGATACCAAAAAAGGTATATTTGAATGTGTGGCAGTTCAAGAAAGGTATCTCTCCCAATGAACTTTCGTGCTACTGTTTTGGTAAACAGGGAGCTCTACACAACTGATTACCAATGTATAAGAAGACTGAGGTGTATGTTAATTTTCACCAGCAACATTTAATAGGATGCTACAGCAGTCAAAATCAGGAGAAAATTAGATTAGAAAATTAGACAAGGATTAGAAAGCTTCATAGGAAGAGACTTTCTCTGGCCTCATTGTAGACTTCTTTGCAATTTTACAGATTAGCTTTCATAAGACCAGAGAGTGATAATAATTTATAATAACAATTTAATAATAATATAGTTTAATTTTTAATAGGGTACGAAAGTGGACCACCAGCCGACTCGTGGTATACCTGGTAATGGCTCTGCAAGGCCAATGGTGGACATCTGTGTGAGGGGCCAACCACCCCACATCCAGATTCATCTGGTTCCGAGAATGACGACCAGAAGTGCCACCCACAACTGGCCCCTCTCGGATGGGGGCCCTAGTGGAGTTGGGTGTGGCAATAACAATACCACCAAGAAGGAGCATGTATGGAGTGGACGGAACCCCTAAGGGACGACCTACTCGCATGCTATGCTTCCAGCGAGCCCAATCGCAGGGGATAATTGGCAAGGATGCACTCTTTGTGGTGTGAGATGCATCCGGAACAACTACATGTCGCAGCAGAATCTGCGCGACTATGCCAACCACCAGCGAAAAAAGGAAACTCCCCAACAACCACGTGTTTAGAGAAATACACCACCGGCCAGATCACCCTCCCCGACACAAGCAGTTTCTCGACCGGCTGTTTTGACGGCCACTGCTCCGTTGGTACCGCTGAAAAGTAGGGAGGAAGTAGATCAGGCCGACTCTGAACTCCAGACGCGGTTGTTAAATGAAATCACCTATGATGTAGGAAAAGCCAGGCAGAGAGATATCCATTGCAAGATCTCTCTGCGGAGCATTCTCCTGACCAGTTTAAATGGCTTTATCAACGAAATCCTTACGGAGATGTCGGACCTATGGATGGTCAATGGCGTGGTCTACGCTGCTGCCAAAATAATGGCCAGCTCCCAAAAGCCCACCTCTTGGGAGGACAAAGCAGCAAATTGGCTTAAACAGTTGGAAGCCAAGATCACGCTGGCGAGACGGCAGGCTTCGAGGATTCAGTTTGTGTTGGAATACATCACATTTGGGCGGGCTTTCACACCCAAAGTCCGGCGCATAGCACACAGCCTCAGATTTCACCATCACCATTTCACTAAAAAGAACGTAGCTCTTTGCAGCTCACCATTAAGCAGCATGCGGTTGATAGAGTTCGGGCACTCCCCGCGGCCCGGAAAAAGCTTCTGAAGGGGAGTAAGGCTGTGAGGGAGAACTCAACCTTCCTCCTTCACCCGTCCCGTCTCTTTCGACCACCTCAGTCTGTCGTCGAATCTCCGCCACCCGTCCAAGAGGTAGAACGTTTATGGAAGGATATCCATGAACGGTCGAAGCCATTCAATGGAGAAACTCCGGCCATAGGCTTCTTTAAAAAGTTTTGCGACTGCCACCTACATGAAGTGGATGGACCTCTTTCAGTCACAGAGAGTGACGTGAAGAAGGCCTTCTCTGGCAAGAAGAATTTCTCAGCTCCAGGAAAGGATGCTGTGAATAACTTCTGGTGGAAGAAGTTCACTTCCACCCACCAACACCTCGCCAGAATCTTCACGCCCTTTCTCTCGGGTAGAGATGAAATTCCTCCGTGGCTGACTGAGGGACGCACGGTTCTAATATCTAGTTGTAAGAAGGGAGACTTGTCCAATCCTAAGAACTACCGCCCTATAACCTGCCTCAACAGTGTATACAAGGCGTTCACCTCCATCTTGAGCGACCTCATCCTCCACCAGGTCCAGCCGGTTTGGGAGGAGGTGCACGAGCAGAGGGGTTCAAAGTGTGGAATCGCGGGATGCAAGGTCAACCTGCTCATTGATAGATGCATATGCCAGGATGCCATCCAGCGTAAGCGCAGCCTATCAATGGCCTGGGTGGACTACAGACAGGCGTTTGACACCACTTCACATGAGCTCATTGTAGCCATGTTGAAGTTGATGAAAGTCCACACAGAGTTAGTGTCCTGCATTCAACGCATGATACCACTCTGGGGAACGCGCTTCGTCCTGAACGCAGGCAAGCGGTGCGTCTCGACAGAGTTGGTATCATACCACCGTGGCATTTTCCAAGGTGATAGCTTGAGCCTCTTGCTGTTCTGCATTTCCCTCCTACCTCTTTCGCTAAGGCTGTGACAAGGGAAAGGATACATATGCGGTGTGCCAGGTGACAGGAAGCATAAGGTCACACATTTATTTTATATGGATGACCTGAAGCTTTACGCTTCCAATGCAAAAGACCTTCGCATGGCCCTGGACACCGTACTGGAGTACAGTGAAGCTATGGGGATAGAGTTCGGATTGGAAAAGTGCGCATCCATCCACCTGACGAGAGGAAGATTTTTGGAGAACAAAGAAGACGTGCACCTCGTTGACGGGAGCATCATTCGCCACCTCGAGGGTGATGATAGCTATGAATATCTCCGCATCCCCCAAAGCCGAATGCAGGAGGTTGCAGCAGTGAAGGAGAGAGTCACCGCCACGTACAGACAGAATCTCAGGAAAATCTGGAGTTCTGAACAAGGTTCTTGCCATGAACATGTTCGCGGTTCCCACACTGCTGTACACCTTCGGATGCATGAAATGGAATGTCAACAAGTTGCAGAACCTCTACAGGGGAATGAGGAAGATTATGACCATCAATTGAAGTCTTCATCTGAAATTTTCCATCGCCAGACTGTATCTCCCTCGCAGTGTAGGTGGTAGGTCTGTTGAGCCTGGAGTGTCTCCACAACAGAGTTGTCCTTGGAACAGCATGCCGAGTGCTCAAAAGCAGAAACCCCCTGCTCAGTCTCGTAAGAGACCACCAAGGTGCCGGAGTAGGGGCGTTTCTCTTACAGGCGCTCAAGAGGGCAGTGGAAGAAACCGGTATGGACTTTGACCCAAAATCAGACGGTAGCGACGACAGCAAGTCCATATTGTCATTGAAGGCAGTGTTTATTAAAAAGGCTGAGCAGAACGCCTTGCTCAAGGCACACACCGAGAGCCCCATGCATGGATGTTTCAATCGAAACAGGGAGAAGCATGGGCTATCGAAGGAGCTGACGTTTGCCTTCCTCCGCTCCGCTGGTCTAAAATCAGAGACCGAGGGTTTCGTCCTCGCATGCCAGGATGGTGTCATAAACACACTTGTTACCGCCGCATTATATTCAAGACGGAGGTTGCGGACACAAGATGCAGGGCGTGCCGAGCCCAGCCGGAGACTATGAGCCACCTTCTCTCTGGCTGTAGCTATTACGCCAAGTCAGCGTACATTGCTAGGCACAATGCGGCCCTGTGTGTGTTATATTTTCATCTGGGACACCATTTTGGCATCAACAATACTCCTGTGCTGCCATATGCCCCTGGAGATATCGAGTCCGTCGTGGCGATCGATAAATGCACTATCTGGTGGAATTACTCCTTTTCTACCACCAGGCAGTTGGAGGCGACCAAGCCTGATATCGTTCTCCTAGAATACCTCTCACGCTCCATGTTCATGATAGAGTTTTGGGCCCCGGCTGGAACCAACATGGATGCAAAGGAGGCGGAGAAACGGGCGAAATATCAAGACCTGCATTTTGAGCTTCGGCAAATGTACCCAGGACACACTCTTAAACTGGTATTCCTTATCATAGGTGTGCTTGGTGGAGTTAAGGGCTCGCTGCTGGCGAGCATCAAGTGCATTCCGTCCTGCGTGGCACAGGCGGAGTCACTTGCAGCTCGCATGCAGGAGGCCATTATACTTGGGTCCCTCCGTCTACTCCGTACGCACGACCCAACCGCAGCATAGCCACCAATTCGATGGGCATGGGACGCGGCTGCGATAACTGCCAAACCCCTCTGGAGTCCTCGGCCATTAGGACGGCAATGAAACCCGATGCTTGCTGAGGACTTGGAGGGGAATGTTACTAAGGTAACAGTAACCGCAAAATAATAATTTAGAAAGTTTAGAAAGAAGAGTTATATCATATCCAAGAGAAATGGCAAGCAAATGACAATGAACATTTAAATGATCAGGGCCTACCTAATAGAATAAAACGATTGCCATCAATGGAAACCAGAACTGGAAAGAGGTTGTGAGGATTAATGTTAGAAAATTACAAACTCAAATTACAACCTTCAAGTTACTCCCAGTCCTTGCAAAGGATAGAATTGAATCCTTGAGAGTCAAAATGTTTTTAAATTTAAATACATCAACACAAACAAGTGTGGGGCCAGGTGAGTCTAAGTTCACAGAGGTTGTAGTTGAGAGACTAATAATGAAGTAGGTACATAATTACTTACCATCGATTGTGTGCTCGATTGGGTTCCCAATGTTAACAGGTAGTGAATAGTTTGATGCCATAAGAGCAACAAGTCCATCCACCAAATCTGATACATACTGGAAAGACCTAGTCTGTTTCCCATGGCCATAAACCTAGTCACAAAAAAATAAAAATACCAATCAATAACTTTCCAAACATTGTATGTAACAAATGATGTGGTACGAAGTCACTCGCACGGGTGCATATACACCAGGGTTGAAATTCGCTATGAAAAATCATTTGACTTGACCGGGATTCGAACCCGGATCTCCCAATTGCCGGTCAGGTGTGTTAGCCAGTTACACCACCAAGCCATCTTCCTTCAAGGCAAATTTTGAGGGGGGTTTATGCGAACTACATGTTCAGGCCTCAAGTCTACATTGTAGCACATGAGACGAATTGTTGGGTTTATCCACCGCGACAGTGGCTTTGTAAGCACGACTTCTTCTCATGTGCTACAATGTAGACTTGAGGCCTGAACATGTAGTTCGCATAAACCCCCCTCGAAATTCGCCTTGAAGGAAGATGGTTTGGTGGTGTAACTGGCTAACACACCTGACCGGCAATTGGGAGATCCGGGTTCGAATCCCGGTCAAGTCAAATAATTTTTTCATAGCGAATTTCAACCCTGGTGCCAATCAACAACAGTGATAAATGGCAGACTTAACTTTGCAAATGGATGAAAATTATTATAAACACGAACACATTAAAAAAATGAGTTGTATATTTCATCAATTCTATTCTTCGTTTAAAAAAAACTGAAAAACAAGGCTCACTTGTTCATCAAGCATCCCCTTTCAGAGGCATAAGGTAAAGCTACGTCCTCAAAAAACGGTACTTTATCCATGCTGAAAGCCCACTGACATTGATTTTCAATAGCACTCTCTTGCCAACATTTTTGTGGAAGACAAGCTAAAATAATTTGATTCATCGATGTTTTACCAACACATGTGAGTCAAATAAGCCATTTCAAGAATGAACACAACATTAAGTTATGCCTGAAACCACCAATTATATCTGAGACGGAGGTGAATATTAGCAAAAATTAAGGCAATTTTCAGGGGCTGCAGTAAATGACATAAAATAACATGGTAATATATGAAAATTACTGTGGTAATTTCTAGAATGGACCATTTCTACTTCCAACTCACCACCCTTGATGTGTCTCCAAAGAAAGATTTATTAGTACTAGACATATAAACTGGACTTACAGTTATTGTTTCATTGCGTAAGGCCTGGAGAATAAAGTTTGATACAACACGGCCATCATTCATATGCATCCTTGGTCCATAAGTATTGAATATTCGAGCAACTCGGACAGCTACTTTCTCTTGTTTGGCATACGCATAGCTCAACGTTTCAGCAACCCTCTTACCCTCATCATAACATGCACGAGGTCCTTTAAAGAAAGAGAAAAATTTATAAAATAAGTCACCTCCATCTAAGCAAAGTGTTCTTTTTATACAACTGATGTATTAAAATGTTAATCTGCACTATATACAAGAACATAATTTTAATTTTGAAACAACTTTTCATCAATTGTCACTGCAAAACTATTCAATACCGCTACATTTAAAATTAATAGGGTGAACATGTTATGGTACTACATGATAAACATGGTGGAAAAGTATATAGAGGAGAAAATTAAGAATAGATAGTTTAGAAAGAGGAAATATACTTGTCTTTTCTTAAGTATAATTTTTACCTCCAAATACTTAGGTTACACTATATAGAGGCTAATACAATTTTTAACACGGTAATTCAATCATGAACATTGTTGACGGCATTCAATAACTTGTTTTAAATTCAAGGATTAATAATGGTTTGGCTGTTGAGGAAGGTGACTGACAATTGAGATTGTTTGTAGGTAAAACAGTAAGGAATTGCGAAGTATTAACGAAATGGAGTAGAGACACTAGGGGCACGATCATGAATACCCAAATTGTTTATTTGGGGCTGAGTTGATTATAAAAACTGACGTATGTACATACCATGTGCAGGTACTTGAGTATAGTCGGACTTTTAGAGACCAAACTTTTGATAAAAAGTTTGGGGTGTTGGAATATGCATATGTCAAACGTTTGATGATCATAATCTTAGCACAAAAAAATAAGGTAAGTCTTTCCCAAGTCACAGGGCTTTAACCCTTCCACTACGAATGCCGGAAATATATGACAGTAGGTTTCCTGACTAAGGAGACGAACGCCGAAAATATTTGTTGGAGATTTTCCTACACCAGCAAATGAACACCATATGTTTTCCCCCTTTCTGGTGCTCATCTTCAATACTTCGGGACTCCACGCAGCGGGGGTCAGGCGTTTTTGTTGTGCTTGAATACCTCTCCCTCTGCGCCACAAGAAATTCGGATGCCACTATATTTAACCCCTTTGGAATCCGGGAGCAGGTACCTGGACCCTTTGTCATATTGGCACCCTCTTTGCAACAAGGGTCCGTGGCCATATGATTGTTTATTTATTGATTTTCCTAAATAAATATTCGTTGCTTTCTCAAAAAATATATAATTAGAATTGAACTCCTTGTCCTTTGGTGAGTGTTTACATTTTCAAAACAAAATTCTACCATAAATATAAACTAATATCTTGATTTTAAGATAAATATTATACCAATGTTTGATAATGCATACCCGGAATTTTGTTCTATATGTTTTGAACTGTGCTCAAGTTTTCATTTGATTGATTTTAATTAGTTTATTTTCCTGAGTAGTTATCACAAAATAATATTTCTCATCCTTCAATCTCTCCGAGTCACTAATTCCATTATATGTTGATCCATATTGACGGATCACTTTGTTATATTTTCAGCCATGGAAAACAGTGGTTAAATACAGTGTTGTCCGGATTTCTCACGGCAGAGAGGGAGAGGTATTCAAGCACTGAACGAAAACGTCAACCTCCAAAGCCACTAACCACTGGGACAGAATTGAAGAGAATTTTCAAAAAGCTTATAAGGGATAGGAATGAGAATAACTTATTCCAAGAAACATGTAATTATTCCGATGGATGCAATTCCAGAGAAACTCCACAGGAGTATTGTATGTCCGTGGTGGTGCAAACTTTCCAAACGAGATAACAGAGGTCTTATCTGTGATGGATAATGCACTTTCATGAGAAGGAAATTATATTCTGAGCTAAAGCATTTCAAGGAAATATAGAACTAGTGCGGTTTGTTAAGGGAAAACTTGAAATCAAATAATGGTCTTTCAGGGGCACATATTTTTGCACTGGAATTGGTTTATGCATTAAATCCATTAATATTGATGGTAGAGTTATGTTTAAAATTTGTAAATGTACTGTAAAAAATGAGAAATTCATTTTCAAGTTTACAATTAGAGAGCAAGCAGCAAATATATATGTAGTAAAACCAATAAATAACAGAGGCGGATGTTTTTCAGAGGAACCCGATCCCTACTTGAGTGTCTTGTGGAGGGCACTTCAAGTGGAGTACTCCGTCTGTCGTGTGAGACGTTAAACCGTCGTCCCCTTGGCGCCTTTCGTTAAGAGCAGGCTAATGCCGACGCCGGGTTTCTATCCACCCTTCCTCCCTTACCTACCCCTATGGCGCAAATAACCTTAGCCGTCGGTCGCCTCCCCAAAAATCCAATCCAATCTACCAATAAATAAACAATTAGTTGACCATGAACCCATGCCACAGGGAAGGTTGTAGACCTGCAAAGGGTTGAGATTACCTGCCCCCAGAGTCCGGGATAAAGGCAAAGGTCCCCGCTGGGAGGGGTCGAAAAAGGTAGGAGTTGATTGTGAGTGTATACCTTTGAGAACTTTATTCATGGATGCTATACAAAAATGGTCCATACAGAGGGGAAGGAAGAATTTCTTGGTACTCAGTTCATTAGACATGCATGGGAGAGAATTCCGCCGTCTCAAAAGGGTTAACAGTACAATATACCCATTTCTGAATCTGCTAAAATCCTACATGGAACAAACAAAGAGCACAATATGTTTTTCCCTCGTTCAACTGATGGAAACCCTCAATTAGTTAATGACATCATCTTCAGCAGACATTCCTAGCTTTGATTTCATGATTTCAGAGTAATGTCAGCCTTTTTTCCATTTAGCAACTAGGATTAAATTGCTGGGCATCTGGTGGTGATCTCTAGGACTGAATTTCATCACAAAACAAAAGGTGGATTGGATGTCTCAGTAGGCTTATTACCTAATACTTTAGTTATTTTGATGGCTATAGATATAGATAGACAGGATACATTTTATAAAGCTTATCATTAGCTTGACCAGTCATGACAATATAACGTCCACAGTAATTTATCAATACAAGAACTTATGAATTTCAGTGTATACTACCAAATGGGACCTACTTTGTTGTGGGTTGGGTATTACTTGTACCTGCTAGTTGCAAGGTGGCTACTGATATCCAATTTTTAAATTCCCTGACCTTTCCCTGACTTTTCCTTGATGGATTTACCAATTTCCCTGACCGATCGCCAAAAGGTCACCTATTATTGGAATATTTTTTTTTCCGCTGAATTAAATTTTCTACGGCAGCTATACATTTTCTAATCATCGTCTCGTATTTTTAGACCTGCAAGCATGTACTTACTATGAGCTAGTGTGCTCCAGCTACTTCTCGACCTGAGTTTCAGAAGTTAAAAAAAAACGTGAGGTAAAATTTTCCAAACAACATAGCCTCGGATTCCTTTTGATGGGCATAATACACAGCGATCATGATTTAAACACAACTAGGCAAATATCGTGGATATACAATACGTTTGTCCTCCTGCTCTCCTGCTTGGGGCGCCTTCAGCCTGAATTGTATTTTTTGAGAAAGTCCTCTGCCGCTCCACACTCTTCAACTCGTATCACCTTCGGTTCTTTCTCCGGGTTTTCCAGGTGGTAGGATAGGCGGATGGTGGAAGTTGATGGGAGGGGGGGGGATGTTGCGGGAAACTTAGTGGAAAATTGCGAGTGCTTTTCATTTCCACATGGGAAAATTCCACCACATCTGCCCTGAGACTATCTCTGACAATAGATTGGTGGTAGCTACGAAGAATTGCAATTCATCACCCAAACCACTACCGCAGTTGTATTCTTCGATGATGAAAATTGCCCTTGATGTAATTCAAGGTTCAACAGGTCGTGTAATTAACTGCTTATTTTTTTACTCAAAATATTGAACCGTCATAAATCGGAAAATTTGCTCATTCCATGACAATTTTTAGCACATAAGATTCGGGTTGAATGGAATAAAATGTTCGAAATTCTAAAAGAGAAGGGGTTGGTATGGAAGGAGAGAAAACTCATCAGAGAATTATATATGAGGCAAAAAGCTGCATTAAAAATAAATGAGGATATGACAGAATGGGTGGATCTTGGTAGAGGAGTAAGGCAGGGATGCTGTCTGTCGCCAACCTTGTTCAATATATATGTTGAGGACATGATCCATAAATCTTTTGATGGGAGAGAGGAAGGAGTCAGCATTGGAGGTAGGAAGATAAGAAGTATAAGATTCACAGATGACATGGTAATATTAGCAGATGATATGCAATCACTTCAAAGGTTGATAAAGGTTTTGGAAGAAGGGATGAAGGAATATGGGATGAAGATAAACCTAGGAAAGACAAAGGTGATGCCAGTAAACTGTGAAAATTATACGAGTGTGAAAATAAATGAAGGTGTAATAGGAAAAGTGAAAAGCTACCGGTACTTAGGAACGATGGTGACAGACGACTGGAGAAGTATTGCAGAAATAAAAGCAAGGATAGCAATGGCAAAAGAGGCCTTCAGCCAGAAGAAAAACTTGCTATGCAATAAAAGTCTGGATCTGGAGCTGAGAAAGAGACTAGCTAAATGTTATTCATGGAGCATTTTCATGTATGGATGTGAAGCATGGACATTAGGTAAGAGGGAATGGAATAGAATAGAAGCTTATGAAATGTGGATGTGGAGAAGGATGGAAAAAGTAAGATGGGTAGATAAGATGAGAAATGAAGAGGTTTTGAGCAAAGTAAAAGAAGGAAGATCACTCCTAAAGGAAATTAGGAAAAGGAAAGGAAACTGGCTGGGCCATGTGATGAGAGGGAAAAGTATAATAACTGTGGCACTTGAAGGTTCAATTGAAGAAAAGAAAAAGAGAGGAAGGAGAAGAATTAAATTGGTGGATCAGGTGAAGAACATCAGCTATGACGAAACAAAGAAGGAAGCTCGGGACAGAAGTGGATGGAGACGACAGTGGTGTACGGGACCTGTCAACAGACAGAACACCAGATGATGATGATGAAGATTCTGCAGGAGCTATGTTTAATATTTCTATTTCTGGGGTTTATTATTTTTTTACGTATTTTTTACCAAACAATTTTCTCTAGCGATTAAGTTCACCTGACAAAGCCGATAGGATCGCTGGTGGACTGCTGTATTTACATAATAAATATGCGGACTGAATCCCAGAAATAGAAACACAGACGTAATTCATATTCCCCTAGTCTTACCCTTTTGTTAGTTAGAAATAAAAATGGTTCGATTATAGTTCAAAAACTTTTATCAATTATCAGTGTAGTCAAAATTATCTGTACAATAAAAATGTTACAATTTAAACATATTTCATTGAAAATTAAAAAACTGAAACATTTAAAATATATGTAAAATACGGTATGTTCCGTGCATAAAAACTATATACATTACACATGATTCACAAATGAAAAATACAAATTACAATCAAATGAAAAACAACAAATCGGAAATCACCTCATCAAAACAAAAATTTTTGTAAATCATTTTTAAATACATTGTAATACCTTGTAAACTGAATTACACAAATTAAAATTAGAAAATATACAAGCAGTAAAAAATCAAAAACTCCCAAAATAAAGTTATGTCACCTTACATTTTACGAAAAATTCAAACATTTTTGTATGAAAATGTTTCTTCACAATTTTTTATGATATAATTCGAAGCAAGGCCTCAGACAGAGAGCCCTAGTTGACCCTCACATTCCAGGCAAATAGTTGTTACCGCTTTCCGTATTCCTTTATGGCACTCTCGGCACCTTTTTTGGTGTTTCTCCCTTGGTAGTGTGTACACTGGGAAGTGGGATGAGGCTATGCTCTTAGGAGGGGCCGGCTACGACCCTATTTTGAGTAGGTATTCAATTGCATCAATTCTAAATTCATGCAGGCTTTTCTTGGTCCCACTAAATTTGTTGAATAAAATGAAGTTATTCACAACCATCATTTGAATTATATGAATTGCAAGCTTCTTGTACCACCTCAGGGATTTGTGCTCGCAAGGGTAGTAGGACAAGAGTTGGTCACAATGATCAACTCCTCTCATATGAAAATTGTACTTAGAGATTGCCTCAGGCTTTCTCTTGGGCCCTCGTATGCTAGGTACTTCAACAAATTCACAACCGAATTCGGAGGAGATCAATGTGACGTCCCTCTTGTCTTTCCACTTGAAAACACAAATCCCATCATCGGTGTAGCGTGGAATGACCTCCCCTTTCTTTAATTTGGTGTTGCTCACATCAAGCGGACTATTTTTTCTCCCTGCCCGCAGTGCCTGTGCAAAAGGTCTTTTCATGCAGCAGTTCTGGGGTCAGTTTGACACTATTATAAAAGTTGTCCATGTACAAACTGTGTCCCATGCCTTTGAAATCACGCATCAATTTTTGGACCACATTTTCTGCATGACCCCTACCACTGACTTCAATATCACTGGCCCCAGTATACACCAAGAGCCTTAAAACAAGGCCAGAGGGCTCACTAAGCACGTAGATTTTGATTCCGTGCTTATGCCTTTTACCCTGCACATACTGCTTAAATATTAGCTGACCCCTCCAAAGCACCATCGACTCATCAATGCATAATTCCCTACCTGGGGAAACTATATCTTCCATTGCCTGTTGGAAACAGTCGAGCAGGGGCCTTATCTTATAAAGCCTATCGCTTGACACTGGGTCTTCTTCTCCAGGATTTGTAGAGAAATGGAGTGCCTGCATGGTACCTAAAAACCGATCACGGCTCATTTTCTCTCCAAATATTGGCACTCTCATTAGCTCCGACCTCCTCCAGTAATCAGAAATTCGGTTTATCCTAATGGTACCCATGTGGAGAAGAAGACCCAGCCAACTTTCTAGCTCTTCCCAGCCCAACTGCTTCCAATCTGTTATGTGGGCCATTGGTGAAGGATTTCGGAGAAAAATACTTTCTGCATTTTTCTCCGTCTCTGAGAGGATTATTTCATAGAAAAGATCATTTGTAAGTAAGTCGCAATAACCCATCGGAGTGCCGCCGGCAGGCAGGGTCTTCAAACGTGAGGACCTGACAAAGGGTATTTCATGGAGCAATGTACCCCGAGTGCTGACCCAGGTAGCTGGGGGTCTAACGGTAACGGACCCACGTGCCGGGGGTTGGAGGGAAGTTTGAGTGTCACACTCATCTGTGAGGCGTGCACCACCGGGACTGTCCTCATTGTCTCCTTCTGTGTCATTCACAGAAGAAGAAGAAGATGGAAAAAATTCCTCGCTCGAGTCATCGTCCTCGGAACTTCCCAGAAACTTTTCAATGTCTTTTTCAGACATCAACTGCCGCCCAGTTTTTTATCTCTCTGCACCAGAATCTGAAAGTAAATATATTTTTCAATTTCAAATCAAAGCAATCACATTGGAATTTGTTTGATTCAAACTGATTCATAAAAGGTTATACTAACCGCAGAGACCAGAAGGGCCAGGCAATTGCTTGTCATACACTTTTTCTGCCATGCTGGACGCATCTAAGACTGTAAAGGAATAGTTCTAATAAGAAAATACGTCTCGATGATAAACTTATACAGTCACTTATTTATTGTGAATAATACTTTCACTTGAAATGAGTTAATTTCTACATATAAATTGCATTCATATGCAAATAAAGTTCGTATGATTACTTACATGGTCTTGAAATGGTGCTTCTCTTGCCTCCACGTCCAACACCCTTTTTCAATCTCTCAGTTTTTCTTTCCATTTCCGTAATTGTAATAACGTCTACAAAAATTAAGGTTACAAAAATATAATTAAAAATTATCCAGCTCGATGTTACACTTGCAGCCACGCATAAATCATTAATATGTTATATTTATGATGAAAAGCGAGAATTATTTGTAACTGACATTAGAGCGCATCAAAAGAATGCAGAAAATGAAAATACTATAGTGAATTGAGGATAAATAATTGATGTAGACCAACAAATAACAAAATTTTCCGAGAAAATCGGAGAAAAAAAGCCCCAAAAAATTATAAAAAAACTACATAATTTACAATAATGATGCAACGAAATGATTTTTAAAACATAAAAAAGGAAAAGGAGCACTGCACTGTATTTATTTTGAGATAATGTATTGAGTATTGGAACAGGGATAAAGCTCAGAAACAAAAAGTAAACCAGATCTTTTTTTTGTTGATGCACAAAAAATATGAATAAATTAAAAATGAACTTAAAAATGACTAATTCAGGAAACAAATAACGCTGATAATATAATTTTATGGATACTTTTAGATGAAACAATAAAAAAGGGGTAAAGAAAAGGAAAAGAGAAATCTCAACTTACCAATTAGTTCCAAAAACAGCACTAAAATAAACAAAAAAGCACAAAATAGGAAGGAACACTTGAAACACGAAACGGACACTTCTGCACAGGTGCAAGGTCACTTCCGAACTGCAGGAGGGTGAAAAAGTAACGGTAGGCGCACTCGGAGAGCTCTAGTGGCTAGCGGAAGAACGAGATCCCGATGATATACATGTATGTCTTCCGCCTGAGTGGAATTTCCCTCATGACATATATGTATGTCATCCGCACTGAAAGTGTTAATGGAAATAAACCCAAGCAAATACATAAATATACTCCCTAAGCTGGGATCCATGGGCTAGCAGCAGTGGGAGCAAGGCCTTGAGTGTCATCATCACACATAATTATAGCTTTGAATCAGGAGAAAAGAGACATAGAAGAGATCTGCATCATTCAGAATAGGCACATGGACTATGCAAAGGGAAGGGAAGTAAGAAATTATGAAACTAGACATGGAGAATGTAGGGAGACGACATAGGTTTGTCAGAACATAGGAGGAAAGATAGCAGAGTAGTTTTGCAAGAGAAATAACCAACAGATCAAAAATAAAAGGTTCAAATATTACCCCAGGAATATGTACCCACACTGTGGTGAGGAACATTCTCATAGATTATATTATGGTGACAAACAGATTCAGGATACACAGCATAAAGAACCCTCATACTTTTCCAGGAGCTGATGCAGACTCAGGGTGTCCACTAAAGTCAAAATATTCAATTTAAGCATTATTCGAAGTTTTCAAGGCTAATTTTATCCAAAATTACAGGTTATAATACCATGGTTTTTATATGAGCCAAAGTGATTATTTTCAAGTTTTATGTAGAATATGGATTTTTCTAGCTAAACTCACAAGTAAGAATGAAGAACCCAACACAAGAATACATAAAAAACAACAACAACATACCAATCACGCCGTTCCCTTCCGGGGTATGCACAGTCACAAAGTTTCACTCATACATACATATTTGTATGCCTAAATCTGCTTCAACAATTTCCTCCATACTGACCTATCCTTGCAAACCTCTTTTGCCTCATTTACCCCCATACACTGTTTCATACACGCCCTCCTGTTTTCAAGACTCCTAATATTCCTCCTCCTAAGAATTTCCTCAACCACAACTTTCTCGGCCAACCTATCCATCACGTACCATTCATTTCACTCATATATATCTGTTTCGTTATTCGACTCTCATCCATTCTCTCAACATGGCCAAACCAACGAAGCACACTCCTTTCATATATGTCCATTACTGGAGCATCTAATCCGCATTCATTTATTACCTACTCATTCCTGACCCTATCCATCCTACTTTTGCTGCAAACACTCCTCAGATAACTCATACCCACAGCGTATAGTCTACTCTTATGTCTATTCTGACATGCCCATGTTTCACTACCATGCAACAAAGTGGGGAGAAGTACACCTTTGTACACGGCGATTTTCACTTCCATAGACAGGAATAAAGTAATAAAATAAGAAATGTGTTAAAATAAAGAAATCAAAAAAGTAGTTTTATGGGTAATAAGTTTTATATTGGTTTTAAGAAGACTAAACCAGAAGTAGGCTTACTCTATCTTTTTCTACTTTACTGTTGTAAGAGGCGGTTAGACGCTGTTGAGCCGTACCCTTCACATGCATCGCCTTCCTTCTCCTTTATCCTACCGTTGCAGTTCCTCCTCCCACATTCCACCTGCTTCTGGCTGCCTCTTGCGCTCCTGGTTGCCCATGTAAGGTAAAATGTACTTTGCACCCTTAGAGTGAATAGAAAAATGACGACATTTACAGCCAATGAGCTGTGGGCACCTGGTCACGAGGGTACGTAATGAGGAGGAGATGAGACGATCACTCTTGGCAGTCGGCGTCATGATGTACTGGGAGTAAGTTGAATAAATGTGTGTGTCAAGTAGAACACGTAGTTTTTCCTGCACATTCCTTTTCATCCTCCGGGGGACCAAAGGGATGCCATAGCATTTACACTCTCTCCACTAAGTTTTCGTCTTTGATTTATTTATTCATACCAACGGTAAATCCATTACATCATGTGCAGTTATCAAATAACATATATATAAAAGTCATCGTTGTTGAATTTATTTATAGAATAAGGATTTCTTTGCCTTGAAATGATAATAGTAAAAATTCCAGACTCAAACCAGAAATTCACGAATAATCCACAAACATTTCCTGATGCTGAAAATTCACAAATAATTCCAGATTCTCCCGGTCAGTGGACACCCTGAGACTTAGACCATGACTTACAATGAAATACTTCATAACATTCAAAAAGAGTAAGGAGTAAACATAGGAACACACAAGAGAGATAATACAGGAAAAGTTAGAGAAAAGAAAATAGATAACCCTACACAGAGAGCTATGTAAAAGACAGAAATTATCCAGAACTTAACGATAGGCTAAATAGATATCCCTACACAGAGAGCTACATAAAAGACAGAAATTATCCAGAACTTAACGATAGGCTTATATATAGGGATATAAGAAAGGGCAATTTCATGGAGAGCAGTTTACTTCTGAACCCAAGAAGATTATAATAGCCACCATCAAATTAACAAAGACTAAGTCTCATCACATCCCCCTGTAACACTGCCCATGCAACAGGTGGACTCAAGCATCATCAGTGTTTAAAATAATATGAATTTTGAGTCACTGTCGAGCACTAGATAAATAAATTACTTTGACCTTCAAAATTTAAGGCTTAAAACTGCTTCTTCATTTCAGATTTAGGGTAACTCAAACATAAGAATAAGATAGCACTCCTCTGCCAACATATAGAATAAATACAGTAAACAATTTAGAGGTTAGAATCAAAATACACCATAGTTTTCACTGGCAAGCTAACATCATATGCTAGTCAGGCAGACCTAAATAGTAACCAAGAGGTTATAAGAGGAGGTGAAACTTCGATTTAGAGGGATAAGGAAAACCTGTCCCCTTCTTGTCGTGAGGAGGGGAGAGGCGATGGAAACTAACGTACACAGCGACATGTAAGCAATGATAAGGTGAACTGCTTTCTCTGGCATTTTTTGTCATATTGCCACTATGAGTTGTAGTTGGTGTCTGATGGCTGAAACAAGTACAACTATCAATGATCATTTGCTGCAAAACGCCTAAGTGCTGCATGGTACCAGACAGTTCTAAGGACGCTAAGAAAAACAGAATAGCAGGAAAAAGGAGCTTACGTCTTTTTTATGGCAAAAGTAATTCAAGTAATGGATTCTATTTCCATTACGCCATGTATCTACTTACTTATCACACATACTTAAGCATGCCATGTGTGAGGTTTGTTACTACAGTAAACTCCCGTTTATCCGAAATGATCGGGACGGCGGCAGGTTCGGATAATGAAAATTTCGGATAAACCGAAGTCCCACATGAAACACCCCGAATTGCATCAATACTGCGAAATGTTATCGTAAAACGTGCGTACATAAAATGCTATTAATATGGTTGTGAACAAGCCTACATGTTTTTGAAACTCTATTCAAGTTAGCGTTCGTTCATATGTTTGCATTCCGTGCGATCCATCCGTCCGTCGGAATGAGCGGGTGCATGTGCAAGATTGGTACACGTTACGGTTGGACGGATCGTGCGGAGAGTGAACATGCGAACGATCGTTGACTTGAATAGCGCCACTGCGTAATTTACGTGGTTGATAGAGTATGTAAATATATGAAGAGGTGTTACCACCAAATAATTAACGGGTCGCCATGGTATTCATTGGATGAAGATCGGGTAGGGGCAGTTGGAAAATTTTGTTCGGATAAAGCGGATTTTGGATAAACGCGATTCGGATAAACGGGAGTTTACTGTACTTGTCTAGCCCAGGTATCAATAAATATCCGTAGTCCATTTGGTGAGCTATGAACAAAGACACTTCCTTCTCTACTGTTGCTAATACCAGCCTGTATGCTTTTCCCAATATTTATTAACCTATTTACGGCAATGAGGTATTATATTAGAGTGCAAACGTGCTTTAGATATTTTATGGATATGATAATGAGCAATGGATTCCATTTGTATTAAATCTTGTGTTTATTTACTTATCTCTGTGATTATCTCGCCTATTTGAACGTGCAATGAGCGAGGTTTGTAGCTACTTCTAGCCCAGGATTCATTAGATATTGCTGATAGACCATGTAGTTTAGCTTTGAACAAAGATACTAAGTTCTGTAATGTTACAATTACCACCATGTATGCTTTGTATACAATTTGTATCAAGGCGAGAAAGGTGAAGACATAATTGTACATGTACATTTTGCCACACACAGCGCTCTGTGCATTGAATTGTTTCACTTGCGATGCATCTGTCTTGTTTTTGCAGGCCGAGTTTCTCCTCCTCTCACAGCCTCCTTAGCAGAAACCTTACTTACCAATGGGGTTGACATGCCCCCAATAAGTTTCAGGTTGTGGATGGACTTCAGGATCACCATACACCTCAGATGTGCTGGCTATCAATACTCGAGCACCAACTCTCTTAGCCAGCCCTAATACAGAAGACAGAAATACAGTAAGAGAACTAGAACAGATGAGTGAGGAAAAATTTAGAGCTAACTGTCATTTACAACTCACTGTCAGTTATGCAGCATACCCTTAAAACGTACTACTTGTCTCAACACATTTCCCTTAATTTGAGAAACAATTTCAGGGAATGACTTTGGACCCTTTCTAATAGGAGGACTTCCGTGTTCCACCATGTAGGTTCAACATTAGATCAGGAGATGACACGTTCTGCAATGAACGTGAAACGCCATAACCAAAGAGATGAATGAATGTGGCGGAACATGTCAATACTCCCACCAGAAACAATCGAGAGCTGCCAAAGCCTCCGGCAGAATAATGTTCTGAGCATTTTTCACTTCTCGACAATTATTCCCACAAAATCAGGCTAGTAATATACCTACATAGGGGAGAGTTAAGTAAAGGCAGGGTACGTCCAGACTAGAGATGTGAGTAAAAAGCAAAGAACAGGAAATGTGTGAGGGATAATAATGGAGATTACTGTTTATGACTGTCGTGTCAACTTCCTAAAATATTCCGAATCCTGAAGCACGTTTATAGTCGATCAAACCCCACTCTCTCCCATCGATCACTAATGAACTATGAACATAACTTTTACAAATATCACCCAGTTAAATCATTCTCAACAACATCTCCACCCCTTCCGGATAGTGAAGCTCAAAATAGGCTCATTCAGGACACAGATTCATTGGAGTAATAAGAAGAGAATAGTACTTACCAAGCATGTTGATGGTACCGACTGTATTCGTCTTAATAGTTTTCACGGGGTTGTACATGTAGTGTGGTGGAGATGCTGGACTTGCAAGGTGATAGATTTCATCCACCTCGATAAACAAAGGATTAACGATGTCATGATGAATTAACTCAAAATTTTCGTGCCCAATCCAGTGTTCTACATTTCTCTTGCTACCAGTAAAGAAGTTGTCGGCCACGATAACCTCATGCCCCTCAATCATAAGTTTGTCTACTAAGTGAGATCCAACAAAACCGGCACCACCAGTTACCTAGGCAGAAAATGTTGAATTGAGATGTTAGCTGATTATCGTTAATCACAAGTGCTACTATAAGGCCACGGCTGGAGAAGAGTACGTGTACCAACTTACCAATATCCTTTTCCTGGATCTATATCCCAAAAATTTCACATCAGGGAATTTATTCGGAATTCTCGCCTCAAGTTCTCGTAGCTTTCCTTCCAATTCCTTGATGCGCTTTCTAGCTTCGTCCACATCATAGACTTGAGGTTCGCGTTCTGTTTCTCTCGGAATATCATCAGGTGACTGAGGGATATTGTTATCGCTCATTTTGGCACTTCTTGTCTTCGTATTTTGATCGACCTCATCGCTGAGAACCCATTTTCGATAGACACATATTACTAAATAAACAAATGAGTGATAAATTAGTTTCCACGAAGATATACGCCCAGGACTAATTCTTACACAAATGTCAATTCTTGAACACCACTACTATTAAGGAAGGATATTAGTACAATAAAACAGGTACCGCCAATAACTTCATAGTAAAAGTAAAGTACACACCTGCAAGTAAGCAGACAAATAATATAACTAATCGTTTCATCTTTCTTCCAAAATAGACCATTTCATATTTACAACCACCCCGACACTAACCGGACAGATCACACGGATCACACCCTCACATCTACGGCAACACCAGAATCACAATATTGCGCTGTTGAACACTCAACTGTTTTCCTTAGTAATCGCGCCATATTTAAGTGGCGTGACGCGGAGAGCGTTTTTTGAATTCGTAAATAAAATAATAATTATGGCGCCATTGATTCGATTTATCACTTTCAGAGAGATAAAAATTAATATTCCATGCTAATTTATTGTTTTCAGGAGCGTAAATATTTTTTCGGCATAAAAGTGAAACTTCCCCGAACGCGGCTGCAAAGCGGATTCTAATTTACGCTGTTTCTAAATCGGCACCAAGATTCACAGAACGCGGAATGAAGCATCTGTTTTACGCGGTTTCCGTTGGAGGACATTTTTCCATTTTTTTTGTATGATCGAGGCCTTATATAAATAAATGATCGATATTAACAATTGATTTTCTTTCACCATGGTTATTTCAGTTTTATACTTCACGCAAGAATTGTGCCTCAACCTCCATCACGGCAATAAATTATTTTTTGCTTTACTTATCCCAATGAAATTTTCTTTTCATTGCAGAAATAAAGGAATTTCATTGCAATCAATCAGTATTTCAGCGCGATATTTACCATTTTAATCAGTATAAAGTATTATTTCGCAACCACTGGTGTAAAGCTGATGTTTCGCGGAAAAATGAATACAGGATTCGGTGTACCTATCTGGTAGGTTATACGTACAAAGTGCATTTCCGCGCTATGATCTACCTTCGTCACGACGTGAAGAAAATTGCAAAAAAGAGGAGGCATCCAAAGGTGTCTATCATTGGCCGAGGCAATGTGGACGGTCAGCCTCTGACTGGATACATTATCTTTTTTGCTTACTTTGTATTCGGGAAATACACTGTATGCACAATCTTTTCCAAGATTCCCCCATTCTCCTTACTCTCACTACTATCCCAAGAAGGGATCATGTTCTTCCACTCTCTTCCCTACAGGAAGGGATTGATTGGCAAAATCTACACTGGAAGGTCAAGCTTAGGAGATATGCTTGTTTTGATGTGGTGTTGTTCGGGGAAACATAAAGTAAGCGCAATCCTCCCTATGGCACCCCTAGTCGTTTTCCTCTGTTTCTTGTCCCAAGACGAGATGGAAAATGCTGAGGAGAATCACTTAGTCTGCGGCAGTGACTCGTAGTGGATCGTGTCTGGCTAGCGTTTTTCTTTTGAGTAACAAAGTGTGTGCTTTTCTCCTAGTTCATATATCGAAATGAATCCAAAAAGACCTGGCAAAAGTACTACTGATAATCCAGCGAAGAAAAGTAGGAAGGCGTTACTTTTGCAGGATTAACTGATAATATTGAATAAACTTCAAGACGGAAGTGCAGCCGCATCATTAGCATGACAGTACGGTCAACGAATCGACTATAAAGACTATAAAGAAGACTATAGAAAAAATTCGTTCCAGTGTTAGTTCCGGCGCGTCTCTTAGTACCTCCTATGTCAGCAGGCGAAACACACGGGTGGAAAAAATGGAAAAAAACATTTGAACATCTGGATAGAAGACCAGGCGCAAAAACATGGTTCTTTGGATGGGCTTATCATTAGAAGCAAAGCACTTCAGATTTATAACCTATATATCGTCAAGTCAGAGCCAAGATCCGAGCTCGTTGAAATCCTCAGACCAGGAGTAGACCAAATAATTAAGGTGAGTTTCGTATTTTTAGTTTCATTAGAAGTCGATAGATTATAAATAAAATAAGGGTCGAATAAAGATCACTGAGAAATACTTGCATGTATGTATCCTTTCAGTGAGTGCAAGTCTACGGCCGGTACCTACCAACCTGCGTACGGGTGGAAACAGCGAAGGATCGGATTGTTGGATATCTGTATCATCAGTGAAAATCGACACTATTTCTAGGGAATTCTTACTTTAGTTATTGTAATATGAATTTTGTACTTCTATAAAGAGAATAAATCTACAGTGAATGTTTATTATTAATGTTCAAAACGCCAAAAATGTATTATTCAATATACATATAAGCGAATTCTTAAATTTTGATTCTGTTTCAAAGTTAAATGTTTTATGTACCAGAAGACACCGCTGTAATTGTTTAAAGGATGCGATTTATTGTTTCCTAGATAAATAAAGCTTAACTACACGTAAAAAATATGGAAAAAAGGTACTGAATGAGCATTTCTTTCCACCTTAGAACGGAATCCCCTTATTTCCATAAGGTCAATGCTTCCCCCAACGCGGATTCGCGCAACGCGGCAGAGTCGCGGAACGGAACCCCTGCGTTCGAGGAAGTTTCACTGTACTACAAACCTTGAAAATCCAAACCGCCATTGGGTTTCTGAGTAGTATAAATTGTTTTAAAAATGTTTTATAAATTGTTTAAAATTTTATAAATTGTTTAAAATTTTATAAATTGTTTAAAATTTTATAAATTGTTTAAAATTTTATAAATTGTTCTAGTAGACAGTATTGAAGGTTTCGTTTAAATTAAAAAAGAGGGATATAGTGACCTAAATCAAGTCGTTTGGCTGCGGAGTGACATGGTGCTGAATTGCAATCAAGATACTACCAACTGGTATTTGTCTACGTAAATTCTCCGCGATTAAAACTCCGGCCACTGGCAGAAGAGCTTATACTGCCCAGAACTAATGAATTTTCCATAGTTTTTTGAGTTTGTCGAGGTAAATGAAAATGCCGCAACTTTAAAACTGACTTGCCACCAAATGGAGAAAGTCCAAGTTCATTCAGTTCATAAGGCTGTTCGAACTGGGAGAAAGAGCTCAAGATGGAACTTGAAATTGGAAAATGAAAGTACAAAAGGCATCATCCAAAGTTTCTGTTAGGACCAATCTGTTTTGTTCAAGTCATGATCTATAGCAAAATTAAAAGTCTCCAATAGCCGTAAAAAATGGCACCACTCGTCAAACATGCAACCACACAACACTTACTGTGTTGGTTTGCGGGAAAGGGGATTCCACAGCAGTGACCAACCGCAGCCTCTCTACCAGAATACCCTCCTGTGATGGTTTACGGGAATGTTACTTCCTCGCCAGTGACCACCACAGACACACACACACTTAACCCAGTTGGGATCCTTTTCGAGGGCTAATGGGACCCTGATAAGGATGCCTGGGTTATAACCTGAGATCCTTCATAGGGCTAATGGGACCCTGCTAAGGATGCCTGGTCATTACCACAATCACACTCACAAGCACTCAAATCACTCACTTACACACACAGACGGGCCCAACTTCTTGGAGAAATCGCTCAAAAAGAACCGCTCAAACATGTAACCACACAACACAGTAAGTTTAGAGTGGTTGCATGTTTGACGAGTGGTGCCATTTTTTACGGCTATTGGAGACTTTTAATTTTGCTATCTTGAGAGGTAGAGCTCAATTTCCTTTGATTTAAGTCATGATCTGTCCAAAAGATAGCCGAATTAATCTGTATGCGTAATACCAACACAATTGCTGGACTCTAATCTCAAGTCAAACATTACATTCAAGTATACATACATACTTCCCCACATAAAGGAGCGTATTAATAATTTTTGAATGGATGGTACATCGGTGGTGGGTAATCAAAGACATCCAAGATTTTTGGTTTACTATGTATTTTATTAACATCAACCTTCAACATAAGATAACACTAACAGTTTATATACATAACTATAACTGGTATATCACAAATTTATTTTGTGAATCCTTTATAACACATCTAACTAAAACAAATCAACAGTGAAAGTAACAATCACAAAAGTAACGTGCACATAACATGATGCTGAATATTTCCATACTCCACGGATTGATGCAACATTATGCAATCTGTGAGTACTCGGCGTGTTTGCGGTGAAGCAATAATTGCAGATGCTAATGCAGCATTTCAATCAGGTCAAATAGCTTTAATGCACAAATAAGTCGAATGACATCATGTAGACACTGTCATTTATGCTACGATGATTAACACCTTTAATGATTGTTACTTTATCTTTGGTTTTGAAATACAAGCTAAGTTGTTCCTTTCATCCTTGTCATTCGATAGCTTTGTTTTTTCATAGTTATGATCAGTAATAACACGTAAGTACTAAGTTTTTGGTCAAATGCACAGCTTGAAATCATATCGGTGATTCATGTTTGAAATAACGGTTAAAGACACATCATGAACTTTTTGTCATTGAAACAAATTACAATAAAGCTTTCATGAAACAAATTAAGGCATTTTCTGACTAAAATCTGATTGAGAATGAACTACATTAAACAGAAGAGTAGGTAAATTAACATTGTTGTACAATACTTAAAAATTTTCAAGAATTCAACACTAAAATTAGTTCTCAGGGAATAGTTGATCATAAGTGAAGGTCTCTGTTATCTGATTGCCTATTTTCAAAAAGATATCACCAGTTGTCTTCTCAATTACAGGTGTCAACGCATTGATAAAGTCCTTACTGCCATCATTGAGAGCTGCATTTGTGGCCTCACCTAGAATAAATGAACACTTATCAGGACGTTTCCAATTTGTCAATGCATCTTTTAGTACCAACTACATACTTTATCAGCTCCATGCATGGAGCTTTTGTCTAAGTCCTACGACTACCAAATCATATATAAGGTTCACATATAAATTTACACTATAAAAAGTTCACCAAGACCGGTGATCGAGCCGCGAATATTGGCCTCCTAATTGTGGTGCCTAATTGTGGCGCCAAAGGTTCGCAGTTCGATTTCCGGACCACCTAGATTATTTTCTCGCAGATATTTAAATGTATTTAATCGCCGTTATTTCAGCGGAGAAGAACCCATCATGTGTGGATAGCTATTGGTGAATATTGTACATGTTTTTACAGTATTTCTCCGATAAGCAACAGCATAGCAACGGACCTTCAAAGGAACTATTTTCCTCGTAAACTTAGCCGATTGTCTAATATATTGTTTTTCAGTTTAATTAAAGTTCATTTCAATTTTTCAATTTTTTTTCTGTGTAGTCCGAGAAATACCTCCGTCGTGCCTCAAGAATTATTGGAATGAAGTTGATAAACTATTAAATTGTGTGAATTATCTCAAGAATGTTCCCAGTAGCTCCAAATGATGAGACTATATTCATTACATTAACCACAGCTAAGAGCATAGGGATTATATGCCAAATGAAAAAGGTATGAAGTATGTAACGAGAAACAACAGAGAGATAATTTTCATGAAGTCGGTACCGAGCCAATTGTGCCTATTTCACATCAAACAGACGTTTTCCAAACTAATGATGTAATACCAAAATGAAAAAGTGACTCTTAATGTAAAGTGCTGGTGTATAGCTGAAATCTATAGACATTTATGGCTAAAAGTTCGGGAAAGATATTGGGGCAGGGGGGCTGAGGGTGATGAGATACACTGGACTGATTTCTATCATAGTCCACAATATATACGTGCCAGAGCAATCATTTTGGCTCGTAAATTAACCTTCGCATTACATATACAAAGATATAAAGGACCAATCTTTTAATTTTAAGGAATACAAATATATGAGTAACGGATACACCTACAGTCGGTTAAAATGGAGTTTAAAGAAGGTGGAACATTTTATACAAAATACAAAACGCTTACCAGAGGGTAAAGTTACAGCAGTAAAAGGTAAATATAATCTACAAATAAGGATAAAAAACTAGTTTATTTACCGCTAAACATAGGGATACCTATTAAAAAAGCCATATTCAGGTCCGCGGCGGGCCACTGAAACACTGGCCAGAGAATAGGATCTTAGGATTAAGTAGAATGTTTTACTAAAGAGCTTTGAAAAAAATCAACCGGGTTGAGGCCTTACCAAGGACTTTGTCTCCGCCAAAGAGCCCATCAAGATGAACCCTGTAGTTGTCCAGATCAATTTTCAAGTCAACATTATTGAATTTAAGGTATTTCTCGCCATCCTTTTCCACAATGTCGCCTTTCATGCGAATGTCTCCCTTCACATTGGCTGAAAAAGTGAAAATGAAAATAAGAAAATTGAAGTGCCATTCATTGGAATATATATTATGAATTTCAGACAGGCATATCCAAAGTAGGGCATTAAGAATTAATAATTCATAAATTTACATAATATGATTTCAAACTAATGTAATTTACAACATGCTTCCACTTAGTTCCATGCTTCCAGCACACATGGGATACATTTTTCCACACAATCCATCCAGTTGTTTTCACTGGAAAGGAGTTAAGTAAATCCGCAGTCCTCAGGACTTAGTACGAGCCATGCTCGCTTTGCATTCACCGTGATCTACAACCCCCAAAGAGACCCGATATTTCGTTATAATGCCATTTCGAATGAAATGACGACAGCGGCAAAACGTTTAAAATTATTTTGCACGTGAATGTTTTTTTTCTGGGCTATCGAGAGTTTAAATTTGTATAATATTGTCTTCTTCGTATACCAGGATAGTCGACCGAAGTGCTTTTTCCTGGCCAAAACTTCGGAACCAGTAAATTCGGTACGTTGTATAAAAATATGACCAATCCCTTTACAAGAGGCAATCTGCGACAATGTCATTGTGGCAAAAAGTGCCCATTTTTGAAAGGTCAAGGTTTTCGGATTCCGGATATTTGATTGTCTACTGGGTGTACTGTACATGATCCAGCTGTAACTCTCAAAGGGAAAACAATTTCCCATATTTTTTACAGTCAATCAAACAAGCACTAATATATGTATTATGACCAAATTAGCAATTCCACTAATGACCAGTAGATTCAAATATTAGCATCTTTGCAGGCCACACCTCGATTACGCCGCGAGTATTTAGGACTCTGGTCATAAAGATTTAACCAAAAATATTAATAAAATACAAAAGAAAGCAGCGCGCTTCGTTAAAAACTGCCACGAGCAAACACATAGGGATTCGCAACTTTTAGAGAGATTGAGGTGGGGACCCCTAGAGACTCGGGAGGCTACTCGATAGGCTTAGGTTGCTTGAGAAATTCAGAACTGATATTTTTCAGAGCGACTCAGAGAATATTATCATGACTCCTCACCACATCTCTAGGTCTGACATAAGCGATAAAATAAGAGAGATACACTGCCGAACAGATAGGTACAAAAACTCGTTATTTCCGCGCACAATAAACGATCACAATAAAAACTGAGCTACAGTAAATACACTCCTATAATACATGTCACCATTTCACGTCCCAAAAACTGATATCTTTATACGGATGGTGACCTAACACCCCATGCGACACGCCCACGCGGCGGCTCGCAGGGTATTATATAGATGTAGATGCAGGTAAACCAGCCTTTGATCTTAACAAAAAGAGAAATATCGGGCGTGGAGTGGGGGAGTTTCAGCATAATGAAGAACAGGATAGGCAGTTTTCCACTGAATTATTTCCAAGATTATCCAGTGGAAAATTACCTGTTCTGTGCTTCACTTTGATTTCACATTCCTGCAGGAACACAAGAGACTAATAACAGCGCCTCATCCTGTTTTTATAAGTAGGTTTCTACTTGTTGAATTCTACAAAAACATCCCATAAAAAAGTTCAATACATCATAATGTAAGATTGTTTCTCACAAAAAAGAGTCGTCAATTTCATTGACGCCTTCGGAAAGTTGTAAACTCGTTTTGAAAAGTAATTTTAAAATCCTTGAAAATTGGATTTGATTGCGATCCCGTAAGCGAATCCATCAGCTAGGCCACATTAGCATAGTCTCAAGGCAATCGATATAATTGACTAATGTACTCACTTGCATTTGCGGTAAGAGGACCTTTTCCTTTCAAAGGCAGCACGAGAATCTGGGCGTCCACTTCGTAATCGGCGTCAAAGAATAGTCTTGGGATGGTTATCACTGCATTGAACTCATGTTTGTTGAGATCCACCCTGGAAATGCAAAAGGTAAAGTTATAGGTTAATGGTTTTGAATGGAGATATTAATACGCAACACGGAGAAAAATGTTTTCCTTAAAACGGAAAAGAAAACAAAAAGTAGCTTTCCGGAAAACCTTGCCACAACCTTATGATCCTATAACTATGTATTGTTATACTGTTAAAAGGGATGGAGTCCAGATTAGGCTATCAAGAGTCAACAGATCATCTATTTTTCAAATTTTCTTACGCTCTTTCTGTACGTCCCTCCAGTTTTTTGCTCGAAGAGCTATGGATTCTGCGGAAATTTTCTACATACAGCATCCAAGTGCTGAGAAAAAGGAGGACGCACAGACACAAAAATTGACTTACTTCATAATGGAAAAGCATTAATGAAATGCTGCGTTAAATATATTATTCGATTTTGAAACCAACAGGCCTCGAGTATGTACTTATGCTACATCAAGATGAAGTATTACTGTAGGATTTTCCGCAATATCTCGTATTACAGTACAGTGTAATCTGTGTGAGTACGGAGAGAAGGGATTGAGAATAGGTGTAGGAAAAGATAGGCATCTGAGCCAGATAAATCTATCAATCTTTTAAGCGCATACCTTGAAGATAAGGGAAAAGACACTTTAAAAGAGTAAGCAAGTGGAAGCGAGGAAAGAGGGGAACTTATTATGCTCTTGGTTTATGGTAGAGCAATTTTCACTTGCTCTTTTACAGAAACTTTTGAAAAAGATAGGGGAATAATGGTTCACGGTGTGGGGTGACAATAAAACGGATGCATAGATGAGTGGTGAATTATTCTGGAACAGGGTAAGATAAATCCAACAGTGAGACCGAATAAAAAAACGAATACATTGAAATAAATGCGATTATTGGGGCGAAAACAGGAGAAAAAAACCCAAAAGTCCATTGTAACGGCACAATTTCGTACATACAAATAAAAACAGAGAGTGCGAATTTCCACAGGGAAAAAATCATCCGCCTTGACCGGGATTCGAACCCGGATCCCTCAATCGACATCGGAAGAGGACGCCTCGGTAGCTTAACTGGCTAAAGCACTCGGCCGGAAATCGAGGGATCCGGGTTCGAATCCCGGTCAAGGCGGATGATATTTTTCTCTGTGGAAATTCGCACGTTTGTGCATTGCGGGTGGTTCCGTAAAAGTGGACTCCGTGGCTAGTCCCGGATAGCTTAAAATTTGTGAAAAACAGAGAGCTTTTTTTCTGAAACGACATTTCCTATGGAACCTGCCAGCTGGAGCCTGAGACAAAAGAATCCATCGCTTAGATTTCCCGTCTTTCAAGGGCTCTTGGTACTCGCCGTTGTTAAATGTCTCGGTGTTTCTGCGAAAATCAGGGTATCTTCCGTCGGAAACTGTTCTAAGAAGAGGGAAGTAAGGTGAAAACTAAAATATAAGAGACGAGGCTGCAGAAGGAAAGCAGAGGAGGGATTGTCAGCGAATGGAGCAGATAATAAGAGTATGAGATAAAGTGAGAGGGTGCTAAAGACTGAGGGAGGATAGAGACATTTACACAGAGGCATGTTCTTAATTTCACCTTTCTTCAAGTTTAAGCCTATGAATCGTCGAAGATAATTCTTAAGTGACTCAACTCGCCATTATCAGCAACTTTTCCGGAGATATCCGCGTCTTTTTTTCATCCAACTCACAGAGTTGAACACCGTTGGGAGAGCAGGGAAGATGAAAAATCAAAACTTGCTTGAAGAATGAGATGAAAAGAAGTAGAGCGTATCCAAAGACACGCAAGTAGAATTTGCACATTGTAGGTGCCTAATTCACAAAAAATGGATGAACAGAAGGCATTAATAGTGATTTCATTGAAACCTATCCTCATGGGTACACAACTTCTAATATTGAAAACATCACTTCCATATATGAGGAAAACACTGGACTTAAGAGCTACATTTTTTACTGTCACGCCTTCCATGTTTCGAATAGCAATAAGACTGGTAGGTAAAGTAAGATCTGATACGTTCTCGGAGTACGAGTTTCTCCAAGTTTTCACGGTCCTCCGTCCGGGTGGGTGGACCCACCGACATGGCCGACGTTTCGATGCTCGACTCGAGCATCAAGAATCGAGAATCGAAATCGAGAGTGAGAAATCGAAATCGAGAGTCGAGATTTCGTTGCTCGACTTGAGCAACGAAACGTCGGCCAACATGGACCCACTCACCCGGACGGAAGCCGGAGAAAACTTAGAGAAATAAGACTGGTAACTTTTCTTTCGTCAATCTATTGCCTAGTCTCCAAGATATGGGCGCCTTTTTTGCATCAGTTTACTTCTCTTCGCCCAGTGCAAACGGCCTGAGAAGGTAAAAACGCCTGCGTGTCAAATGGGTCGGA
Source organism: Ceriagrion tenellum (assembly GCA_963169105.1). Classification (NCBI taxonomy): domain Eukaryota; kingdom Metazoa; phylum Arthropoda; class Insecta; order Odonata; family Coenagrionidae; genus Ceriagrion; species Ceriagrion tenellum. The sequence goes on from OY720637.1 coordinate 43,860,783, forward strand.
GAAGGGCTTTGCCTGAGGTGATACTACCCTTGTCATTGACTGAGCTTGAGGAGTTTACATGGCGAGTAGTAAAAAATAATCATATCTAGAGGAAACCAACTTAACCCGTTACTGACGTTTAAATTCCACTTCGCAGCGAATGCCCGCGAATGTGACATGGGTTCCTTAAAATGACTGACAATAACTCGAAGAAAATATCAAATGTAAATGGAAGCAAGAGAGAGAGAGAGGAAAGCAAAGAAAATTTCACAGGGACTCGAAGTTCTGATGAAGGCTTCCGGGGGGCTTAGATGAAGGATGATTCCTTTTTCCGGGTTTTCCGCCGCGTTGGTTCATGTTTAGGTTGTCCTCAACATGAACCAACGCGTTGGAAAACCCGAACAAAGGAATCAACCTCCATTTCACAGGGGGCTTAAAGGTTATATATTCCATTCATATCGAGAGTAGAGGAATAGCAGAGAATGGATTAAAACAACAGAAAAAATTACTTGAGGTTAAGCAAATTTATTTACTGATATTTTCCATTTTAAAATAGCCAATATACAAATTCAATAGTTTCAGCCTTAACTTTTAAAAACTTTTCCATAATGTTTAGGAATTAACAAAACTTTGTAAGTTTTACGCATAACGCATAAACTTACAAAGTTTTATTAATTTCTGAGCATTAGCCAATACACATGTATACTATGAATGAACATGCGTATGATTTGCATCATTCACATAGAGGCATGTTCTAAATTTCACCTTTCATCAAGTTTTAGCCTAAGAATCGTCGAAGATAACTCTTAAATAACTTAACTCGCCACTATCAGAGAATTTTATTTAGGATACCCGTGGCTTTTTTACATTCAAATGACAGAGTTGAACACCGGTCCGCACTTATTTCGGGAAATAAAACACCACCAAACAGGTTTTTTTCGGCAAATGCTGGCTATACTTTTCCATTACAGCAATTTTCACTTTTCAAGAAATATTTTTGGCGACATGAGGTATCTAATAAAAACTGTGGGTGTTCAATCAACGGAGACTTGAAAATACATTCGAGAAACGACAAATAAAATCATGCAGCACGTCACATTCAATCACGATCAATGACAGCTGGTATATTGAGTGGCATAATCATGGCATATAATCATGGCATTGATTTTTCCAAGCGTTTCCAAGTTCTTGTTTCGTAACTGCTCCGGGTATTGTTACCGTTTAATGCATGTCCAATTCTATGCTCAAGAAGGTCTTTACGCACGGAACTGGATAGCCAAGGTTAACAAGGGAGTAGACGTTGTTTTCTGCACTCGGGAGTGAAAGGAAATGGAGGGAAAAATCACGTCATCAACAACACAGATTTTATTAATTCTTTTAGTCATTTGAAAAAAATTAATGCAAATCCGGACAGTTCGCCGAAGTGTTCCGAGGGTAGGATGAAGTATTCCAAGGACTCAGGCGGCAGTGGTGCAACGATCGGTACAGTCCACGATGGCGACGAAGTCTCCGAGCTCATAGATGAGTTTCTCGAACGCTGACTGCTCATTTCACGGGAGGTTAGGCTCTCGAATCGCCTAGCGAGTTGTTGATCAGAGGCTCTGTCGCATGCACATACATAAACGCGGATTAGGACTTAAACAAGCTCTTAATGAATCGCACAGCAAATAAAATTAGACTAATTTGCATAATACAAAGTTTAGACGGTTAACTACAGAGGCATTATTATTTGCGCGGATGAAATAAGGCATCTTTGCAACTATAAATTGCTGACAGATTCATTTAATCAAAAACGCCGAAGCCAAACTAGAGACGTATAGTAAACATTAAATCTGGTTTGCATTAGAAAGGCCGCTTTACACGGTGTATTCTATTGTACACACAAATTTACTATAGATTGAACAAGAAAATGAATGGAGTTAGAGCAGGTTCTATTTCCCGTTCAGTCATTCAGACGATCATAAAATTTGCCTATTTACCGGCATAATTTTTTCCATGAAAATGGTCATGCATTCTTTTGTAAAATAAAATGTACCGTGCAAATTAGTCTTAATATAAACACCTAAAAATAATTTTAAAAAGTTATTTAAAGGTCGCCTTCTATGCAGGCCTTATGATATACAACGATTTTTTTTAACAAACGACACTTTTCGCCGTTCCTTTGAACGAATTGAGATAACTTCTTCATTTAAGTTCTTAAAAGCTACTTACGCAAATATACCTGTCGAGGTTTTTACATACACCTTATATCAATTAATTCTGCCCGATCCAACACATATTAGGGTGCAAAAATGTTCCTCGAGTCCGATGGGCCCGAATTATAATGATCGACTTCCCGATTTCGAGCTTTACAGACTCCGTAATCATTTTTGAGGTGTCAAGGCTCTCAAATTTTGACGAAATTTAAAAAAATCACGCTTAAAACTAACACTAACGAAAAAATTTATACTTGTATCCTTAAAAATAAGAAAAATATAAATTTTTGCGACATGTTTTACGGAATTTTTGTTCCTTTTTACAGCCTATTCAACTTTTTCACTAAATTTTTCATTTAAAATTGATAATTGGTAAGTATTCGAAAAATAATTGTGGATTGTGGAGTCAAAATGTATTGGGTAAAGCCACGGTGGGGAAGCTAGCATCAATAAACTGTGATGGTTGAAGAAAGAAATGAATGTGTATGCAGAAAGACGGGAAAGGAGGGGACCATACATAACACCACGCTAAAAAGAAGAACCAAATAGACAATGGACATATCCTGGAACAGTAAAACTAAATTTTAGCCATAACATGATTTAATTAAGGAAAAAATTAAAATATAGATCTCGCATCATTTCCAAGACTGACTATATAGTGAGTGCCCGCGTAGAAACAGATACACTAAAGGGGGGAATATGGTCCATGACTTTTTTTAACGTTCTTCTTAACTTATTTAAATGCTCTCACATTGACCCATAACTACCACAGGAGCCACCTTAACAGGACTATAACTTAGGGCTGAAAAGAAGGGAAAGCCTGAGTATGAAAGCCAAGGGATAGTTACAAAGACCACATCAAAGGATTTCGGAAAGGTGTATTAAAAGGTGTATGAGAGAAACCATTCAACAGAAAGGAATGATCAAAGGCAGTTGGAGAATCTTCGCAGCGAAAGGAAGATGATGATTGTAGCGAAAAATTGAAACTCTAAGGCGTATTTATATCATAGATAAACCACTTCGAACGCAGAGACGAAACCAAAATATCTCTGAAATTATCCTGGAATCGTAATGGGGAGATTAGGCGAAACCTCACGTTTGGGAAAGCAATCAAAAGTTCACCGAAAACAATTTCTCAAAAGCAGCTAAGGCTGCGGTAAATAGAAAGATGGAATGATGGCACCACTGATTAAATATAATATTTGAAAAAATTGTAATGTTAGCGAGAGGGTTTGGCCAAATAGAAAATGTGGTACATAGAGTCTTTAACAAAAACCCATAACAAGCATGCGAACGAAATTGCCTGTTTTCATACATTGTAAAATCTCCATCGCTATGAGAGAAAATTTTATTAACCAAAAGATCGTAGCAAAAAGCAGCAAAGAAACCAAATTATAACCAGGAGTACTCAGTCTTATGCGCTACAAGTATACTAATTTTGAAAAACACGAGGTTTCCATAGCATAAGGGAGCACAAAGAGGTTCCTAATGTCACGCTATTTCACAAAATCCAGGGAAACCAATGTACTCACTTGATATCCTGTACTTCAAATGATCCAGCACCGTAGACTTTCACGTTTTTCCCGACAGCTTTGAAGTTGGCAGCATTTGTGCCTCTCGAAACTATCACCTCGGGAAGAACCAGTGGCTCCAGGGCTGGAACATTAAGCTCAGGAATACCTAAACACCGAGAGGAATAGATGCCGATAATTAAGCAATAGAGGTCAAATCTCAGGATATGATAACTGAAGCCACCCATGTTTTCTTTCAAGATAAAATGCCATCTAAGACTCTTACTTACAATTAAATCTACCGTGTTAAATATTTTTAATCCATTGTTATTATATTCACTATTTCCTAGTGGTATGTCCTTATTAAAAAGCCAACTGTGAAAAGTTTAAGGATAGCGTCATTAGATAAGGGCGTACTCATTAAGTTTTTCTGAGCATACCCGCTGTATACAATCATATCCTAACACACAAACAAGGACTAATGCCTCATTCATTGAGTTTTAATAACATTATAGAATATCAATCATTGGCTGAACTGGCAACCCCTGAATTGACTAGTATCACCATTTTTTACGTTCGTAAAAATTATACGAGGCAAGATGGCGATTGCAGATTGAAAGTTGAGGATCAATACTTGATTCATGGTGCTTTCAAGCATTCTAGCACGACTGTGCGACAATACTCTATCCCACTAGAGCTATTCTTTATTAATAAGACATGGCGAGAGTACAAAATACTTCACTTGCTTCATTACAGAATTTTTCCAGTTTCCTTGATTTTTTTCAAACAAAAATTTTTATCCCTAAAATCTCCGTGGCTCCATTTTTGTTAGTCATTTAAAATGATCAGTTAGCCCTACACAATTTAGGTAAAATTGATATCTACTCTTAGGCCGAGAGGCACAATTAGTCGTTATTCGAAGGAAGAAGCAATGTATGCGTGTCTTAATATTGGGATAAGAATTTAGACCGCGAAAGACTCGAACTAGGATAAAATTGGTATATAATTAGTAATTGACGTGATGTAAATTTGAAAAAAAAACAAGAAATATACTTCACCTTTGATAAGTTGAGGTCGAAGATCTTCGATGGACTGCTTTATGCATTTTTCAACATTCGGATCGCTCTTCTTGCAGATATGAATATAGCTCGCTGTATATTACGAAAAGGAAATAAGAATCAATTATAATAGAGAAACAGAATGCATAACATTTATCAATAAAAAACCAATATGATATATTCGTAATCAAGAAATAACGAATACAGTTTTTCTACAAAATAAAAATTGGCCAATCAATGTCAAAGGAGACAGTATTATTAACTTAAAAAACATGAATACGATAATTAAAGAAAAGTACATTCCAGAGTCAAATAGGTGGGATATATTAAATTCCGTAGCAAAGGAAACTGCAGGTTATAAAATGTACCTAAAGGACGATTTACATGGTACATTTTAATGCACAAACGAATGTATTATAGAATGTATGTACAATAAATTGAATGGAAATAGAGCAAGTTATATTTCTCATTCAGTCATTCAGACAATCATACAATTTTCCGCTTTACACGGTACCATTCTCCTCATGAAAGAGTCCATACATTCGTTTGTACAATAAAATGTATGTACCATGTACAGCGGCCTTAATAGATATAAAAACAAGCTCTGTCTATCCGAGGGAAACCCACCTCACAGATGAGGCAATTACGTAAATACGTAATAAAGACGTAGCATAATTTCATGGCCAAGAAATATTACACTTTATCGGCCTTCCACCACATCGGTAGAAAATACTAACAGCCTAATGAAGCAATCACCGTAATCTGAATGACCCAAATAGGTACAATTGAGTACATTATAGAAACAATTCTGGCTTCAGGGTAGCCGAATATTGTCACATAAACAGCTTAAGTTACGTAATCATCGTGGTTATTTCATCATCAGCGTAAGACGTACTCTAAAAGCAACAAGGAAAAGTATACACCAAGGGCCATTTTGGAAAGATAATAACGCAAAAATCTCAATAAAAGCGACAACACTTCCGAAAATTTTCTCAGTGCTTAGAAGTGAGCATGCCTCTAGTGTGAATCATAGAAATTTGTCCGCATATGACATGCAATGAAACAATATAACAATGGGAAAATGCATGTGTCTTTTCGTACTTGCTTCGTTTCCAGTGGAAAAAATTGGTTCATAGATGCTAACAAAAGCAACGAGGGGAATATCTTTTTAAAGAAAAGTGTGAAAAAACTGACAATCTCTATTCCATAATCAGGAAATAGGCGGGCAATCGCTTCAACCAATCCGACAGTTACAAAGTTGCACTTTGGACAAGCCAATACATGGAAATCGCCGTCATTCGAAGAATCATTCCATAAACATTAAGTATCCTATTTTTGCATACATTTTGACGCACTATAAACTACGAAGAAACTTGTTGAGTGCCGCGTGATAGTATATATCCCTAGACTGTCATCGTGAGCATTTAAGTGACTCTGCGGACACGAAATGGCACAAATCCGCCTTTCTTCTAGGATTTATATTCGCAGACTAAAGGTCGGCGATGAAACACGCATATTCTGGGATCAAGCTTCTCGCAAATGCGGAAGAAGTGGTGAAACGTCGCCGAGACTCTCGATACGCTACGGCGTCTCGGATGTTCTCACTACCGGCAGACAATTCTATTGAAAGGGGGACCACTTGACGTGAAATTATTCTTCACTTGCAAAATAACTCAAAGGTAGTTTCAATGAGATATCATTTCACCCAGGAATCAATGAATTTAGTCACATTTTAAAGAAAAATATCTCACTTTTCCTAAAATACCAAAATATCAACCCTACATTGAACTACTTTCCGAGATTTTTGACGAAAAATTCTTTTAGCATGGGAAATAGTACCAAAACGAACATCAAGCGAAGAACAGTCCAAGCTAAAAAGGCGTTCATGGTAAAAAGACAACTGCTGTGCTCAAAGAAGATAGGACTACAAACCAGGAAACAGTATGTGAAAACATTCGTGTGGAGCATGGCACTCTATGGATCGAAAGCATGGACCATTGGAAAAGCTGACCAGAAAAGAATAGAAGCCTTCGAAACCTGGTGCTGTAGAAGGTTGCTGAAGATAAAAGGGACGGACAAAATAAGAAATGATGAAGTGTACATTGAATAGATGAGGAAAGAACCATATGGAACACCATAGAGAATGAAGAACCAGATAATGCATTGGACGCATCCTGAGACACAATAGGTTTGTGAAGAATATAATTGAAAGTAAAATAGAGGGAAAGGTCTCAATACGAAGACCCAGGAATAAGTTCATGTACCAAATTAAGAGGAAAGTACATGGGAAGGGATACCAGGAGGTAAGGGAACTAGCGTTAGATAGGGAATGGTGGAGATCTGAAGTCAACCAATCTTAGGATTGCACGACCAATGATGATTATGTAGTCCAGAGATACTTTATTTAAAAAATGAGGAAAAACACCTAAATCTCAGACAAAATCTGTCACAAAATTAAGTGTGTAATTTTTCTGTTTCCTCAACTATGTTTGAAAAAAATCATTCAGTTACCTCAGTAATTTTTTCACGATTGTAAAAAACCCTCCGATCTGAAGGAATTTTAAACGTACCGCGTGAAGAAAATGAATCAAGTTTAAGACTTATTTAGATATTTTTCCTTAATTTACCTCTTCACTGCTCGAAGAAATTTCATTTCAGATGACTCGATTTATTTAAGTTCTTTTTGTTTTGCTGTCCAACATTCTGACCCATACAACATTTTAGGGACTGCCATCACCTTATAGAACTTAATTTGGGCTTCCTTTCTTGTTTTTCCTTTTAAAGTTCTTCTTATTGTCCCATTTATCCTCTGAAAATTGTTTATTTTATTTGTGATATCTTTATCATCTTCATAGGTTATATCACATCCTAAATATTGGAAGTGGGATACATGTTCGAGTATTTTATCATCTAAAACAATTTTTGTTCTTATTGGATTGTTTCCTAAGAATGCATTGTTTTTGTCTTTGCAATGGAAATTTTTAGGTTATATATTTTACTTAATCGAGGTAATTTGTGACCCGCCATTTGTAATTTATCGTCTCTATCTTGAATAATAACGTGGTCGTCAGCGAATAGCAATGTGTTTAAATATTCAGAGGGTCCCAATTCTACGCCTGGTGCCTTGAATAATAACGGTTACATTTTGTATCCGTGCGACAACCAATTGACTAACGTGAAGCGCCACAGACCCGCTGATGCAGATCGATCTGAAACCTCAGACTGACTAAAAAAGCGGGGCCGAGTCGGCCTGCTTCTCAGATCGATCCCACTAGCCCTTTACCATACCGAGCCATTCCGGTCAGATCGATCTGGGATCGATAGGCAAACGTGGTAATGGTTTATTAGCGATTTTTCACGAACCAGAATTTGAGATTGATCGAAAAAAGACCTCGCATTGTAACGGCATCAGAGCAGTCGATAGGGGCTGCGAGATGACATTCACCCTCACTCATAGGAGGTTTAATTATGATTAATTAACCCCATATACTTCCTTAGCTTAAAAAATCACAATAAAACAGTGGCCCTTTGTGGAGTGACTCTTTCGTTCTTTTCTATACAGGACATTGGACGTTGGCACTTATGACGCAGATAATACATACGATGGGTGAATCAACACAGGATATAAAATTATACACAATTTTTGGCTCTGTATGAAATTCATGGGGACTAAATGGACGATTAAGAACCGTTAAGAAGTTCTGCCAAGGACAATTTAGTAAAAAAAAGACCAAGTAAAAACAAGGAAGATAGAATAAACACTGAGAAAATACTTTTGAGAATAAGTAACCCGACAAATGCATTGAAGGAATTAATACTACGAACAAAAAGGTAAGAAAGGAAACCCTAATAGGGATACGTGATATAGGATCCCATTTGAAGACGTAAAAAATCAAGATAAGGGAAAATTTGTCGGAGGATTTGTTGTCAAGTGACCCCTTAGGCCATTCATTATTGACCGAGATTTCAATTTTCAGTCTCTGGACTGATTGATAATTGAAGGGCGATGATATTTTACGGAATTTTGTTTCTGAATACCATTGGTTTTTGCTTAACATAATCGTAAAATTTCATTTGGAGGAACCATTGAATAAAAACAGTAATCTTCTTCTCAGTAAAATCCTTCCTCTTAGCTCTACTTCAGAAAACCACGTGCATAATAGTCTCAAGGAAAACATATGTACCTACTGCTGATATCTTTTGGCCACTTCCTTTATGATCCAACTGAATATACGGAAAAGCTGTCATCGTAAGATGTAAATAATTTTTACGGAAAGAGAGTGAAGTTTTCTACGAAAAGTCAACCACCTAGCGGACATAATGCACATCACGATAACCTTTACAGAAATTATATACTTTTCAAAATAGGTAAGGAAGAACCTGTAAAGGGGCGTGTTTTGATTTCTTAAGGTAGTTTGAGCGAAATACCATTTTACCTAGAAATCAATGAAGTTGGTCTCATTTTAAAGAAAAATATCTCACCCTTCCATTGACACCAAAAATTCAACCACTTATCACATTACTTTCCGAGATATTTTCCCGAAAATATAAGCCCTATTACATGGAAAATGGTACGTGTATGAACTTCAAAGAGACCTTATATTAAAAATGAGGCATTCTCTACACTTAAATCTAGTAAAAAAATCAACAGTGCGTAGTTTATGTCGTTTCTCAACTATTTTGGAAAATTAATCATGCTGTCACTGCAGTAAATTCTTCGAAATAACAATAAACCTACCGTTTTGATGGAGTTTCAAACGTACCGCGAGAAATAATGAGTCAAGTTAAAGATTTATTTAGATATTTTCATTTCATTACTTACAATTTCTGTCATGTAAAACTATATTATTGCACCATTAATAATGCAATATTTAATTCGTGTTCTCACAGCTGGTGAAATTAAAAGGCATAACTGGAATATGATCTCAACTATGATTAGGGAACTATCTCGCTCGCACTACCTTAAATATAAAACAGCGATGAAAAAACATCAAACAATCTTTCAGTCTTATAGATTTTAATTTCAGCGTAAAGTATTCAAGTGAATCCGCAACAAATACGAATAGATAGGAGTCGCTAATTGCATGATTGCACTTTTGAAACACAACAACTGTTAAATGCGATATTCTGTCAAACTTTGGGCTAAATTTAATATTCCCCGCCATTGCCCGTAACTTTACCAGCGAAAAAAGGCCACGCAAGACACTATGAAAGAAAAAATTCTGGCTGATAGCAGAAGGAATGTTAAGTCGCGTAGAAATGCAGAGCGTAGCGTTGGGATAAAAAAACGTGCTCTGTCATCACCCTCACCCTCGTGTAGTCCGAATAATTAGACCTCTGGGGAGAAAGAAACTAGCAACTCGTAACCTTGTACTTCGACCGTGAGAGTTATGTCAGATGTATGCGCAACTACCTTCGGAAAATAAATACGGAGGCTTGAAAATGAGATTTTTTGCCGATTCTCTAAATTAACCTTAACAACGGTACTTCCGATTATGAAAGGCAATGAAAGACTGTATTTGGAAGCAGGAAGGTTGAAATAATTATCCAGAAGATTGCAGACATTATTGAGATGCAGTGTCAATTCAGTGAGGGAAATAGGGAATGAAGATGAACCATAAGAAAACTTAAGTAAGGATATTTTTCTAATCATTGCATGTGCAAATGATACTGTGTGAAGTCACTCGCACGGTTGCTTATATACCAAAGGACGGAATTGGCCATGAAAATATCATTTGACTTGGCTGGGATTCGATCCTGGATTACCCCATCGCCGGTCAGGTTTGTTCGCCAGTTACACCATCAAGTAATCCACCGCGACAGTGGCTTGATAAGCACGACCATCGTCTCCTGTGCCACTACGTGGTCAAGAAATTCAAACGCCTACTGCGAAGAAACCCCCATCGAAATGTGTCTCGGTTGAAGATGGGTTGGCGGTGTAACTGGCTAGCAAACCTGACCAGCAATTGGGAGATCAGGGTTCGAATTCCGGTAAAATCAGAGATATATTTTAAAGGCGAATTTCATCCCTCGGTTTTAAGTAATATATACTACGTCAAAGAAAGCGACTATCTGATAGGTTGTCATTTTATCGAATGACATCCAACTGAATTCACCTCAAATTCAAATAGAGTGGGGTCGTTAAGTGCATGATTGCACTTTGGAATCATATCAACTGTTAAATATGATATTCTGTCAAACAGTGATTCAGTGTACTGTGGTAGGCTAACCTGACCATGAAATTAGGAGGGTATAAACTACGTATGCTTCCACAATCATGTATTCGTTTCTTAGTTTATTGCTTCTTCTAATTGTATATAATAAATTCATGTAATAACAGTTTTAACTCTTATCAGGTGATTGTTACTGTCCCTCCGAGTCTCCGACAACAATCGGGTCCCGTTGCGGGATTACTATTACTATCAAATAAAACAGGATCTTTGTTAACTAGCGGGTATTTTTCAATAGACATATTTAATGATAACTTCTACTTAACCACAATTACTATCGATATGGAGGCTCTTTATAGTCCAAGGTTGAAATTCGCCATGAAAAAACCATTTGACTTGCCCGGGATTCGAACCCTGATCTCCCAATTACCGGTCAGGTGTGTTAGCCAGTCTTTAGATGCATAGATATAGTAGTTGACTATGTGTCCCCAAGATTCTGTATTGCCATCTACATAGGTGAATTGTCTCCGATGAGCCGTGTATAGTATACACTATGTACAAATGTTTTGAGGCGTTCCAATGTCAAGCCAAACGTGTAAACAAAAAGGCTATTTCATTACGCAGACAAAAAGTCGAGCCTGACAGCACTGGCTTCGGTGATCGAAATAGTAAGGAGACATGCTATTTTACATCCCTGCTATGAAATGTCTCCACGGGCACACTAAGTTGACGAAAGCTACCAATATATACAAAAGCTCGAATATAAGTCATGAAAAATCATATAGATTGCCCATAATGTGGGTTCCGTCGCCATTTCAAACCATCTTGGATCAGTTCCAAATTTCAGGGGGTTTTATAAGACATATATGTTCCAGTCATTAGTTAAAATTGTAGCAAAGAAGATGCCATACTTGATAAACCACTGCCGGGGAGGAAAAACTCACTATCATTGCTCTAGAGTGACTTACTTTTGACAATTTTTAAATAACTGCAGAATACACAACGCATTGACAGTGATTACGCAGTGATTTGGAAAACGAAATGGATATTGAATCGTAAAACCTACCAGTTACCGTCCAAAAATTTAGGTGAATTTGAGCAACTTTCAAATATGCGCCTTTTTTGTTGCCATTAAGATGGAGTTTTGGGGCGGTGCGGGCTACTTGAAAGCTCACCACGTAACTTAAAAAGCAGAGTTTATTACAAAATCGGTTGCAAGAGTCAATAATCCATTTTTTCCGCTATCCATAGTAAACATTAGAACCCAAAACGCGATTTGAAGTAATTTTAAAAACAAAAAAAGAAATCTCTGCTCCGATTCTAACGATTTTGCAATGGGATTAAAAGAGGGACCCATTTTGGGGGCCCTGGGGCCCAGCCCAGAGGCCTTTAGTGCAATGAATACCTTAAATCTCATAATCTCAGAAGAAATGGTTCGGTAGTTTTCGAGAGAATACCAATACACAGAGGCAAGAGATATCAGCGTGTATTTGTTTCACTACCGCACACTGTGGCGAGAGGAAATATGTTTTTTCCTACACCACTCTGGAGCGTTTTAAAACTTTCATTGAATGAGCTATTGAAAATAAAAATATCAGACTCTTTCGTACTAAGTCACTTTCCTGGTTGTCATCCGTACAGGAGTACACTCTATTTGGTTGCAACCAAAAATCCATTAACAATATTACCGCGCAAAAACTCGACCGGGAAGGCTGCGTGGGATTTTTACCAATGGTTCGAATAGTCTATAAAGTGTCGATTCGCAAAAAGTAGATACAAATAACTACTCACGTATTCCAGTGGGTTTGGCAAAAGCGGGCGTTGAAGTCTCCAAGACCAAGACGCCGATGATGACCAGGAGGACGCGTAGGGATTCCATCACTCTTCCGACAAATGACACTTCTGAAGCAGAAATGATACGGAAATATACGTCGAGAGGCGCCGATGTATCCCCTTTTTTGGAAATGAAGACTTCTGCGATCCGCCACTATTCCTCTTCCCCACTCTTTGCGGAACAGAAGATCGTCAATGCAGATCCGTCGCTTATATTATAGAGCGCTCCCGTGGGAGAGCGGGGGAGTGGGGCGTTAAAGAAGTTGTGCCACGCAAAAAGGAGGGGGACATGGAGACGTGGGGTGGGGGGCGTCACCATTGCGTTGCACATGACGCGTCCAGGATAGGGTTACGCGGCGCTAAGAGGCTTTAGCCCCCTACAGCCTCCCCTATCCCGCGGATAAATCACAACCCCCTCTCTCAAGTTCAGCGGTTTCCCAGCATGAGCGAAAAATTATTCGCTTGAGGTCACCGGTTATGCTGATTCATGAGAGGAGGGCGATGAAGGGCTGCAGAGGCCACGGTTGAGGGTGGAGGGGAAGCTGAGGCCAAAGGGGAAATGGATGAATGGGTGGTAGACTTTGATGGCAAACCCAGTGGAGGGGAACGACGACGGGGTGGGAAATAATAGCAAAGGTACTGTCTTACGGGACGAGTTGATATACAACTCGCATACGAGCATGAATCACGTCTTAGAGACCAGTCTGTAACTTTTGTTGCCCGTCGAAATACGAGGCGTGTTTTTTAAGTACCGTTTTGAAATTAAAAAAAAACAAGTATAATTTTCTTCACAATTTTATATTTATATGTTATTAAATGTGCCTTAATCTACTTTTCAACTTAATTTCAACTCATATTTAGGCACATATCGCATCGTAGATCCAGCTATTGAATCCCATCATCATAGAAGTCTGCCGCCTGATTTGACAACCACTGCAATACGGTCGTTTCGACCTAATCATCGTCGTCGAGGCGCTGACCACCCAGATGCATCTTCAAATGGAAAAAAAACAGGAGGTAGTCATTCGGCGCTAGATCGGGACGGTATGGAGGGTGATCAAGTTGTTCACAGCGAAATGATTCGATGAAATCTTGCGTTTGTTGAGCTGAGTTTGGACGGGAAATGTCATGGAGCAAAACGATTCCCTTACCCAGCGTGCTACGCCTTTTGTTTTGGATTCTCGAAAAGTTCTAACCCATTTCCATAACATTTCATCGCTCATTATGTTTTTTCCGTAAACTTCACTGATCTGACAGTGAACTTCAGCCTTTAGCACTTAGAAAACGAATCACAGCGCGTATTTCACAGTCGGCGGAATTCTGAATCGGCGGAGGCATTTTAAATGCTCACAAACAAACGTAAACACCGTCGAATATTTCCATAATGGCATCTGTGGCTTTCTAATAGATGTAGGTACTTATCGGGCATGCGCCAAATGCCGAAGGCAGCACTACAGTGGCCGAAATTCAAAACGGTACTTACTTAAAAAACAAGCATCATTCACTGTCTCCCACGAGTGCTATGCGCTATATATGTTAGAGATTTCACAGAGGAAACAATAATCCGCCTTGACTGGTAGTCGAACCCGAATCTGTCGTTATCGCGCCGAGTGCTTCAGTCATTGGAGCTGTAGAAATCTATCGAAGTCCTCCCTGTGTGGATTTTTGTCACCTCTACTTCAATAGGGACCTCGGTAGAATAACTGAATAAGTCCTAGACGCGATATCGCAGGATTTGGGTTCGATTCCCAATCAAGATGGATGATTTTCCCCGTGAATTCTCACCCTTAGGAGCACTTACAGGTGACTTAATAGAGAAATCCTCGATTAGTTCGTGATATTGTCATAATTTACCTTTGTGTATGTGCCTCCTATTTCTAGGCCGTCACCATCTTTGGCGACGACAGCTCTGTGTAAGAAGTTGTAGGTAAAAATAAATGCCAACTGTTGCTGTAGCTGAAACACGCACGAAGAATTTGCAAGAAAGCTAATAAAAATTGTGATCTGTTTAAAGAATTTTGGAGAATGCAAAGAGAAGGATAGTAAAAATATAACTCTTTGTTCAGAGCTAATAGTGGTTGGATTGCTAAGATTATAAAGCGAAACGATAAATTGACGGATTCAGTTTCCTCGGTTAAATTTTTATTGAAAACAAGAAGGGCTGGAACAGGATACCTAAAATAACTCAAAAACTGCACCGTATTCACCTCGGTTTACAGAATTCAAAATTTGAAAAATTTCTCGGATAAGGGACAACGATAAATGGTATTAATTTTACCTATAACGTTATTTCTCTCACTAAGTAGACTAAAACATACTCTTTTAATTCATAATATCTTCTATTAATACTAAAACCTCACCCTGGGTGGTTAATAATGGTAGGTCAGTTTGCATCTTTAATGCACTTATGCTTAACATCCTCGTGATCTCCCACTGGGTGTCCAGCTGTGCAGGGTATACTTAGATGTTGATGTAGAAACTTTGCAACATGAACAGTTAAAAACTGATTCCATGAAACCTTTTTTTGAAAACATTTCCATGATACCTAGGCCTGTGAGTTGCAATTCTCGTAGAAAACATTTATCATCAAATTCAGGAATATGAATCGAACCAAATATTATAAATTCAATAGGATTTGCATAGCTTCAAATCACTTGAGTACGACAGCGCTGAGTTACATCACTGAAACAGATGCCACGATAAAAATTGCCAATCGCGAGTCGCGTCGGGTCGAATGCTTTCTCGCACAAGTGTAATTACGTGGAAAATCGTCTCGCACGACATTTGCCTTCAAAGGAGGAAGAGATAGGAGGAGAGGCACTCGGCTGAGCTTCCGACAAAGTCGTTCGCCATGCGGATGTGCCCGAGGCGGTGGTGGCGGCGGGATTCGACCAGAGGTTAGCCGTGAACGAGAGGGTGGAAGAGAAGGGGAGGGAGGGAGGGAGAGGCAAGGCGGCGTATAGGAAGGTCGCTCACTCAATCAAGTAACCCTAGACAAGGTGGAAAGAGCGAATAGCTAGAGCCACTCGCGATTAAAACCTCTGGACGGAATCGCAGTGGCGCTCTCCTTACGCAAGGCACTTAAGGCCGATTTATCCCAGACCATACTTCCCGATTTGCAACATTCTCGCTCTCCATCATTTTGAAGACGCGCCATCGGAGCGACCTAGAACAAATTCAACTCTATTATATTACTACCTCAAAGGTTTTCACAGGGCAACTGCTCGTGGAATGGAATAGTGAAACGGTGAACAATAAGTGTCCAGTAATGGTTTACCGGTTTTTAATTGAAAAAATGTACATAGTTGAAATTACAGTTCTGAGAGTTATTTCTCAATGGGAAGTGCCATGAATTACTAGTAACTATGATCCATGAAGAAATAGTTTGTTGTCGGGGAAACAAAAATCGGGGAAGTGTTCATAGCAATATTTATGTATTATAAATAAAAATTATTAATCCCAGACCATACTTCCCGATTTGCAACATTCTCGCTCTACACCATTTTGAAAATGCGCCATCAGAGCGACCTAGAACAAATTCAACTCTATTATATTACTACCTCAAAGGTTTTCACAGAGCAACTGCTCATGGAATGGAATAGTGAAACGGTGAACAATAAGTGTTCAGTAATGGTTTACCGGTTTTTAATTGAAAAAATGTGTATAATTGAAATTACTGTTCTGAGAGTTATTTCTCAATGGGAAGCGCCAGGAATTTCAACTAACTATGATCCATGAAGAAGGGGTTTGTTGCATAAAAATCGGGGAAGTGTGTTTCAGCAACATCTACGCATTATAATTAAAAAATAAAAATGATTTATCCCAGACCATACTTCCCGATTTGCAACATCGCTCTCCATCATTTTGAAGACGCCATCGGAACGGCCGAGAACAAACTTAACTCTATTATATTACTGCTTCAAAGGTTTTCATATGTCAACTGCTCGTGGAATGGAATACTGAAACGGATAGCAATAAGTGCCCAGTAATGGTAAACCGGTTTTAAATTGAAATAAAATAAACAGAATTGAAATGACAGATCTGAGAGTTTTTCTCCTTCGGATGTGCCGTGAATTACTAATAACTGGAGGCACCTGTTTGTACTGAAATTTTTGCCTGATTTCGTCATTTTTAAAAATCAATTTCTGTACATTTTTGCTATTTTTATTTCATTTCGTCAATAACTTCCCTATATTTTATTTCCACTTTTCAGGAATAAAAATTAGAACATAATATCATTGATAGAATATTTGTAGTGAAACATCTTTTATTTTTACATATGAACAAGAAACATGAAAATTATACATCTGATGAAAACACGTACTGCCACCACCATATTGATAAACTGCATCACAAAAGTTAATCACAAAATATAAGACTGAATGCACCGATCAGCAAAAATTTCCAACACGCAATACACCGTTGCACATTGATATGTATCGAAGTGGTGTATAATTAATTGTCATCGATTGTCGGATTTTATTGCCATAACTCGAATCACACTTCCGCCGTTAACTTCAAAAGATGTGATTCAATACAATTTCTTCGATTATTTCGCGATTTTGCTTAAAGGTAAATAGTTTCTCGTTTTGAGCCAAATTAGTGAAATTTCGCAGATACTTCATGATTGCGCGCTTTGCGAAAAACAGGTGCCTCTACTAACAACTAAAACCCATGAAGAAGCAGTTTGTTGCATAAGTATCGGGGAAGTGAGTTTAGCAATATTTACGTATTATAGTGTAAAGTGAAAATTATGAAAGAGTAATTTAACCAATACTCAACTCTAATTTTGCGTCATGAAAATTTTATTTCGACCAAAGTACTTTCAGAGACAGCACCCTTCAAAAAAAAAAACTTTTTTTCACTCAAAACTGCCATTTCTGGGTCACTGTAATACAGATTTGGTATAAATTTCTGATATCCGATTTGCCATGTGCTTCACCTTCAACTGCTAAGGAAAGTGAGCTGTAAGTGATCTGAGACGACCGTGCGGGGACTACCTATGGCGGAAGGGTTCGAGAGAGGCCACCAAATCATGGTCTACCTGTAGAAAAAACGCATTGATTTCAAACCCATTTGATCATAAAACGCAGCCATGATCGATCCAAGATTGATTTGCCACACTACTCTAATCTACATCTACAAACTACCCTGCGAGCCGCGGTATGAACGTGTGGCAGGGGGTATTAGGACACCAGCCGTGCAAAGTATTAAGGGATAAGGTTTGGAGAGGTGAATGATGACGTAATTATTGGAGTTAATTTAATGGAGCTCAGTTTTTATTGTGATCGCTTATTGTGCGCGGATGGAATAAGTTTTGGTACTTATGTGTTCGGCAGTGTATCTCTCTTATTTTATCGCATCTGTCAGACCTAAAGATGTAGTGAGGAGTCATGATTATATTCTCTATGTCGCTCTGAAGAATATTAGTTCTGAATTTCTCAAGCAACCTAAGCCTAGCGTGTAGCCCCCAAGTCTCCTAGGGCTCCCACATTAATTCCTCTAAAATTATGAGACCCTCTACATTTACTCGGAGCAGTTTTTAACGAAGCGTGCAGCTTTTCTCAGCATTTTATTAAATTGTTTGTTAAATATTTATGACTAAGGTCCAAAATGCTCGCGGGGTATTCGAGGTTTGGCCTAATCAGAGCGAAGTAGCATCTCTCTTTTACTTTTCATCCGAGGACCTTCCTATTATACGCTTAACAAAACCCAGTTTCTTTAAAACCTACTCACACTTCGTAAAACTGTGTTATTCATTCTTATGTCTTCATTACTATTCATATGTATGACGCTTTGGTCCTCCCCCGAATATTCCCCCGATTAGTTTATCCTTTTATTGTTATTTTTAAGAGATCTTAACGTATACGTATCAGAATTCGTTAAATATGTTTCTCTCTTCTAGTTCCCAAATTATTTAGTAAATATCCTCTTCTCCCAACTCTTCATCATTCTTCAATAACTCCATACAAATCTTCTGGAAGATTGGTCTTGGGTTAATGAAGGTAACTCTCTCTTGCCCACGTTTCGCGTCTTTATACAGAGTATTCTTTCCATCTTCATCCATACTGCCCTCAGTGTCCATTACTTCTTATGCAATGCTTTGTCCTATCTCTCAACGTACGCTCTCCATCTCACTGATTTTATTTCAATGTCTAGGAGAACTTAACTATTCGAACAACTATACCGTTAATACGAGGTTCTTTAGAATATATTATTTCAGCCTTTTTCGTGCAAGAGTTGAGTTACACCTCTTTACGTAAGCTTCTCATCCCTCATTCCCTGGGATGCTTACCCCATATTTACGTGTAATGACGCGCATTAGCAATATATACGGCTTATTTCCTTTTAACGCACTGGTATAAATTAATTATTTTCTTTCTGATAGAGGATTCAGTCCTCCCTTTGTGTGGCTCAGTTTCCTTCATTCTGTTATCTGTATTCCTACATTCTCTTCAGCTGCTTCACATATTCAGTTTTTTCTTGATAGTGATGGTTCTTCAATCGATCCTGAAGCAAATCAATTCCCTTAAGCATGTTCAAACAACTTCTTAAATCCACGAGTCTGATGCCCTTTCATTTCGTTCAATTTCTACACATGCTAGCAAATCTCTTCAATATTTTAAACTTCATTCCAGTCTGGTAAAATTGATATTTCACCATGGTCAAATGGCAGTATATTTCGACACCCGAGCCAGAGAATCTCTATCAGTCTCTAACTTGATTTCTAAACTACTACTTCAAATGAATAAAACCAATTTGGAATCTTTTTTATCTCATGACACTTATCATATTTGTCTTCTTCGCCAGCGATTACGGCTTAACCTGTTATTGGTCATGAAGTAATATTGGTTGTAGAACTAACATATTCCCTCTCCATACATGTTGTTTTCCTCTACAGTTCTTTCCTGTCTCTGATATCTATACAATGGAAATGAATTTACTTACAATTATAACTTAAACAGATAAAAATTAAATTTCCTCGCTAACTACAGTTTTTCAACGCGCTGATATCTTGGTATCTTGAAGTCCCCAGGGTAAGGTGTTGTGGATAGTACCTTTGCGAGGTAAATATGCATATCATTTTCATTTTACATGTTCAATGCCTCTAATATAGCATTTTATAAGTGGCATATCTCAATTATTCGCCAATTATGGTAATATCTGCCATCCGAAGCAGTGATTACCGCAATAAAAGAGTACGACGCAACTCAAAAGCGAGCATTATAACCCATTTACTCGTCAATGTCATTCAGTCGTTCATTTTAATGCCTAAGACAGTGACAAAGGTCTAAAATTAAAGTTAACCGGTCTCTTAATCGCAGTTGCTACAAATAGTATGAAGATGTGTAGCACCACAACTGAGATATTCAGAGACATTCTTCAAGGTTTGCAGTGATAACTGAAAAAATTTAACTCAGTAGTAGAGCTTCAAAAAGTGAAAAAATCAGAACACCTGAAGAAAGGGTTTTAAGGGGAGGGTATTTTTGTCTTAAGGCTATAATTTGAGGAAATAAAGGAAGAACGAGGGGAAAAAGATTCTCTCTATTGTGAAGGATAATTACTTACTCTGAAGGACATGGGAATGTCTTACAATGGCGGAGGAGTACTCTGTATTAATACTGGGTACCTACAATTAAACTTGGACTCAGCAGTAAAGCAAGTTCATGTAAGGGATAGTTTTGGACAATCAGAGTTAGAGGGGAGCTCCCTCATGTTTTAACATCAGCACAGAGATAATATAACATTACAGGCCACGTGACAGGAGTTTCTGATGGCCTACCAGCCGTAAGATATTTACTGTGATACTAAGTCGGAAGTAGTACATTTACGATATTACCTGAATAAGAAGAACTCTGAGTTTTACTTTTAGCTTTACAAAAACACTCAACACCCGAAGCCCTCTTATTACCTCCGGGCTTCGTCCCACAGCCGGCACAATCCCGGCAGCCCTTTCGGCAAGCGGCCCCGCCGCAAGCTCCTTCCGCCGCCGCTCCTACGACTGCGTGGCGGGGCCGCTCCCGAAACCGACGCAGAAACACCAGACAGCAGGCACAATCCAAGCCACTTCCGGGACCCAGCTCAGCCAGTGCCAGCCGTGTCCCAATTCGTTAGGCATTAGGGAGGATGCGGTTAGCTACCTAAATATTTAGAGGCCTTTCGCTAAGGGAGCTTGATTTGGGACATCCTTCGCTAGTGTTGCCGTCTACCGAGCTGGAAACGAATGAAAAACATATGAGTAATTAATAAAGGACTG
Source organism: Ceriagrion tenellum (assembly GCA_963169105.1). Classification (NCBI taxonomy): domain Eukaryota; kingdom Metazoa; phylum Arthropoda; class Insecta; order Odonata; family Coenagrionidae; genus Ceriagrion; species Ceriagrion tenellum. Next base: position 43,881,786 of record OY720637.1, read on the forward strand.
AATGAAACAAATGAAACCTGAAATTAAGACATTTTTGGCTCCTGTGGCTACCTTCGTATGCGTTGTGAGATTTGGAATGTGAAATAACATTTTTTCATCCATTTCATTGTTTGGAGATTCGTTAGTTTTTAGTTTTCGGGGAATTTAAGTTTGTGTAGGTGTTCTGGGATTTAAATTAGTTTTTTTTTAAGTGTACTAAGTAGAATTTTTCTTTTGTAGTCGGGTGTTTGGTTGCGAAATATTTTCAATTACAGACAAAATACTTGCCGGACATGTTTGCCACTTTTCAACTACTTCCTTGTGTACGAGTTTCCTTGCACGACGCATGAAGCGCTTTGCATGATGGGAAATTCAATATGGAGGCGGATTTAGGATAAACTCCATCTACCCTAAATTTCACCGCCGAGAAAGGCACCTAAATCCGCACCCCCATGATGCCTAACGAATTGGGACACACTTCAAGATGGCGTCCTCCCTAAATCTGCCGATTTAGCTGCCTAAATGGCGAATTGGGACACAGCTCTCCCGGAGATCCGAGAACGACTTTGGAAACAAGCATACGAATTGGCGCATCCTTACCTCTGCCGCCGTCTCCGGCGGCCTCGGACATCAGCGAAGACGATTTCCTCCATGACATCGACCCGCTCTCCTCCCAGCTCGATGAAACGTCGGAAGAAGTAACAACTGTCGAGGGTCACAGATCCAAACCTTAAAGATTGGGTCTCTGGGGAAGGACCTGGCGACAGTGGAGTGGACTCGGAACCGGACACGGACTCAGACGTGGAACCGAAAGAGTGCGATCCTGATTTTTCTTTTCCTTTCGCACCGGCCTTCGACTTGCAATTAGGCCCACAGTATACCTTCGCCCCATTGAGTGTCCTAGCTTTATTACCTTATAATTATAAAGATCCGTGGGCAACAGAAATAGCAGTGCATGGAGTGCACCTTCCTAAGCCAAAGGAGCCCCCTTTGTGTTCCAGAAAACCAAGGTGAGACCTATTATGTCCCAGTTGCTTAGTGATATGGAAGACACTGAAGTGATATCCCTAGAAAAGCCAACGGTAGCCTTTCGTGCCTTCCTAGTGCCAAAACCGGGTAACAAGTGCAGATTCATACACGACATTTCTCCCTGGACAGGGTATTTTGACTTCCCCACAATCTCCTTGTTCTCCGCTGCAGAAGCACTTAAGTTGATACCTCCTAACAGTGATCTAGTTAAGTTAGACCTAAGAAGTGGTTTTTATCAAATAAAACTAAGTGAAAAGCGCAGAAGATTCTATGGTTTATATGCAAATAATCAATATTATACAATCAATCGTTTATCCATGGGACATTGTATGGCCCCCTACGTGATGCAACGTTGGGCCTTATGTATTGAAGATGAAATTGAATCAAAGTTTCCTTTTATTTCTATGATCCCGTATCTTGATGACTGGTTGTTTTATGGTTATTTTAATTCTCGTATGTTTAAATACATTGTTGAATTTCTTGAGTTCCAATTCGGGGTTACGATTAACAAGAACAAAAGTGTGATGCAGCCCAGGCACTCGCTCACATACTTAGGAGTGGTTATTAACACTGTTGATCGTACCATCACCCTGACGGAAGACACCGTAAAGATGGTTAAAAGATATGCTAAATATGTACCCCGCTGCAAAGGGAAAGATTTGGAACGAATAGCAGGGTTCGTCAGTTGGGTTTGCTTTTGTTTCAACTTGCCAAGGTTTTTGATTTCTGACATATACAAAAGAAATATATCCTGGCTTAATTTTATTTTAGCCCGCATTGATTTATAGGGCAAATATTATCTTGGTATTGCTGACATGAACCTTATTGTGTATACTGATGCTACCCCATGTACTTTAGCCTTTGTTATTCCAGCCTACAATATTTTGAAAGCCTTCAGAACTAAAAGAATATATGATATCAACTATATGGAAATGTTAGCATCCCTTTGGGCACTTAACTATGTATTAGAAAATATTCCTGTTAATAGAAATGAATTGATCGACATGAGAACAGACAATACTTCCGTAATCTATACATGTAGGAAAGGACTTGGTGAATTGATGAAATATCCTGTAATTAAGAAACTGTATATATCTTCTATAATAAAGTTGCAAGGTCACAGGGTGAACTGGAACCACGTTCCGTCCGAGGCCAATCCGGCTGACGGGCCCTCGCGGGCGGTACTCCTTGGATACCCGCCGCCATCTTGATGGCCGGATATATATAAGGAGGAGCCGGAGGAGACGGAGGTCACTTGGTCTGGAGCGGTCAAGGCGGAACGAGGTTCCAATAGTAATAACAATAATAAAGTACTTAGAACACTCTCTAAAACCTTATATCATTATATTACACCTTCAAAGTCCTTAAGGAAGCCCACGGCTAGGAACTGTACAATTACAATCTTAGGAGAGATTTAATTTACGAGATGATTTCAAACTTAGGAGGACGAAAATTTAGAGAGCTAACTTCTGCCCTGTTATATTTCATATCTCTAAGTGTTCACTAGTCTTTCTAGCGTAGAACTACCCCCATAACTACACCCAAATCAATTATTTGTCTTAAAAATTTAAATTCTTTCTCAAACTTCAATAGACTTCTCGCCGCGGCCAATCTTATGCAAGATTGTCGCCCAATGGCATGAGATATACGCAACAGAATGAGGGAAAAATCATCCAAGTCAAAGAGAGCCAAAAATTATATTCTCTTAGATGTAGTGAGCTCCTACTGGAAAATATTCCATACTCCGCCGACTAAGGAGTTTGGTGTGACAAGGGACATCAACAGCAACGTCAGAGGGTAAATATTGTCAATAATATATCCAGGAAATATAATAGACAATAATAGCTATATATTAAAAGAAAATATTAAAAAAATAAATGAACCAATAGGTAAAAGAACAGGAATGTAACAATAAAAGACAATTTTGATAATAAAAAACACTTGGTTGTTATTCCACACTTAATTGTAAGGAAACGACCCGGGTTTCAGCATTTCATGCCATCTTCAGGTGTGTGAAGATGGCATGAAGGCGCCTGAAGATGGCATGACATGCTGAAACTCGGGTCGTTTCCTTACAATAAAGTGTGGAATAACAACCAAGTGTTTTTTATTATCAAAATGAAGGAGTTCCACAGAGTAACGCCGGAGGCAGTGTCTTATAATAAAAGACAAGTATATGAACTCAGCACTCAAGGGCTAGGATGCGAGGGATAGTAACTCATATTAATTTTCTATGAATATAGTAATACGCTACAAAGGTAAAGAAAGATCTGACATTCGCAAGAACAAAGCCAAATGCCTACATTTTATTTTTAAGTTTGCCTATCATTTTATTTTTAAGTAAGCCTACATTTTATTTTTAACCATTTCCCATGACTTTTCGCTCCTTATAAACAGTTATAATCAAAATCATAAGCATGCTCTCTCGTTCAAATTGACGTTTTCCTGCTGTAATCTGGGCAATTTGATAATCTAGGTAATCTGGGCATAAGAGCCCATGTTCAAATCTCCAATTTCAAGGCTCTATTAGTGTAAAAGTACCCGAGTAATCCTATTTTATTTTCATCTCAATTTCTAAAACGTACCTCAAAGATGCTATATTTAAGTTTGCAGTAAACCTTCACCACCTCAAAGATGGTGGCTTAATGAGCCACCTTCAGGCAACCAAAACTGTTATTCGACACCTTCGCCCGGAAGACGCTGAATGACGCGCCAACGAAACTGTTTACAACCCAAGAGAAGATCCGGAAGAACAAAGCGAGATGTACTACAAACCATCGCCGCGGAATCTTTAGAAATAATTCTCTCGATTCTTTTAGTTGAAATATAAAATACTGACCGACAGCTTGTAAAATAACTTCCAATAAAATCTGAACTCAAATTTGGATGGGCATAACAAATGATGTAAAAAAATGACTGATTAAACATTTTTAAGAGAAACATAACAAAAACAGTATTTTACGTCATTTTGTAATGGAGAATTTCCATACGTTTATCTTGTACGCGTGTGACTATGGGTCAAATGATTCACTAAACTTTCGTTATAAATATGTGGTTGCTTTTTTATAAACTGGAGAATATGCAAGCCACAAATTACCCCGCATGAGTGGCAGTACTAAGATGTTTGGGAGCAAGAAAAACATCAGCATGTGGGCCTTAATTCGCTCACAGAACCTTTCTCTCCATCAAAAATCCTGGATCGACAGATACGATCATACCGGGGCCATTAATGTTGCAATACGTCATGCATCAAATGCCAATCTTATCTCCGTCACTTTAATACTGAACTGTGAATAGAGGTAAGAGAAAAAACAGTGTGAAAACATACAGTGTGAAAAAACTGTTAGTGAACTGCAAGGACCCCATTGAACTTCAGAAATTAAGTGGTGTATACTTAATGAAATGTAATGAATGTGGTGGACAGTATGTTGGACAGACCTGTAGAAATTTTGAAATTAGACAAAAGGAGAATAAAAGGGATTTTAGAAATTTTAATTTTTACGGAAGCAACTTCGCCCGACATCTTTTAACCCACGGACATAAAAGTGATTTTACTATGACACCTCTCCATTTTGCAACTGACAGACGTAAGCTGAATGCTTTAGAACAACTAGAATTTTTTAAAAACCAAGCTTACTGTGATAAATTTCTTGTTAATGAATGTTTGTTCCCTGCCTATTCCCCCTTCCTCAAAGCTTTAATCCCCTCCACTTCGTCCTCCTAGCCCCCCTCCCTACCCTCCCGTGACCACCCTATTCCTGAATTGTTCTCTTCCCCCCCCCCTTTTCCCACCTGGTAATGTTTACTATATAAGGCCTGCACATCGGCCTCCATTTACCTGAAGATAAAGTGAATGCACATCGAAACCTGGGTCGTTGTTTAATAAATCGAGTGGTTCTAGTAAAAGTTGACATCTTAAAATCTTTAAGAGAAAAAGGATTTCTTCTGTAACATAATCTGTCACCATTAGTCAATGAAGACGTGATGAACGTCCAATTGCCTAGCTTAATCAATCAACTTTCAATATAAGCCTTAGCATTTGTTACAGTTTCCGGTTTATCACAACTTAAGGGGCCTTCGGTGGAAGTCAATGCAGGGAAGTCCAATTTTCAGCGAATAAAGCAGTGAAGGAGAAAATAAATCATTTATAAATTGCGACGATAATCTCATGTCGTCAGATGATGCTGATGAGGCAAAACTTTTTCTACTTTCTTGTGCATGATGCATGGTTATTCATTGTTTGGTTTAAAGTGGCGATAAGATGAGCTTAGGACGCATAACGTCCAACGCAATAAAGCGACGAGGAGTGCATATGCCCTCTTCCAACGAGCTATTTCCAAAGTTTGCTGCAGATCATCATGTGTGCCCTTTTTCATGTATAACTGAAGAACTCAATAAATCATATATTTGAATAAGTGGTTTTGAACTGCAGGAAATGTATATCTCAACATAGAACGCCTTGGCAAAAAAATTGCTATATTCAAGCTACAAAAGTTGCCAAATAATCACCATAACGTTTTTGTTGATGCATTGTGCCATTGTTGAGAGTCAAAAATAGAAGCTTATATCTACTACGTTGAGTCCTGTGTTATGGCTGTTCAGAAAAATCAAGCCTTGTCCTACCTAGAATTAACATAAGAGTTATCAGGCCTTAAAAAGGGACCAAATTTTAAAACAGGTAAAATTAAACTTCGCAAAGAGTCGGCAATATATTTCTATGTAGCCAATAGTTAACAGATTACGCACAGCCTAGACTGCATAATACGAAATTATTATTATATTCAAAATCCAAAGACTATATCGACATTTACTGGAGTCATAGTTTGGAGCTCCGTCGTGCCATTTTCAGGGGCGGGTCCAGACCAGAGGTTTGGGGGGGGCGGGCCGGGAGGCTACTAGTGGCTCTGGGACATATTATACAGGGTGCGTCCCAAAAATCATGAAATACATTTTATTCCCGTACCACTACTGGTCGCAGTGCGTTCACTTGAGTTACGTGAGGGAGACCCTCAGCTTCATAGCGCACCCAAGGTCAATCTACTCCGAGCATCGATGGAGTCAGGATTGCTCATTTAGTGCACCCCCGTTTTGAGACATGTCACGACGCGCGATGGCAGATACTTTCGAACAACGTTCGGTGATCAAATTCTGCACAAAACTAGACAAAAAAGCTGCTGAAACTCACGAATTGCTTAAGTATGCCAAGAGAGTCTGCTCTATCGTATAGACAAGTAAAAGGTGGGTGAAGAAGTTTAAGGTCGAAATAAGGACGATGACCTCCGCTCTGGACGGCCATAAACAAGCAAAACCGATGAAAATGTGACTTGTGTGACTGATTTTTGGGATTCTGACCATCGACTTTTTCCATAGAGAAATTTCTCACTGAATTTAACTTTCCTTCTTAGGCACATCCAAGACGTGAATTATTTGAAAAGTATTTTGATTTAAAAACGCATAAAATCTATGGGGATACTTAAAAATAGCTTTAGACATATGCTCAGCATCGCACCTATAAGCAAAAAAGTAATTTAGGCTTTTAGTTTTTGATCTATGAAAAAAAATAAACTGCGCCGGGTTTTGGGGCTAAGTGCCCCTACTGTCTCGTCACCTCCCTTGAGGCCGCCAATGGCTCTTTTGCACAAACTTCAGGTACTCGAAGCGTCATAACTTTTGACATTTATTGAAAAGTAAGGTGTCTATTGATCAGAACGTTTTTTCGGAAGAGAACCGACTTTGGTGTTGCCCAATGCAAACTTCCGTTTATGTTGTAATGGTGAAGCTACATTGACATTTAAGCGTAGGCAAGTTCGCGTTGAATCGATCATTATAAAACTGACACAATATGAATTTCAAATACACTCACTATAGAATGACAATGCATTAAATCGATATGTCAAAAATGTAATCACAGAGGGTGTTTGCATTTGTTTTTGCAACGTATTCGCAGTTTAATGAGGTAATATCTTTCAGTCGCCGGACAAGTACAATAATTGCTCGTACAAACGAGATGAATTTACGGTAATTGTCCACAGTTAAGGAAAACATTCTCTAAGCTACATTGGTATACACGAGGAACAAAGCGGAATCAATTTATGTTTCAATTACCAGAGGAACACTGGAATGGCCTTTGTGGATATAACGCTCCGACATTGATAAAGACTCATAAGAATGTCGTCATCCACTCAAAAAATGGGCTGTTTCCAGAGAATTTCCTCGATGCTGCGTCATCAATAAGCTCGAATAAATAGCACCAAGTTGAACTTTCAAGTTTACGAGGCACTAAAATTCATAATTGACGATCTAATTCCTAGGGATTGTCATAAGATCACATTTTCCACCAAGATTTACGCAGCAAAGTTCGAGCGGTGACCCCAGGGGCAAATAAAATTTCATCATGGCTATAGAATAGATAGAATAAATGAAGACTCAACTCAGCTGGAAGAAACGATAGTTGATTGCCGAGGAAGCTGGATCAGAAGAGAAAGTTAAAACGGAGGAAACTTAAAACGTTCACATAAATAATTGTAAATTTGCTCGGCGCTAAGAAACTCTATCATAGAAACAACAGACTGGGGAAGCATAAATGATAAAAGCCGATGAAAACCAATGACTTGAAGGCCCACGCGTAGTTATCATCCGGAAATTGCATAAAATCTTTATTCCACCTAACACGAAGATCAGATCGAGAGGTAAAGTCGTCCCGTGTGTTCCTCAAACAAGATTGAAAATAATAAACCCAAGAACGTTCAAGTTGTAGGAGCATGAGTTAGGTTATTATTAGAGGCCTAATAGTGAATTTATGGTAATATTTGTGATGTAGCTGCAGAAGAAAATGTCGAAATACTAAAATGACAATTTAGAGCACCTTGATTCGAGAGAGAGGGGCTCAGGACTAGAGTGATGCTGATATTCACGCTCTTCAAGTTGGCGAGAGGGAAATAATGCAAAGAATACCTGGAACAGAAGTACTTTGGAGCTTTATATCAAATTTACAAAGCAAAAAACATTTTAAATTAAAAACAATGTGCGATTAATCGATTCCCATATGATAAGCTCGATGTAAAATTTGGAGAGAATGCCAAACCACAGGAAGAAAAAACAAATTTTCAGGCGTCGTGGCCACAGTGAGGAGAAGAAGAAGGAAGAGGACGCTATGGTTGTAGGACATGTAGATAGATGTTCGGATTACGGGAATTCGAAACGGGAAAGTTGCGGTAAAGAGATTCGAGATGGATTGCTGAGGTTGGGGGCAAGGTCCATATCGGATTGTAGAGCGTCAGGATAAGTAAGGAAATATCTCAATGATGACAAACACTACGACATCACTGCCATACGAGATTTTGAATAAATAAAATCCAATAGATGCGGAATTTCTGGAGTATGAACTAAGTACATCTTGATGGATCTCCATCTTTTTCTACTCAAGACCAGGGGCGGACTGGCGGGCAGGTGGAAATCCCAGCCGGGGCCCCCGGCCCTGCCCCCCGGCCCTGCCCACGTACGTGGGTTCAAACTCCGGCTATGGAGGCTTGGAACTGCTTTGAACAATGAAGCAAAGTCCGAGTTTCTGATACCAAAAAGCAAAATCCAGGTTTCTTGGTTCATTACGCGTTCAATCTAATTGTGACCAGGTTTTGAACATTACCTGCCCAATACCCTATATCTATCCTTTTTCCAATTGGTTCGGATCCAATCCTTCTTTTGCCAATGGCCGATCTCACAGGATTAATGCATCATGTAAGTGCCCGGGGATCTGCCCGGCGAAAAAAATCCTTGCTTTTTTTCAGTAATCTACCGGTTAAGGTATTTTTGTTGCATGCCAGAGATTCTCCTCCCGGTTATCTACACTTTCAGCGGCCTATCTCGCTCTAGTATCTCCTTTTTTGTCTCAGCATACGATCTACCATTCTTCATTCCGTCCATGAAACATATTCTCTTTCTTCCTCTTACCGGGTTGCCCAACATCCTTCCCTCTATCACACTCTTCAGCAACCCAACGCCCTTTATTAACATCCTCCAACCACCTACCCTAACGATCTCGAACTTCATTCAAAAGTTTCCGTTCCTCGCCCACAATCTCAAGCACTTCCTTGTTAGTCTTCCTTTCCGTCCACCTAACATACTCCATTCTTCTCCACACCCACATCTCAAATGCCTGCAGCCTATTCTCGTCCTCCGTTCTCAGGGTCCACGTTTCTGCCCCATACAACACTACGCTCCATGTAAAGTTCTTCACCAGCCTCGTGTTCACATCCTTACCCAATTTCCCCTTCATCAGCTCCCTTATATTACTAAAAGCCTCCTTAGCTAGCGCTATTCTCTTCCGTGTGTCTTTGTTACTATGTCTGTTTCCTTCTAGCCTACTACCGACTAACCGACCGAAGTTTACCGACTTCATCAGATGCCTTCTAACATCGATTCCTACCTCAAGTTCTTCCCATGCCTGTCCTACTACTTCCTTAACAATTTAACTTACTATGATGATGACTAGCTCTCGAAAGAGTAAAAAGGAAAGTAAAGTAAATATTTATTCAGTGATGGCGACAATCAACGGAACCCATCGCTGTTCCTGGACAAAATGGATAAGGAAAATTATTTTCGATGTGGATTAACTTCCTAAGGTTTCTGCGACTGCATCGTTTAACCTAATCGCGAGGACCTGGCTCGATCGGGGTGAAATAAAAAAAGTGAATCCAACTTTCATTCCGCGAGTTCAAAGGGGGACGTAAATCACGAACCTGTACGTCCTTCTTCTTCTCTTCCTGCAGAGTGCGGAATTTTTATCTCGGTGTAGCATTAAATTAGTAGAAATGTTACGACCGAGGATATACAGCCATACCATCATTACCCTTCAAAGAGTCCTTTTTAATTGATATCCATTCCCGGACGCACTCTTCCGCGTGAGAAGGAATAAGAGGCGTGATTGCCATCACCTGAGTGGAGAGCGAGGTATCCTTCATAACCACCGAGTCATCGTTGAAAAAACAAGCAATTGTGATTCTGCCAACCGTAAAACAATGACGGCCGTGTCGCATAATGTATGCAATTAAGGTAGACGGGATATTTTTCTCCGGTTGGATTCGATATGTGGTATCGACGGTGAGCCAAGAAAATACCTGATTATTCAAATGCGCAGTGTTTGTCGCCGCAATTGGTCAGAATCGGAGCGATAAATTAATAGCCTCCGTGGCTATTCGAAAAGAAATTGATATGAACGGCGCTGACGAAGAAAAAAAGGGATGATTCATTCGTTTGTCAGAAACAAGGAGATCGGATGATAAGGAATTTCTGCCTCTGAACTAGAAAATGACGATTACGTCATTTGATATTAAACAAAGAAAAATATGAAGGAAAATATTCTGACATTTTAAAGATGGAGAAGAATTCTGATGACGCCGTTTTAATGGATATTGTACGCATATTGATAAAATTACATATACTATTTACATTAAACCCTGTGAGCTTCCGCATGGGGGTGTGGCGGGGGGTGGTAGGACACCAGCCGTGTAAAGGATATTGTTTTGGGAAGTGAAATGGTGAAGTGTATTGGGGCGGAGCCGTTTTATTTGAGCGGAGCTGTTTTATTTTTGGTCACTTATTGTAAAAGAAACGAACGAGTTTTTTTCATATCTGTTCGCAAATGTATCTCCCTTACATTATCGTTTCTTTTGAACCTAGAAATGTAGTGTGGCATCAAAATGATATTCTCTGTGTCGCTTTAAAAACAAAACTATTCTGAACTTCTGCAGCAAATAAGCCTAGCATATTCATACAACTGTCTGGAAGATAATTTAAATTAAAATATTAATAAACTTTTGTATGAAAATTCTGGTTATTATATTAGCCCAACTAAGTTTTTGCACGGCCATTGTGGACCCATAGATTGGCCTCATGGCAGCGAAAGAAATTTATGCACAGCTAGATTTTCCACGTCTAATGTGATGACAGAGGAAAGTATGGCTAATGTAAAATAACTTTCAGAATAGACTTTTTCTCCTATGAAGTAAGTTTGTAAAGTATATCGTAAGCTATTGTATTTATTAATACATTCATACATACATACCAATCACGCCGTTCCCTTTCGGGGTGGGCACAGTCACAAAGTTTCACTCATGAACGCATCTAACGCAACGCATAAAGCGTACACCTAACTCTACTTCAATAATTTCCTCCATACTGACCTATCCTTGTAAACCTCTTCCGCCTCATTTCCCCCCTACACAAATTCATAAACGACACCGTTTTTAAGACTCCTAATATTCCTCCTAAGAATTTCCTTAACCACATTCAACCACAACTTTCTCGGCCTGCCTCTCGATCTCTCGCACCATTCATTTCACTCTTATATATCTGTTCCGTTATTCGACTCTCGTCCATTTTCAACATGGCCAAACCAACGAACCACACTCCTTTCATATATGTCCATTACCGGAGTATCTAACCCACATTCGTTTATTACCCACTCATTCCTGACCCTATCCATCCTACTTTTGCCGCAAGCATTCCTCAGATAAGGCATACCCACAGCATTTAGTCTACTCTTATGTCTATCCTGTCCAATTTATTTTATATAACTTCGGGATACATATTCTTAGGTGGTCGAGGGCAGTAATATTGATAAATGTTTAGGATGCCGGGACTAGCCACGGAATTTACTTGGCGGAGTCACGCACAAGTGCACATTAGTGCGAAATTTCACGGGGGAAAGGTTATATATCGCCATAACTGGTACTCGAACCCGGGGATTGTTGAACCCGTAACAGAGAGATCCGGGTTCGAGTCCCGGTCAAGGCTAATGATCTATCTTCAGTGGAATTTCTCCCACAGTTCTAATCTAAAAGATATAATGATAAATTTGAGGCTGGCATTTACTTACTCGACAGGCTACATTATCACCAATACACCCAGGCAACGTTTTTATGAACGCTAAAAAATTCACATTAAATATGTGGTCAGATTTATTCATGGCGCAAAGCATAGTTTCAAGACTCGAGTCCTACTTTCAAATGTAGACTCATTAAAACCACACGAAATTCAAATTTTTATGCCAAAAGGCTTCCCCGAACGTATTTATCTCATACGAGCGACACATTTCACCCTCACCAGCGCACATGCCATTTAAGCGTGTACTATATAATTTAGAACTGGAAGAAACGTTCCAGCACACACGCTCGTAGGTAATTTTGAGCACAAGCAGCTAAGCTACGCGTTTTCCCTTCCATAATCACATGCTTGTTTTAAAGAGAGCGTGTTTTATAGATACGATAGCAGGTAATTTTTCCTCCTCCCAGCACTCTCCGGATGGATTGGCCAGTCTGGGTAGCTAGGTAAAAACTGCACCGAACCAACATTCTTATTCTAAAAGGATAATTAAAATAGAGAGGTCACCTGTCACTGGACGAATTCATCGGACATATCGACCGAGACGTAAGGACAGTGATAAAAACAGATGAGATGAACAAAGCGTAACAATTATAAATGTATTTTCTAGAAACGTCTGATGACGACGTGAAATTTTAATTTGTTTGATTTTATAGCTTAACTCAGATAACTCATAGGTAGTTTGAACGAGATAGTTCCCTAGTCAAAATAGAGACCATATTCGAACTATACATTTGATTTTCAGCAGCTTTATGAAGCACGAATAAAATACTGCATGATTTATGATGCAAAAATGTCCTTTTGTGCAACTGAAATTTTAAGTAATTAAATGAAAAATCTATTTAAGGCTTTAACTTGACCAATTTTTTCACGCAGTACGTTTAAAACTCCTTCAAAACGAAAGGTTTTTCCGTAATACTGAAAAAATTACTGCGGTAAAAATAGGATTTATTTTCAAAAATAGATGAGAAAACATACAAACTACGCCCTGATAATTTATTGACGAGATATAAGTTTTATACATTCATCATGTTTTAAATAGGGTCTCTCTGGATTGCATACACGTACTACCATTTCCCATATAAAAGGGCTGGTATAATTTGTCAGAAATCTCGGGGAGTAGTTCAGTAGGGGACGGATATTTTGGTATTTTTGGACGGGTGCGATATTTTTTCTTTGAAATGGGACCAAAGTCATTGATTTCAAGGAGAAATGAAATTTTGCTCAAACTACCTTAAATCATGGAGTTCGAAAGGAAACACTCGATAAACCAAGTTTCTTGAGTTCTTAAGAAAGAAAAATTTCGAAATTGCATTAGAATTAAGTTGCAAAAAAAATACACGACAGAAAACATGAGATGAAGAGAACAGAATTCTGGTGAATGATGTTAGAATGCAGAGAAACCGAACGTTGGTAGTAGCCTACTCGAACAGAAAAAAGATGTCACAGGCGTGACTGGCTGAAACACAGGAGAAATCAATCAAAAAAAGGAAACACAGGGTTTTTTGATATTTCGGCAGCTTAACACAATCGTCTTCTTCAGAATATTAGGAGATATCATACAAATGATATATGTGGACTCCAGAAGTCAAGGGGTCTAAGTGACATTTTTGAAAAAAATAAGTTAGGCACAGGAATGGGAAGTGAAAATATTAATCTCTTAGGTGGTAAAGAGATCCAAGTGATTTTCTTGACAGGTGCTTCTATCTAGGATAATGCCTCTTAACTACTTAGTAGGTTGTACTGAACATTTTCAACTTTGACTTAAGTTTTCTCTAAACAATGGTTTTGTTACTTAGACCCCTTGACTTCAGGGGTCCTCATATAAAGTTATATGCAGGGTGTTTCAGAAGGAAAGTTGGAAACTTCTGGAGGAGGTAGGGGAGGTTATTTGAAGCATTTTTGTCCAACCAATATTGGGTCGCAACTCCTTAGTAACCGAGCTATGGCAACGCCCATCTGAAACAAGGCTCAGGGGAAATCCAAACGGGAAAGCTATCCAATTAACGGGACATGTTTTCCACTTTATTAGCACGTCTATTTATTTTGAATACTAAGGAATTGTTAAAGATATAAAATAATTCAAGTTGTGCGGATAAATTCTCGATTATCAACGAGTCTAACAATGATTCTGGAATCGGTAGAAACTTTTCGTTCATATTGTTAACCCCACCTCAGAGTATTGTTGTGTTTGTGACTGTTAACTTTGCAAACCTCAGCTACCAGACCATGACCATGGTTGCATATTCACCTCGGGTCTTTTTCTCAGAGGCAAGTTTTGATTAGTGTCCCTAATTTTCGAGGTTTTCCACTTAAATTAAAGCTCTTACCCACAAGAACATTTGTTGCCTCGTTGAAATAACATCAGTTAAGTTACTATATCTTCCTTATTTTAAAAGATAGAGATGTGATTTTGCTGCAATAAATTGACAAATAAATTTACTAAAACTTTTATTCTTAGTCATCGTACATTATTTGTTTTTGAGGAATTAAATTTCGACGAATATTCGAGAGCCGTCTTGAAAATAAGATACCATTAGTATTTATGATAGCAGAGCAAGAACCATACATATCTATCTTACGCACCGCTGTGAAAAGTTTCAAATCTCCTCCATCGATACTAGTTATTGAAATTGAGTGTTTTCATTGTGATTGAAGAATACTTCTGAAAAAGTGTTTGCAATCCATAGCTCGGTTACTTAGGAGTTGCAACCCCATGTTGATTGGACAAAAATGCTTTAAAATCACCTCCCCTACCTCCTCCAGAAGTTTCGAACTTTCCTCCTGAAACACCCAGTATTTATTTAATTTACACCATTTATATAATTTGGCATAGCTCATCTTAATAAAAAAACCGCACCTAAATTCATTTGTTTAGTCCCAGCAGTCACGGTTCGCATATCATTTTACCACTAGAATAATGAATCTTAAAATTATCGTACTGTCTACCAATTTTATTTCAAACTCTTGCTACACGTGTTTCAACTGTCTAGCAGTCATCCTCAGGCAAGACTAATTCAACATAAACAGACATGAGCTTATGTATTGCGTGAAACACCATATTTGCGTCACACTGGGAAAAGGATAGAAAGAAAGAAGAAAGAAAGATATTTATTGTTGTTCTAGGACTCTTGTCCTCTAAGAACAAATACAATTTACTTATACACATTCTTAGAGTAGATTTAAACATGGAATTAATTAAACATAAAATCATGAAATCAACTCAACTTACTCATTGTGAGCGATAAACTAACAGGAAAATATAACAAAAGAGTTCCATTTTACAAAGAAATCATATCATCACTACACTACTACAACAACAACAACATTACACAAAGAAAAGCATATGATACACAACGTTCCAGTGACAAATCACAGAACCAACGGGGAAGAAGTTTTAGGAATAGCAATAAGTAACATGATGAAAAGAACAAACAACCAAAGAAATGTAAGAGATACACATTTTTCTTCAATTTACAACCAAAGAAATATAAGGGATACACATTTTTCTTCAATTAACCAATAAGTTATTATGGGGCAGTAAGTAATAAGTTTTAGACTTTGGCCTTGAACGATTTCAAAAACCGAGTATTTTTGACATCATCTGGTAGATTGTTCCAGAGATTGGATGCTACAACCTGGAATGACTTCTGGAAGTCATTCCAGGTTGTAGCAAGAAAGACAGGTGGGAGAAAATGGAAAGGCGGGTGGGGGGTGAGGGTGGTTTGTTGGAGGAGGTAAAGTTATGTTTCAATGGTGTCAAAAATAGGAGAATAACAAACAAATTCGTTCTCGTTTAATAGGTTCATTTTCTTTCGTTTCCTTTGGACTATTTCCCACTGTTCCGAAACATCTAAACGTTGTCCTTTATCCAGGAAACGGAGGATTAAATGTGGAGTGGTGGGATTCTTCCATAAAATGTTTGGCGAAATAAGACTTAGGATCGCTGTTCACCAAACACCTTTTGTGTTCAGACACCCTCGTTAAAAAATTTCTCCCAGTTTGACCGACATAAACACTACCACATGTGTCACACTTAAGTTCATAAACACCCGATTTTAGAAGGGGGT
The DNA here is from genome assembly GCA_963169105.1 of Ceriagrion tenellum. NCBI lineage: Eukaryota > Metazoa > Arthropoda > Insecta > Odonata > Coenagrionidae > Ceriagrion > Ceriagrion tenellum. The sequence continues at coordinate 43,897,745 of OY720637.1, forward strand.
CAAAAGGATCTTTGGCGTTATTGAAAATTGTTCCCAGAGTTCTTGGTGCGTAAAAACTCACTCTGTACTTGTCTTTAGGGAATGATTTAACTGCATCGTAAGACATTTTACCCAAGTAAGGTAGCTTTACCCATTTTAGTTTTTTATCTTTAACTGGTTGCAATAGTGAAATATCTTTTAATGCCCTATTCTCTAATTTCTTATTTAAGAATTTGAAATAAAATTGGTAGACAGTACGATATCTTTTGAGCTTCATTATTCATTATGCTGTTCCACAATATCTCGCCGGAGAAAGTGGAGTTTACCACTAGAAGTTCTAGGAAAACAAGGAAGGAAAACCGAAACTTGCAAATGCTAAAAATAGAACATGAACTCAACATAAGCATCATCAAAGCTCGTGATTAGCATTATGAGATCAAAGATTTTACGAGACAGTTGAGGTTTCACGTCACTTTGTCAACATAAGTCAAGCATTTCATTCAAGTAATTTGCTTTTGACTCTTCACTGACAAAAAAATCTCTATCTCGGTAATTAACAAACCGATCTTAATCTATATCATGGGGTCAACAGAGCAAGGCCTACAAGATCTTTCGCTGCCTCATTAAGTCGAGCGATATAAACAGTCGACATTACGCATAATTGCAAAATTCAAGGATATTGCCATTCAACCTTGTCCGACAATCAATCTGAAATATGAACTTATCTGAAGGAAATGACTACCGTGAGCCTCGTCGGAAAGCTCTAATGTATAGTTTTTGAATTATGGGAAAATTTGTATTATTTTTTATGTTATTATTGAAACTGACAGTCGAACACTCCGAAAAACATAAAAATGGTCTCCAGTAAACGCTTGGCATGTTTTGATTGGTAAAATTATTTGGATATTGCAATTGATAGTTGCCAAATTCTCTATTGATAAAAATTCTTTCATCTGGAAATACAAGAAGCAGTGTTCTACGTTAGCCAATGGCAAACATTATGCCTATTTATCGAAAGTAACCGGTCAGAAGAGGAAACTTAACATTTAAAGTACCGAATGGGTCATTTTTTATGATCCCATTAATGAAAGAAGGTTTACCTAAGCCAAAGACATAATAATGCAGGAAACATTTTGATGAAGGTATTATTTCTACTACAGCTGACAACTTTGAATTGGAAGCAAATAATAGAATTGTGAAAAACATTCATTTGTTTTAACGTTATGTCGAATATTCAGGGTTGTATAAACATTTTATTCATTGGTTGTTCAATCCTAAGATTGGTAGACAACAGCCCCCCACAATTTCCTATTTCATTTTTTTATTATTTTTTATTATTATTATTATATATTATTTTTTTTTATTCCCAAGTTCTTTTACCTCCTGGTATCTCTTCCTATATGCTTTTCTCTTATTTGGTCCATGAACTTACTCCTCGGTCTTTCTCTGAGGACTTTTCCCTCAATTTTGCATTCAATTGTGTTCTTCACAAACCCATTGTGTCTCAGGGTGTGTCCAATCCATCTTGTTATTTTCACTATGGCATTCTTTACGGTTCTCTCCTATGCATGCATAGATTGATTAAATTGATACTATGCATAGATTGATTAAAAACACTCTGAAAAAAGTAATTAAAAAAATTAGCCTTATCTAAACTGGAAGTTACTATTTCGCCTCTATCGTTTTTCAAGGAATTAACCGTTGACTTTTTAGTTCCCTGTACTTCCCTAACATATGACCAAAATGCTTTCGGATTTCCCTCTAGTTGTTCTCCAAGTACTTTTCTCTTGAATTCGCTAAACGCTTTTCTAAGGGCTGTTTTGCGGCTGCTTTACAAATTTTATAATGCTCGATAGTACTTTTAGGTCGCTATTAGCTACATTTTTCTTCATTTTTCTTAGTTTCGCGTGGCTAACTCGTTGGCGTTTTAAACATTTTCTAACCTCCGCGTTGTACCACCTTGGTTCCCTATTCTCGCTCTTATACTTATGAGGTATATATCTGTTGACAAGTGACCGTGTAATTTGGAGGAACTCTTTCCATGTATTGTCTGTATCACTATTTTGTCTAATGTTCACGAATTTTTCTAAATATGTCTTTAAGTCACGCCTAAATCCGTTAAAATCTGCTTTACTAAAAAGGTAAATCTTTCTTTTTAATTGAAATTTTTTTTTCAGTATTGAGGGAAAATTTTACGTATACTACCTTGTGGTCGCTTATTCCATCGACATTTTCAACTTTAATAACTTTTTCAGGGATGTTTGTGGCAAGTAAATCGAGAACATTCTCCCCCCTATTAGGCAAATTTACTATTTGATGTAATGCGTGTGATGCGAACAGGTTAAGCAATGACTCGCAGATTTCTTTGTCCCTACCTCCTGACTTATGACTGCATGTTTTCCAATTCATCGATGGTGTATTGAAATCTCCACCTACAATTATCTGTCGTTCGTTACTATGGGAATTAATGGACCTGACCTATGGGAATGAATGGACCGATGCCGGTTTCCATCAATAAAAAGTAACGTCAAGGCAGACGTATGGCCTTCGAATGGCCACCCCGCTCAACGATTTCTCCATTTGATTTTATTACTAATGCTTACCATTCAAAAGTTTAGACTTTTCGAAGTACACCGTGCATCAATAATTGCAAAAATAAGATTGTACTAAAACCAAGATGCGGAGGGTCCTGCATAAGACTCCCATTAAGTTACTTCAGAGTTTTTTTAAAGAAAATATAAATCACTATCAAATAATTTTTATTGAATTAATTCTCAGCGCAATTATAATTTAAAATCACCGTTATCATGTCATTATCGAATCGTATATTTACTCATATTTCCGACTTTTACCATCGAATTACTCATCCATTTGGTTATACATGAACTCATACATCCATGCTATCGAATTAATCATAGTCATATCACGCTATTTGACACTCATTTTCATCCTTTCCTTACTTTCTTTGTTACTAATCAGTTCCAAAGCCTCGAACCTGTCTTCTGGTCTGGTGAAGACCAAACGTCTTTCTTCATCTTTCCCCTTTCATTCTTCGTGTGCGGCCGAACCATTTGGGAGCTCGTTCTTGAGTCTCTGTATCTCTGATGCCATCATGTACATTATTTCTATGTTTTTGATTGTTTTCCTTTTTTAAGTGTACATACTGACGCGTCTTCTTATCCCCTCCATTCACACTCATTTCATTTTATTTTTCTGCCCTTCAATCAAAGTCTAGCCATTTTCTCTCCACTATTACTTGCAGAATTCATTACATAGCTTCTTCATATGGAGATCTGCTCCGTATGACCGCACTCTACCATAAATTGTTCCGCGTGCTTCCGCCACATCATATTTTAGTCTGATGGGTTCGTGAGTAACGAGTCCAAGCATTTGAATTTTTTCTCAGCCATTATGGTTACTTGATGGTTTCATAGACAAAGTAATGCATATTTTTTTCCTTGGAATCTTCACGATCACGATAGAGTGCCATGACTATGAAATGGATGCGTTTCACATCATATTAGCGATGTTTATTATACTGAAATGATTTTCACATAACCGATGCCAGTTTCAATCAATAAAAAGTGATGTCCAGGCAGACTTTTGGCCTTCGAATGGCCACCCAACTCAACAATTTCTCCATTTCTAGGTCCTTTCTTCTTCTACTTTTCTGTATACTTCATCATTACTTATTTTGTCCGGCTTTTAGTTCTCTAGTCTGTTGTGGTCAGCTTTTCCAATGGTCTATTCTTCCGATCCATAGAGTGCCACGCTCCACACGAATGTTTTCACATGCTGTTTCCTTGTATGTAGTCCTATCTTCTTTGAGCACAGCAGTGGTCTTTTTCCCGTGAACTCCTTCTTACCTTGTGCAATTCTCCGCTTGTTATCCGTTGTACTTCTTCCGTCCCACGTGATGGTACTTCCGAGATACGTGACGGACTCCACCATATAAACATTACCACGTAAAAATGGAAATAGTGGGAATATATTGAATTGCTGACATCGATTAAACTAAAAAAAACGATATCCACGCTCTTATAAATGATATTAACGACATTCTTGCTCTCTGATAAATGAGAAAGTATGAACAAACTCATCAAATAATGCGTACAACGATATAGTAGCCTCCCTGATCGCTGAAGCAAGGCGTAGTAAAACCATACAAGGAACGTAACCCAGGCCGTTGTGCCTGAAGAAAAGAATAAAACACGAGGCTTTAAAGGTAAAATTTATTAATGTTACGAATAAACTCGGAAGGTGGTAGGAAATAACAGAAAATAAAAGGTAGATGGAGACGGAAGCTTCAAAATCGCACGCAGGTAAAATCAAAGCTTAATCCCGATTAAAAGGATTGAAACTTAATTTGTACTCCACAAGTGAAAACGAATAACAAAAGTAAACTAAAAGCTCCTGAAAAACACGTTAGGGATTTTAAGAACCTCCGTGATTTACAATATCGCTTTCCGTATGTATCTTAGTCCAAAAGCCATTGTCCCTAAATGTTGCATGCTGTCTCCGCTAAAAGTGTACGTATTCGTCAGTAGGCGATATCAACTTGGTAAGAAGAGAAACGCTCGCGGTGCACCCGAAGAAAGCAGTCTTTCAGTATCTCCTAGACCTCTACCCCATGTGACAAAATGCGTAATTTTCCCACGATTTCTCCAAAATATGATAGACTGAAGCTCTTTTCAATGTTTTTACCTCGAAAATCTTCATAGCGGAGTGGATGCGTTTACAATCCATTCCGCAAACTTGCCGCGCCACCTTATTTCCCGTTGCAGGAGGGTTGGACCAAGGCTACGTCGCTTGCTGCGTTATATCGTATGTAGTGACTTTAGTGTCATCTACTTCAGGCGCAAATTAAAGAAAGATCATTAAATAAGACGATAATAGGTTATTAATTTATTAATTATTATTTTAACTATTTATACTCAGTGAACTTGTTAACAAAAACTATGTTATGATTTCGTTAGGAAAAAGTCACATGGCCTGCATGGTCCGTATGAAAATAACAATCATGGCGGCAAGTCGTGAATGTGAGAAGCGACCCGGGCGGCATTATTGCTCAGCCAGTTGGTGCACTAATATTTCTGGCTGCAGATTAGACAAAAAAATTGCATTTTTCAACTTCCCGAGAGATTTAGCGAGGTAAGTACGGTGTGAATAAGATGGTTAGATGTGTTACAGTTATGGCCGAAGCCTACTCTTACTTTTGTATTAACATCAAATTAATTAATTTGGCCGATGGTCCTATAGTATGGCTGTGCGAGGATTTATGTAATTTTATGCCAAGTTTGAAAATGAATTCCACTTCATTGTTTCAAATGTTATGCTGAAGTTTTTGTAATAATGTAAATTATGTCTTCAGTATCATTTTTCACAATAAAGTTTCTGTGGATTTCATTTGGTTTCTTTTCATTGGAAATTATGTACTAAACCTAAGAAACGATATCAAATATCAGGAGGTCTCGTGAATTTCCATCATTTCGACCAATATCAGAAGAATGCAGAGGTCATGTTATAAGCTATCGCTCAAGGTTTCAGTGGTTCGGTTTAAATTTGGCGGGGTTATCGTGGTTGGGAAGCGCCTGACCGCTAGAGTGCTCTGCTAGTAAAGCATTGCCGTTGAGGGAAGGGGAGCGTCGCGGTCTTGGGTTAGACCACACTCGATCGCGCGATCGAAAAACTGATGTGAAATTCGGGGTCGCAAACGGTCGCAACATAACTCATTGCTTCGCACTGTGGAAGCTTTTTAGAGTTTCCCCACATAAGTTACTTTGTCATGCTCGGCGATGCAATTAACTATTTCTCTACATATATTTAAAAAATGACCAAAAATTAGGGTGCGCCATTTTGTTTAATAGGTGTGTGGTAAATAATAACAAACATGTAAGTAGACTACATTAAAACAAACACATAATACTGTTCCATCTAATTGCATCACTTTTAATTCCAAATATTTACCCATTAAGGGTTAGGAAGGGCTTGATTTTGATGATTTCGTGAGAAATTGAGTGAAGACCATTTTTGCGAAATTTGTGCAATTTTAACCTCATGCAAATAGTTAATTATTGAGTACTAACGAAGATGCCTTGCGTCATCGCATGCACAGGTCTTTTGAGAATATTTTTGCAAATTTTCAACATCCTGGCTTGAAAAAATCACTATTTGAATTTTGGCCAGCTTTTTCGATTTCAGCCCACTGGCCGACGTAATAAGTGGAAAATGATAGATTAGAGGAGCTTTAATGGGAATTAATGCAGGGAAAATAAGTGTTGCTTAAGGAAACGATAGACATGCCTAAGTGACAGAGTGGACAGTGACAGGGACGGTTGAAAATCAACAAATCCATTAATAAACTAACAGCGGACTTCTACAGACTTCTCTCACTATCAGCGTTAAATTGATGTGTCGTTGCGCTTAGAAAATCTATATATTGGTCTTTGTCCATGCTAAAATAATGCATCACACATTATTTTAAAGGTAAATTTATTGCTATATCAGTTTTATCTTCAATATTATGACAGAGTTAACTATGTAGGAACGCCAGTGCAATAGTGAACTCCAGGAACCCTAAAATTAGCCGTTTTTCAACTTCATGAGATTTGGAACTTATCCTAGGGAAAACTACGAAATCGACAGCATTAATCTTTCACCAAAAGTAGCGAGAATAAATACAAGAACATATGTATGCAAACGACAATTTATAAAACGCATGTTTTGTTGTTAATTAACAAAATTGAATATAGTGGTGCAGGACTCGAAATCGGAACTCTCGATCTCATTAAACAGTTGAGCAATCGAGGCGTCTCCCCTGTGGATTTTCGTTGTGTCCACTGGCAGACGACTCCGGAAAGGCAATTCCGTGGCCATCCTCAGAGCCCTAAAAATCTGTCATTAGTAAACTACTGATACATGCGGAAATTGGAATTGCAATATTGGAATTGCGGTATTGCAATTCGAGTTCTGGGGGCCAATTCTGTTTAAAAAAATGTATTCTACCGGTAAAGGTAGGTTTTGTCGAATGTCAGAGAATCTCCTCCCTGTTTTCTACATACTCAGGAGCCTATTTCCCTCTATTACATCTTTCTTTGCCTTTGCATACCCTTCTTCATTACGTCCTTTTCTCTTTCTTCCCCTTCCTCGCTTGCCCAACATCCTTCCCTCTATCACACTCTTCAGCAACCCATCGCCCATAGTTACATCCTCCAGTCACCTACTTTGCCTATCCCGAATTTCATTCAAAAACTTACTTTCCTCGCCCACCAACTCAAGCACTTCCTCGTTAGTCCTCCCCTCCGTCCACCTCACCTTCTTCATCCTTCTCCACACCCACATCTCAAATACCTGCAGCCTATTCTAGTCCTCCTTTCTCAGGGTCCAAGTTTCTGCCCCATACAACGCTACGCCCTATATAAAGCTCATCACCAGCCTCCTCTTCACATCCTTACCCAATGTCCCCGTCATAAGCTCCCTTCTATTGGTAAACGCGTCCTTAGCTAGCCCTATTTTCCTCCGTATGTCTTTGCTACTATGCCCGTTTTCCGCTAGCACGCTACCTAGTAATTAAATTTTTCCACTTGCTCCAGTTTCTGTCCTCCAACTTTAATCACAAGCTCGCTTTCTTCGTCCTAGAGAATCTCATTACTTTTGTTTTCTTATGATTTATCTAAATTCCGAATATCCCGCAGTGCACCTGTAAAGCGTCTACCAAAGCTTGCAGTCCCTTCGAAGATCCACTAACATGGCTGATCGAACGATACTGTTTCCGGTGGAAGTTTTTAATATTCATAATGAAAAGAAAAAACTTGGTTAATTCCACACTATTACACTCTATATCAATCTCTTCATCAACCTCCTCTTCACATCCTTTTGTGTGTGTTAGTTAAATTAGTGTGGAATTAACCAAGTTTTATCTTTTCATTATGAATGCCTGATCGGCCGCGAATCTAACCGATTTTATAAGATGCCCTCTCACTTTGACTCCATCCTCAAGTTCTTCCCATGCCTGTCTTACCATTTCCTCAGCATAAATGTTGAAAAGCAATGGCGACAACGGACACCCTTTCCTTACCCCGCGACCTAGAGTTGCCCACCCCGATTCACTATCAGCCACCCTCACCTGCGCTCTTTGAGTCATGTACAAGTTTTGGATTAGTCTTCTGTCTCGCCAGTGTATTCCCATTTTCTCGAGTATTTCTGTTAGTTTATTCCAGTTTACCCTGTCAAAGGCGCCTATTCTGTATGACCTCGGTATTCCCAAGTCTCGACAGTGACGACATTTTGTCGTCAGAGACATGTTAAACGAAAGGAAGTCAACCAAAAGTTGAGGCTTTGTCGGGTACTTCGACGTCAACTTCACAGATATACGGAGGTTCGACATGTCGGATCCTTAGTGAATAAGGCCCCGGGCTTCTTTACCAGAGAGCCCAGGTCGAATTCGAATTTCGAGAGTCGTTGAAAGACAATCACTGGAATTTTCTGCTTATCATGGCGTGTACCACGTAAGTAGCACACTATGCACAGTATTCCGTACGTTGGATGGGAGCCAGGACTGTGGACCTCTTAGTTCCTTTCACTCACAGAATGCCAACGTCACTTTTATCGCCACCCACCGCCCAATAATTTCCAAACCAAATCAACCACCTACCCATTATGGTACACGAGAGCTCAGGTGTCCGTCACCACTCCTAATACCAACGGATCACTTCAATTGGCTCGCAAATGAGAGCCCCACTTAGAGTGACGTTTTGACTGGAATCAGAGCGGCCGCTGTTTGTCGCGTACGTCAGTCGCCGTCGGCGAGGAGCGCGCACAAGTGGTCACAAGGACAGAGCTGACGGTTGCGTCACGCCCCCTTAATAAGCAGCGGATGCGGTGGAAGTGGATCTCGGTGAGTCGGTCGCGAGCCTTAAAAAGATACGTGAAATGGATCGCGGAACGAGAGAGCAGGGGCCCGAAAGCCGAAAGGAAGTTATGCGACACTTCGGTGCGACTCGGAAAAAAATTGAAAGCACAACAGCGTCCAGTATCTCAAACTAACTCGTGTCACAATTCGAAAGAGTCCATACGAAAAAGGAAGCCAAACACGATGGAAACGCCGAAAGCCAGACAAGAGTTATAGTAGTGATCAAGTAAGGCATCCTACAGCTTACATCCATATACCACCCTACCAGCCGCCGTATGATCAAGTGGCAGGGGGTGTTAGGACACCACCCGTTTTGACGTGTAGAGGATAAGGATTTAGAAGGTGGGTTGGTGGAGTGTATTATGGGAGTGTTTGGAGAGGAGCTCAGTTTTTACTATGGTGACCTAATTTTCGTGAAAATAACAATTTTTTGTATATAGGATATTCTCTCGAGGAAAGGTCATACAAGTAATAAGACAGCAATTCTCGACCAACGTTTCGGAACGTAATTCATTCCATCATCAGGGCTACAAACAAACATGTACACTGAAGGTCAACCACAACACATCTCAGAACATCCCAATATATAAAGATTTTTAAAAATGGTATATCAAAGAAAACAACACTGAAAATTACCAAAGAATCACATCAAGAACCCGAATTCACATCACACTGCCACTGCAATCTGTCATGTTCCCAACCATCCATGACTACCTGGCATAAAAAACACCATCAAGCACCACTCCCCTGCCTCTATTCATCGTACCGATGTCTATATGACCTGCCATGCAAAATGTATGTCCCCACAAAACATCCACATGCCCCTACTTGAAGACGACTGAACTTCCACAAAACCAAAAAAGAGCCACGATAGAAGCCTTTCAAGAAATTGCAAAGTTTTATTTATTGGGTTGTTCTGAGATGTGTTGTGGTTGACCTTCAGTGTACACGTTTTTTTGTAGCCCTGATGATGGAATGAATTACTTTTCGAAACGTTGGTGAAGAATTGCTGTCTTATTACTTGTACGACCTTTCCTCAAGATTAATAAAACTAATATAATCCTATATCAATGGAGGTCGATTTGGTGAACAATGAAACAAATTTTTGTACATATTTTTGGTATGTGTTTTCAATAAAAGGTTTGATGGAATCAATTTTTTAACTGCCCATATGACTAAGTTTCTACATCAAAATATTACCCTGCAAAGCTGGACACCTGTACACCATCACAAAACAAACACCATGCCAGGAAGTTATGGATGGTTGGGAAGATGACAGAATTGCAGTGGCAGTGTGATGTGAATTCGGGTTCTTAATGTGATTCTTTGGTAATTTTCAGTGTTGTTTTATTTGACATACCATTTTCAAAAATGTGATGGTGTACAGGTGTCCATTTTTATCCATGTACAGGTGTCCATTCCAGTAAGGCATAATGTTTTGTGAGGTGAAATGGTGACGTGTATCATGGTTTAATTTAGTGGGGCTCAGTTTTTATTATTGCCACTTATTGTTCGTGGTAATAACTCATTTTTAAACACATCTTATCTGAAATAGATATCTTATTATACCGCGAATGACGGACCTAGAGATGCAGTGTAGCGTCAAAGTGGAATTCTTTATATCGCTTTGAAACATATCTGTCCTGAATTTCTCAAGAAAATTATTCCTTGTATGCAGTCTCCGAGTCCTTAGTGGCCCCCAACCTAATCTTTATACAAGCTGTGAAACACTATATTAATAATAATGTTTTTATTTGACATTAAACACAATACAATGCAATAGTCTTCGTCACAAAAAGAATTGACAAAAATAAATAATAATAAGTTACAACAGATATTCAGGGTTTGGCACTCCCAAAATTCATTTAAAGAATAGAATGCCTTGTCCACAAGCCATGAGGGGAGAACCCGTTTAAACCTTGGTAAGACGACATCTCTAGCCTCCTGGTGTAAATAATTGAAAAGGCATAGTTTAACTGAACCAAAGGATTTTGAGATTGATTTGATTAATGGTAAGCCTACAGCGAGGCAATACCAATTATTTTTACGCCTGGTATTGTGCTGATGGACATTAGCACCAGTTTTAAGAACATAGAGATTTTCTTTGACATTACACAGACATTTTATCATATATTGGCCAAACAATGTCATAATGCCCAGCTTCATAAAGAGTGGCTGTTCGCTCGCAGCAGTCTCTGACGATGCGCGAAATTTTCCTTTGTATTATATTCATTTTTGTGTTCTTCATCTTTCTGTCCAGGGTTCCAAATGCTCTTAGTGCTTTTTCGTAGTGTGAGTGAGAATTTTTCTGGTCATAATTTTATTCTTGAAATTTATAAATTGTTCTTACAATTCTATAATAAATTTTTAATTAATCCTTAAAACTTAAGCATTTAAGTTACATATTAGAAAAAATTAAGAAGAATAAAGTGAAGTAACGCTGATGACGAAAACGATTTGTTTTTATGACTGAGCTTCCCACTAAACAAAACTGAAACAAATTTTATTTTACGATTAGTTTTTATGACTGAACTTCCCAACAAAAAAACTGACATATTTTATAGGCTTACCCATGACTCATGTTTTCACGCCGTACGCTGAATATGCCTTCACAGGGGAAGATTTTTTTGGGACTTCTGCAAGAGTATTACAGTCAGCAATACATTTAACTTTATAAATATTTTAGAAAACATTGAAATTAGTCATCCTTACATTTTTGACGTAATTTGCATTTCAGAACTTCCTATTTTTAAATTACGTTCCCCGGAGCTCTAAGTCGTACCACGTCGAATGAAAAACGGCTTACATATTTGACAATTATTAATTTATTAGTATTATATAGTTATTATATATTATTTATATTATATTATATATTATATATATTTATATTATATATATTTATATTATATATTATATATATATTATATAGATATTATATATTAATATAAGAATAGAATTAGAAATATAGAAATGGAAATAATGAGCTTAGAACTCTATGGATCGAGGGCATGGACCATTGGAAAAGCTGACCAGAAAAGACTACAAGCCTTCGAAACCTGGAGCTGGAGGAGGATGCTGAAGAGAAAATGGACGGACAAAATAAGAGGTGAAGAAATGTACAGAAGGGTAGAAGAGGTAAGGACCATATGGAACACGATACAGAAGAGAAGAACCAGATGTATTGGACACACCCTGAGACACAATGGGCTTCTGAAGAACATAATTGAAGGCAAAATAGAGGGAAAAGTCCCCAGATAAAGACTTAGGAATAAGTTCATGGACCTAATAAAGAGGAAAGTATATGGGAATAGATACCAGGAGGTAAGGGGACTAGAATTAGAAAGAGAAGGACGGAGGGCTGCAGTCAAACAATCTAAGGATTGAAACGACCAATGATGATTTTGACAAAAAAGTTGGAAAATAATTCGGTGAGTGTATGGCATTTATATGTAATCAAAAGATGTGATACATTTCTTTACAATGAGTTTAGCTACATAAAATCATATGTGAAGTGATATCACGTTCTAACTACTTTGGAACTGGTTATTCCACCAGAGTCGAACTAATTATTAATAAAAAATGGAACCTCTCCATTCCCTGATCCATCGGCTACTTCATGTTGCAAATTGGTATGCTAATTTTGAACGAAACGTGCCTAGGAAAAATCTAGTACAAATGATTTGTCATAATGGATAAAAGACTACTTAATTAAAATTTAGAAGGAGAGATAATTTACAGAATCACTTCATCCACTTACAAATGTTGATAAATATGGCATATTTATCACAAATGGCGTTCATTATGATATTTTGGCAATATAAAGCAAATTTGTATTAACGAATTCAATACCTCGTACGATTTGCGATACACAAGAATAAGTATGCTAGTGCATTTTAAGGATTAGGTGAATGCATCACGGTAATGTGGAATATATAAACAGACCTGAGGTGATTGTAACGATTTTCTCGTGGGAAAGTCCGCCGAAAGTTTCGATGTGTGGACAAAGGAACACTAGAGTGCTTATCAAAAAACAATCATGACGCGAAGAACAACATCACAGAACACCTTTTGAAAGGTGACCACCACAGTGAACTGAAGGTAGTTTGAGTGAAATATCATTTACCTAGAAATCAATCAAATTGTTTTCATTTTAAATAAAAATATATCACTCTTCCATTGACATAAAAATTCAACCCCTTACTACATTACTTTCCGAGATATTTGCCAAAAAATACCAGTCCTTGTACATGGGATTTGGTACCTGTATGCTCTCTATAGAGCCCTTTTATTAAAAATGAGGCATTACTAACTCTTAGATCTCGTCAAATAATCAACAGTGTATAGTTTGTATGTTTTCTCAACTATTTTTGAAAATTAATCATATTGTCACCGCAGTAAATTCTTCGGGATCACAATAAATCTTCCGTTTTGAAGGAGTTTCAAACGTACCGCGTGAGAAAAATGAGTCAAGTTAGAGGCTTATTTAGATATTTTCATTTGATTACTTACAATTTCTGTCATGTAAATCTATATAATTGCACCATTTATTATGCAATATTTAATTCACGAGTCTCGCAGCTGGTGAAATTTAAACGTATATATCGAATATGGTCTCTATTAATATTAGGGAACTATCTCGCTCGCACTACCATAAAATCAAAGTTTTGCATGGATTGGATATTTTGGGAGGCGAACAACTAAGGTCATTTTCGCCATGGGGAAAAGGTAAGAGAGGAAGGGTGGAGGGAAACCCGTCGTCGGAGTTAGCCTACTCTTAAGGAAAGGCGCCAAGGGGACCATGGTTTAACGTTTCATCCGACAGACGAAGTACTGCATTTGAAGTGCTCTCCATAAGATACTCAAATGGGAATCGGAAAAACATTCTCCTCTGCAGGGATTTGAACCCTGGCCGTCCGTATGGTTTGCCTGTACTCTATCCACCACACCAACCCGATCCATAAAGTGTTACATTATGCCATTAACCGAAGTGAGCTCAAATCATTCAAGGTTAAAATTTTTAAAATAAATCGTGACCCCGGAGTTAATCACCCTAATGAATATAAGTTACTCGCCGATTGCATAATCCTCTTATTAATAGTTAAATAAGTTTCCCCACTCCTCATCATTAACGTATTTCTCCCCTATCTTTCCCCGTCCACCTTACAGCTTCGTTTATATGTGAGCTGAAGTAAAATTAAGAGATGAAATACCACAAATTTTTAGAGCTACGGGATTTATTCTTCAGGCAGTATCTTAACATATGCAAAAACGTAACTTTGCAGATATCACCATTATCTACCTCGATGCAAGTTGATATTGCCATTACGTAATAATTTTGGTCAAGGTTATTTTTCCTATCTGCCTCGGAGCACTCATTATTTCTGCATTTGTCTCATTATCGTCTCTTTCTGATAACCTTCAGATGTAAGTAGAGCTCTTGGCAAATTTCCAGATATCTTGTGATTACAGTGTCTCAGTCCAACCTACATTTCTGCTGTTTTATGAATGAGGATAGCAAAATGTTTCTCCCAGTCGAGAACTTATTTAAAATAATCCGATGAGAATGAAGGAAATACGGGGACTTAAATAAATAACTTGTACTCTGACAGTTGGTTGAAGTGAATGTAAATATTATCCCTTTAAGAATGTCTGGTGGAATTGAGCTAAACTGCAGAATTGATAAATGCATTACATTCCCACATGAAAGAATAATCAGCAGAAGATACTTTGAAAATGTTATCACCTAATGGAAGAAAATTACTAATTAACAGGAGATTCATCGTTTTTCCGAAACGAATAGCCAACAATACTACCAATATCATGGCGTGGATATATCAGGTCCCACTCATCGAAGCCAAAGAAAATATTGATATTGGGAAAGTTCTGGTCACTCGATAGCCTGAGCAAAATATTTATCTGCAGTATAAGAACGTTTACATGTGTGTTTGAGCTGGATGACGCCAAGAAATTGGAATCAGGGGCGTTAACGTATGCCAAAGAGGTCAAACAGTTCTAGAAATAAGATGTGGATTGAAACACAAATAGGACTGATAATAAATCAAAAACGAAAAGTTGTTCAAAATGAAACAGTAAATTGTGAAAAAATTGTGTTTGCTTAGTCCTATTCAATTTTCTGATGATACGTTTAAGACAATTCCAAGCTGAAAAATACTTTGACACAAAATAGTTTAGTTTGTAAAAACTTTGTATTCATTTAGTCAATTTAAGTTTTCATGATACGTTTGACCTGATATCAAGATGAACAAACTACAAGGTAAATTGCGAAAACATTGTGCTCATATTAGTCAATTACATTTTTTCTGACACATTTAAGACAATACATAGCCAGCTATTCCGTTAAAGCAAGCTGTGTAACACAACGCTGTTAAAATAATGTTTTATTTAGTGCCACTCAGTGTTTCGCTGATACGTTCAACACAAAAAAAACTATCGATTAGTAACTAATAAATTTAGGCTTCACTTTGTGGAACCTCTCCATATCGGAAATCAAAAACTTTTAAGTAATGGTCCACTAATATTTTTATTGTCCCGTAATGACATCTTCAGGTCTTGCAAGACCAGAAGATGTCATTACGTGACGAAACCCGGGTCGTAAACAATAAAAATATTAGTGGACCATTACTTAAAAGTTTTTGATTTCCGATATAGATTAGTATACAATGTTGAAAACAAATTAATTATGTTGATGAAAATGTACCCGAATCGTGGAAGTAAAATAATTTGCAAGACTTATGATTAATTAAGGAGATTTTTTAATTAGGAAAATTAACTAAGGAAAATTAATTTTTTACGGGCAAATGAATGATTATACACACTGAAACCCCTCTTAACGACCATTCCTATCAAGCTACCACCACCACCCTCACAAATATGATTTTCAACGACCATTTTATTAGGTGGTCGCTTAATTCAGATTACACACTACGTTTGCATCTAATTGATTCTTCTTCCGTTTCAAACCTTGAGTTTGTTAGCAGCGGACCTCCGTTCATCTCTCTTCTCAGCTTTTTGTTTAAGTTAAAAGTATGTTCTGCATTTCATATCCTTCATAATTTGGCTCATGAAGTCTAGTCGGGGCCTTCCTCTGCAGTTTTTTCCCTCGACTTTTCCTTCAATTATCCTTTTCACTTGATTATCGTGCCATACTAGATGTCCAATATGTTTAGCTCTCCTTTCTTTAATGATTCTTACTATGCATCTTTCTTCTTGAGCTTTCTCAAAGATTTCTTCATTCGTTTTCCTTTCTGTCGAGCTTCTGTTCAGCATTCTTCTGTAACACCATGCTTCAAAGAATAACAGTCCTTTCATTTTACTTTCCCCTACAGCCCACGATTCGCATCCATATAGCGCAACACTCCAAACGTAGATCTTCATTAAGTTCTTCCTTATCTCTAAACTAATGCTTTTTGATATGAGTTAAAATTTCCCAGGAGCAAGTAAATTTGGAGGAAATAAACGCCATCTGTGTAGATTTTAACAACACCGTCGCCATAAGAGTAATTTTTCCTTTTCTCAAATAAGCTGCCCGTTCATTTGCACAGCATTCCTAGAAACTGAACCCCTGTCCTACGACCGCATCTCTCAACGACCATTTTTCAGCGAAACCATCGATTAACACAGGTTACATTGTACTGCCAAAAAAGTCGCTAAAAATACATAGCTTTTAATTAACCTGGGAATCGTTACAGTGTCTTGTCATTCTCCATTGTTGCGCGAGTGGAGAAGCGAAGTCTGCATTTGCTGAAAAACAACATAGAAGAATGCAGATACCTTTACCATTTGCCAATGTGATGTTCAACACAATATTAATCGCACGGTTTTTAAAAAATTAAAAAAGGAAAGAGCTTCGTGTGGAACACGGGGAGAAACTACGAGAGAACGCTGAAAATGGAACAGGTTACACGAGCACGAAGACGAAACGCGCCGTCTTAAGAATTCCACTTTCTCTTTCGCTTCCCTCTTCTTTATTACAACCAAAGAACATGTCGATTCAAACAATATTAGAACCAATTTTTACAGAGGCTTGAGTATGAGATTGATAAATGCTTTCTTCTCAAAAAATTTCGGAATAACTATAAGAAAAAGATAAACTGTCCTGGGAGGTGTCTTTCCATAAAATTGAATGAAAATTAGTCCAAGACTAATTTAATTACTCAAATTAAAACGTGAAGATGAGTATAAAAGTAATAAATGCTTTCTTCTCAACAGATTTCGGAACAACAATAAGGAAAAGATAATTACTTTCCTGGGGACTTTGCTTCCATAGAAAATGAATGTATATTAGTTCAAGACTGTTATTACATACTCAAGCGAAAACATTAGGGCGAAAAACGAGAAAAGTTACAGTGATTACTATAATCTAACTACTAGCAATTAAAAGGCTTTGCAATTTAACTACATAAAATTCTGCGACAAATGTGCAAGAAATTATGAAATTTTAAAGCTGCTGAAAAATGTTTTCAAATTCACAACAATTATACTTTAGTAAAATCAATAAAATTATGGTATTCTATAATAATACAATTTTGTGTGGTCTAGTACTTATCTAGAGCTTTCATTTGTGGGCTTGTGTACAAGCAATATATGTCAAAAAAAATTCCAATTTTATATAAGTTTTTTAAATTATTAGTTAGTTGGTTTTATAAACTGCAAAACTTTACTATACAGTGAAATGATTTATATTTGTATATACATTCTTACTGATTCCCAAAGACCTCTATTTTTTGACATTTTCCGATATAATATAACTAATATGGTAGACTTATTTCCAGTTTCTGGTTAGTTTAAACATTATTTTGCCCATTAGGAATACAAAAACAAGTTTCAATGTTGAAACATTCAGCCCTTTTAGATGTGACAAGACATACCGCTACTACCACCGCTGCTTTTTTAAATTTTATACTTTTCTTTACAAGTTGAAATAATCAAAAATTATTTTCCTTCATCTTAGAAAACAAGATAATCAAAATAGCTTGATTAAAATAGAAACTCTTTACAAGTAAATGGGTCTACTCCGAATTGAGGACGTTTCCCAAGACGTTAAGCGCTCCGAAGACTTGAAGTTCATCTCTATTTAAGGGGGCAATTTCTGCTTCACCGTGACGCGTGCGATCGAGCATGATCATCCTAAAATGACTGGCTGTTTTTTTACCCTGCCCCAGTCGAAGAGCGATTCCACTGCCTAAAACGTATCAAACCTATTTGCAGCATGCGAATAACACGAGAGGTAAAGCAACACGACCATGGCTGACGCGTAACTTTCAAGGTTTCCGGAGTTTGTTGAACTGAGCCGAGCGTAAAGATCTCTCGATTTGTTCATCATCCACGCGGCCTAATTCGACGCCGCAAGGTCAGGTCGGAGCGTTAAGAAAGTGTGAGGCAAATAAAAGTGTTTCTCTCCTCAAATGTGAGAGTCCTGTCACATTATTCCCACTTCGAATAAAAAACTTGATTTACTCCTTGTGTTAAACAGCTGTCAACTATTAACTAGGACCAAATTCATAAATATCATTCCAAAGTTTAAAATCGGCCCTGAGAGATAAAAAGAGAAAATCAGATCTACGTATGTAAGACCCAGTTTTGGCGGTACATATTTTTATGCTTAATTTTATTGGCACTAACATTTTTAGTTTAAATTTTAGTCATAAGCAAAAATATTGTACGAATGATATAGAAAAAACGGAAGTACGGACTGTTATCTCAATGACAGCGCCAGAGACAAAGTCTTTCAGCTTGGTAAAAATGCAGCTTGGTAAAAGTAATTTGAATTTCATAAATGGTAGATATCTTTTTAGGCTTTGTTGAATCACGTGACATTGAAAATTGGGCGAAATTAACAGATTTTTGGGAGCAACTTGTGTATCAACAAAAAATATCATACACTGAACAGATGGAGATTAGAGCAATTAGACAATCGGCTAGTACGTATTATTTCAAATTAAAAAAATCGAAAATAACTCCTGCGAGGTATCACTAATGATGAGGCATGACGAAAGCCTACACAGTAAAATGGATTGGACTTTGGAACATAAAATCCTAATTTTACAGAGCTGTTATCAATTAATTTAACTGCTGTGAAAATAAATAATTGATTTAAAAAATTAGAACTTTTCCACACTTTAAAATATTAACAATTAAAATATTAATTTAATTAAAATATTAATTATAATCAATTAAATTATTAAAATATAAATTAAAATATTATTTAAAATATTAATATTAAATTATTAAATTAATTTTCCACATTTTAAAATATTAATTAAATAATTAAAGACTGGTTTCGACGCTTGTTACCGTCATTCTCAAGTGATACAGATTTTATATACTACTTGTCAGTGGTACTTGGAAATGACGTGAACAGACGTCCATACCGGTCGCAGTTAACAAAAATTGTGGAAAATAAAAAAGTTTTTTTAGTCAACATGCTAATTCTACGTAACTTGCACACATTTATTTCACCAATAATTGACTTAGTAATCTGTAAAATGAACAATGGCAAATGACATATCTTTGGAGTTAATCCTGACAAAATATGGCAACAACGTGATTCGTAATATTAATTGAAATTGCAAACTAGAATCCCGATTTTTTCAGTGTTGTTATCTGAAAAATGCAAATTTATTCACTAGCAAAGGCCAAGTAGAAAAGCAAAAGATTCCCCGATGCAGTTTCAATTTTATGCGACAATCTTAAGCATAAAACGAGTTTTTCGATCTTAGGCAACGGATTGTGAGAGAAAACATATATACCGTAGCAGACATTGAAACATAAACTTAATGTTTTTATATATCCCAATAATAAACCGTAGTAACTATGCAACACTAGGATTTTTGAGCAATTATTAGGGCAAGTTTAGCATACCGTCAAAAATTTATTCATTGATACTTTTCACTGCCTTTTCAAACACTAAACATACATTACCTTTTCTACCTTACCAACTACCTTTTCACGAACTTTACCTCCAAAAACTGCTAGGAGATTGCTAAATTCATTAGATAACGGTGGCAAATTATATACAAAGGAAAAAGTAGAGATAAGAATTAAAGAACATTGGTGGAAAAAATTAATGAATGAAAACCACAACGGAACAACAATTTAAGAACAATCTTAAAATTAATTTCGGCTATGCGAAGCTTAACATATTCAGGCGCGTAGAGTAGTGGAAGTTCGACATGATGGACACAACAATCGTACTTTTCCACAAGTTTTTATAACAATACGACGCATGTCAAATCACAGAGTTATAATCAGACACTAGACACTGAGAAAAATGCTGAGCAATTCCCCGGCGAAGAACTCTTGGACAGGCAGCTTCGACCGAACGAATTTTAAATATTTGAGCTGCTCCTCTATCTGTCCAAACTTCTTGGCTCAAATAGTACATGGCACACTTGATTCCTAAATACTTTTCAGCGAAGTAAAGAATTAGATGCCCAAAGGTCATCCAGTTATGTAATCCTTTGGGAAAATTAAAAACATGACGCCATAAAAACAAAGAAATATGCCACAAAACGAACGCTATGTTGACATCCCCGCGATTCATAAACAAGCAAAATCGAGGAGAGAAAAGGATAGAAGTTTCCCTTTAGCATAACTATAATTGCATTTAACAATGATGTTTGAAGCAAGGTCACAAATATAGATAATAGAATTCGTAGATGCCCTTGGAAACGGTAATAACTCTACGCAGATACGTATAGTCTCGCCTGGCTGAGTATCCAGTGGAACAGCATTACCTTTCAACGAGCCATCAGCCTCGCAAGACAAAGGAAAACACATAGCGAACACCTTCATCGTTTCTGCTCTCACTGCACTGCGTCTTATTCATAAAATGTCCCAGGTCAAGAACAATCCGTTCGTGACCTGGGTATTTCAAAGAAGTATTCAATTGAGCCTCCAGTCAGGCAGAGTTGAGTGGAAAAACCCATACAAAAGTATATATTTGAAAAGCTAAAACGGCAAAATAAAATGAAAACATCACATTTAAATAATCTTATAAGGGTAAAATAAATATCCCAAGGGTGTGAATACGTCAGTGGGCGAACATATTTCCCATTCATTCTCAAATAGCGGGGACTCAAAAGTTATACGAATGTGACCTTCGATTACTCAATCTGTGAACATGTAGCCTACATTACTACAATGGAACAATGATGCCAGAGTCTCTTCAGAAGTACTCTCTATTAATTTCGGGATAGGAAATATTACGAAAATATGGAAGTCCACGCTAATCAAAAAAAAATAAATTAAAGAGAACTTCACTGATTTACAGTAAATTTGGAATGCCATGTGAAAATATCCAAAAATTTTCTGAGTGACGAGATCAGTCGAGCTCATTAACATTTCATGGAATCAACTGTAAGTTTCTTGTTTTCCATTACCATGGAATTCCAAAACACAGTACGGGAATGAGTCACATTTCCAAGACGTACCACCAGAAAAGCCACGTACACATGCCACAAAAATACGTCAAAAAAATAGGCAGAACACAAAAAATAATAATGAACAAGCATTTCAAGAGCATTAGATACCCAAGGCAAGTTATGTCGTGCCCAAAAGTACCTGTGAATAAATCTTTTCCAAAAATATTTACAGCTCAACTGAGATAATTCTCATTAATTGAAACAGCATTAAATATCCTCGACGACTCACGCACACCGAAGATTTCAACCAGTGGTTTATCAAATCACTATATATCAAGTATTCAGGGGTCCATACGATTTTTCCCCAGAAATATTGAGCTAGTATATACAGCAAGTCACACAACTTCACTCGCCGCTCAAAACTCTGATGATTCACAGTGATGTCGACAGAGTAAATCTACTAAGTAGGTTTGAGGTCTGCGAATGATTTCAGGCTTTCCCAATGAGTGTTTCTGGTTGGAATGGAACTTTTCGGGTTTCCACCAGGTTAACTCCTGTATTACGGGCGAAATTTTGATGGAAGACCTTCACATCATCATCAACAGCCCAGATGATGATGGGAAAGTCAGCCAACGAATCGTCGGCCATCATGTTGATGTTAACCCGGTGGGGAACCTGGGAATAAATCACCAGATTTTGGAGGTTTTGTATAAATAACCATAATAATGGTAAAACTCGTGTTGGAGCAAAGCAAGACGAACATCTATGCAGTGAAAATACTCTCAGATTAGACTGAAAAAAATCTTTATGATGCAGGCTTTCCTTAAGAGTGAATGATTTTAATAGCTAACCTAGTTCTAATATTCCAAGTCTTGGCTCTCGTTCAAGGAAAAGTAACGCAAGGAACTTTTCCGAGGAAAGTCTCAAAAGCTTCTTATATCTTGCAAATGGTTTTAGATGACAATTATTCATCATTATTGCTAACTTAGTCTGAATATTTTGATTTAAAAATATTTTCCGATCGTAAGCGATTAGGCATGTTATCTTGCAAATCAGAAGTGCACTCCAGCTCAGAGTAAAATTTAAACTAAATCATTGTAAAAACCGCTTGCTAGCATTTTAGGGGAAATTGTCACTATAACTCCCTTAATTACTAATACACTCTACAGATGCAGGCATCGCTGCGTGGAAGTTAGTAGTATCCATACTTAAAGAATACAATTTTGTAATTTTCCACAGAATTTTATTTTGGATGGTACGACGCGTTTCACCGACTTGCGGCATCATCAGTAAATAGTCAGGTACATCACTAGTAAGGTACATCAGGAACAGTCACGTACCTTACGTTGCCGCAAGTCAGTGAAACGTGTCGTACCATCCAAAATAAAATTCTGTGGAAAAGAACAAAATTGTATTTTTTAAGGTAGTGCGAGCGAGATAGTTCCCAAATCATAATAGAGACCATATTCGATATATACATTTTCATTTCACAAACTGTGAGACACACGAATTCAATATTGCATTTTTAATAGTTCAATAAAAAAGTTTTACATGACAGAAATTGTAAGTAATCAAGTGAAAATATCTAAATAATTCTTGAACTTGACTCATTCACGCGGTACACTTAAAACTCCATCAAAATAAAAGGTTTATTGCGATCCCGAAGAGTTTACTGCGGTGACAATATGATAAATTTTAAAAAATAGTTGAGAAAACACACAAACTACACACTGTAGATTTTTTGACGAGATCTAGGTGTAAGAAATGCCTCAATTTTAATATAAAATCTCTTTTAAAAAACCATTCTTAATAATTAACTCTCTCTGGAGTGCATACACGTACCATTTCCTAAATAAAAGAGATGGTATTTTTTGTCACCGCATTCAGTAAATATTAACCGCCGTGACTATTTACTGATGATGCCGCAAGTCGGTGAAACGCGTCGTACCATCCAAAATAAAATTCTGTGGAAAATTACAAAATCGTATTCTTTAAGTATGGATACTACTAACTTCCACGCAGCGAAGCCTGCATCTGTAGAGTGTATTAGTAATTAAGGGAGTTATAGTGACAATTTCCCCTAAAATGTTAGCAAGCGGTTTTTACAATGATTTAGTTTAAATTTTACTCTGAGCTGGAGTGCACTTCTGATTTGCAAGATAACATGCCTAATCGCTTACGATCGGAAAATATTTTTAAATCAAAATATTCAGACTAAGTTAGCAATAATGATGAATAATTGTCATCTAAAACCATTTGCAAGATATAAGAAGCTTTTGAGACTTTCCTCGGAAAAGTTCCTTGCGTTACTTTTCCTTGAACTGAAAGTAATGTGGTAAGGGGTTAAATTTTTGATGTCAATGAAAGGGTGATACATTTTCTTTAAAATGAGACAGAATTCATTGATTTCTAGGTAAAATGATATTTCGCTCAAACTACCTCAAGTATGGTCCCATAATTACCTCACTGACTGCACTTTCGCAACCATGATCCCATTTTATAACTCATTTCCGAAACGGAGGACTATGACACACCCATTGGCAAGGAAGTTCCCAGAGGGTAGCCAATGGACTATCGACAACCGTCTCACGCGAGTTCACGCCTAGTAACGATCATTCCAGGTCTCACCGCGAGAAATGACCAAGCGGCCTTGAGGCGAGCACGTGACCGCCCGCAAAGCACTAAGCGCCATTGCAACATTTTAGTTCTTTTCCCTCTTTATCCTAGAATTAGGCTCAAAGCACGATTACGATCGTGAGCGGCGATTTTATTTATTTTTTACCAACGTCTCCTCCACCGTCGTCCTCAACGGCATATATAGGACTCCATTATTACACCGCACTTACGTGTTCAACACTTGCGATTTTCTTTTCTTTCAACCTCTACTCAAAGCGTCCTCGTTGCACAAGGGGTTCCTTGCCATTACGTCGCACTGAACGTGGCAAACAAATAGAACTTCACGCGAACGCAAACTGAATACCAAAGCGAAGGTTCTAGCTGTAATTAATGTCGAAGATATCGAAAAATATATTTATAAGAATAAGGGATGAGTAAATTCCACTTTTTTCGATTCCGATTCCAACTCAGATTCTTTCGAATCGATTCACGATTCACGATTCCGATTACATCGATTCTTATTCTAAAGAACAGGAGGGATATTGATATACCAGTAGCGTACAACTATAATTTAAATTCAAGTATCGGCAGAAATAAAATAATAAATACAATTAAGTCGCTCAAAAAGTATATTTATTAACAAATAGCACATATATCCTCATCTTATTGAGGTAGATAAAAAGTAAAAATTGATAGCCTACACCCAAAATTACTGAGACAAATATGATGTGATAAATGAAATTTGATTGGAATATTTATCTATCTGGAATCGATGGAATCGGAATAGACTTTAGGCGATCGATTCTCGATACCGATTCAAATCCTGAGAATCGGTGGAATCAAGAATCGACATTTGGATCAGACTCATTCTTAATAAGAATGTTTGTCTGTTTGTCTGCCGGTGTGTCTGTCATTTATACAAATCTACAGTTTTATTCCCATCTTGCTGGAATTTTGCAGACTAGTAGTTCAAGACTGGAGGAAAATTGTCGGCTATTGAAGAGAATAATTCTACTGTCTTCACTACAATTTTCTACCTGTGAAACATGGGAATGTCAGGATAGGCATAAGAGTAGACTAAACGCCGTGGGTATGAGTTATCTGAGTAGTGTTTGCGGAAAAAAATCGGATGGATAGGGTCAGGAATGAGTGGGTAATAAATGAATGTGGGTTAGATGCTCCAGTAATGGACATATACGAAAGGCGTGTGCTTCATTGGTTTGGCCATGTCGAGAGAATGGATGAGAGTCGAATAACGAAACAGATATATATGAGAGTGAAACGAATGGTGCGAGAGGTAGAGGTAGGCCGAGAAAGCTGTGGTTGAATGTGGTTGAGGAAATTCTTAGGAGTCTTAAAAACAGGAGTGCGTATATGAAGCAGTGTATGGGGGTAAATGAGGCAAAAAAGGTTTGCAAGGATAGACTAGTATGGAGGAAATCATTGAAGCAGAGTTAGGCTAAATTTTGTGACTGTGCCTACCCCGGATGGATACGGCGTGATTGGTATGTATGTATTGAAGAGAATAAATCAAATAAAACTAGCAATAAATAAACTGAAAGGTATTTTTCTCTTTAATTCTTCTTTAAAGATCTCAGGGCCCCAAAAGTTTCGAAAAAGGGGTCCTTTGGTGGTCTACGCTAGGTGTTAGGTTTTGTTCAGTGATTTAATTTTTTTTGTTTTGTAAAAAGTAATTCTCTCAAGATAGAGGTCTGGGATTTTTTTATCGGATGGCTGAATAAATGAAATTTCTAATTTTTACAATCTATTTTATTTTACGCTACGTGTTTGTCTGAACATCACGTTTTCAGCTGGAAAAATCTCACATTTTTCTCTGAAATGAACAATAGCATATTTTCTTGACAACCAGAGATTTGATATACAAAGGATATTCACGCCTTTGACATCTAAGTATTACGTTTTCCTGCAGGCCCATGATAGCACGTAGAAAGAAAATCTGTATAAGAAGGGCCCTGAGTCCTAAGAGCCCCATGATATATTGCTTCACGGGGTAATCGATAAATTCAATGCATATTTATAAGTATACTCTTTAATGTCTAATCTCAAAGCAGCTCTCATAGGAAAACGGTCAGCGTGTCTATTGCAACGAACACAACGTACAAGATAGGTTACGAACTCCTCAAATGACCACGCTGACAGTATTCTTCAGGTTTTGTGGTTTTATTATAAAACGAGTAAATGGGTGCTTGCTGTTAGCAAGCAAGGGGGGTTTGTGCATTATTTTACACTTTAAGTATCGAAAAATGAATGCATGATCCTTACAAAACCAATGAAAGCTCTCAAGTATATGTGCTACAATATGCTAATTTTCATGTTCAATTTTTCTTTTTCAATCTTCTACATGAATTGCACATGCTTTAGAATGAAAACTTAAATATCATGAAGATTGGTTGGTTAAAGTTGGTCATCAAAGCTACGGTAGAGGCCAGGAAGAAGTGGAAGAAATTATACCCAGTACTTAGCAGCGATGTATTAATAGCACCTGTCCATTTAATGATGCCTATATGGGTGCTTGCAATTTGCAAGCAGGAGGGGGGGAGTGTTAGATGATGATACTCTTTAAATAAGGAAAAAAATGAAAGCTCTCAAGTCTGCGTGCTACATGCAAGCAAAGAAAAATATAATTCTCGAAAATGAAATACGCGCCTCATGAGGTAGGTATGGATACCAGACAGTTCTAGTACAAACTTATATTGTATGTCATCCGGTTATTAACGACTTTCAAAAATACTATAACCAGTACACCGAAACGAACGTGGAACCGCTGAAAATTTTTATCATAACCTTATTTGACGGCATATAAGACGTTCTTCTACGTTAGGTATTTCATTTCAGTACAGCATACTTAATTAGAGCTCACATGAAGAATTTTACTATATAAGTTCGATCGGAATCGAGATTTTTTAATATACTAATTTTCATGTTCAATTTTTTTTCTCTTCCAATCTTCTACATGGACTGCATATTTTTTAATGAAAACGACAATATCATGAAGCTTGGTTGGTGGAAATTGGTCATCAAAGGTACGGTAGAGGCCAGGAAAAATTTGAATAAATTATACCCAGTATTTAGCAGTGCGAAAAATGGCATTGAGAAGAGTAAATTACATGCACTTAGGATACCTAACTCATATATGTAAAGCTATCGATTGCAATATCTCGAAAGAAATGCTCAGGAATTTTGATGAGTCAGTCAGTCAGTCAGTTCTGTAGCTTTATATATATAAATAAGTTCAATTTTTTTTACCGCCTATTGAATTTCAACGGGTACCTTACGCCAGTTTGCCAATACATATATCCAAGCGAGTTTTAAGCAACTTTTGTCCGTCTTTCGCTCCCCTCTCTCCAAATATCTTTCCAATTTTTTGACTCACAACTGTCTGTTTTCCATATCTTATATAAAATGTTTCATCCAGTCTTCTAGTGAGTTCCCATGTTTCAGTTCTTCTTTTCCTACTACCTGGTGGTTGCAAGTTCAGTATTTTTTAGGTCATCGTTTATCCTCTTTTCTATGTACATGGCCATACCATTTAACTGTTTACTCTCGGCTGTACGCGCGTATTTCTTCAGTTAATTTTTTCTATATCCATCCTTGTCCTCATATTTTCATTAGTAATCTTTTCTAGCCTTGATACTCCGTTGCTTCTCCTAAAAAATCTACGGTATTCACTCTCTGTCTTAGTTAATGGATCAATTCCCACGTCTCTGATCGGTAGATTTTTACGCTTTGAATAACTGCCTGAAATATTTGCCATTTGGTCTTCCTTTTGATAACTTTTGGGTAATATACTATTCATGATATAACAAACTATTATTACATCATATAATAGACCAAAGTATAAGATTCCATTAATTTTTTTGATAGTTTTGTTTGACTAATTCTCTTTGATATGTCTTTCTTATTTTTTCCCCCATTTCCAATGGTCACTCCAATTATTTGTACTCACTGCAGACTTTAATGAAGTTCCCTTCTATATACACGTCTGTGGCATCCTCATTGGTTACCATATACTTTGTTATGGTAAAATTAATACTCAAACCAGCCTTATCGTATACTTCTACCAGTTTTCTCATCACGTACTCAGCGTCATGTCTATATTAGCCTATATAATCTAACCATCGGTAAAAAGTAATGAGTGAAGCGACTCAACGCTTATGTCAATTCCCATTCCAGCGCATTTATTCTGCCATTCTTTCAGAATTTGGCTCAAGTAAATTTTCAAAATGTAAATAATATGAAATGATATGATAAAGACAAATTAATATGTGCAAAATAAAGGGAGCTTTCCTATTTAATGAGTTAGAGTTGGTCCGCATCGGAATATAACAACGTATTTGAGCGCACACCAAAAACGCTGAATGGTTCGGAGCAACCCAGGGAAGTGTTTTGTAACCTGCCATTCCAGTAGATAGCATTTTGTGGGTAAACTACACTCACGACCGAATTTTATATATAAAGCTGCTGGATACGTTAAGAAAAGGTAATTAAAATGTAAGCTTTTTCCAAAGAGAGAAATAAAAAACAATAACGATATGCATTATTGACGTATTTACTGAAAATCAATCAATTTGTCTTGACGAAAGAATTATTTTTCGAAAGCAATATTGAGTATCTCTCTCACGGCGCTCAGTGGGGAAAACTGTATTAGCTGGCCAAAACTGGAATTTTCAAAATAGTCGGTTAGAGCTGATTTAAAAAAAAATAAAAGTATTAATGTCTGGAACGATGAAATCTGAAAACATTTTCTGTCTTTCTATTACATACTCAGTGACAGAAAATGTACGACCATGCGTCAAATTTGGCATTCGCTGCTGGCGAGCGCAGATGCAGCATTTGTGTCGGAGCTTCTTCGCAGCAATTGAAACTTTTAAGAGAAGGTAGGTTTTCTCTCCTGATAAAACGGTTAGTCGTGGACAAGCTGGGGAAATTTCAGACTTCAGTTTTTCTGGAAAATGAATTTTCTGATCAAATATTAGATATGTTGCGAATTTGATCTATTCGCCACGGCGTATCGGAAAACGATCGTGAAATTCGATCGCTAAAACGTATTCTCTCAGACACATTCAATACTAAGTGCGTGGGAGGGACATTGGCCTGTTTTAATGGAAGAACATCTAATGACCAAGTGGTCCATAGTTAAAAGGCCAGTTTCGAAAGCCGTGACAGTCCTTGGAAGGATTTTGGAATGGCAAGCAAACATGGACCGGAAAATTTCAAGGTGAACCCACTGTCACCTGAGATATATCTAGAAAATTAGGCTGTGTAGGCAAATTTATTACGCATACCGCCACCTGCTAGATCCTAACGCAGCGAGCATAAAATAAGTTGAAGAATTCTAAATTTGAAGGTTAAGGAACTTTCACAACTCAGAATGTCTCAGACTTATTTACCCCACCTACGACCAATCAATACACTTCGAAAATTAAAGTCCTTCGGCCATTTTTACAATATTACATTAATAACTCCAATTATTTTATTATTAACTCCAATATTAAATTAATTTGTAAATTATTATAGAGTTGAGAATTTGTATTAATTAGTTTTAGAGAATAAAATATTTCGCTATCTCCTGCACAGTGTTCTCCCTAATGTCTATTTCCACGTTGTTTTCTCGTCGAAAGTCTCATTATTTTGTTGACTTAAATCATGAGAACATTGATCCCAGAAAAAATATTTACGATCTGTCAAAATGTAATATTATGTTTGGCGAAAGAAGACTGTGTGTTGTGGTGTCAAAGCTAATAAATATTTGGTAGGATGATCTGGCACAGGTTAATGGTGTGAGTAATTCGGAAAGAAAAGAAGTCTTTGTTATAAGTGAATTTTTATTAATAGCGTCGGTCTTTTTTCTTATTGTTTCTACCAAGATACATCACATGTGTATAAGCATCTCCTGACGAGCAATTTTTGCTCAGGAGGACTTAAAATTTATTTTTTTAATGAAAAGTTTTGTATGAAAAGAAAGAAGTATTAGTTGCGAAAAAATATCAATTGAAGGGCAAAAGCAAATGTTTGAACATATTGAGTCATTTAAGGAATGATTAATTTAAATTAAAAATAATCAATAGAAATATAAACAAATAAAAATCATTATTTTTATATGTTTTTCCAAATTTGAGTCCAATCTCTCGAGTCCCGTCGACATTTCTCTATTTCATACCGTAATTTGGAAAATTTAATTTAACTCCTTTATCACATACGCAAGCGGAATTATACTGCTCGCTATTCTGTTCGTCAGGGCATATTCGCGAAGAATAAACGCCAAAATCATGCGAAAGAAGTGGCAGAATTCCAGATTCCACGCACTCTTCTCCCTTTTAAAATGACAGTTTGCAATCGTGGTGCTCATTCACGGCAGTTCTCTATTTCATGTGAAAACACCTCTTTTGTCGTTCTCTTTTTCATTTCGGTCCCTCAAATTTTTGTTTCTGAGGACGCACGGCACCAGAGCCCATTGTTTCCACCAGGATCCCGACAAAACCTTACGTATCATAAGTCGTTCGCAGGGAGGAAAAGCTGAAACAATATACCTTGCGAAATTGGACTCGACGACGCGACATTTACGGGCGGTTGAAGCTTCAGCGGAAAATCTAGCATATTAACGGAACCTCTGTGACTCCAACGGGGTCCACTCGCTCCCAAATAACATAAAAAAGCATTTGTTTTCGTAACGCTATCCATCACCAGGTCTAACTTACACAATTCCTTTCTTCAGCAACAGGGAGGAATATATCTAGGTCACTTCTCTTAGCATTCCCCTCATAACGTATGCTTTTTATTTTTTTGTATAGGGTGCTAACTAATTTTTTTTCATTATGTCCCTAATTTTGATAGAATTTTAGCGTGTTAGTATGTCAGAATTACAAGAAGTAGAATATCTGTTATCATGTCTGTTATCCCCCAGAATATCTGTTTGACCAATTTTTAACCGAGCCATTCACAAGTAAAATGTGTACCAGATGTGATTCGGAATTATTATATTTTCCTAGCCATAAGTCGACTAAGTTCCAAAATTCTTTTATCGTAACAGCGCGTAATCTATGGGATAATTTACCTAAACATATAAAAAATAGTCTCTCTCTATCAACTTTCAAAATGAATTATTATAATGCATCATTTTCTGATTCTTAATGTTGTTGTTGTATCCTCATATCTTGAACGTGTTTGCTGAATTTTGAATTCATTATGTGTAACACATCGCAGTTTACTTTGCATACTTGTTAACTGTGTCTTATTTGTACTGTACAACTTCTATATAAGAATGTAATGAATCATACATCAATTCGTCTTTGCCATTTTATAATATTTATTTTTTTCTTATTTTGTTCACCGTCTCGCATCACTATGTATACATTTTTTTTTGTTATTAAGCGGCATGACCCCAGACCACTCAATAAATATTCAATTTAATAAGAGGTCCCTGTGATGCTCCCCATTTTCTCTCCAGTATTACAGTAAAAGTAGGTTGTTGAAAGCTGAGTTGCATGTGAAGTCCACGAAACTAGCTTACGATAGCATAAAAAATTACACCGATTAAAGTTATCAATGATCATGACTATACGTTTGACGGCTAGTGCATGCTTGGTGTAGAACTATTCCCTGCCACACACTCATTTAGTTGGAGATGTAGACGTGATAATTTAAAGGAAACTTCCAACATATTCTAAGTCAAGACACGAACGCATTTGTAGATTATCATTCCCGACTATAGGTGACGTGAAAATTGCCAGCTAACAACGTTGCTTTGAATTTCGCAATTTTTGCAAAGAGGTAAGCGTTTTCAGAGATTTTTGGGTTCTTTCGCGCCATTGTTTGCTGATCTCGAGCTTCCGTAACCATTACAGGCAGTATCATCTGAAAAAATATAAACAGTGTTAGGTCTCTAAATTTTTTTCATATTAATTTCAATTTCATTTCAATTACAACATATTTTTAACGAATGCGTATGCATACTGATTAATCGGACCGCGTATGTCTTTTGCTTTATGATAATCAAGAATTGTCGCACGTAAAATCAACCAAAAACACGACTCACGTGTGATGATTTAGCTCTGTAATTAATTGGCTTCTCCCACGCCTTGCATCTGCCTCCTGATAACAAAACATTATTCCTGATGATGCAGACTGCAATGGTAGAAAAAGGTCGAGATCAAAAAACCAAGACGAGGAAGAATCTGAAAGCTCTCTCAGAGAATGTTGCTTCACTAAAATATTCCTGGCTAAAAATTGGCGGCGTCACTACACAACGTCATGGGGACAAAACGGGTGATGTCAAGAAAGGATACTGATGCAAATAAAATAAACCGCGTTTCCATTCGTTATTTACCAAGATTAGCCTAATTCGACTCAGAAATATGATTGTATTCCCTATATGAAAGACAATAAACAATTATACTTTGATCCTATCAGATAAAACACCGAGGAATAAAGTAATTTACGCTACTAATTTTTCAGGATTAAAGTGTTATGCGGAGGAGTACTTGACGTGAAATACTCTATTCGGCTCTCTATCAAGTTATGGACTCAGCCTTAGCGCCTTTTAACGTCTAAATTTTCATGCCGAGTTTCTCTTCACTGTTCCTGAATCCCTCAAGAAATCCCTTATTAAATAACTCACCAATTTAAATTCAGTACCTTTGTGGTAGTAAGCCTCACCTTACATCTACAGCTACTGTCAACAATTACTATCTTTCTCCTAATAAATTTGTTTATTTCTTGTACTTCTTTTCTAATACTTTAATACTTGGCCTCATTTTATGCCAATGTTCCATGGTTACCGAAAGGTGAAAGCTTTTCTCCTGTGTCTAGGCAAAACCTTAGAAAAAACTGAAAGCATTCATTCGTTGATGTACTTAAAGCGTGCGCTCATATCTGTTGAGCGTGAATAAAACTCCTTCGGAAATGCCACAGTACTATGGAGAACAATTAAATACATCAATTACACCAAAAATTGATGAGCAAACAGGACATGAAACCGGACGCACAAAGAAGATGACGGAGTTGTGTAAGTCACACAAATACATGAAGCGGACCTGACGCATCGAGAATTTTTTTTTCACCAGAGTACATGAAAGAATTCCTCGGGAATCCTTACCGGTAAACATTCATAAGTATGGGTAACCTATCTAACTTCTGAATAGATGGATCAGCCTTGAGAGTATAAAACTCTTAAGTAGACACATTTCGAGGGATTAGATATGCAATTCGCATTCTGCGCGAATCAAATCAGATACTTTTAGAGTTTGAATGCCCATGACCTGTTTGCCCAGTTAAAGTCATGTTCACTCAGTCGCAATACTTAATTGCCCCCCGTAACAGCTTCATGCGCCACGGTTTCCCACAGTGATTAAGAAAAAGGGCCACTAACTCAGGGACCTGAGCAGCTAGGAAAAAAACAATACATAATTAACTTAAAGAGCAAGGACCTATCGCTACAACCACAAGCTAATGATGAACTAAATATGATTAAAGAAAATGAGAACATGATTATATGCCTAGTTAAATCTCAACCATGGTTCATATAAATATGTAACACTGATTTGACGAGTAAACGGTTCATCAAATTTGTCGAAAAAAAGTCCAAATAGGTGTCAATTATTGCTAATAAGAATATCAAGATCGAAGTAATTAAGTACGTTATCAATGACTGAATATTTATGGTTTGAATTGTTTTTTGATTTCTCGATTCAGTGTCGTAACTTTGATCGTATTAGTTGAAAAAATTACAATAATATTTAATCTTCGACTTACTTTCCTGAAAAATCGTAGAAAATCTGGATTTATTTCGGATTTTACATAAAAAGAGACGCTTCAACTGGAATATGCATTTCAGGATGACGTCAAATAAGTGGCCAGTCTTTTGTTACGGTGAATACAAGAAAAAAGTATGCATTTATTCGGAATTGGTGAGCATAGTAATAAAAAACTGTGAGTCTGAACAACACCGAGTACATAACTGGATTTCATATCATAATCGAGACAAAGAGACAATTCCAGCTGCAGAAAATGCGCTGGTATGTTGATATACTTATGCCAAGGTTCATACCTCATCGTTTTTTTCACAAAAAATTCACTATTTTTGATGACACAATCACAAAGGCTTAGGCGGGAATGAATTTTGCCTATTCCAAACATTCCTTTCGATACTTGTTTTGGTGCCGCTAAGTCCGCGGAATTGAAGAACTGGCAGTAATACGCAATCACATCGCAGGAGATACATGTAATCTGGTAGCGGCCAATCAACTATCGGCAAAAGAACCGGATTTTTCAGACCAGCTGCCTCAATCACTAGGCAAATGCAAAAGTGAAAACATAAAAATCAGAAAGTTATCTGAGCAAAGGTAGAAAAATGTTAACGGAGTACCTTAGATGAGGAGGAAGAAACTTTTGACATTGTAATACACTTAAGATGGAAAGTAAGATCAAGCTCAAGGCAAATCTAAACAAGAATGCCAAATCTCGGGACCGCTTAATTTAAGAGCAAACACGTGCAAAACTTTAGTTATTCCATCGTTTTTTTGCCACATCAATAATTAAGTTCACGATGAGAAAGAAAATGTGAAAATCTCATTAAGTAGTTGACAATGGGTTGGGCTCAAGGATGAGCATTCGCGAGGCATTTATCTGACCCGGGGGTTCAAAGGTACGATCTTTAAACAGCATGAAATGCCTTTGCTTAGAAATTAACTGACCTTCAACGGGAAATTCTAATAGCATGTAATGAAGTATTAGTTAGAAAGTAGGGGTCATTTTATTTTTTATGTCAAATTATTTCTCTCGAGCTTTCAAAATTCTCAGAACAACATGAGAATTCATCTCTTTTGAAACGCGTGTTGAAATTGTGAAACAAGTTCCAATTTCCAATAAAGACTTCAATATAAGATTAATCTTCGAAAATAATCGAAAGAGTCGCAAAAACTCACAGGTCTAAAGAGGTGTTATACACGTTTTTTGCATCTGTTTTAAGCAATTTAACTATTTCGTGCAATGCGGAATTAAAATTCACTTTCAGGTACATTGAATGGCGTCAACTTTAGCTAACGGGCACTCTATAAAACAAGACTAAACTTTTCCCACAAAAATTAGCACCAGTACTCAGATTTATTGCATAAAGCCAGTAAGTTAAGCCAATTAAAGTCAAAGAACGAGACAATGGGCTACAACGTCACCGTGATAGTGCCATTTCGTCAATAGTGACAGGTACTAGTAACCACTGAGTCAGCCATCGCTAAAGGACGTTCGTTTACTTTCCATCTTTTCGCATGAGGGCTATGGATGACTGGCGGCGAAGATAATGCTGACGCATAGGAATGAAGAGAGTTTCTGTCAAGAGAATTCGAATAAAAGAGAGTGGTGATTCGAAAACATTTCTCTCTATCCTAGGTAGAAATCGAAAACCAAGGACAGGTGTTGAGACATTATCTCATTCAAGGAGGCGAGAGATTGCATTAAATCCTTTCCTAAAGTCAAGTAATGAAGGCGAAGAGAAAATATTTTGCGATGAACTAGAATTCCACGAAACGAGGGTAAAATGAAATTTCAACTAACAGTGACCTTTTAGTGAGAGAGTATCAAATTTCAGAATCATAAGATATTTCTAATTGGCTTTTTCTTTCGCATATTACCAAACAGAAAACATAGGAGTCCAGCCATGCGTACAAAACGATTCATTATTGGGTGGCTCTCCCATTTCGTGCTTCGACAAGCCTTCCCCCACCGCCGCCAGATCTCTCACCACCCTCCCCGATTATGTGTGGCGAAGGAAATGGGGTTACATCTCCCCACTAAGAGTCCCATGGACACCTTCCTTCCACCGACCCGCACGCTATAAGGCCAGAGAACTCTCGAGGCAAAGCACCTCCCTCCTCCCGTGCAGCTGCATTCTCTTCGCAACTTAGGGAACGACAACCTCACGGCAGAGGAAGGGAAGCTGCCGGCGAAGGGCTTGCCGCCGAAGGAAGGGTTTCTTTCCCCATTGAAGTCTCCGGTCACTCCATTCGGGCGTTCAAGTCTCCATCATCAAGTGTGCTGCTGGGTCCCAGTGCGTGTGCCGCTAAGTTATAACCGGTGAAAAGCTCTCCAAGAGACAACAATAACTGGACAACTTAGCAATATAAGTGAGGATTCCAAAACACTCTGCTAGTTGCTCTAGGATTATTTTACTGAGGAAGTGATTTTCCAAGACGGATTGAGCAAGAAGGAACACCAGTAAAATCATATCTAGTCAATAGCTAGCTAAAGTACAAATTTAAAACAAGTATTAACCAGCGATAAAAAGGAGTTGTTTCCAACTGTACATTTGGAGGACCTTTAGCGATCCCAGAAACAGAAAAAGTTCCAGCAAATCATTCCTGGATTAAATATTTTACAAGGTAAGAAATACCTTTGAAGGAATTTTGTAAGATAAATTAAAAATTTAAGAACTAAATAATCCGTAGATGTTACAATATTTCCCTCAAATTGTCTTGCGTACTTTGCAGTACGTGCTACACAGCTTTTATTTTATTTGATTTCTCAGCAGCACTTTGTATTTCCTTTCCTTATCGCGTCTAAATCACTTTTTTCGCAAAAATTAACTTACCGCAATGAGTTATACGTGAGACACCCGCAGGTGATGGTCATGGTTATCCCTTTACAGTCAACTAACGAGGATAATCGGGTGCTATAAAAATAAAACCCAGATTTCAGGCTGAATTTCAGTCAACTGGCTTAATTTTTCTGAGATTTTTCTGAATTTTAGCGTCCCCATGAATAATATATGACATCTGATGTTTGTAACTGCTTTGTTTAATGACACCAATTTTGGAGAAAATTACAGAGGATTCTTATTTATCAGTGTATTTACAGACTAACTAAAGGAGCAGGTTCGGGCTGAAGATGGAGAGACAAGATATTCTGAGATTCATCTCCAGGTTGCTGACTTGTTTTCTGACTATTACCTACTTGGCAGACAACGTCGACGCCGAGCTACGTAAGTAAAATACTACATTACGTGATTTGGATTACGTGATGTTTAGCAAACTCGGAAATTGACAAATTTCTCGTTCTCATATTTATAGTCTTTCTTAAAGGGAAAGCGCAAATATTCGCGAACACTTACAATAGATGTTCTAATGAAAGATATGCCTCAGGTCTAGTCTACCTGGCTAAAGTTGAGAGTCATACTTAAAGTGCATACTGCCGTCTACTGCTGTCTGTAAATCGATCTCACGTGGAAAGGCCATTGCCCTTAGGGAAAGGGCATTAGATCGCGTACCTACTGGAGGATTTCTTCAAATAGATACGCCTACACTTGTACAATCGCAGATTATTCCTTTTCTCCAGCTTTCAAGATAACGTGTAAATATCCAATAGTACACAGAAATAATCTACCATCCCCTCTTATATCTAAAATAAATCAGGTAATAATTTTTCTCCAATGGCCATAGTTATTGGCAACACTCGTCAAAAGAAAGAAATATTTACTGTGTTGTTTGACGGAAACGTCAGTGACCAACTGCAGCCTCTCAACCAGACAACCCCTCTGTAGTGGTTTACGGGAATGTTAATTCATCGCCAGTGAATGTGCCACCCTCATATATCTGCTATAGCTGGCGAAAAATCATCACTTTGCAAATGCGTTAATTAAATCCGTGTTTCATAATTCGTTTTAACAATAGTAATATGATATCAAACGATAAACTCGGAAAATAAATGGGTTTCATTGAACTCACATGGAAAAACACTTCGCCCGATAATGAAGGACTAATTTCAACACCAATATCAGGCTATGGCATAAGATTTAGAAAGGAATTTCTCGTGAGCTCTTTCATTGATTTGTTTGACATCAAAACGTCTAGCTGCAGAGGGGCGGACATAAAGGGGAACTTGACGATCAGCCGTAATTTCATGAAACCTATCTCTATTGAGGAGTGAAAGTGGAAGCACTGGCACAGGGATAGCGTGGCTTTCCTTCCGTGAGCGATTAGAGAACAATAATGAAATGGATCACTTCGATCATCCATCCCGCCACGAGTTGTTGCATAACCATTGCTTTAGAAACTGGCGAACAGTATGATCTGCTTATGTAACTACTGTTCATTACTTCATATCAATGGCATATACATGCTTGGAGAAGATTGAGTGAAACACTCGAGTTTGAAACAACTGACCAATATATAGTTATTAGGTTACATCAATAACGCAAACTCTTCACCAAGAGAAACCAAATACATCGCTTACAGAAAGAGAGCATAATGCAGAAATGAACACGTGGTGTGATTTTCTAGGAAAAAGTGAAAAAAATTCAAAGCGTAAACTTTTCTCAGGCTCTCACTAAAAAATATCATATCAAATTTCATACGATGCCAAGCGGAAGACGAACAGAAAAATAATGTCAGCTGAATGAAATTGAATTATTCTCGTTGGTCACTCAAATCACGGAACCAAGCTAAAAAAAATACCAACCTCCTCTGATTAGGATTATGAATCGATAGTCTCAAGATTTCTCGCCGTTACAGAGGAAATAAGGTTGCTTTCTTGAAATGATATGTAGCGCAAAAATTTATCCGCAAAGTATTTTTTGTGGAAAAATTTGGTGACTTATTATTTTAATATGTATAAATTCCACTCAATTTCCCACTAATATTCGTATTTTATAAATAGCACTACATGGAAAACGTAATTTTATGAAGTAGCTCTCTCACTGAACGGGCGTCTTTAAGTTACTCAAAGCGAATGGTGTATTTTTGGCGATAATGAAATAACGAATAAAGACATGAAGTAACGATTCTGAAAAATGCTATTATAACCATTTTTCGTCCAAGTAAGGCACGTACAAAAACAACTTATTTGTTTTAGTAAAGGAGATGGAGTGATATGGTGCAGTTAGTTGCCTTAAGTTACCTTACGCCATGGTGCGGTTAGTTACCACGTGCCTAAGTTCCAATTCCAAAGAGAACCTTTTGGCTGTATATAATTCCTTACTGCTACATATGAGGTTTGTGAGCAATTTTATAGTCTCCAAAGAGGTTATAGAAGAATATTTTCATATACTGAGATTCCTTTCACAGGCTGTTTTATCACAATATATCTCACATACAAGGGGGAAAATAACTGCTTGAGTTGTTCAATATATTAGAAAAATGGAATAAAAAATACATCTCGTTGAAGTTATTTACACGCTAAAAACCAAATTTCATTAAAAATTTAATATGATTTACGCAAACGTTCTCTATGCAAGCGGAAATTCAACCTTTTGCGCAGCACGTTCATTCACATCCTCGTGTCTCCTGGCCATCCAGAGTATGATCGTACATGTACGTCTTTAAAATTTGCGCTGGAGCAGTTAAGGCGTTCGCCCCATCATCACTATAAAGTGTCTCTGAAGAGTCATGTCAACTATTCCATTATTCTACTAACCACGTTCAGCCTCGAGTACGTGCATATCACATGTAGTTGGTTCCATTGACGGAAGTTATTGCATTCAAAGCTAGTTTTAGTCGTGTTTTAATGTATTATTTTCGCTCTTATACCACAATATTTGGGATCTTACTTAGTAAAATTGTTTTATTTATTTTGTTCTACTTGTGTAATGTACGATCTTCTTGTTTTCAGTGATTGTTTATCGAACAATCTTGAGTTCAAGGTAATAAACAACCGTCACAACGGAAGGCTTTTTGTGATTCTGAAAAAATTACTGCGGTGCCAATATGATTTATTTTCGAAAATAGTCGAGAAAACGTACAAACTGCATATTGATTTTTAACAAGATATAAGAGTTAGAAATTCCTCTTTTTTATTAAATGCTCTTATGCTCGTTTTTCCCTGGATCCATGGATTCATGGGTCCATGGTTACCACTTCATTTTACCCTTCATACTTACCACTTCATTCAACTAAAAATGTGGATCGAATAGTGGTGAAGTGTCCAACTTTCGTCCCGTAGCAGAGTCAGATCATCGAGTCTGCATCCAAGCGAATTTTTGTCTGGTAAAAAGTCGTCGTTTTTTAGTCCTTGTTAATAAAATTTAAAAAAAACAAGTTGTGATACAAACATTTTATTATAAAAATTATTATAGTTCATAAAATATTTATAAAACAACTTGTTTTATTAACATTTTATTGAATATAATCAACATAATAACTTATACATAACAATAACAATTTGTTTTATAAACATTTTTTAACTAGAAATAAAAAGTAAAAAATGAAATAAGATTTTTTAAGCATGCTTTTCTAAAAAGATATACCAAATCTAAAAACAGAAATATCTTGACATTGCACTCAAAAAGAAAAAATTATATTTTCCCGAGTGAATGAAAATTTAGCCTAGTACTGGAAATAACTAAATTCAATTCCAAGAAGTTAGCCACACAATGATAAGACCACAGCGAAAAGCATGGGGCGCGACATCATTTATATTTTGCACCTTAACTTAAGTTCATTAAAAGATTTTCGAGAAATTGTACATTGAAGCTCTTTATTCAATTGAATACCAAAATCTTAATATATTATGAAATGAATTTATGTTGACTTCGAATATGAAAGAGCTTTTCGTTTTGGTCTCGTCATTGTGTATCTAATTTCCTTGAATTGAATATAATTATTTCCAAAACTAGGCTAAATTTTCATTCACTCGAGAAAATAATATTTTTTTCTTTTTTAGTGCGATGTTACGATATTTCTGTTTTTAGATTTATTTATATCTTTTTAGAAAAGCACGCTGAAGAATTCATTTTTATTTTTTTATTTAAATACGATCTCTCTGGAGTACGTAACCTACCATTCCCCATTTAAAGAGCTGGAAGTATTTGTCAAAAATGCTCACTGCAAAATATGGAAATTCGTACATATTTTGCGGAGGATGGGACAATCGGCATCAAATTAATATCTTTGGCTGTCCCTATCCATAACGCATAAACGTACCCTATTATAAGAACTGTCAATATTGATTGCATTCATTATGAAGACATCTTCTTAATTGATGTTTATAAGTAGAGGTTCCAACTTTTTTAGACAAACTAAGGAAGGCTTCACTCTGGTGAAGCCCTGCGGTGTGTTTTTCGGAGGGTGACTTCAGCCACATTTCATTGAAAGTAGTTTCAATCTACCATTTACATTTTTACAACAAAATTGTAAATTTCACAAGGTAAACACGCAATTTTTCGTCACTTAATAAAAAAAACCTTATTCGCCTAAAAACATATTTTGGAAATAAAATAAGATTTCTTCACCTGCGTGATGTCTCTAAAATCAACTACAGTAGTCTGTACTATTACATGGGTAGGAAAATGTGATCATTTTCATCCAATAAATCATGGAGTACGGCTTTTTAGAACAATCACAATGTACAATTAGGTCAATATTATCAAACAAGACAAGGATGGAATAGTTTCGAATAAGACAAAAGGTGGCTTTTCTCGACGTTCGCTTATATTGACTAGATGCGTATCGAGATTTCAAGGCCACCATCAGTAGGCCTGGATTTAGAGACCTAGGATTTCTTGGCTGTTTGACAGAAACAAACATTATTTGTATTTTTTACTAATTCACCTTATTTCGACTTTG
This sequence comes from Ceriagrion tenellum, assembly GCA_963169105.1. Classification (NCBI taxonomy): domain Eukaryota; kingdom Metazoa; phylum Arthropoda; class Insecta; order Odonata; family Coenagrionidae; genus Ceriagrion; species Ceriagrion tenellum. The sequence goes on from OY720637.1 coordinate 43,939,201, forward strand.
TAAAATAGGCAAGCAGACTAGGAAATGTAATACACAACTACGAACGTTCGCATTTCGGAAAACACAATTTTCACAAAATTCGCATTAAGGACAAAACAATTTTGACAAAATTCGCATTACGGACAACACAATATTGACAAAATTCGCATTACGGACAACACAATTTTGACAAAATTCGAATTACGGACAAAACAATTTTGACAAAATTCGCATTACGGACAAAACAATTTTGACAAAATTCGCATTACGGACAACACAATTTTGACAAAATTCGCATTACGGACAACACATATTTGACAAAATTCGCATTACGGACAACACAATTTTGACAAAATTCGCATTACGGACAACACAATTTTGACAAAATTCGCATTACGGACAACACAATTTTGACAGAATTGACATCTTTTCTCTATCATGAGTACTCAGTGTGTAACGTAACCTCCTATAGCCAGGGCCCCCCGCGGAGGTTGGGGAGCTATTTGTACTAATAGGTAGCTGCCTATTTTATCTGGACAGTAGGTCACCGGTGATTATTAAGTGTGACATTGGCCATTCAATGAATATCATGGTACCCAAAAGGTCAACATTTGCACCTTATTTTCAAAAGCAATTCACTCAGTGAAAGTAATATTTTCCGACAGTTTATAGCTAATTTCCCATAATTATGAACGTGGTTATTTTTTCCCGAATAAAGAGAGCTCACTCGGAGGTGACCTTCGTACATTTCCATTCTTCAAGGAAGTCTCCAAATAGGTAAATAATTAGGTACTTATACCATTACCCTCGGAAGCAGTTGGAGACAAAACCTTTGTTAATCACCTAGTTATTGGTCTTTCCTTACTTTTCCATCCATATTTTAAGCTGTACAACTGATAATCATAATGGAATCAAAAGAGGCTTGAAACAACATACAAATCATAATGACGGCACCACGAAGATGTACGGAATTTATCTTTGTATTCAGATCGTGCACATTATTTCATTTTGGAATATTCCCAAATGCATTAACAACCTCTCAAATTTTATGCCAAGGTTATATTTTCAGTTTTCACAAAACCAGAGATGAATTAGTTAATCTACATCCACATTTACATACTACCCTATGAGCTACCGCATGGGCGTGTGGCAGGGAGTATTAGGCCACCAGCCGTGTGATGATGCAAGATTTTGGCGGGTTAAATGAGGACGTATATTATGAGAGTATATTTAGTGAAGCTCATTTAATATTGTGGTTGCTTATTGAGCGCGGAAAGAACGAGTTTTTGTACCTATCTGTTCGACAATGTATCTATCTTATTATATCGCTTCTGTCAGACCTAGAGATGTAATGAGGCGTCGTGATAATATTCTCTGTGTCGCTCTGAAACACACCATTTCTGAATTTCTCAAGTAAACTAAGCCTAACGTGTAGCCTCCGAGTCTCTAGGGGCTCCCACTTTAATCCCTCTGAAAGTTGTGAGACACTATATTTCACTAGTTGCAGCTTTTAACGAATTGTGCTGCTTTTCTTTATATTTTATTAATTATTTTGTTAAATCTTTATGACCAGGGTCCCAAATGCTCGCCACGTAATCGAGGTGTGAGCTAACCAGATTGAAGTAGCTTCTCTCTTTTACTTTTTCATCAGAGGACCTTCTTAGTGCTTAAGAAAACGTAGTGTCTTCAATGATGTGCCGCATATGTTTTGTATGTGGGTTCCCCACTATATATCAGAAGATAAGGTTATTCCAAGATATTTTACTGTATCTGAAGATTTTATGTTTACTCCACTCACAGTATGGGTATGGCATTTCTGCGATGACTTTCGCAGGAAGTGACCTTTGGTACATTTGCTAATAGTAGTTCATACGACAAGTAATTATGGTAGGATATATCATGGCTATTAACGCCTACTACTCAAGGTAAAAGCATCCGCAACTTGTTTTACGAGGGCAGTTTAAAAAGTAAATATATTATTTAAACATTATATTGAATAAGGTTAAACAGAAATATTTACTCAGATCCGATACCAGCCTCGTTCAATTTTCAGCAAGATAAGTTTTAAGTCGTATTTAGAATAATTGTGCCTGAAAAACAGGAATTAAAAGTTTTTTTAAGTCAAACAAAAAACGAACGCTAAAAATAGAGTAATTTGGATTATTTTTCATGCGTATATAAATCCTGGAATATGTATTTAAATTAAAAGTTACAAGTTCGATCAATTTTGCACAAGTTGTATCAATGCTGCCGTCGTATTGAGAGGTATGATTTTCAAATTACTTACCAATTCCACTCCCGTGAGTGACTGTTCATCGTAAAATAGACCGAAAAATTATTTTCCAAAAGCAATAAATTGAGACATAATCCATTGACATAATAGCAAAAACCGCTCAGTAAACCATTATAACCAGTTGAATTTGAGCCCAAATAGTACATTGATACACCAGGGTTGAAATTCGCCATGAACCATTTGACTTGACCGGGATTCGAACCCGGATTACCGGTCGGGTGTGTTAGCCAGTTACACGACCCAGCCATCATCCTTCAAAGGGAATTTCGAGGGGGGGTTATGCGAACAAGATGTTCACGCCTCAAGTCTACATGAGGCGAAGTCGTGCTTACAAAGCCACGCTCGCGGTGGATAAACCCAACATTGCCGTTATTAAAACGACGAAATCGACAATTTTCCAATCATTGCATAAACAAAGTATGTGGTGCGAAGTCACCCGCACGGGTGCATATACACAAGGGTTGAAATTCGCCGTTAAAAAAATCACTTGACTTGACCGGGATTCGAACCCAATTGCCGGTGTTAACACACCTGACCGGCAATTGGGAGATCCGGGTTCGAATCCCGGTCAAGTCAAATGATTTTTTAACGGCGAATTTCACCCCTGGTGTACATGCACCCGTGCGAGTGACTTCGTACCACATCATCTGTTTATGCAATGATTGGAAGTAGTGAATTGATCTCATACGTATTTTTCATATTTTCTTTCGCGCCGGTCGATCATCATTAGATATGAGAAGATTGTAATTTCAGAGAAAGGGGCTCTCGTCTTTAAACCAAAAAGGACAAGCTCGCTCATTTCAATGATTGAAGGGAAAAAAGCCTAGTGTTTTCCAAAAAAGACATAGGCTAGTCCGCATTTTTTGCTGAGTGTCAAGGCTTGCAGCATCCCCCTTTTTTTAGCCTGCGGTTACGCCCACTTGATACTCCGTCAGCACTCAAAGAATTAGTATCATGATTTCAGCCGAATCACGAAAGTAAAAAGGAATAATTCACAGTAAGCAGCTTTCGTGAAAATATAAAAAATTAATACATTCTAATCCAATTTCAATACTTAGTGCAATTATTAATGTGCCACGGGACTGGGTAAAAATACTAACAGATAGACTAAAACAACTATTTCTCTCAGTAACCTAATGGCCTTCAGTAGTTGTAGAGGGATAGTTGTTTCCCATAAATCAGGACAGAGTTTTCAGTTAAGTATGGTATCTATCTGATATAGGACGTTGTATATAAACATGTGTAGTAGAGACTTGCAAGACCTCACCCTCCATGCACTCATATCCCCTCCTGTTCTTAAAATTCTTTTGGGATTCCTGGAAGTAATGGCCTCTATTTATTTCGAGTTTTAGATGTTAGTAGAGAGTTAGATAGAGTTTAGAGTCAGTTTTAGATGGTCCATGAGGTTTGCTTGTTTTTGCTGAGTTTCAAGGCTTGCAGCATTGAGTAGTTCCAATTGATCGTCTTCTTATGTCCAAAAGCTTTATTCCCAAACTGTTCGTAAACTTGCGCAACATTTCGTCTCCGACTATCATTATCTAAACCCTCCCTGCTATCCAGGATTTTTCACCTCCGTAGCAAGTTCACTTGTTCTCAGCTTTGATTGATTCCATTGCAACATGGCTCCAAATTGTTCAACTCCTGAGTGTCTCCTCCTTTTTGCTTCAATGTACGTAGAAACCTTGACTTTTATTTTTCTTGGCGCAAACAAAGATTGTTTTTTTATTTAGAGCACTTAGCGAAGGAAGAATTTAGTAATGGAAAGGAGCTGATGACTGGGATCTTGCGTAAGGATTTAAAAAAGAGGCTGGTGAAGAGCTTGAAATGAAATGTAGCATTGTATGAGTTGTAAACATGGACTCTGAGAAAGATTGGAGAGAATAGACGGCAGGCTTTCGAGATGTGGATGTGGAGGAGGAAGGAGAAGTTCCGTTGGACGGAATGGAAAACACACAAGTGAATGGGAGGTTTAGCGGGTGAGGAATGGAAGCTTTTGGATGATATCAGGACGAGACAGAGTTGTTGGTCCGGAAGGGGTAAAGGGAGACGATGACCGCTCAGGGCCATGATAGAGGGAGGGACATTGAGCAAGTGGGGAAGGGAGGAAGAGAGTACGTCTTAAGATGAAGGTAGAAATAATTGAGGGAGATAGTGCCCTTTAAGTTTGAATATCAGGATGATTTTCTCAGACTTTTAAGAAAACCTGCTTTTCACTGCTAGATTAAATTATTGTCTATTAGAGCGCTGTACAGACTCTAGGCCGGTCACTGGAACAACCTCCGTTTGGTTAGCGATCGTCTTCTTTAGCAATAAATCCGCACTTTCGGTTCGGTAGGATATATCCTTTACAAATACATTGAAAATTTATGGAAAAACTTCTATATCCATTATATCATCAGTCAGCCAATTTTCTGAGCCAAAAATAGCATTAGGTTCTGAGCTATCGGTGGTTGGTGAAATTTCTAACCCGTATTTATTTTATACTACGGCTATTTACAGCTACTACGACCATTTTCGTCTACGACTGTCACCTATTTGTTTCGAGGAAATTTCATCTCGTATTTTCATTTCATCATCCTAGGGCTGGAGATTATCTTTAGTATTTTCGTTGCACGTTGAGGTTAAACTCAACATACGATTCTTCTCGTTATTACCTACTCACTTATTTGCTACAATGGTAATCAGTACAACAGTCCCGATATTCTAAGGCTACCTTCTACTTTTACGGTTGGCTCTGATTTTCCCAAAGACATACTATAATATTATCTCCAACAGCCTTCATAAATTAACCATCGGCATTTCGAACTCCAGATCAGCTTTTTTATCCACACCTTTCACTTTTCTAACTCACCTTTCATTGGACCTTGGACTATGTCGTCCTCGTCCTCTCCTTCGCGGCATTTTCTGCAGCACTGTCAAGAGGCTTCAGATCTAGCTAAAGCTTTTACAATTAATTTCTTCCATATGCTTCCCATGTCTTCTGACGTCCAACAGCTTTATTCCCAAACTGTTTGTAAACTCGCGCAACATTTCGTCTCCGACATTCATTATCTAAACCCTCCCAGCTCTCCAGGATTTTTCACCGTCGTAGCAAGTTCACTTGTTCTAAGCTTTGATTGATTCTATTGCAACATGGCTTCAAAATGTTCAACTACTGAGTATCTCCTCCTTTTTGCTTCAAGGTACAGAGAACCCTTGCCTTTTTCTTTTGGAAGCTCATCGATCTTCGTCGTCATTAACATTTCTGTACCGCGACAATTTTTACATATCGTGCAGTCATTACCACAAATAATTTACCTGCCGTGCAGTCATTACCACAATCATCTACTCCAAAACTTCGGTGCTGAGTTTTTCTTATCGTATTTATCGGCGTATAATAGGCATTGTCGTATAACATGCATCTTGATTTTAAGAAGGAAATTTGAATTTTAAAAAACTAAAATTTAAAATAAAAGACTAGGAGGATCGAAATATTTCGGAAAATCTATGCCTATATTTATTAATATGTACCATAAATATAAATAAAATACCTTAAATGGACACAACCTTCATCTTCCGAGCGTGTCGCTCCGGCACAAAAATTGTGCCCATAGAGCTCTGAGCGTGTTCGTTTGGCACATTGAGTGGACATTTGAAAAACCGTGAACATTTAAAAATAACGTAGGCCAGCAAGGCTTTACGGCTACGGTAAAACCCAGTAAGATAAAGGCTAACTGAATTAAAAATGAATATGACCCTTTTTATTAAATTAAGTTTCAATAAAAAATGCAATACAAGCGTATAACACGCAGGGTGAATTTCAGGCCTAAATTTTCGGAAAGAAAGTGCGTGTTATACACCGATAAATATGGCACCAATTATCGCGAAGGACCCTTTCCCAATTTATTTCCATAGAGATTCACATTTTAACGTTCTGTTCAATTTTATTTTCAAACTTAATTTCCATACAACATTCCCTAAGACGTGTGGAATTCTGATGAAGATCATTCCCCTTGACCGGGTTTCTATCCCGGCGAAATATTGAGGGATCAGGGTTCGAATTCAAGCCAAAGCGAATAATTCTTCCTCTCGGGATTCCGCACTTATGTGTAATTGCGGGTGGCTCTGAAACAGCATTACCGTTGCTAGTTCCGGGATGCTCAAAATTTTCTAAGACCTCTACGTTAATAAAACGTAACTTATCCAACGAAATAAAGACTGATTTTCTTAGGTAATGGCTTCAAATATATGTCTCCACCTCGAGATTAATAAAACATGATTAATCCAACAAAATAAAGACTGTTTTTTTAGTATTGGCTTACAATAAATATGGCTATATATCTCCACCTCTAGGTTAGTAAAACGTAATTTATCCAACAAAATAAAGATTTTTTTAGTTTTAGCTTAAAATATATATCTCCACCTCTAGGTTAGTAAAATTTAATTTGTCCAACGAAATAAAAACAGATTATTTTAAGGTAATATCTTCAAATATATGTCTCCAGTTTATTATTAAGGGAATCATAATAGTCATTCAAATATTAAATAGTCAACTTTAGCTATAAAGTAATTTTAACTGAAATTTGTATTGAAAAATTTACTTCCACTGAGAATTGTACGGCGATTGGTGAGACCTAAGAAAAGAAGGATATAAATATGAAAATGCTCATTCACGATTTCCGTCTCAAACATTTTTTTCTCTGACGCCAGAAATTCCGCATTGTCACTTTTCAAAAATCACTTGGTTTTTCCGGTCATTGGATTAACTATCAGAGCCGTCAACTTCTGCATTAATTTCTTGAGGTCCTTTCACACATACGCGCGAAGAGCTTTGCCCTTCAAACGAACGTCGTGGGATCGAAATGATATTAAATTATACGGCATTGCGCCACTCACCTTCCGCTCTCTTGTTGACGCTCCCGAGGTGGACAGCACGGAAAGAATAACATCCAATATGTACATATTTATTAATTTGACCTCCAGAAAAATCCCCTACTGTTTCACACTCCCTTTACAACTCCAACAAGCGCTGAAGAGAGGAACATTCAAAGGACAAGGACATTTAATTCCTAATTTCAAGGCTCTCATCGTAGCAAAGCAATTCGAAACAATCCAAAGACACAACAAATACCTCACTCCCACCCCAACACCCTCAACTCCCGATATATAATTCCCTACATTAATTAGCACATCACGTGAGCTATTAGACCGGTCCCATTAAGTGATTTATAATTAAGTAATTGGTTCGTGGTAGAGGGAGGCAGAAGGCAGACACAACAAGGATAGGTGATTGAACTGGTGGAATTCTGAACCTACCTCGGACGTTAATCGATAAAGATTGAAAAAAGTATAGCGGACTTCTAGCTTGTTCAGTTCATGCGAACTTAAGCAATGCATTATGAAAACGATATATCATGTAAAAAGGGAATAGGATTATCTAGAACAAAGCAATACCTGAAAACATTGACGCGGAGGGCAGCACCAGGTGGCTCAGAGACATGGACCATTGAAAAACTGCAACAGAAGAGATTTGAAGCTTTCGAAACTTATTTCTGGAGGTGGAAGCTAGAGATCAAATGGACGAATAGGATTTGAAACGAGAAGATGCAAAAAAGAAGAGTCAAGGGAAAAACCACATAGAACACAATCAAGAGGACAAATTTCAAATGCACAGGCCACACTTGGAAACAAATATCTGGTAATGATATTAAAGAAGAGAAATACCCACTAAGATGACAAAGAGAAAAATATATAGGCCAGATAAAAGGGACATGAAACAGAGGAGCTTCATAAACGTTTGGGGTTCAGCAAGGGAAAAACTAGAATGGAAGTCTGCAATTACCAAATATGGAGATTGAATAACAAATGATGAAGTAATTAGCCACCTGTGGATGACGGCGAAACATTTTCCACAAATGCATCCAACTCGGATAATATTCGATTCCATATTGTATGAGGTTAGTTGGAGTCCATAATATTACTATATAGTATTTCATATTTCATACATACAAACATAATATGTCAATAGCAGACATTTATAATACGAACTACTGAATCAAGAAAACAGAAACATTTAGCGTTTGTCAACCAGTCAAGCGATATGGAGCTCTCATTCTCCGTGTCTGTTATCAGTGTCAGCACAATTTCCGAGCATATACGTTAATAATTATAATAGTTTACAAATGTATGAACTTATTAAAATCATCCGTTGCAAAGTTTCCTAAATAGGACGATATAAAGAGCAGATAGAATTTATGTGAACTCCAAAAAAAAAAGAAAAAATATAACTACATTTTAATCTCACTTGATGCGGATTTGGAAAATATTTCAGAAATTCGATAAGAATGGACGGGCGAAGGCCATGACTCTGTGACATCTACAGCGGAAAGATCTAGTTTGATTTGTCAGCCAGAGCGATCGAGGGAGTGCTTCAGGGCGGAAAATATTCGAAGAACTGATGAAATACATCGTAACGTTCGGATAATAGAAGAGTAGAATATTAACCGATTTTACAGACTGGAAATTGCCGAAAAATACGCGGAAAATTTGTCATTCATAATCAATCCATCAATCATTTGGATTATTTCTAAGGTAAAACTCAATAATGCCAAAATAATTTTAAAGGATGAATTGACTTTCATGCCTCTTTCTTGGCGACGACGACTGTATGGAAAACTATTTATGAAACAGCGATAGCCATAATTTTTACTATAGTTGACAACAATCACGTCCAGAATACGTAATGAGAATGCACATCTAAAAACTGGCAGAATATTTCCGGTGAAATATTTATTAATATGATCTTCGGACTAATCCTCAACTGTTTTCCGCTTTCTATGGCACTCTCATAAGGGCAGACCAGAGGAACGTTTTAAGGACAAAGGTGTCTGATTTCTAATTTCAAATATCTCATCGAAGCGGAATTTCTAAAAATGCAGTAGAGAAAAAAGGCCCTCACCTCGACTCCATCACCATGATTTCTACGAAATACCATCCTACTAATTGATTTGCCAATCTTTTTTTAAGTGTTCTAGTTTAAGTTTTAAGTTTAAGTTTAGTTTAAGTTTTAAGTGTAAGTTTTTAAGTTAAGTTCTACCGGTGAAGGTAGGTTTTGCTGAATGTCAGAGAATCTCCTCTCGGTTTTCTACACTTTCAGCGGCCCCTAGTGTATCCTTTTTCGCCTTAGCATACGATCTACCTTTCTTCACCCCGTTGAAACCAATTTTCTTTCTTCCCCTTACCCGCCTGCTCCACATCCTTTCATCTATCACACTCTTGAGCACCCCATCGCCCCTTGTTACACCCTCCAGCTACCTACTCTGCCAATCTCGAGTTTCATTCAAAAGTTTCCTTTCTCCGCCCACCATCTCAAGCACACACCTCGTTAGTCCTCTTTTCTTTCCACCTCACCTTCTCCATCTTTCTCTACACTCACATCTCAAATGACTGTGCCTGCAGCCAATTCTCGTCCTCCAAAATGCACCCAGATTCATTCTGTGAGATGAGAACAAACTAAATTGGATATTCATATGAATTATCAACCACTATAACGTTGAATATACATGAGGCATTGCGACACGTTGAAAATAATATCTAAGATGGTTGAACACATTGGTGTGGCGAGGGGTAGAGGAAGTGCTTGAGATAGTGGGCGAGGAAAGTAAACTTCTGAATGAAAATCGGGATAGGCAGGGTAGGTGGCTGGAGGATATAATAAGGTGCGAGGGGTAGATAGGCAGAGCTACTGCTGGCAGGTCAGAATTCAAATCCGGGTGACGCCCCTGAAGCAAGAACCCCTGACCAAAAGGTGTGACATTTTTGGGAATTGTAACTTTCTCGGTAGCCACACGCAGCACAGGGAAAATAAACGACCCTTTACCCCAGAGTCTGTAAGTTTCAAACGTGTCGCGTTCAAATGTTGGGTTTAATTCTAGTACCGGTGGGGTAATTTTGACCCCTTGCCATTTTGGACAATCCATTTCCTCTGACTAAATAGTGCCAGCTCTGGCATATTTCCCTCCATTTACTTATCGTGGGAGGAGAAAATTCATTGAAAATAAGAACCTCATAGTAACATTAGATTGCATATATACCTTGCCTTTTACCGATACACGAGCCAAAGGGGTCATTCTGACCCCAGGCTATCTCTCCTCTGTCTTATTCCAGTTTTGTCATTACAGAATGGAGTTTTACTGTCTTTCATAGAAATATTATAGACAGTTCGGCAGCCGACCATTAATACCCAAGGATGAATCACCGCACGAAGATCCAACAGACCCAGAATTCGCAGTTGGACTCGGGACAGAAGTTCCGAATCCAAATCCTCGTGCGCCACATCCTATATTTTGAAATGGCTAATTGTAGTATGATGATTGAAACCTTTATTCTTTCAATATTATGCGCAATAAAAATTAAAAGATATTTTCTAAATAATTTTCGTATTATTTCAATGAAAAAAGTAATAATTCTTTAAGAAAACAAAATATTTCTAAGGGGTCAAATCGACCCCTGTCATTACTAATCATTGAGATATATGGAAAAAGTACTTGCTATGCTGTCCAATGCTAAAAGCTGAAGCCAGTCCGCCATCTTCGTTAACCCTCATTTTCCTATAGCACTTTTTTCATATTTAAATGCCTTTATTGCATATAGGAATTCTTGGTCCTTCTAAGCCTCATGGCTTGTCATAAGGTTCCATAATATTTATACAAAGCGGCATGTTACAAACACAGTAGAGTAGTTATATTATAAATTATACATGTTTAAATGAAAGACAAAAATATCAATATAATTGAAAGAGTTACTAAACTTGTAAAGCAAAAATAAGAAAAAAAGAAAAAATCTTTGCCAAAAGTATAACAGATTATAGTGGTTATATATGTACAATAAATGCATAAGTGATTACTTAAGTATCACAGATTCATAAGTATAGCACATATTTATAAGGGATTATAAATTTCTAATTTCGCTAATTAACCATTCTTTAACCTTTTTCTTAATTTCTGCCATGCCTTTTTGATAGCGAAAGTGCTTAGGCATACAATTAAAGGTATTTGATATAGTACATTTGTAGTTGTAGCCAACCTTTTGTCATATAAATTACAATAATCGTACGTTTTCTACATTGGAGTATTTCTTTTAAGCATACAGTGCGTATTCTTACAAGGAATTTTGTACTCTTTTTAAAAATAACTTTCCACTATACTTAACCATCCTAACAATTTATCTACAGTTAAAACATTATGTTTTGCACAGAGTGGTTTTAGGTCAATATTACCACAATATGAGAATCCATCCACATCAATTAATTTCAGAATTCTCTTTTGGTTCCTAATTATAGTATTTAACAGTGTCTTAGATGCCATTCCCCAAACTGTAATTCCATATATCAGTATTCTCTCAACCATGGAAAAATAAATCGTTAATTTTATCTTTACAGGTTCCATGTCTTTGCGCATAAATATTTGATAAACTACAATTCTTATTTTTTTATTTGCGGGCTAATGCACTAATATTACAATTTTACTATGTAATCCATCGATAACTTACTGGAAATCAGCAATCACTTACTTATTTCATGAGGATTCTCCTTGCGTTTATTGTTTATTCATTTAAATAAAATATAATGAACATTCCCAATTCAAGCTGCGGTAAAATCGAGTAGAATACACAGCATTAGGTAACCAATGTAAGTTTGATGAGTTGCTTGTCTTGCAATAAGTAGCCAATATATATGTTTCGAAAGTTACCTTCCTTAAAGTTCGAACAGATGGCTGTTGTTATTGCTTTGCATCCGATAATTCGTCCCTTCCGTTGTACTAGCCAAAGGAGATTAAGGAGAGAGCAGGGTTAAGCAATATGGTTGTTATTTGGGTTGTCAGGTGACAATTTGATGACGTAGTGCTCTCTCCATATACCTCAATGGTATATACAAATAAATTTGCCGCAAAGTCGGGCACTTCGTGAACTCCACTTTCACTGATCGAATTGACCCAGGGTTCGAAGACTGATTTCTTGGGCTACACTGAGACAGAGGAGCCATCTTAAATCAAATTATCGCTTTTCTGAGCATCGCTTCGATACTGATGTTGATTTCATCTAGACATTCAAGGCTATTAACTACGTCCTAAATCGGGTTCCGGAAATGGTGCAAATGTCTTCATAATGTTGGAAGCGGAGGGAACGTCACTCGCCATGTCATCGGTTCCGTGGGACAGCTGTCAATGATGAAGAGAATAATCATATTTCAGGGCAATGTATCACTCAATTGGAGAATGCTAGGAATCGGTTGCACCAACGATCGTTACTCCAATGGTAAAACCCCCACGGTCATTATGATGCCGACTATTCAACATTCTCCCCTCGATGCGAAAAACTGGTTTCCCAAGGTTTTCGCCTTCTTGATCAATCGGGATTGGCTAACTTATCTCCCATTCTCACTTAGGAGTAAATTTAAAAATAGCGAGTTGTAATCGTGGATAGAATACTCGTGGTCTCCGAAAGTAGGATGCGTGTTGTGACTGAGGAAGACATAATTTCGGACGAGGGCCAGCACTACCAACACGTTACGATCCAATTTTAACCATTTTTAGCTGAGATATCGTTTGAATGAAATCATTTTCCACAAAGGGATGTTAGAGGCAGAGAGGAAGGTTTTATCCTCCGCTATGAATACTTGCTCGTTGTTTTCAATTAATGTTTTTGGCTAAGACGCAGAAAAAGGAAGATTCATTCTCCCCAGCCTCATGACCCGTAGTTTTCCGGAGAGCATACAGGAGAGTATACAATAACAACAACAACAAAACGCGACTACCCACACGAGGGAGGCGAACAGATCAAACAGGTCGGTACCTAATTAATTCACACGACCTAAAACTGCTGGGGGAGGAGAGAAAGGTTGGAAATAGGCTGCGGAAAGAACCGCCGGCACCCGACCGCAAAATACAGCAGCCGGGAACGATTTTGAAACCTGGAATTTAATCACTCAAGAGACGATCAGCCAAACCTTCTCTTTCCTGTGTGACTCTTTACGCCTCTCAGAGCTCGAATCCAGGGCCCCTTTAGTCACCGGAAGAGCGGCGCCCCGATTTAGGCACGGCCCACTCGGGGACGTGACAAGGAACCGAAGACCCCCTACGGAATCAAGAGTTCGCACCACCTGAAGGCGGGGTTGGCGGCCGGAATATGTCTAAAAATAAATATAATCTATAAGGTTACCGTTTGGTTCATACGACCCCGAGAGCTCTTTCTCTCCCTCTCCCTCCCTCTCTCTCTCTCCCACTCCATCGCCCCCCTCTCCCTCTCTTTCACACTATCTCTCTCCTTCTCTCAGGAGTCTTTTTAAGAGGGTTCCTGTATTTATCATCATAATACATCGTTGGTTTGGCCATGTTGAAGAATGGATGAGAGTCGAATAACAAAAAAATTAATTAAGAGTGAAATGAATGGTGCCAGAGGTGGAGGTAGGCCGAAAAAGTTGTGGTTGAATGTGGTTGAGGAAATTCTTAGGAGGAGGAATATTAGGAGTCTTAAAAACAGGAGGGCGTGTATGAGTGTAAACTCAAAGTGTATGGGGGTAAATCGGTAAAAAGAGGTTTACAAGGACAGGTCAGTATGAGGAAATTATTGAAGCAGGGTTAGGTGTACAAATATGTATTTATGAGAGAGACTTAGTGACTGTGCCTGCCCCGGAAGGGAACGTCGTGATTGGTATGTATGTATTTATCTATGCATGTTGCAATTTTTGATAGAATAGTGTTACAAAAGATAATTCACCGAACTGAATAAGGAAATAGCATTATGTATCATCTATATTTCAATATACATACCTCTTCGCGGGTTTGTCGGTGAAGACTTCATGACGTCACAGCAGCAGCACTATCGCTAGCAACCATTTTAGTAATATGTAAACAACTGCGATTGAGGCACCTGCATATTCTACGGAGCTTGCGCACAACGGCGTGGATCAGGGGGTGAGATCCAAAACCTGCCACGTGAATTAAAATAAGAACAATGAGAAAAACATGTAACTACTAGTCTTGTATATTAACAAATTTCAACTTTAGGAAACTTATTGTTATTTGAAATTTCTATAATTATCAAGAACATTTGGAGATATGGAGCTATTTCTCCCATGAATTTTTGGTATTTTATTTGTATACTGTCAGTTTTGAAGCTCAAATTGTAGAGAACGCTGAAAAATAATACTTGTTATTTTATTGAGCAATTTCATCTTTCGTGATTAATAATTCTTCACTTGCCTGTGAATTAGCAACGTGAAAAAGTAAAATATTCTGCTAGTTTAGTCATATCTTTAACAGGTCCTTTAGTACACTAAACTACCGCCCTAACTCAGTTCTCCAGGCCATGCTCGCATATTTCGTCACCCTCATCCGCGTTCACAGTTCGATCAATTCTGTTGTTTTCATTCACAACATTCGGTGCTTTCACATTGCAGGTTTTGAAACTCATCCAAATATTCAGTACCTTTCAGTATGGCATTTGGTTGACTTGGGTCAGATCACTCTTCAGTACATTATAGAGTTTGATATTGATAAGCGGATGGGTTGCGTATCACAATATGGTTGAAACCGTCACGCGACAGGTTTTAAACATCCCCTGATATATTCCATTAGATACAAGGAAGAAAGGTTAAGGTAGGTTTTGTTAAATTTCAGATAACCTCCTCCCAGATTTCCACACTTTCAGTGTAGGCCAATCTACCTCCAGTATATCCTTTCTCTCAGACAGCAGCTAGGTCAAACATATACATATATAATGAACTTTTTCCACCATAAAAACTTGCAGAGCTACAACTTAAGCCTCAGTAGAGGAAACGAATCGGAAATATGTCCTTAAACTCTCGCCAAACTCTAGTTAGACATTTTTTAATATAAAACTACAAAATTCCAGAAGTGGGTTAGTTATTAAGGCGAATTTTGTTACTGAATGATACACCCAGGAACGAAATTCGCCAAAAGCAATCGTCTGAATTGACCAGGATTCGAACCTAGATCTCGCCTAGGCCAGTCACGTATTTGAGCCAGGTACACCACCAAGCCATCTTCACTCAAGGCGAATTTCTACGGGGATTTCAGCGAACTTAGTGTTCGCATCTCAAGTCCACTTTGTGGCACAGGAGACGAAGGACGTGCTTACTAAGCCACAACCGCGGTGAATTAACCATATTTCTGTCATTCGAACTACTAACTAGACAATTTTCCAATCACTGCATGTACGAATGAACTCATTTGTATATGCAATGACTGGAAAATTATACTTGTGATTCCAATCAAAATGCCTGGCAGCTATCTGTCATTCCATATCTGTTCTCTTCGACATTATATAATCCAGGGTTGTTACCTTGCATATACTGCTACATGTTCAGTGGTGCATTTATACAGCACGATATGACGTGACTGTAGATATATTTGGAACGTCACTTTCAAAGCATGTGACCATTTTAGAAGTCTTCTTAACCCTCAGACTATCAAGGTATTTGACACCTTTTCACTAGAACTATTTGACACCTTTTCTACTAAATAGGGTAACTTGGATACCCCCTTAATGGCATCACATCACAATTACACTATTCAGTATTAATCCTTACTATCATGAGTATATGATCCGAAATACACCGATTAACGATTAAGAATATTTTTTTCAGTAATAAACAATACTTCATTTCAAATAAATTAAAAAATGTATGAATTCCAAAATCGATAAAATAACCCACAGAAATACCATTAAAATACTCAAAAATATTTAAAAAATTAATTAACCCTCCTTTAGGAATCAGTACATGTTATGAAACAACAGGTATAAATCGTAATGAACGCATATTATGCTCAACGGATTTACTCACGAAACTGCTTCGATACTTTCGTTACTAACAGGGGCAATCTGGTTACCTCAATGGAATTTTCTCCGAACAAATTATTGAAAATAAAAAATATTCATCCGTAATACGGTTCTATAATCATCCAAGAGCAATTACTAGGAAGCATTACTAACAAGTTACAAGAGGCATATAAGACTATTTCAACCCGAAAAATCGGCCTTGGCAGAGCATAGTCTCGATTATGCGCATTCAATAAATTTTAACGGCTCCAAAATCCTCTGCCGTTCAAATGGATACTGGGATCGTTTAATGAAAGAGACAATCGAGATAAATTTTCGAGATAAAATCGAGGAGAAGAAGCTGAATCGAGACTCAGGGCAAAAAGGCAGCCAAATATGGAGACCGTTACTCAATACAATAAAATGATCACGGAGACACTTCGAATTCAAACCGCCTTGAACGAATTCAAATTAGCTGGACAACAATGGGTTTTCACCTACCCTTGGCCAATTATAAAAACCCTGTATGGACCAACTCGGCAATCAGTCTCAGCCATGATGACGATGAGGGAGTTACTCGTCAAAACGTCGGCCTTTAAAAGCCTTACCCGGTACCAAACCCGAGAAGACTTTACAAATATTATTCGCCGGCAAAACCTTAATTCTTTTAACATATGTGATTATATCCAATTCAATTTGAGTGCGGTCCAAGATTTTTTTCGACTTACTTGAAAAGTTATAAAAATGTACAGTCAACGACTCACGATTCGCGCTCCAACCACCTTAATTCAATGGGAGAGCGATCGGCAGCTAAACTCAGGACGCCATCCCTCATCTGTACGCCGCCTCCGTTAACAGTTAACTTAACACCCGGCTAAGCACGAGCTGTGAAGTTGATACAATTCCAGAACTCTCCGTGAAACCGCAGGTCGCTAAGGGGGAAGGATTCCCGCCCCCCTTGGCCTCAAACGCGTGAATTTCACGCTTCGTTGGACTTAGAACGGGTTAAGCGTGGCCGTAGCCAACTAAACGGAACAGAAAATCGAAGATAATGACAAATTAACATTGAGAAATGCCACATCAGCACAGAGTACGACGTTCATTTACGCGCAGTAAATAAACAAAGGAAATTAATCTGAGGCAAAAGGACTGTTTAATAGTTTTGAAGCGAGAACGTATCTTTGTTATGTGATATTGATATTATACACATATTAAGGTAGTTTGAGCGAAATATAATTTCAGCTATAAATCAATAAAGTTGGTCTCAATACATCACCCTACCGAATATGTCAAAATATCAGCTTCTTATTGCACTACTTTCTTGGATATTATACGAAAAATACCAGCCCTTTCACATGGGAAATGGCACTTAGATGCATTCCATTGAGAGCTCATTCTTAAAAAATGAGGAATTTTGAGTTTAAAACGTACTGTGCGAAAAAATTGAGTCAAGCGAAAGACTTATGTGGTTATTTTTATTTGATAACATAGAATTTCAGTCATACAATAGTAATTTATTGCGCCATTATTAATGCAATATTTTATTCATGCTTCCTATAGCTGCAGAAATTTAAAGGTATCATCCGAATATGGTATCTATTATGACTAGAGACTAATCTCCTTCAAACTACCATAAGGAGATTTAGTGGAGGATATTGATATCTTAGTTGCCTCTTAGTCTTGGTAAAAATTTTGTATGACAGTTTTGCAAAACTTTTGGCTTATATTTCATTACACGATTTTATGAAACCATATCCCTTAATTATTACGTTCTACAAAACCAGGTTTTATGAAAATGCAAATTTACCACTAGCTAAGGGCATGTGTTAACTCGCGACCGCCAGACTAAATTGAAGGTTAAAATTTGGCTCATTCACTTCATGGTCAAAGAGAGGTGCTACTTCCCTCTAGTTAGGCTAAACCTCGAATACGCCGCGATCATTTGGGACCCTGGTTATAAAGATTTAACTAAAAATATAATAAAGTACAAAGAAAAGCTCTACACTTCGTTTAAACTGCTATGAGTATACATACGGGGCATCACAACTTTTAGAGGGATTAAGGTGAGAGCTCCAAGAGACTCGGAGGCTACATGCTAGACTTAGGTTGCTTGAGAAATCCAGAACTGATGCATTTCAGAGCGACACAGAGAATATTATCATGACGCCTCACTACATCTCTAGGTCTTACAGAAGCGATAAAATAAGAGAGATACATTGCCGAACAAATAGATACTAAAACTCGTTCTTCCCGAGCACAATAAGCGACCACAATAAAAACTGAGCTGCAATAAATACACTCCCATAACACACGTCACCATTTCACCCCCAAAACCTCATCCCCTTCATTTTTACACGGCTGGTGTCCTAACACCCCCTGTCACATGCCCATGCGCCAAGTCGCAGGGTAGTATTCAGATGTAGAGGGCAAATTCATTACTACACCAGACTTAACTTAAGTCACGCACCATTAATTATCGCTAGTTACTTAAATTGAATCTATTAAGTATTTATTCTTAAACTCATTCCTTATCATCAGTCTACACAGCTTTATTAGTAATAACGGAATAATTTAATGTTTTCTTATGTGAACCACCATTTGTTAATGCACTATACTTGTAGAACATAAGAGACTTATTTTAATTTACATCAATCGTATCTTGTAATTATAAGCCAGTATCTGGATTTTTAAAATAAATGGTCATCTTGGTTCAGGTGATCTTACTCTTTGAATTTAATTAGATTCAAATGAAGTTTCGACGATGGAATTCCTATCAATGGCTAATGTTGGTTCGGTTCATTTTATAGGATGCGATGGATTAGATCAAATTTAGGTGAAGTTGGCACGAGCTTAATTGTATCTTCTAACGTATCTTAGACAGCATTTGTCATTTTAATTTGTTTTTTTTTTAAATTCCGGAACTTGTTGGAAGATTGTCTTGCAATATATACCTTTAATTATCTCATCAATTGTAAGGCAATCTTCTAGTGGAAATATTAATAGATGGCTCAAATTCTTCATAGAATAATACTCATAAAGCTCTCAAAAAAAGCTGACAATGAAGAGTAAATAGCGTTCACTATGTTTAGATGATTGTAAACTTGTATATCTTATACTCATACTCATGACATTCTTATACCGCAGAGGACGGTAAGATTTCATCTCCCAAAACCTTATCCCCTACATTTTTACACGGCTAGTGTCCTAACACCCCCTGCCACATGCCCATGCGGCGGCTCGCAGAGTAGTATGTAGATGCAGATGGTTGTGATAGTTCGACCTCAGCTGCCATAGTTATGATTCCACGCTTAATTCTCTTCAAAAAATGTGGAACCATTTAGCAAAATCAATTAAAGTTGAACCACCATCTCCCTAAGATCAGTCTGCATTGCGTCCTTTCCGCTGAGTGAATGGTAAAACTACAACACAAAACCTAACGACACCTTCCATCATTTCTATTTCCAATCTCAATCTAGGGAATATCTATGAAATCCTTTTTTTTACTTTACCACCCATGGAAGTTATTATTTTAGCTTTACAAAACACACTTTGTCCCCGTGCATTTTCTTCAAGAGAGGTTTCTCAGATTTGGAAACGTAGGAATTGGGAAAAATCACAAGAATAGCCAATTTTTCCATTCTTATCGATTAATAAACGAAATTAAATATGGGCAAAACATAACGAAGTATGCGCATAGGAGGAGCTCAAGAGAACATAGGGCTAGAATATGGACAGGAAATACAATACCGCCAAGAATGCAACTACTTTGGTGCTTAAGTAACTCGAAATGGAACCCATGGGATGGCAAGAAATTTGCGAGGAAGAAATTTGTGAGAAAATAGGGTAAGATCAACGTTGAATAGTAATTGATATGACCGAAGTATATCCAAGCCGTATAAAAAATGAATATAAAATTCAATCGTAAGAAGTATTATCACATAAGGGAGTGAAATATGGCAGATGGAGAAAACAAAACAAATGCTAAAAGTTACGGAGATGGATTACTGGAGACGATCTGCGGGTATATCCAGACGGGAAAGACTCACGAATGAGGGGATAAGAAATAAAATGGGAAACACCCACACTATATCCACTGATATTTTTTTAAAAACAGCTTGTGTGGTACTGTCACATACAACATATGACGAAAGAGAGATTACTTAAGCAAATTTTAAATTGGATTCCACAAGGTAGAAAAAAGAGAAAGGCCCAGAATTAGTTGAAGAAAAGGCATAGAAAAGGCAATAAGAGAAAAGCAGTTGTCAGAATACCTGTGGATGACTAGAGAGCAATGGCGGTTGGACATTGAATAGCGTCGTAGAACGTTAAAAAAACCTAACAGTTGAAGAACATAATTTTGATTCAATTTTCATTAAAACTCTTCCTGATTGCTATACGCCCAAATGGTTTGATTTTAGTCAACAGCATTTAGCCTTGTTAATATAACAACTCTCCGGGAAATCACCAAAGGTATGATTAGGCGAGAATTATTTCCTGAATATTACCAATTTATGAAATTGAGGGAAAAAAGTACCAAGGTTGCGTGCGATGATAAATATTAGTAGGTAATGGTCGACTGTTTTTTGTTTCGTCCGGCACGGTCTGGTGCTTATTGACACCGTTAGGGGTTTTTACAACTGTCTCACATGGGCACTTTGAAATAAAAACGACTCGGAGCAAAGGTAAGAGAGCTAGAAACTTCGTCAAACAAAAAAATCCCCACTTAAAGGCAAGATTCCATATTTAGTAACTAAGGTCACTCGGATAAGAATTACTCCACCCCACTACTCTTCGGTGGAGGAACACTTATGCCGTACACACAATGACAATCATGTGTGTCACAATGTACATTCTTCGAGGAGGAAACCGATTTTGTCAACAATTCCGTAAGAGTCATTACGAACTCGCTCGAGCGTGCATTTAAGGTTGTTTGAGCGAGATAGTTCCCTAGCCATAATGGAGACCGTATTCTAATTATAATAATTTTCAGCAGCTGTAGGTAGCATGAATCAAGTATTACATTATTAATGGTGTAAAAATATAATTTTATATGATAGAAATTAAAAATGAATTAAATGAAAATATATAAATAAGTCTTTAACTTGACTCATTTTTTCGCGGGGTACGTTGAAAACTACATCACAATGGAAGGTATTTGTGATTCTTAAAAAAATAACTGCGGTGACGATATGATTAATTTTCAAAAATAGTTGACGAAACTATACACTGTTCATTTTTTGACGACATCTAGGTTCTATATTTCCTCATTTTTTTAAGGTCTCTTTAGAGTGCATACACGTACTATTTCCCATGTAAAAGGTCTGTTATTTTTTGGCAAATATCTCGGAAAGCAGAGAGGTAAGGGGCTAATATTTTGGTATCTTCGGAAGGGTAACATATTTTCATTGAAATGAAACTGAATTCATTGGTTTACAGGTGAAATGATATTTTGCTCAAATTATCTTAAAAAAAGGATCCCAGAAATGAAGCTTCCGGCAAGGCTTCAGGGCCTCCTTTGAAATTTCATTCATTCAATTTCTTCCTCGCAATATTTCATCAGAGATAACTTAGACACAAGTTTGGTAATGTGATTGATTGATAGATACTTTTCAAATACTCATCGCAGCCTCCTCTTTCAGGTAAGTCGCCATCATGTAAGCTTTGCACACGGAATTACCCGAAGAAATCGGGTATCGATTTTTTCGTATCATCCATGCTACACTATCCTTTTTACGCGCAACGCAAGTTCGTGCTCCGAAAAAACGGGCTAAAGAGCCTCTTCCACCACAATCACGCTTGACATTCTCGGTTTACACGTCCTCATACGCCGTTCAGCCCACTGTCATAAATATGTACGGTTATTCGACTCTCGCCCAATTTCTTTGTATGAACAAACCAACGAAGAGCGCTACATTCAAACACATCCCCTGCCGTAATATCCTTTCCTCAATTCCTCATCACTCACTCATTTCAAATCATACCCCATAGGTATTTACCGCAATCACTTCTCTGATATCCCATGTCCATTAAATTAACCTAACGCGTTTTCTTATACGGGCGCACCCGATTTTCACTGCCATACATTAAATTGGTTGATAAATTCAGAACAGGTGTGTTTCAGGACAACAGAGAGAATATCTTTTAGACGCCACACTACGTTTCTAGGTCCGACGGAAGAGATTAAATAAGATAGATACCTTCCCGAGCAGATAGGTACGAAAATTCGCTCTTTACCCGCACAATAGGTGACACTAATAAATACTAAGCTCCACTCATAACATACCCATGATACATTTCACCATTTCACCTCCCAAAACCTCATCCTTTACACCTTTACACGGATGGTGTCCTTATATCGCCAGCCACACGCCCATGCGGCGGCTCGCAGGGTAGTATGTAGATATAGGTGTAGTCATTCAGAACAGACGTGTTTCAGAGCAACAGACAGAATATCGTTTGGACGCCTAACTACATCTCTAGGTCCTATAGAAGTGATAAAATAAGATATTTTACTCTTCATTTTCAGGTTTTTTTTAGAGCTTTATGAGTATTATTCTATGAAGAATTTGAGCCATCTATTAATATTTCCGCTTGAAGATTGCCTTACAATTGATGAGATAATTAAAGGTATATATTGCAAGACAATCTTCCAACAAGTTCCGGAATTAAAAAAAAACAAATTAAAATGACAAATGCTGTCTAAGATGCGTTAGAAAATACATTTAAGCTCGTGCCAACTTCATCTAAATTTGATCTAATCCATCGCATCCTATAAAATGAACCGAACCAACATTAGCCATTGATAGGAATTCCATCGTCGAAACTTCATTTGAATCTAATTAAATTCAAAGAGTAAGATCACCTGAACCAAGATGACCATTTATTTTAATAATCCAGATACTGGCTTATAATTACAAGATACGATTGATGTAAATTAAAATAAGTCTCTTATGTTCTACAAATATAGTGCTATAACAAGTGATGGTTCACATAAGAAAACATTAAATTATTCTGTTATGACTAATAAAGCTATGTAGACTGATGATAAGGAATGAGTTTAAGAATAAATACTTAATAGATTCAATTTAAGTAACTAGCGATAATTACTCGTGCGTGACTTAAGTGAAGTCGGGTCTAATAAGTGAAATCTGGTGTAATAAAAAATTTGCCATCTACATCTACTTGTTACCCTGCGAGTCACCGAATAGGCGTGAAGGAGGGGGTGTTAGGACACCAGGCGTGTAAAGACATAAGGGATAAGGATTTTGGAGGTGAAATGGTGAAGTGTATTATGGGAGTGTATTTATTGCAGCTCAGATTTCAGTGCGGTCGCTTATTGTGCGCGGAAAGAACAAGTTTTTGTACCGATCTTTTCGGCAATGTATCTTTCTTATTTTATCTCTCCTATCAGATCAAGTGATGTAGTGAGGCGCCATGATAATATTCTCTGTGTCGCTCGGAAACACACCAGTTCTGAATTTCTCACGCAACCTAAGCCTAGCGTGCAGCCTCCGAGTCTCTTGGGGCTCTCACCTTAATCACTCCAAAAGTTGTGAAACACTATATGTTCACTCGTTGCACTTTTTAAATGTAGCCTGCTGCTTTTTTTGCACTTTATAAATTTGTTTGGTATAATCTTTACGACTAAGTTCCCAAATGCTGGCGGCGTATTCGAGATGTTGCTTAACCAGAGCAAATTAGCATATCTCTTTCACTTTTTCATCTATGACCTTCCTTTTTTACGCTTAACAAATCCTAGTTTCTTTAATGCTGCGCTGCGTATGTTTTGTATGTGTGTTCCCCACGATATTTCGTAACTTAGGGTAATTCCAAGATATTTTACTGCATCTGAAGGTTTTAAGTTTACTCCACCCACAATATAGGTATGGCATTTGTGTGATGCCGTCGTAGGAAGTGAACTGTGGTGCATTAACTGATATTTAATTATAACCCCCACTCCTGGCACCACGAATGGACGCCATCAGCGCAGTGCAGTGCAATAATGGGCTACTCATGCCACGGAAAAGCGTGACTTAAGTGCAAATTTAAGTCACGCAGTGCTGTAAAAGCAATTAAAATGTGCACTCAACAGCTCACGATTCGCGTTCTAACCGCCTTAATACAGGTTTCACAGTACTACTCTGCCTGCCTTCAAGAGGATGCGCGGCGGAAGAATCAAGAATGAGATCCTTGGAACAGTTTTAAAAACGGATGAATGAATCGTAAATGAAAAATCTTGTAATGGGAGATGAGTTCTGGCGTATTCGTGTTTTGGATTGGTAGGGTTGTGGTCGCACGTGGTGTGCAGGGAAAAGATCCCTTGAAACGGTCTACGCGACGGCCGATCACTTATTTTTTGTGCCATTGCATCACTAAGAGGTGTAAAGTGAGAATAGAACTACACGCTCCCGTACAGCCTTCAATTCGAATTAACAGTATCTTTTAAGTAAATTAAGTCTTGCGTAAAAACCTCGGAGTTTCTCCAGCGACTCTCGTACCGCTCCCTCCAGTGGCCGTCAGTCACTTTCTATTTGATCGAAGGAGTTTCTATCGAAAGAAGCGGATATTATTCGCACTATGTTCAGTTCATGAAATGGATAACGAGCTGTCTATCACAAGTCATCTACATCGATCGGCAGATCCGCTCAATCATTGTTTTCCTAATGATAACAGTAGCATGCCACTCTGTTACAATGGGAATGTATGTAACTGTTAAATGTAATTAACCAATTTAAAAAAAATGTATTGTGGTTGGAATCAAAGTAGGAGGGCATCTATTAAAGTTGGCTGGATTTGCGGGCGATCAGGCGTTGGTTAGTGGATCTTCGAAAGGATTACAAGATTTGGTAGATGTATTAGAGATGCATTGCGGGATATTCGGAATAAATATAAACCATAAGAAAACAACAGTAATGAAATTCTCTAGGACGAAGAAAGCGAGGCTGATGATTAAAGTTGGAGGACGGAAACTGGCTCAAGTAGAGCATTTTAATTACTTAGGTAGTACACTAGAAGAAAAGGAACACGGCTGGTGACCTAACGCCCCACGGCTTTACACGGCTGGTGAACTAACACCCCCTACCACACGCCCAGGCGGCAGCTCGTAGGGTATTATGTAGATGTAGATGGGGATTGGGTCGGTGTGGTGTCTAGGGTACTGGCTAACCACACGGACGGCCAGGGTTCAAATCCCTGCAGAGGATAATGTTTCCCATTGGAAACCCGATGCCTACTTGAGTGTCTTATGTCAAGTACAGTACTCCGTCTGTCGGTTGAAACGTTAAACTGTGGTCCCCTTGGCGCATTTCGTTAAGAGCAGGCTAATTTCGACGCCGGGTTTCTCTCCACCCTTCCTCCCTCACCTTCCCCTATGACGCAAATGACCTTATTCGTCGGTCGGTCGCCTCCCCAAACATCCAATCCAATTTATATATTTTCTATTTATATTATGCACCCTTGACTGAAAAATGTTACCTTACATTCACTCACTTTCGTCAGTTTCACTTGGTGGTATTCCATCATTAAAAAAATTTTAAGATGTCAACTTTTACTAAAACCACTCGTATTATTAAATAACGACCCAGGTTTCGATGTGTATTCACATCATCTTCAGGTAAATGGAGGCCGATGTGCAGGCCTTATATAGTAAACATTACCAGGTGGGGAAAGGGGGGGGGGAAAGAACAATGCAGGAAGAGGGTGGTCACGGGAGGGTAGGGATTGGGGCTAGGACGACGAAGTGGACGGGATTAAAGCTTTGAGGATGGGGGAATAGGCAGGGAGCATACATTCATTAACAAGAAATTTATCACAGTAAGTTTGGTTTTTAAAAATTTCTAGTTGTTCTAAAGCATTCAGCTTACGTCTGTCAGTTGCAAAATGGAGAGGAGTCATAGTAAAATCACTTTTATGTCCGTGGATTAAAAGATGTCGGGCGAAGTTGCTTCCCTTAAAATTAAAATTTCCAAAATCCCTTTTATGCTCCTTTTGTTTAATTTCAAAATTTCTACAGGTCTGTCCAACATACTGTCCACCACATTCATTACATTTCATTAAGTATACACCTCTTAATTTCTGAGATTCAATGGGGTCCTTGCATTTCACTAACAGTTTTTTCACACTGTATGGTGTTTTAAATGCCTTTTTGTAACGGTCCTTTGGAAACAAACTTTGGTTACCTTACATCTGAGCCCCGGAAGTCCTTTCCATCACAATTACAGCTCTGAAGAGATCTATCAACATTTCCATTCACTACTAAAGCGCAATGGAACCTTACGTCATTTCCGCAAGCATTTTAGCCATTAAATGGCGGGCTTAATAGAGATAGACAAGGTAATGACTATCTGCACAATCATTTACTCTTAACAGCGGTGAATTGTCTCAACATGTGCTTTCCTATGTCAGCATGATGCAGCGCAAGAGGCCATGTCCACTTACAGAGCGCTTTCAACGGTGAAATTTTGAGAAAAGGCAACAAAGTTGGCCTAGTCCGTGAGGGAATCTTAAACTTCCATGGATTGAAGAGAACTGCGTCCGGCTGCATTCCACGGCTCATTATCGGAGGTTGTCCCATAGGAGTGGACTTGTGCGCTGTGCTATGTCCTTGGCCAAAATTGAAAGATTCTCCAATGGCCGTAAAAATGGCACCACTCGTCAAACATGCAACCACACAACACTTACTGCGTTGGTTTGCGGGAAAAGGGGATTCCACAGCAGGGACCAACCACAGCCTCTCTACCAGAATACCCTCCTGTGATGGTTTACGGGAATGTTACTTCCTCGCCAGTGACCCTCAACCCAGTTGTGTGTGTGTCTGTGGTGGTCACTGGCGAGGAAGTAACATTCCCGTAAACCATCACAGGAGGGTATTCTGGTAGAGAGGCTGTGGTTGGTCCCTGCAGTGGAATCCCCTTTTCCCGCAAACCAACGCAGTAAGTGTTGTGTGGTTTCATGTTTGACGAGTGGTGCCATTTTTACGGCCATTGGAGAATCTTTTAATTTTTGCTATCTTGAGAGGACGTAGAGCTCAGTTTCCTTTGATTTAACTATGTCCTTGGCAATCTCAGCCAATTATAGAGTCAGTACATTTTCAGTTCTGACACATCTGTCCCACGGACTTTTGTTGTTGTTCGCTATGTCATTATGTAATTTTTTGCCACTGTTTTTGAGAGTTTCACAGCATTGGGCCGCTTTTTTTCTGATGACGGGTCTTAAGTTTTTGAGGAGATGATAGCGGAAATTAAGGGGACTGTCTACCACGTCCGAAAACGCATTCGCAGACGTCTACGCACTTTCATTTTATTACTCTACTTTGCTACTTGAAGTACACGTGTTTGCCTAGGTCTGTGGAATGAGGATTCATCTTTAAAATTAGTGTCGCAATTTTTCGCATTCTCCTTTCTACATAACTCTTTCGACCGCGTAAAAAACTTGAATTTGTCGAAAATCAGGTGATCGCCATGACCCGTATGACGTATCTTTCCTAATATCTTTTCCCTCACTTTAAATGGGAATTCTTCACCCCTATGGATGATCATCAAATTGTTGAAAATTGTGAACTATTACGTCACACCGAACATTCTCGTTAAGTTATGAAACGTATTTTCCATGGTTCCATGAGTGGCGCTGTTGTGGGTTTCTGGGGTGGGTAATGGAGGGGAAGGCGAAGATCATTCCGCGACTGTAACAGAAGGCGGAACATAAAATGTGTTTACGGCTGAGGTACACAGCCTACTTTAGTCCATTTTTACCATAGAATGAGAACAGCATAATCTACATCCACATACTACCCTGCGAGTCGCCGCATGGGCGTGGGGCAGGGGATGTTAGGTCACCAGCCGCGTAAAGATGTAAGGGATAAGATGCAGGGAGGTGAAATGGTGACGTGTATTACGGAAGTGTATTTAGTGGAGATTATTTCATACTGTGGTCGCTAATTGTGCGCGGAAAGACAGAGAATTTGTGCCTATCTGTTCGGCAATATTTCTCTCTAATTTTATCGCTTTTGTCAGACCGAGATATATGGTGAGGCGTCATGATAATATCCTCTGTGTCACTCTGAAACACACCAGTTCTGGATTTCTCAAGCAACCAAAGCCTATGCGAGTAACCTTCGAGTCTCTATGGGCTCCCACCTTAATCCCTCTAAAAGTTGTGAGACACTATATGTACGCTCGTAGCAGTTTTTAACGAAACGCACAGCTTTTCTTAGTATTTCATAAATTTTTTTGGTTAAATCTTTATAACCAGGGTCCCAAATACTCGCGGCATATTTGAAGTGTGGCCTAACCAGAGCGAAATAGGATCTCTCTTTGACTTTTCAATCCGAAGACCTTCCTATTATACGCTAAACAAAACCTAGTTTCTTTAATGCTGTGCCGCATATGTTTTGTATGTGTGTTCCAAGCGATAACTCAGAAGTTTAATTAAGAATTCAAGGAAAAATATACATTACTGCGTCCACGGAACTATCAAGCAACCATCATGGCTGGGAAAAAATTCAAATGTTTTGACTCGTTACTCAAGATCCCATCAGATTTTAATATGATGTGGTAGAAGCACGCGGAGCAATTTATCGATAAATGCGGTTGAATGGGGTAGATCTCCGTATGAAGAAACTAAGTAAGGAATCCTGCCAGTAATAGTGGAGAGAATATGGCTAGACTTTGAGTGGACGCCTAAAAATAAAATACAATAAGTAGAAATGGAGGGGATTAGATGAAGAGTTAGCACATACACGTTAGAAAAGATAACAAATAATGACATCATAAAAATTATGTACTTGAAGGTATTAGGGTTACAAAGACTCGAGAACGAGCTCCCAAATGGTGCGGACATACCAAAAAATGAAAGGGGAAATATGCAGATCGTGGGCATTGGTCTTCACCAGGAGAAAGACAGATTCGAGGCCTGGAAACTGATAAGAAGAGATGGTAAAAAAATAATATAAATCGATTAATCAGCCACTTGATGAATTATATAAAAGCCGATTAATCATTCAATTAACTGGTTACTATCATATGAATAATCGATTAATTAATGAGAAAAATCGATTACTTCCACCGAACGATTAATTTTTGACGTCTCTAATGATAAGTACCAGAAAATAAAGGAAAGATTAAAAATGAGTTTCAAACAGCATGATATGCTGAAATTTTCGGACTCGATAAGTAATTCCTTGGTAAACCTAGACAATATGAGTACAGGAATGATTCAATAATGACATTATAAAGGTTATTTTAAATCATAATTCTGCTGAAAATTTTTCCGATTAAAAATTATTTGATCGCGATTTATATTTAGATTGAAAAACAAACCTAAGTAGCTTAATAGGAGTCTTACGCAGAACCCTCCGCGGGAAGATTCATAGGGAAATCGTATTTTGGCAATTTTTGATGCACGGTATACTTCAAAAAGTCTAAACTTTTAAGATAAGTTTTAGTAATTAAAACAAATGGAGAAATCGTTGAGTGGTGTGGCCATTCAAAGGCCAAGCGTCTGCCTTGACATTACTTTTTATCGCATGAACCGGCATCAGTTTCGCGAAAATATCTTCAATATAATAAACAACGCAAATATGAAGTGAAAATATCCATTTCATTGTTAAGGCTCTCTATGGATCAGAAGCATGGACCATTGAAAAAGTTGACTAGAAAAGACTAGAAGGCTTCGAAATCTGGTGCTGGAGTAGGATTCTGAAGATAAAATGGAGGGACAAAATAAGAAATGATGAAGTGTACAGAAGAGTAGAAGAGGAAAGGACCGTGTGGTATACCATAGAGATAGGAAGAACAAGATGGATTGGACACACCTGGAGACACAATGGGTTTGTGAAGAACAAAATTGAAGGTAGAATAGGGGGAAAAGTCCCCAGCGGAAGACCCAGGAATAAGTTCATGGACCGGCTAAAGAGGAAAGGACATAGGAAGAGATACCAGGAGGTGAATGAACTAGCATTTCATAGGGAAGGGTGTAGGGCAGCAGTCAACCAATCTTAGCAGTGAACGACCAATGATAATGATGCATTTGAATAAACCGATGAATGACAGCTGTAAGCTTTAAAGGGAAAACAAATATGCAAATTTTCAAGAGACTTTGCGGCTCATCCATGGAGGGGGTTGGTGTGTTGGTAACCGTACCAATCTCCGCTGAAGTTGGAGATCATTTCGGTGAATACTATCGAGCCCTACTGAGTAAAGTGTGGAGAGCACATTAAGGAAAGGTCTTTTTGGATTGGACTTTGAATTAACGTGATTTGAGCTAAATATCATATCACTTAGAAATCAATGAATTTGGTCTCATTTTAAAGAGAAATATCTCACCTTTATGAAGATACCAAAATATCAGCCCCTTACCGGACTACTTCCCGAGATTTTCGGCGAAAAATGCCAGCCCTTTTAAATGGGAAATGCTACATCTATTTACTCCACAGGGAATTTTTTTTTAAAAAAAGGAATTTATAACATGCCGTCAAAAAAAGGAATTTATAGCATGCCGTCATAAAATTAAGTGTATAGTTTGAATGTTTTCTCGACTATTTTTGAAAATAAATAATATTTTCACCGCAGTAATATTTTCAGAATTGTAATTCCGTTGAGAAGGAGTTTTATACGTACCCCGTGAAAAAAATTAGTCAAATTCAAGACTTATGAAGATATTTTTATTTAACTACTAAGAATTTCTGTCACGTACAAGTATAGTATTGCACCATTAATAATGCCATAATTAAGCACGCTTCCTATAGGTGAAGAAATTAAAACGTGTCATTGGAATACGGTCTCCATTATGACTAGGAAACTATCTCGCTCGGGCTACCTTAACCCTCTATGGACGAGCGAGTTAAATTTGTTTCTTTTCAACATCATTGAAATATCTGCTTTCAAAGAGGCTTTTCCATTTAGTTGCTCTGCTATACAGAATTGTAACGCTTCGGATTAAGAGTATGGAAAGTTGCATATCTTTCGGCAGTTCTTCAACCAATTTGAATAGATGAATGTGTGACGCTATTCACTGACGTTGGCATGCCTGGTGGAGTTCTGAAATGAATACTTTTAGCTGTTACATGAAGAATAAATTGGGAAAGTTTAAAAAAGGTACATTATGAAGGTAATGTAGAGATATACCTTGCATAAATATTCTTATGAAAAGTATCATTTTAAATTAAATATACACAATACAAATACGTCACATTTCAAAATAAACGTTATTATAAAATAAATTGCAATTTTTTGGAAAAATGATTAAATGATTAAACTTTTTAAAAACTAATATAGTAGCAGTATATTTTTCATGCTGATGTTTCATCATTCCGTCCATACAGGGTTAAGGCCCTCTCGGCGTCCCTCTCTGAGGCTAGCATGCCGGTACCGCCGCCAGGTTTCCCACCACCCTTTCGCCGCTCCCCATGAACTCCCACTTTTACCAACCTACTCGCCAATCCTAATTGACCTCAGTTGACGTCCGCCCATGCAAATGACCAACCGACCGAGATTCGCCCGTGCCGTAAAAAACGCGACCATTATCCAAGTTGAAGGCAACGCGAGACCGTCTTGTCAGTCAAACTCTTCCGAGGGATAAAACGTCTCAGTCCATTTACGACGCGAAGGTGAAGTCTCGAAACCTTGCCTCGCCTTAAGCGGAGCAATCGGTCGGTCGAGCGCATTACGCGAGTTGTTACGTGGATCGTTACGCGTGCACACGTGCGGTTTTCGGACGAGAGAGGCGAAGCACAGCCCCTCGGGTCTGATTGCGAGAGGCGTTTCGAGGCACGCAAGAATCGCTCGTTGTGAAATGCGCGGCTAAAGGTTAATCATCCCCACGCACTGGAGGAAAACGTGCTGAGGAGAACACGAATAATTCTGACTAGGTGAGAAACGCTTCACCACGTAGGCATGAACTACTCCTTCGGTAAAAATCGCGAAAGTGAAAATGTTTACAAAGCGGTACCAAGATAGCTTAGGAGCAACTTTCCAGTATTATTTTTCGATGAAATATACTGTATAGTCTGGCCTCAGGATTACTTATTCCAGATTTAAATTCAATTTGAATGTAACCCCTTTAAAGTACACATTATGAACAGATATGAAAATAAAAAAGTTTCCAGGCTTGTTTTATTGTAATTGTCTCACTGATCTTAAAAAAAGAGTCGCTTTGATAGTTCCTTTCCTCTATTTTGTTGTCTTGGTTTGCTCCCCTTAAGACATTTATTTATTTATGAAGTTTTACGTCGTTTTTACATAAGAAGTGGTAATACTGGGATATTATTGTACAATCCTTCTCCATAAATCCTACGTAAAGGACGCATTCCCTTACCCAAGATGAACCCGACGTAATTAAAACAATGTTTCTTGTACATAGGACCGAAAGTGTAAAATTTATTACCTGGTTCATGTTCTAATTAAAACCCTAGGACACAATCATGAGAAATACACGACATTGGTTGCTAAAAGGTAGTTGGTTTTTCTAAAGAAAGTCTAAAGGATGTTTTCTGTAATATTAATTGACACATGTACTGTAATTTCAAAATGCTGTATTTCCATTACATTTGATATGAGTTCAGGGTAATAACATTGTATTCGGAGGTAGTACAATTTTTTCCAAAAAAATTCACTCTTGGGGTCAGGGCAAACGAAAAGAACTCACTACTTAAAAGGTTAATAATAAGAATCGTAAATAACGAAACTTACATATTTTGCACATTATAAAACTGGTCTATAAGGAAATGATAGGCATCATTGTATCCATTAAATATTATTCTCTCATGCTTGACGGCGGGGTTTCTGTGAAAAGCACGCTAATTAGAGCAAGATATAAAATGTGGTGGAATGAATGATCATCAGACATTCAGATAGGAGGCAATATTTTTTTTGTTTGAAGTATCCATCACGGGATTACGGAAAACAACATAGGGAATTCGTTATTTAAGTTTTCTTCTTACGTACGAGTTACAGAAAATAGAATAGGTACATGGAATTATTCCTGAACAAGGGATTCTAATATGATAACGGTTCATTTTTCCAAACTAAATCATTATTGCCAAAGAATCGCTAATTACGAAACATAAATTTTGCACGTTATAAAATACGCCGATAATAAAATACAAGTTGTCTTCCCGTTCATTAAATCAAATATCGTCGTTCTTAACGGGGAACTTCTCGTGCGAGTACATTTCATGACGGTGGTTACCATGAGTTTCAATTAAATGCTCTTTCTTGTTTCAAGAATATCGATACAATGTAGGGTCAATCTATTCTACTTGACTACTTTTTTGATAATTCAAATCATTACTGCTCCCTGAACAACATTACAAATAACAGATAAATCATACTTTTGTGACGTTTATGCAATGCTGGAGTTAATCTCAAGGTGATAACGACTTCGCACAGGAGTGTTAATATTTGTGATAATGTTCTTCATAAAGAAGACCACACGAGACTCTAGAGACGCAATCACAATCAAAGTAACTTGGCTCCTTAAACATTTCTTACATTTTGTAGTTATGCCTACTAGGCTTGTGATTTTGATATCTAATAATAAACTATTAGAGATGTAAATTAAATAATTCCAGAGGAACTTTCTTTGCAAACTCAAATAAAAATCGATCCGGGTTACAACGACCAATAGTCATCTTTAGATCGCCGTCACTAAGTAAAGCCTCGAACGCGGAAGGGCTGGGGGGGCCTTAGGGGACTCTGAGGGCTTTTTAATATAGCCTATATATTACCCACAGAAATATTTTCTATCTACATGCCAAATTTCAGCTCAATCAGTCCAGTAGTTTTTGCGTGATTGAGTAACAAACATCCAAACATACAAACTTTCACATTTATACTATTAGTAGGATTATAAGAATCATTCATTACGTAACTTAAAAATTTTGCGCATTACTAAAAACGTCTATAAGGAAAATATATGCTTCATTTCATACATTCAGCAGGGAAGGCAAGATCATATTCGATCTTATCAAGTGAAGCTTAGTCAAATTAACATATATATATAAAACGCATTTCAGCTAATCTAACACTCTTTAACAAGATATAGGCATTTATAACATGTTCACACTTAATTGCTTATCTCATGAAGCTTTTATCGAGAACTTACTGAGAAGTTAAGCTTCATCGACGCGACTATAAACACACTTGTGAACTATCTTTGATCCCGTATCACCTTGTCAAGAGATCGATTACCGCATACGAATTCGATTAGTTGTCTTTAAGGTAATGAAGGGAGGAGGATAGACAGTGAGTGGACTCAGGTCCTGCGACAGGCTAGGTAATGATTACTTAAGGATTTTATAACGATATTTATTTTCTTAATCGATCTACATATCTTCATTTACAACAATTAAATTGAACTACTAAAATCAAGGAAACTTGAGCTCTACGGCCTCGTAATTTAACAAATTCAGGTAAAAAAAATCCTCCAATGGCCGCAATTATTGGCACCACTCGTCAAAATAAAGAAAAATAATATTTGCTGTGTTGGCTTAACGGAAACGTCAGTGACCAACCAGAAAAACCTCTCAACCAGAAAAATCCCTCTGTGATGGTTAACGGAAATGTTAATTCCTCGCCAGTGACCACTTACAGGCACACACTAAACCGAAAATGGGATCCTTCACAGGGCTAAAGTTCAGGATGCTTGGGTTATTAATTCCCGGAAACGTTCACAGATAGTGGGTTCGTGGTTATAACACAGGCATCCTAAACGGGGTCTCTTAAACCCTGTGAAAGATCCCATTTTGGGTTGAGTGTGTGTGTCTGTGAGTGGTCACTGGCGAGGAATTAACATTTCCGTAAACCGTCACAGAGAGGTTCTCTGGTTGAGAGGCTGTGGTTGGTCACTGACGCTTCTGTTAAGCCAACACAGCAAATATTATTTTTCTTTCTTTTGATGAGTGGTGCCAATAGTTAAGGTCATTGGAGACATTGTTCACCTAAATTTGTTAACTAGAACTATTTATTGATTGGCTACCTTATCCGTTATGTCTGAACATCAAACGTCTTCTATGGGCTCATGATTAATTTTCAGGGGCATCTGCCATCAAACCAACCAAAAGAGTGTCCCAGTACATTTGATAGCGAAGCCAGAGGTACATTCCGATAGAAATTTTGAATTACAGTCATTTGCCATATTTCTGTCCCTAATATTATTAATTTCAATTAGGTACTCGAGATGAATGTGCTAAATTTTACGCAAATTACCCGCCAAAAAGGAAAAATATGCATTAAAAGTTTTTGATGCTTACACGTTCAAATTGGAGGGTGCCGTATTTCCAGCAAAACCATACACAGAAACGGCCGAAAGGAGGCAATATTAAACATTAAAGAGATATTTACATAACAATAGAAATCATAATAATTCCATATAAATACCACACGAGGCATTTTGTATAGAACTTGATATTAAAAAAAAACAAATATTTTCAAGCTTAACTTTGAGGAATATACTCATTACCATGCCAAAGAAAATAAATTATCGATTGCATTTATTTGGCGCATCGATAAAATAAAACTTAAAACTGGATCAATACAATTCATAATTTCTTTCCCTTTATTGTGATAATTTTATAAGTTATACATGCACTAAAAGAGAAAATAATAGCTGATCCACGATCTTTATCTTATCGTAATATGCGGAGCACTTAATAAATATAGATTGGATAAAATATCTCTTTATATTACATTTAAATATTTCCTTGTTCAATAGCTACTGTTAATAGTATTCTTTACCATAATGCGTGTAGGCATGAAAAAACTGTTAAAAAATAGAATGGGATGTTTGACGGAAGATGAGAAGCGTTCTCTTTTGTGATTCTTAGTTGAAAAAATGGAGTTATACGTCGCATTCCTAAATTTGGTTGAAAAGATAAATCCAGCGGTGATACACTATTCCTATATAATTTCTCAATAACATATTGCGAATGTCTCAATCTATATTATCGGGCCTGAGCTTCGTCTCGGAGAAAATTAGTCGTCAAGATAATACAATAAATCGTATTTTTCACCGATAAACCCTTTAATATCTGGATAAACGATTCTACTTCTCTAATTCAAAAACAATTTCTATAAGTAAATATGTAGTCTTCCCAAAACTTTCCGATAAAAATCTATTTTCACAGTAAATATATGAAGGAGATAAAGCGGCTGAAAGGGACAAGAGAAAGCAAGAGAACGTTTGATCTTAGCAAGTGAAGCATTATCAAGTTAAAATATATAAGACGCTATTTATCTCAACTACCACTTCCAAACAAGAGAGAGGCATTTGTAATATAGTTACACCTTACTTCTTATCTCATCAAGCTTTTATCGAGTGCTTACGGAGATGTTAAACTTTACCGACGCGACTATAACCACACTTGTTTTCTATTTTTGATCCCGTATCATCTTGTTGAGAAATCGATTACCGCATACAAGTCCGATCATTTGTCCTAAAGCTAATGAGTGGAGGATCAAGGACAGCCAGTGGACTCAAGTCATGCGACAGGCAGGATAGGATTACTTAAGGTGCGAAGGTCATCTAGATTCTCCGGCTTCCTTCAATCTATTTTTGGAGGTAATCAGAAAGAAATTGATATCTGCAGCGTTATCATCTATTTAGAGGTCGGTAATTTTTAGAAGGTAGGGATTGAACCTCAATAACACACTATGAAGATAAAAATGCAGTCCATAACGAAAGTTATTTCGTCAGAATGTTTACATATGGTTGCACGTACGGTAGTTAGATAATTTTGATGCGCAAAAACTTTGATGAAGATAATTATTTATATATCCCATAAGACATTTAAGGATTGAGTAAATTTGATAAGGCATACTTCGAGAGACTTGATTACGGAGACTTGAGTAAGAGTGTAGAGAAAAGAATAGCCAAGAGTCTCTTATTATTTTTTAATTGCAAAGGTAGAGAATGCAGAAAATCACAACACATTCGACAGTGAATCTGAACGGAAAATACTAATTTTAGGTTTGTAAAAAAAATTGAGGGTCACACAACCCATTTTTTACATCTATTACAATTGCATAAAAAATTACATTAAGAAATACAATATACAAAGTAATGGTGGAAACACAGTGAAGAAATATTACAGGAACAAATTGCAGAGCCAATTGCAAAAGCATGACCAAGAAATTGTATAAATTATGCATATTTTATGGAAAAATCAGTAGTCATATACTTTAGTTCCGTTAAGCCATTAAGGGCTGGTCAGCAGTTGCCTTTTTGTTAAAAATTTTATGGATTGAGGCGTTGTTTTAATTATTAAATCATTCTTTTTTTCTGCTACCTTACTACACTTATGCTTGAAGTTATTTCATTTTAAAATCGTCATAAATGACAGGGGCGTCCAACGGAAGACGGATAGTACTCTGTCAATATATTCTTATTCCCATACCTTTCACTTCCAGTTACATATCACGTGATTTTCCAAGATTCCATGGATCTCCATTGAAAAACTGGTATTCTACATCTTACTTCTAGACTTGGTAAAAAGAGCACTCCAGCGCAGACCCAATATCATAACATAAAAATTTTGCAAAAGTCGATGAATTCCATGTCGAAATGAGTCGAATGAGTCGAAAAAAAATTGATGAATTCCATGAGTAATCGAATGAGAATTCAACAATAAATTCTCTGACGCAATAAAATTTTAATTTAGACTTTCTAATGAAAAATATCAATTCCGAGGTATTTATGCAATGAATGGAAAAAAGAGACTTGTAAGTATTTATCACACTTTTACTAAGTAATTTATTCGCTCCCGATTTCAATCTGCGCAGCCATTCAGAGAATATGCGTTATCTATGGCGTATTCAATTAATTTCCTCTCTACAATGATTCTCTAAAGAAGTGTTATAATTATTTCACTCATTAACTATCTTTGTAAAATCAAGTCAGTGTTTACATATTAGTGAAAACAACTCACCTCTGATGTCTTTCTTTCAGCGGACTACATCAAAGTGTGCAAGAAGAGCGATCCGAAGTCAAACCAGTGCATTCTCAACTCAATTCTGGAGCTGCGACCTAAGCTTCTCAAGGGTGAGTCTTATATGAAGGGTAAAGCTTAATTTTTATACCTCATAGAGACTTAATTCTATGTCTGCACTGATATTTCTTCTGGAATCATGTGGTGTATTCCTCTGCAGTTGAAGTGGCCGAGAGTTACAAAGAATACATGTTTCCTACGTCATAAAATACGAGATTTTTTATAATTTGGTCACATCATTCATGAAGGCGGATTGTGGCTAACGGTTTTCTGCAATTAGAAAAATTGCATCAAATTTCTTCCCTAAGGAAATTGAAGCAGCAGTATTTGAATTCATTAAGTAAGATTGATAAATCTAGCATCAAGGGGTTGGTGATAGGCAGAGAATTGAGAAAAGGTATCTCGTTCATAAATCTCTCTCTGCAAGGTACTCTATACTCGCCGCGTAATCAAAATCGGCTTAGTCAGAGCGTTGTAGTTTCACCTCTTCGATTTTTTCATCCAGGAACCATCCAACTAGATGCTTAATAACTCCTAGTCTCTGGCAAACAGCCTCGCACATTTTTCTCCCATGTTTAATCCAAGTTAGGTCTGAATATTCGGTGATTCTCATGTATTCGCCTACTTCCCATACATTTATATATATCCTCCCTCTCTCCCAGACTCATCAATATGGCGCTGGCGAGTGATATTCCTAAAATATTTGTACTGCCTGGATTAATTCCTGAGGTTATATTCGTGCTCCAACTCAAGAATCCAAGAGTCGCTGTATGCGACGGACGATAGGGGTTGACGAGAACTATAAAGAGAAGAGACGCTTTGACCAGAATTGGTCCGAATTGACCCTCCATGGGTGGTCCCCGACTCGAGGACGTACTTCGGCAGACCGCACGGCGTCAACCCGTAAAGTGAGCCAGAGAGATACCTAATCCCAAATAATTGGGCAACGGGCTCTCTCGGTCCACAAACATGTGCGGTAGGTCTTTCGCGAAAGCGAGACCGACGGCTACTCGTCACAGTTGTTTGGGGTAACCAAACCAATACGAGCACTTCGGGGAGGCGGAGGCCCAATTGAGGTCCTTTTGACCTCAATCCACCTCATTGATGTCGCCCTCGAAGGGGCTGTGGTTTAGCTAACCTTCCCTTCCCATCCTTTCCTCCCACCTCTTACTTGCCCCGGGCATAAGCGAGAGCCTGACACCAGGGCGGAAGTTGTAATCCTGCGGCGATAGCCGAAACACGTGTATGCGACGGACAGATCATTTTGGGGTGGAAAAGATGGAGCCCCGATGAAGTAAATGAGGCGGAAGCTTTCGATAACATTAATGTCAGCGTGAAATTGAGCCTTAGTGACATATATATGGGAAAACAAAAACGCAAGCTTTCTCCCTCCAATCCCTAATGCAATTATAGCGATTCCACCTATCACACGCATTAAGAAATGTTTGTAAGTGATACTTATTAAACTTAATCAGGATCCACGACTTAAAGAGACATTTTCGGATGCACAAGTAAACAGAATCTTTTATATTTTCTCAGATGATTTGAAAATACGCTGAGAAGCTGATAGTCTAGATAGTTCCAGCTAGAAGCATCCTCAGGACGCCTTTGCGTCGAAACTAGTTGTACGATTGAAAATTATCATCATCATCAAGTAGCAACTCCAGTGTCCCGGGTGTTGTCTATCAGCCTCTTCCAACTTCTCT
Organism: Ceriagrion tenellum; assembly: GCA_963169105.1. Classification (NCBI taxonomy): domain Eukaryota; kingdom Metazoa; phylum Arthropoda; class Insecta; order Odonata; family Coenagrionidae; genus Ceriagrion; species Ceriagrion tenellum. Next base: position 43,978,976 of record OY720637.1, read on the forward strand.
TATCTTGGTATGTTTGTTGACATTGGACTTCCTCCCAAGAGCTCCCTCTCAGTTGGATGTCTTGTTTCAGTTGGTCGATCCACTTCCTTCTTGGTCCGCCCACTCTTCTCTTCCCTGGTATTTCCTTTTCCAGCCATACCTTAGCTACTCTGCTCTGTTCCATCCTCATCACATGACCATACCATCCCAGTCTGGATCTCTTGACGTTTTCAATTAATGATATTTTGCATCCAACCTGTTTTCTAATGTCTTCATTTTTTGCCTGTCAAGTCTTATCTTTTGTACCATCGTCCTTAGGAATTTCATTTCGTTGGCTTGTATTCTGCCGATGTCTCTACTTGATAGTGTACGAGTTTCAAGGCTATATGATATGCTAGGTATGAAGTAAGACTTATACATGGTCATTTTAGCAGCTCTTGGTATTTTTTGGTCCCAAAGAAGACTCCTTACTTGGTGGTAAAAACTTGACGCTTTATTCAACCTGTTAGTAATTTCCCAAGAATCTAAACCATCCTGTGAAATTACACTACCTAGGTAAGGGAACTGTTCCACTCATTGCAATATTTCATTCTCGAGTTTTAAAGTTATATTATTCTGTACTTTGCCAAGAGCCAGTATTTATGTCTTACTTTTACTGACTTTCAGGTGTAAGTTTATGAAATTTTTGTACCATCGAATCAAATTTTCCTGGACTTCAGTTTCACTGCATCCCCAAAGTACCACATCATCTGCAAATGCCAGAGCATTGAACTCTGTACTCTTCTCACTTTTTATTTGCTTCATCACTTCATCCATTACGACATTCCGATCGACGATGATCCATTACGATCGAAAATAAATAGTAGAAAAATACAAAGTGTTCATTACGTCATGATTGTTTTCCACGAGGTCGCGCCTGAATTCACCGAAGTTATTCGTTGTTTACATTTTAAATCTCCGCCTGCTGTCATGAGACCAAGGTTCCAACGGATGTGATGAGAATCTATCGTAGAATCGATATGCTACATGCAGGCAAAATAGAAACCAGTCTATTTTCCTTGCAAGTAGCAACCGCGGTCGATAACCGCCACTATCGACCATTACTACCATTGAAGTTCGTGCTTACACATCGAAGTGTCGCTTGTAAGCGACTTCCGAGGCTACTGTCATGAAAGTGACTTCTATGTGTAAACCCACCTTTAGACATAGTTCTACAATGGTTGCTGGCTGATCAGTTGTAGGGAGGAGTATTTCAATACAGTCAACTGTTACATAAAAAGCACACATAAATGTATCACAATCGGTAAAAGTATATCAATACAATCAACAGTTTCACAAAAAGTACACATAAATCTGAGTCGTGGAAAGTGAAAATGGATTGCTGTTCAGGAAATCGATTACACGGGAGTCGAGTGGAGAATCGAATGATTGAAGGCAATGGCAGAAGAGAAAAAGAGGTCGGGATAACTTCCGCCATGCATAATAGACATGAGCCAGACACTAGTTTGTGCTATGAAAACAAAAACTTAGAACGCATGACGCGAATCCCTCTAGGGGATGGATCGGGCGCCAAGCGAGAAAACAAAAACACATCTCGATGGAATTCGCGCGTCGCAGCGAGCTTTCGAATAGAACGCAAGGCGATGTTCTGCGACTATTCGACGAGCGTTACGTACTCACGGAAGTGAAAATTCGAAGGCTAGAATCGAGGAATCAGTCATTAGCTTGCTTTCTCCATTCAAAGAACTCCCCCCAATCTCTTTTCATGAGCTGTGTCCAATTAGAAAAATATGAGCCTAATATGAGCCCTGGTAGCACAACGAGGGTTGAATATACGCAGCGTGAAACGTATGTATTCCTATATTTTTTTCCAGAGATTCAACTTTGACTTCCTCGCATTCACACACGTTACAACTTAACGTAATGAAGAAGGCGACGAAATTTAACACTTTGAGTGCCAAGGACTTATTGATACGTCCTCCTATATTTTCTAAGGAGGAAGATGGACGAACTAAGATTTCCATGGAATATCATTCTTGTACGGCAGTTGGACGTAAGGGTATAGCTACAGTCTTTCTGGTAGGCGTGCATATGACCACCTAGTCCCTAAATAAATTTTAATTGTAAATAAAAGTTCCTTGACCTAGCTTTAAAAGAGTTCAATTTCACAATCCAGGCACCAGGTAGGTAAGTGGGTAAAATCCTCAGTTTTTCTGAGTGGACCTTAAATTGAAAGTCCAGCACGCAAAGTGCTAATACACCGCTGGAGGTCAAAGAATAAATATTAAAAAGCTAAAGGGATAGTTTGTTACTCCACATGGTATTACGTCAATCAAATTTTCTGGGTAGAACAACGGAGAGAAAGGGGCACATAAATAATGGTATCAGAAGGAGAATAGCGTAAGCCTAGAAGGCGCCGACAAATTGGAGAGAGAATGAATGATGGTGACCTTGTGTAAAAATGTAACGATAAGTTTGATGACAAGTCGAAGTTTAGTGTTCATCCATCGGTCGTTCAATCCTAAGATTGATTGACCGCAGCCCTCCACTCTTCCCTATCTAATGCTAGTTCCCTTACCTCCTCGCATCGCTTTCTATGTACTTACTACTTTTCTCTTCATTTGGTCCATGAACTTGTTCCTTGGTCTTCTTCTGGGGGCTTTTCCCTCCATTTTTACTTCAATTATCTTCTCCACAAATCCACTGTCTCAGGGTGTGTCCAATCCATCTTGTTCTTCTTTTCTGTATAGTGTACCACATGGTCCTTTCCTCCTGTACTCTTCTGTGCACTTCATCATGTCTTATTTTGTCCGTCCATTTGATCTTCAGCATCCTCCTCCAGCACCGGGTTTCGAAGGTTCATGGTCTTTTCTGGTCAGCTTTTCCAATGGTCGATGTTTTCGATCCACAGAATGCCACTATCCAGATGAATATTTTCACATACTGTTTCCTGGTATGTAGTCCTATCTTCTTTGAGCACAGCAGTTGTCTTTTTCTCATGAACGTCTTCTTGGATTGGGCTATTCTCCACTTGACGTCCGTTGAACTTCTTCCGTCCAATATGATGTTACTTCCGAGATAAGTGAAGGAATACACTTACTCTAACTTCTCTCCTCTCCAGGTGACTTCTTTATTCAGCTTCTCTCTTTCTAATACTTGGATCTTAGTCTTCGTCTTATTTATTTTCATGTTGTATTCTTAGAGAACTTGGTCCATTACGTTTAGTAACCTCTGAAGATCGTGCGGTGGAATGTAGAAATATGAGCTTGGATGGAAGAGGAAACGACGGATGGAAAGAAATACGTACATGGAAGTGGTTGGCATAATGGGTGAGGATAGGGAGATGCACGAGGATACGAGGAGAGGGAAGAGTAGGCGTCAGAAATGAGTGAACCATGGCGAGGGATGCAGAAGGCTGGTAAAGACTGATGTTGGTTAAGAAGGAAAGGAAGAGAATTGGCTTTATGGATGAGATGAAAACGTATGCCGATCAGAAAAATGAAAGCGTATGGAGGCCAAAAACCTTAGCTGTAACATTAGTATCAGCATTCCTACATTCGAATAAAATACGATGTTCACAAACCTTGCGGTACACCATCACAAATATTTTTTGACGTAATGAAGCTTTTATAATGCCTCAGATTGATAAACACACTCCACCACGACCCGGGTTTCAATGTCTAAGCATCACAAGGTCAATAAATATTCCTACTTGCATTTGAACGAACCTTAAATGGTTGCCTCTAATAATAACAATTTCAAATTTCCTCCACGGCCAGCGCACACCTATCCTCCCGCCTCCGTCCGGCTTCCATCCGGCTTCCATCCGGCTTCTGTCCGCTTCCTACAGATTTTTCCGAGGGGTGCGCATACTACGCGGTCCGCCAAAACCGAACGACAATGGACTAGTGCCCGCGGTCTCCGGGAAGAGACGGACGGAAGCCTGCGCATACTATTTCTCCCGGCTTCCGTCCGCCTCCGACCGCCCGTCCGCATCCGTCAAATATTCTTGACCGAGAATTCCGGGCGGAGCAGACAGAGACGGACGGAGGCGGACGGAAGCCTGGAGGAATAGTATGCACCAACTCGCGGAATAACCCGTATTTCAATTAGCCATATATTTTGGGAGGGAGGAAGCGGACGGAGGCGGGAGGATAAATGTGCGCTGGGATTTACACATTCAGAAGCTCATTTACTCTATGTATTTTTTCAATTATTCGACCGGAAAAGGTAGGTTTTGATGAAAGTCAGAGATTCTCCTCCCGGTTTTCTAAACTTTCAGGAGCCTAACTACCTCTAATATTTCCATTTTCACCTGACCATACAATTTATCCTTCTTCATCCTGTCCATGAAACCTTTTCTCTTTCTTCATCTTCCCCGCTTGCCCAACATCCCTCCCCGAGGCAATTTCCCTCTATCACTCTATTGGGCAACCCATCGTCCCTTATTACATCCTCCAGCCACCTACTCTGCCGATCTCGAATTTCATTCAAAGTTTCACATCCTTGCCCAACATCTCAAGCACTTCCTCGTTAGTCTCTTCCTTTCCGTCTACCTCACCTTCTCCATCCTTCTCAACGCCCACATCTCAAATGCCTGCAGCCTATTCTCGTCCTCCTTTCTGAGGGTCCACGTTTCTGCACTGTACAACGCCACGCTCCGTATCAAGTTCTTCGCCAGCCTCTTCTACACAACCTTACCCAATGTCCCCGTCATCAACTCCCATCTATTAAACGCCTCTTTATCTAGCGCTCTTCTCTTCCATGTCTTTGCTACTATGCCCGTTTTCCTTAGGTGCACTGTCTGAGTAATTAAAATGTTCCACTCGTTCGAGTTTTTGCACTCTAACTTAAATGACCAGACACGCATTCTTTATCCATGAAAACCCCATCACTCTCGTTTTATTCTACACACCGAATATTCCGCACTGAATTTCAAAAGCATTTACTAAAGCTTGTGGACCCTCCGAAGATCGACAAACCAACGCCTGATCGTCCACGAATCTAACCGACTTTATCAGCTGGTCTCCCACTTTGATTTCCTAATCGAGTGCTTCCCACGCATAAATGTTAAAAAGGTGACGTAAGGCGACATAGGTTTACAATAGGAAAGGCGACAACGGGTACCTTTGCCTTGCCCCGCAACACTGATTCACCGTCAGCCACCCTCATTGTGCCATTTGCGCCATATATAAGTTTCGAATTAGTCTCCCGTCTCGCCAATCTATTCCCATTTTCCCGAGTATCTCTGGCAGCTTTTCCCAATTTACTCTATTAAAAGCCTTTTCCGAATCCAAAAAGCAAGCAAAAACATCCTGGTTATACTCTATGTGTCTTTCCACCTCTCTGCGTACAGCTTCTTATATTTATCCATCGCCGTTTTAAATATTCCTTTCGGCAATAATGTTCACTAATTTACGTTCTCAGACATCATATAAGCCCAAGAGCAGCCCTTAAGAATGGTATCTAATCATAGTAGAACAGGTTATTTTCATTTGCGTTCGGTTAATAATTTCTACATGCGTACGAGTAACCAGGGTTGGAAACTGGCAGAGTGAACGGGGCATGATGTACGGATTAATCGAGACGCATCCAGTGGGCCAATCAGCTCTTAATGTGAACAAAAATATGTACCAGTAGCAGAACCAGTTTCACTGCTCATAATCTGTCTTCCTCAAATCAACCGAAACTCAACAAAAAAAGTGACAACCAGCAGCGCAGTCACTTGTTTCGTTGAATATTTCCTTTGGCCTTGAGATGGGTAAATATATTCCAACGCCTGAGCGCGCCTACGCATTATCCAGAGTCGCCATCCTTGTAAGTGAGCAATCAATGCTGAGAGAGGTATGAAAAGAGTAAAAAGGAAAATGAGAACTCGGCAATTCTACAGCATTATGTAAGAATCTTCACCAGTGAAGAAGTTAGTTAATTAGTAAAAATAACTTTTACAGTCCACTGGTCAGTTCACTGATCAATTTATTGCACAAGCCGGATTTCGATTCCTAGTAACATCATCATCAGGTGCTCAATGACGGCTATCGGTCGGAACTTGTGGGAAAGCCGGGTTGCAATCGGTCGGAATCGGTCACAGGTTTCTAACGGCTATCGGTCGGAACTCATCGACGAGTTGGTTTCCAAAAAAAATATCACCAACAGGCTTTGGAACTTTGAATTTCAGGCAATAGCTCACGTGATGAGAAGAACAGGTGGTGTTCCGTCAGATTTTTGGGCAGGTTAACCAATAGAATAACGAATAAGTTTCCAAAAGAACATCTCCGTGGTTCTTTCATCAGAAAATGAAAAATAAAAAGTAGAGGTCAGTTAGCACCTGAAGATGAAGCCAGGCATCGAAATTCAGATTGCGCAATAAATTAATCAGTGAACTGATGAGTGGAGTGTATAAATTATTTTTACTAATTAACGTGGACCTCCACAAAGTTGAACCGAGTTATATTTCATTTACCATTGAAGAAGAATTATATTCCAAGTTTTCTCAGAATAAATATAAATAACCTGAATTTAGATTAGAAAGAAAATCAGTGTTCATTCAGTCTGCTTGTACAGTGCTCGAAGCCCCTCAGTCAATGGTACGAATGTTTTAAAGCAAGTCTTAGCGTAAACTGTGTGAACAGTAGGCAATTTGATATCCCATGAAACAATTTCCTTGCCTGAATCGATACGGAATCGAAACTCCGTTTATGAATTAATGATCCAAATTCACTAATAGCTATGCTTAAATATATTTTTCCTGATTTTTAGCTATTTTTCTGAATTATCTATATGAAAGAAAAAAGTATTAAGCAAACTAATTGTGATTGCATATACACGCATTCGACGCAATTAAATTGTGCCTTGAATGTCTAACATCGATGCCATGTAATTCTATATTTCCTTCAGCTCTCGACAACAAAATGGCCTTACAAATCACTCTCACAGACACCAAGGGATGAAAGTCATTACGAAGATATTATTTGGCTTGACCGGGAATAGAATCCGGATCTTCCGGTCGGGTTTGTCAGCCAGTTACACCACCAAACAATCTTCCTTCAATTAAATTTCATCCCTAAGTGTATATTCTCTCGTGCGAGTGACTTTGTACTGGTACTGGTATCATTTGTACATACAAGGATTGAAAAGTTGAATCTCACAGGTAAATCGTAATACATGCATACCATTTCGAACGACAAAAATAGGACTCGCATTTCTTCCTAGACGCTACTGATAAATTCAGCCTTACTGACAACAATTTTAACAATGACTAGGACAAAAATACTTTATCTCAAAGGGGTCTCCGTGGAATATTTACTTCAAAACATCTTGTATGAAAATATTTTTGATCAAATGTGACACGACTTTTCCAGAACTGGGAGAATCAGAGAGGAATACCAACGCATACTGGTGAGAATAGCTGAGAAAATGCAAAATAGATATTTGCTCGTAGATTGTTGCAGTGCTTATTTTATGGCCTCTGTATTTTCTTTTTCATTACTACGCATAAGTAGGATGGTGAGACTGAACTGATCGAGCGTATTTCCAAAAAGAAAGCCAGCGAAACCATTGTCTCACCAGCCAACTAGCATTGAATGCCGATAGCTTCAGTAGATAGCTAGTTAATTCAAGAATTATTAACTTTCCGATCAGAGGTTGATGAAATGATTGGAACGGGTAATGAGGGAAAAATGGTAGCAAAAGCTCTAGATAGAGGGAAGGATAATGTTTTAGGGGGAGAGGAAAGAGAACAGGCATTATGGACGGGATAAAGAGGGAGAAAAAATTCCGAGCTCCAAATGAAACAAAGATCCACGGCTATGCAAGATAGTAAAGACATTCCTTCTCCTATCAAAACCTACTTTAACAAACAGTAAACCTCTTATAATTATCGTAGACTTAATTTACATGCCACACGCAAGGAAGCGTTAACGAGGCCTATTTATTTCCAAAATTGGAGACATTTCGTCACATATTTGATACAATGATACGGATGGGATATAAAATGACTTTCCATTCAATTCTTTTAAATACACCAGCATGAAAAGTTAATTGTAAGTGCTATAAAAATATATCTGTCGTTGGTATCGAGTAAGAGAATCAAACAGGAAGGACATGATACGTACTTATAACAGCCAAAATAGTGAACCCAGTCATTTTCTTGAATTCGATGGGTAAGCCATATACTATATAGATATGCTAAACATTGTACACCTGACGATGGCTAATCTACTCAAACCGGTTTCTGTTGGAACAAGGAAATGTGTTGTACAACTTTCATTTCACCGCCGACAGCCAGTCCATTATTAACCATACAACATATTTGAATATTTTTTATCGCATGCCTGGCATTTGAATAAAACATTGCAGTACCTGAATCAATGAACGCGCCATTTCCGAGAAGTGGATTGATAAAGTTATAAGATTTTGTCACATCTTGATTGCCCTGCTTTCGTCCTTCCGATGAATAAATATGGTAGCATTTAACGGGCTCCTTGCATTAACTCGGCAAAAAAAGTGTCCTCACAGTTTTGATATTAAATTTCATACATGGATATAGTTCACCATAATAAGATCAATTACCAACAATTAGCGGTGAGTTGGATTGTTTCTGGATCATTGCCGGGTCATGGAAAACAATGTGAATGATGCAGACATCCTCATCGTGCTGAATAACTGAGAAGAGATGTTGAACTATAGCCATTCCTCCAAAAAAAAGCCAAAATATTTTCAAACTTAATGGCAATAGAAGAAAAGCAACATTATACACCATAAAGCATTAATAAAGCAATAGAGACAAGCCTCTCGTGAGCGTTAACTGTCTAGCACGAACTACAAATGTTCCCCAGCGATTGAATTATTCCACTTTCCGAGCAAAGAAAGAGCTTGGTCTTGCTCAGCATAACATTTCGGCTTCCTAATACGGGACGTAAAAAAACTTTTATCAAGAAGCGAGCTTGAAACGACAGATTTCGCCGAGACGGTACAATGCCAAGCGTATGCCAGCAAAGTTTTCTTCGGTCGTAACCATCGACGGTCAAGGAATCAATCGTTCCCGCGACCTAGTAATTTCCCAATTTGAATGAAGAGAGTGGAATTGGACACAGAGACGATGAGTTCACTTTGTCACAAGGCCTACAACTGACCGTAGTAGTACAATCACATCTTCTTGCATAACATTTTATCTTTATATAAACCCACCGACCTCATTTTCTTTATATCACATGTATAATGACAGAGATCGCTTATTCGAGGAGTAAATGGCCAAAGCTGACGATCAATGCGTTTACCAATCAATCTCAGATCAACCTGAACTCGGAACGATCTGAAAATTCCAAGCGAGCCGACTCAGATCGCCTGAATTTCCAAGATGAACTGAAAATATCGATATTGAACAATCGAATCAATCAATTGCAGCACTTTCGACCACGTGTGTGTGCAAAGTAGGAGATTATCAGTCGCATTCATAGTGAACTAAATTGCCCAATTGAAGTTAGAATTGCGATGTGCTACGATATCATCAACATCTTACCACTCGCCATGACTGCACTCTCGTAACAAATGGATACAACACACGCCTTGAATAATAACGATTATACTTTATTTTCCCGTCTATCGACCGCTCGAGAAGACCGGTTGTGAAGACCAATATCGAAGGAAGAATACAATCGATATCGAACGACCTTGCGGAGTCGCAAGTTCAGTGCAACCGTTAAGTTCGACTGTATATTGCTAGACTGTGATACGGGTATATGAAGGCTTCCAGAGATATCTCGTGGATGGCATATGGTTAATAATGTGTAAGTACGTTCCAAATATGACATAGAAATGGAGAAGCTATGATTTGGACTTTCCAATTCTATTCGTGGAATACATCTGAGGCAATATTCATAAAGGACTCGACATGGATGAACCTCGAGAAATTCGTGGATACGACGACACAGCCCCCGACATATCTCAACTTTTGGTTGGCTCATTTTGAAATTTCGAGGATGTGACGTTAAAATTTCGTCGCTATCGAGGCTTGGGAAGCCTGCGACCAAATTGAATAGAGCACTTGGAGGAGATGCTGCAGATAGAAGAGAAGGGAGATAGCAATAGCACATTCGCATGGAATGGTTATTTGGGGAGGCAACCGAAAACTAAGGTCATTTGCTCCATAGGGGACATGCAAGGGAGGAAGGGTGGAGATAAAGCCGGCTTCGGCATTAGCCTTCTCTTTAAATAAAGGCGCCAAAGGGAGCACAGTTTAACGCCTCATCCGACAGACGGAGAACTGCATTTGAAGCGCCCTCTACAAGACACAAGTACAGGTCGGGTTTCCTCTGAAAAATATCCTTCTCTGCAGGGAAGGGAGATCACATTCGCCCTTGGCGAAAGAGGAAATAGACATAAAACGAAGCAATTCAGCTAATCTACTGCTCCATAACAAAAGAGTAGTATTTTAAATCTGTTCACACCAGTGCTTATCAGCTAAATCTTTAATCAAAATCTTTCCGAGATGTCAAACGTTTTAAAAGTGACGATAACTACACTTGAGAACTTCTTTTGATCTCGTTTAACTTTGCCGACATATCAGTTTCCGATCCCGCGTTCGATCAGTTGTTCTGAAGTTAAAAAAGGAGGACAGTTCAGAGGAGAATTCATTGGTCGTTCAATCCTAAGATTGGTTGACTGCAGCCCTCCACCCTACCCTCTCTAATGCTAGTTCCCTTACCTCCTGGTATCTCTTCCTATGTACCTTTTTATTTGATCCATGAACTTATTCCTGGGTCTTCCTCTGGGGACTTTTCCCTCCATTTTGCCTTCAATTATGTTCCTCCAATATGTAATATGCCGAATTTGTAATAAATACTGTTCGGGCCGGAACAGCCTTATGTTTTTCTTTTCTTTTAAGTTGAATTTCCCTCCTTTCTTCCTTTTTCCCGCCTGCCTTGGTTTTTTGTTTTTTTTGCAACTCTTCGCATATAGAGGGCTCTAGAAGCCAAGGAAGAAGAGTGCATGCCTAACAGGAAGGCATTCGTTCGCCTGTGTCAAGGCGAAGAGGAAGGCATCGTTATCTCGCCGAAGCTCTGGCGAGGAACAAGTCGTCGACGGACGCATGGGGTGCAGATTTCGGCGGAAGCCAAGGTAAGGCGGGATTCCCTTCCTTATTTTCTTCTCCACCCCCTTCATTTCTTCCTTTTCATTTTATTTAAGATTTGGTTTCCAGTCCCTCATTTTTTTTTTTCTTTTATTATTTTTCGTTGTAAACGTAAGGCTAAGTTCCGGCCCTGCATGAATTGCATTTCGGGCGGGACACAACGGCCCCGTGACGCGACATTTTTTGGTGCCGAAACCCGGGACCACATTTGGAAATCATTAGGCTTTATTCTATTTTAATTAATTTAGAGCGTTCAGTGCAATTATGACAGAAAGTGTAATAACCACGAGACAGAATTTCGAATCGCGTCTTTCCCTTCTGCGATTCAAACGGGACCAGTCCAAGGCCACTCTTTCGGTCGCGTATGATTTGGCACGTCAGTTGAGTGAATACCAGGGGCAAGTCAGGGAGCATCCTAATGTTGGCGTATTTTCTGCCAGGTGTTCTAGTCTAAAGGAGGTTTATCGTGGTTTTTTAGATGAAAATTTGGCAATTTTTGAGCACTGCAATAATTGCAATCGCGCGGACGTGCATAAGATAGATTCCGTTTTGGCAAAGGAGTTCGAGGAGAAGTATTATTTTATTTTGTCTGTTTCTGATGGATTGAGGGCGTCCACGAGTGATGTGGACGGGGAAGCCCCTGTGCCATTTCAAAAATGTAAACTCCCAGCCATTGATGTTCCGAAGTTTTCGGGGTCGTTTTCTGAATGGCCAGCTTTTCGTGATATATTTAAATCGGTGGTGCATTACCGGAATGATATATCCGCAATTGAAAAATTTTCCTATCTTAAATCCTCTCTCCAAGGCAAGGCATTGGCAATAATTGCCTCTGTACCTTTTGGCGAAGCTCATTATGCATCCGCCTGGAGAGAATTAAACGATTTTTATGATAATCCTCGCATTCTTGGGTTTTCATTTTTGGATAAAATGTTGTCGTTTCCGGAAATTTCTAATAATCAAGCAGAGTTACAACAATTCGTGACAACGTTTGCAGAAATGTATGCGGCCTTAGGGACCCTGAATATTCCAGATTTGGGAGAATTTATTTTATTCCGCTTAGCCGCTCGAGTTTTGAATTCAGAGATATTATCCCAGTTTGAAGGATCGCTGAGTGGAAACATGTTCCCTTCTGTAACAAATCTAATTGATTTTGTAAAGAAAAGAATTAAAATTCTGCAAACATCAAGTGGAACGGTTTCTAAATTTACCTCCACGAATTCTCGAGGTAGATTTAAATTTTCTCTGCCAGTTTCAGCCAACGAAGCCTCTTCAAGGATGTCTAATTACTCAGAGAAACGTGATAATTGTCCATTGTGTTCTTCTTTGCATCCTTTATTTAAATGTCCACGTTACATTGAAATGAGTTGTCATCAACGTTCAACCTTTGTGCGTTCAAAAGGGCTATGTCTCAATTGCCTAAGGCCGGGGCATTGGGCTCCCAAGTGTCAAGCGCGAGGTATGCGCTGTCAAAGATGTAAACGCTATCACCACACGTCTTTACATAATTCTGCCGAAGACGGGAACTCAGTCGGCGCGAAGGACGCAGGAAAGGTTTCCACCGGATTGCGTGACGATAGTCAAGAGGGTATTTCCTTGTCAAAAACATCTACCACCTCACCCATACCCCCTGCTATCATATCGTCATGCACTCGGAGTGATCGGCAGCATTCGACTATTCTAGGCACAGCGGTTGCCTTGATTCAGGCTGGTAATGGGGAATGGGAACGCATTAGAATTCTAATTGATCCTGGCTCGCAGTTATCTATTATCTCATCCTCGGCTGTAAGGCGATTATCCTTACCCATATCTGCTTACGAGGGCGAGCTATTTGGCTTAGCTCATGTTCCACTGCAGCAACCCCATGGTCAAGTTTTATGCTCTTTATCTCCAAGACATACGTCAACTCCAGTACTCACTACGAAGTCGGTTGTAGTATCAGAGGTCCTAAATGAACTTCCAACAACTCCTCTCCCGCTCTATATTTTCAAAAAATTTTCACATTTGCGTCTCGCAGATCCCGAGTTCGATAGACCGGCCCCTATAGAAATGCTATTGGGTATGGATTTATTTCCTAGGATTCTTCTCGGTGGGCGGAAATCATTGTCTTACGCAAATGTGATAGCTATGAATTCTGTGTTCGGTTGGGTTATAATGGGAAGTTATCCAATCACTGCCCCCCAGAATCCTTCTCAGGTAATTTTGCTGGCTATTTGTAAGAGGGAGACACTTCTTCTCAATCAACTGAAAAGGTTTTGGGAGGTGGAAGAAGTGGAGGTCGAAATTCGACCGAGACCTGAAGACGTGCAATGCGAAGTGGGGTTTCAAAATACGCATCGTCGTATGCCAGACGGTAGATATCAGGTTATGTTGCCATTTAAGGCATATCCTCCCACTCTGGGAGATTCTCATGGATATGCTATCACGCGCTGGATGAACACGGAGCGCAGATTGTCAAGGAACTCGCGGTTAAAAGGCGAGTACCATAAATTCATGAGCGAGTACGAATCGCTGGGACATATGTCCAGGTCTACGAGTCCCGGATCGTATTATTTGCCCCATCATGCCGTGTTTAAGGATGCTTCCCAGTGCGGTCAAATACGTGTTGTTTTCGATGCCTCGGCGAAGACATCACTCGGTAATTCACTAAATGACGTTTTAGAAACTGGTCCCAAACTTCAAAGGGACATTTTTGACCTTTTAATTGGATTTAGGACGCATAAGATCGCGTTTATTACCGACATTGCGAAAATGTATCGACAAATATCGTTACATCCCGACCATTGCACCTATCAACACGTTGTCTTCCGAGAGGATCCATCGTCCTCATTAGTGGATTATGAATTGAATACGGTGACCTACGGAGTTGTTTCTTCACCTTTTCTAGCGATCAGAACTCTACATCAGCTCGCCAGTGATGAAGGACAAAATTTCCCTTTAGGCTCAAAGGTGCTTCTTCATGATACATATGTTGATGACATCGTCACGGGAGCGAGCTCGATTTCAGAGGCACTAAATTTGCAAAAGCAATTAATTTCCTTGCTTTTGTCAGGAGGCTTTTCTCTTGGAAAATGGGCAAGCAATGCTCCGGAATTATTAAGTCATATTCCCGAGGAGAAACGGGTATCAATTTTAAATTTTGATTCGAGCGATGTTTGCCTTTTAAAAGTTTTGGGAATGTACTGGTCACCAAAATCCGATACTTTTTCCTACCATGTCAATTTTGATGCTGTGGTCAATTCAAAAAGAAAGCTGCTTTCGAACATTGCCAGAATTTTTGACCCGATTGGGGCTTTGTCTCCCGTAACTTTATGGGCTAAAGTTTTGATGCAATCCCTGTGGAATGAAAAATTATCTTGGGATGATTCCCTTCCAGAAGGCATTAGGAATCAATGGGATAATTTTGTCTCGCAGAGTCAGTTGTTGCAGCAGATAAAGTTTCCTCGATATATATTTCCCCGGTCTTCTTCAGAGGCGCAGCTGATCGGATTCTGTGATGCATCGGAGCGCGGCTACGGTGCGGTGGTGTATATAAGAACGGTCGCAGAATCAGAAATTAATGTTCATCTAGTTGCGGCTAAAAGTAAAGTTGCTCCCTTGAAAACTTTATCTATTCCAAGGCTTGAGTTATTGGGAGCGTACTTATTATCTAAGCTTCTATCCCGTTTGTCATCTTTTTTGGACAAAAGATTTCAGATCCTCAAAATATACGCTTGGACCGATTCTCAGATTGTGTTGGCGTGGTTGCGAATGTCACCTCATTCATTAAAGACCTTTGTTGCTAACAGAATCACCCACATTACGGCTTCAATTCCCAGCTCTTCGTGGAGACACATTGAATCATCCAACAATCCAGCGGATTGTGTCTCGAGGGGAATGATGCCAAATCAGTTACTGCTATGTGACTTATATTGGTCCGGTCCGGAATTTCTAAGGGAGGATGAATCAAAGTGGCCCTCTATACCTTCGGAAAGTAAATATGCCAATGATCTACCGGAGGTGAAGATTCAATCGCAATGGGCAGGGGCCATCCAAGATGAAAAGGGATGTTCATGTCATTGGATGAAGGCGTATTCCTGCTACTTGAAATTAATACGAACAGTTGTATTTGTGCGTAGATTTATCTCTGGTTGTAAGGGAGTGCAGCGACCATCCAATCTTCTTATTTTGGAATCTGAATGGACCGAATCTCTTAACCTCATCATAAAACTGGTTCAGAAATGTCATTTCAAGGATGTCCTCCATTCGATTTCTCAAAACAAGTGTCTTCATTCGACTTTTGCCCGTCTCTCTCCTATTATTGATGATCAAGGGATCCTCAGGGTGGGCGGCAGGCTCATTAATTCCGCATTGCCTCAATCACAAAAACAACCTGTTTTGTTGCCTAAAGAGAGTCATCTCTCCAAATTGATCGTGCGACATTATCACTTTGCATCTCTGCACGGGGGACCTCGAATGGTAGAGGCATTAATCGTCAGAAAATTTTGGATTATATCTGGTAGAGCACTTGTGATAGATCGGATGTAAGATTTTTTTTTTTTCGCTAGTTGCGCGTTAGTTTCGGTTTTAACATTCTTATTCCTTCTAATTCCCTATCCATGGCCTAACCTGTATCCCGTAGTCAGTCTTCCAGATGGGCCTCTGGAAGTGAAGCTGTAGCATCCCAAACCAAACTCTTAGGATAGGACTTAGAATACAGCTTATTTCAGTTTTCTTTATAAGGAGATGAATTTTTTTTAAATTCAGGTGGGCGGTATGTTCGGGCCGGAACAGCCTTATGTTTTTCTTTTCTTTTAAGTTGAATTTCCCTCCTTTCTTCCTTTTTCCCGCCTGCCTTGGTTTTTTGTTTTTTTTGCAACTCTTCGCATATAGAGGGCTCTAGAAGCCAAGGAAGAAGAGTGCATGCCTAACAGGAAGGCATTCGTTCGCCTGTGTCAAGGCGAAGAGGAAGGCATCGTTATCTCGCCGAAGCTCTGGCGAGGAACAAGTCGTCGACGGACGCATGGGGTGCAGATTTCGGCGGAAGCCAAGGTAAGGCGGGATTCCCTTCCTTATTTTCTTCTCCACCCCCTTCATTTCTTCCTTTTCATTTTATTTAAGATTTGGTTTCCAGTCCCTCATTTTTTTTTTTCTTTTATTATTTTTCGTTGTAAACGTAAGGCTAAGTTCCGGCCCTGCATGAATTGCATTTCGGGCGGGACACAACGGCCCCGTGACGCGACAAATACTATACATGGGATTCGCTCCATTTTTCATTTATCTAAGATGTTCCGCTTCCACAAAATATCGCCTAAGTCTTCAGAATTTTTAGGAAAGTAGACCACGGCAGGAGATCAGAATTGTGTGAAATTCACAGTGAAAAAAATCATTCACCTGGACTGGGGATCGGACCCAGATCCCTCGATTTCGCGGCTAGTTCCGTGGTTCTTCGAAAAAGGAGATCAGAATTTGGCAGAGTAGGCAATTGGAAGAGGTAATGAGGGGTGAGGATTAGCAGAAAGCAGCGAGAGAGGGGATGCTCGAGAAACACGGAACGGGAGAAAAGAGAATAAGTTTACTGGAAGAGTTGAAGAGGGTTAGATTGCTCAAAAATAAAATCGTGTCAATATATCAAGGATAGGCCTCCTTCCTGGTTAACCTTCCTTTAAAAATATATCCCCAATTACAGTAGTAAACAACCTTTTTCATGGAGTGCCAAAATTGACCAAATCGCTCGCACAAAACTTTTTCACGCGCTAGCCAATTTTTTTAGAGCGTAGTGCTTGAAATGTTGATGAATAATATTCAAGTGGATATTTAAATCATATAAAACTGATTGAATAAAAAAGTTACGACAATTTGTTACCAAACAGATGTTTTACTAACCTGTAAGTATGACTGCGACAGTCGTACATATGGCCAGTTGCAGGAACGAAACATATGTATTCTATAAAGTTATTGGACCCATAAGCCATAGCATCCATTCAATAAGTGTCGCACACACATTCGATAAATTTATTGGTTTCATAACTTATGGCCTGGAGTTACGAGTTCCATAAGTAGCCAAGATGGCGGATGCGCAATGGCCCGCTTGGAGATGTAATTACTAGATAAAAGAGTTGTTTTGAGACATATGACCAGTTTATTTACTCGTACTGACTAATACTTATGTGCATTATCAATTATTATAGGCAAATTATTTATTGCAAAACTTTCATAAATTTTCTCCGGCAGTAGAAGATTAGATCGAACATTCCAAACGATAAGGTATTGGAACATAAGTTATAGTACTATTAGATGAGTTCCTACAACTGGAATATTTATATGAGATCTATAATTTTATGGATCTCATAACTATTGATTCTATAACTAAATATTCTCGCAACCGGCCGATAGTCAATAGGCAATTAAACGGCACTATTAGGTGCGAGCTACCGGCGATTACAGCCGCTTTCAAGCCTTTCAGCACCAAAGATACATTGATGTACCTCTCGGTCTTCTTTCTGTTGAGTCAATCCCTCCGTTTATACTACATCTATTTGAACTCCATAGGTACATAATTTTCTGGCTCTTATTACTAATTGCCTAGTTCAAATTTTCCACAAAAGATGGCGCTAGGTGCAGAAATTTCTACTTCACGATTTTATACTACAGTAAAAAATTCGGCCTACACAATACCTCTTTAAATATAATATGTAGTTTTTTTATTATATGAGAATAAATTTTTCCCACAATAGAGTATTTCTCATTCATTGGTTGTCATAACAATACAAATATAATCTCAAAATAATATCCCTGATGAGATGACGACTGCCTTGAATAAAATGGACAAAAAATACTGGCGCCGTTAAGACTGGCACCGTAGTCAAACATTTTATGCTGAGTGTAAGTTATTGTTTCTTTCTTTGAATGGCTTATATGCCCAGTTGAAGTTCATGTGATTGTAAAAAATAATTTCCCAGAATATTATCGGCGTTACGAGTCTCAAGTTATTACGTAAAATGGGCTTAAAAAATCTTGACATTGAGATAGGGTGGGACTATAACGGTTAAACCAGATGAAAGTTGACTTTATGTTTTTCGGAAGTAGGATGGCTTGCAAACGCTGGTACCTACATCGTTCAATCCTAAGGTTTGTTGACTTGCAGCCCTCTACCCTTCCCTATCTAATGCATGTTCCCTTACCTCCTGATATCTCTTCCTACGTACTTTCCTCTTTATTTGGTCCATATTCTTATTATTGGGTCTTCCTCTGGGGACTTTTCCCTCTATTTCACCTTCAATTGTGTTTTTCACAAACCCATTGTCTCAGGGTGTGTCCAATCCATGGTTCTTCTTTTCTGTATGGTATTCCATATTACCCTTTCCTCTTCTACTCTTCAGTACACTTCATTATTACTCATTGCCTGTGATTCAGAAGTCACAGCTGATATTTTGAATAAAGACCTATCTGAAAAAGGATACTTCTGACACGAGACCTTACCAGCTGAAGTGTGTTTATTTCAGACGGAGCGGACAGTAGCACTGTTAGAGTTAGTCTTGCCATACCGTAAGCCAGGTCCGGAGCCTTATCTCAGCTTATTCAACCAAGCAAAAAGGGATATTCCCTACCTACAGCCATCTCAGTGCTTCAAGGATCAATGAATTCTAGGCTTAGAAAATAAAAGCCCTGGTTTAGCCATAAAATACACAATTTTTATTAAAATTGTATGAGCAATAGACTTTCGCGTGCATTTTTGTTTTTCATTCCTATGTTAAAATATTTGAGTTTTCAATTTTGTTAAAAATATGAAGTAAATTATACATCATGTTAAAATTTTAGGAACCTTATTTATATTTATTGTAGACACTTTCAAATTTTACTGGGAAAATTTAAATGGACAGTGACTACTTGAAAGTGCTGAATAAGTGTCATCAATGTGTTTCACTTTAGAACTAATTGTACCCATTTCATTACATTGTTCTCAATGATTCTCTTCGCAGGAATACCAGAGCTCAACGTGCCTTCAATAGAGCCGCTGAGAATACCAGAGATCAAGTTCAGTTCTGGCCCTCAAGCAGCGAAATTCGACGCCACCCTTTCAAAAATATCAGTACGCGGTCCAGGAGGTTTCATATTGAAGGAGCTCAGGTAGGACAGCAATAGTTCTCGTCACGGTCGCCAGAGCGGCACGGATTTCCGTGAAGCGACGAGTGGTGAAATCTCTGCGGCAACGCGACTCCCTCTAACGAGCTCGCTGCAAACTAACAGCCGCATCGCTTCCACTAGGATCTGAGCCAGCCGGGAGAACATGAAAATGCTTACAAATCGGGAGACAACGGATACATATTCAATTCGCTGCCTAATGTTTAAGGAAATAAAATCCTGCAAAAATTCAGAACCGAAACTAGACCCAAATACGCAAAAGTTCAATAGTATTCTTTTTCTACATGAAAGCATGAGGCTTGATGCAGAAAAAAAATCAAATTGGTCATTTACACGATGCTTGCTTTCTAAGATGATTGGAAAAAGTTGTCAACAAACTCTTAAATTTAATTTTTATGTCCGATGGAAAAAATAAATCCAAGAGAGAGCAATTTGAATTAAATTAAAAATAAATCCAAATTTATTTCTGATTCTTATCTCATGAACACATCTGTGTTGCAATAATTCCAAGTTCCAAACTCTTAACACAATATTATTTAGAGACAAGGTTAAATCAAGTTTAGAAAAAATAAAACATTTTATTTCACGTATTTTTAAATCAAAGTACGAAATTATCTATGTTTTTTCCTGCAGTTCAGTAGCAAATTCATTTATGATACAAGCAATTTCTATTCGTTTGGTTTTTGATGTCTTATATAAGTAATAGAGAATGATTCTATTCACTTGTTACCTGTAATAAACTGAAATCGTTATCTCTCGAGATAGCTTAATGCCGTTCGTGCGCCCATGCCGCCTACCCTTAGCTATGCCACTTGCAAACTGAGCAGATGACAAAAACATAGTGTATATGTTACTATTGAGTTATAAATCCGAATAAAATTAAAATTGCGCCTTTTAATGATTTCTTGCTCGGTTATGTCATCGAATATGTTTCCGACACTTCATTGGCTTTTGTCAATAGAATCTCTTCCCGGAGCAGACCAGAACGTATAGCAACAGGTGGAGATTACTCAGATAAAAATATTTGGTCAGTAACTGTTCTGAAAGACAATTATCTGATCTGGAAGTGGTCAAAAACTGGTCTGGATTTTAAACATCTTTAATACCCAGACCAGTCCAGTAACAGACCTCTTCCAGATCAGATATTAATCTTTCAATGAGTTACATACCAGTTTCATAGCAGCTACAGACCAAATCTGTTTACCTTGGTAAACACAGCCGTGTTATTTTACCCATCCAAAGAGATGGCGGTAGAAAACAGATGCGCGAAGGGCAGTGAAACAAGTGTTTTAGGCATTCTCCATTATGATTGTCGGTGACAGCTCATGAATGCAAATCAAAATGCTGAATTCTCTCTTCTTCCGGTGGTGCTTCCTACTGTTGGACGGACGGAAAAGGGCGGACCTGACGAGGAACGTGTTCGACTTCAAGCTGCTCCTGCCGCGACTCGACTTCGAAGGGGACTACAAGGTGGACGTCAACATACTCCTGCTGCCCATCCGAGGCAGCGGCAAGATCAAGGGGAACTTCAGTAAGTTAATGCGCATGAGCAGACCTCACGGGCAGATGCATCTAAACTAATTCATTCTCTATTCAAAGCAAAAATTTCAGCAATTAATAGCCGGTTGCAAGAACGTTCAGCTATGGAGTCAATAGCTATGAGATCGATGAAGTTATCGACCTCATAAAAAATATTCGGGTTGCAGGAAACATCTACCAGTTTCATAACTTATCAACCAATAGTTAATTGATTCGAATGTTTGATCTAATCTTCCTTTGCCGGATAAAATTTATTGCGGTTTTTCCAATGCATAATTGCTTATGCACATAATAGTTATTCAGTCAGAGTAAACAAACTGGCCATATGTCTCAAAACAACTATTTTATCAAGTAATTAAAACTCCAAGTGGTTCATCGCGCTTCCGCCATCTTGGCTAATTATGAAACTCATAACTCTATTCCATAAGTTAGGAAGCCACTAATGAAACCAATAAATGTATCGAATGTGTCTGCAGCGCTTACTGAAATTTTGTCATGACTTATGGGTCATTACTCTAAGGAATGTATACGTGACGTTCCTGCAACTGGCAATAAGACTCAAGAATGTATGACATATCCTTGCGAGCGGTGTGATCCTCATATCATATGAAGGCTAAACGTCCTTGGTGGTATCCACAACAACACGCAATTCACCTTTAACTTCTGATATATCGTGGGAACACACATACAAAACATACGTGGCACAGCATTAAAGAAACTAGGTTTTGTTAAATATGCAATAGGAAGGCCCTCGGATGATAAAGTAACGGAGAGATACTACTTCGCTCTGGTTAGCCCACACCTCGACTGCGATGAGAGCATTTGGGACCTTGGTCATACAGATTTTACCAAAAACAATTAATAAAATACAAAGGAAATCTGCGCGCTTCGTTAAAACCTGCTACGAGCTAACTTACAGGGATTCACAACTTTTGGAGTGATTAAGGTGGGAGCCCCTAGAGACTAAAATATTTCATCCGGAGAGTGTCCAATTCCATCTCTTCATCATTGACGTTATCATAATTGACAACTTTTAGAAGGATTAAGGTGGGAGTTCTTAGAGACTCGGAGGCTACACGCTAGGCTTAGCTTGCTTGAGAAATTCATAGCTGGTGCGTTTCAGAGTGACGAAGAGAATAATATCATGACGCCTCATTACATCTCTAGGTCTGACAGAAGCGATATAATAAGAGAGTTACATTGCCGAACAGATAGGTACAACAACTCGTCATTTTCCCGCACAATAAGCGACCACAATAAAAACTGAGGTCCAAAAAATACACTCCCATAATACACGTCACCAAAACCTTGCATCTTTACACGGATAGTGTGCTAAAACCGCTTATCATACGCCCACACGTTCGTAGAGTAGCACGTAGATGTATTCATTGGATGTTCTACGGGCTTGTTGTTAGGTTTTTGAACAGTCCCTATTCGCGCCTAGCAAATTAGGGACATCATTTCACTATCTGTCCCATGGATAGCTAGTCATCAGGTGTCCATAGAATTCCTCAGACTGTATAAGTTTTATCAGTTCCTGCAAAATCTCTGCCCTAATCTCCAACGCTTCCCCAGCGCTCTCCCTTCAATCACTATCTTCATAATGCCCTCGTTGCTCTGGTCCTCCATCCATCGTTTCCGTCTGCTCGAAATCTCCACCTCCAGCTTCCTCATGTCTCCAACAATACCCGTTACCACCTTGTCCGTCTTTCTCGGCATCCTACTTACACAGGTAGGCCCAGAAGTACCCAATCTAACAAAGAGCATACATACATACCAATCACGCCGTTCCCTTCCGGGGTAGGCACAGTCACAGAGTTTCACTCACAAACACACATTTGTACACCTAACTCTGCTTCAATAATTTCATCCATACTGACCTATCCTTCCAAACCTCTTTTGCCTCATTTACCCCTATACACTGCTTCATACACGCCCTCCTGTTATTAAGACTCCTAATATTCCTCCTCCTAAGAATTTCCATAACCACATTCAATCAAAACTTTCTCGGCCTACCTCTCCCTCTCGCACCATTCATTTTGCTCTAATATATCTGTTTCTTTATTCGACTCTCGTCCATTCTCTCAACATAGCCAAGCCAACAAAGCACACTCCTTTCATATATGTCTATTACTGGAGCATTTAACCCACATTCATTTATTACCCACTCATTCCTGACCCTATCCATTCTACTTGTACCACAAACACTCCTCAGATAACTCATACCCACGGCGTTTAGTTCACTCTTCTGTCTATCCTGACATACCCATGTTTCACTACCATAAAACAAAGTGAGGAGAAGTACACTTTTGTGCACGGCAATTTTTGCTTCCTTAGACATGCACCCATTCCTTGATATGCTCCACATGCTGCCTACCACTTTCCTTCCAGCATTCGCACGTCTCTTTATCTCCTCATCTATCCGTCCATCTTTCGCAAACATTTTGCCTAAGAACCTACACACAATCATTCACTTGTTCAATTACCTCACCATTCGCCCTCATCATACAGTTATTCTCCCCATTCTCCTTATCAAAAACTACTACTTAAGTCTTGCACGCATTTACCCTCTATTCCATTTTCTCTGTTGATTCACAAAACTTATTTAGGAGCTTCTGCAATCTCTCTTGGCTCTCAGAGATCAAAACAGCATCATCCGCATATAACAAAGAAAACATTTTAAATTTAGGAAAACATATCTTTCTACTGTAGTGACAAGCCGTATAGCCGTCAAACAGTATTCTTAAACACATTTTAAGAAATGGAATGCTTTCTCATTTGTTACAGCTTCCCTGTGGCGTGGATATAGCGGAACTGTTGCCCGAGAGAGATTATCTCTTGCTCTACCGCCAATCGGACTGTACTAATTGGAATTTTAGCCTCGCCAAAACAAAGCTCTTATTCAAAATTGTTCGTTCGGAATGTCTTTAAAAAAATCACGAAGATTATGTAGTGTGATTTTGAGAGTGGACCTTAGACACGTTTATGATACAATTTCGAACAATTGTAGGCACACCATTTTCCTCAGATAAATCAGACCAGTTTTCAGGTTTGGGCAGACTCCCCCAGAGTAGATTCTAACTCCTCTTTGATATCGGTAGGACTGAGTCCTTTTAAATGAAAGTATTGTAACACATAACGATAACCAAAATTTTCTATGTTTACAAATTCAATGAGAGCGTTAACTACTGATACTTAACAAAGTATTGTCTTCAAACTTCAAACTTAAGCTTTATAAAGATGGCACTTTCTACCATCGTCATTCTTTTCAAGAAATAATTGCCATCTATGCATCAGGTCGGGTACTTCTGGGACTAACTCCGTACCCTCTCCATTCTTCTCCAAACCCACGTCTCAAATGTCTCAAGTCTACAGGAATCCCCTCGCAACAGAGATGTTTTATCTGTTTGCAAAAAATGCTCATGTAACACGGTGATTGTCGGCTCGTGGTCTCGCACGAAAATATTGTCTAATACATGGGTAATTATGTTATGGATCTTACTTAACACATCAGTATAAAACTAAAATATTTACGCATAGTTTGCGATTGAAAATTACTAGAAGTTTATTAACTCTTACTACTGGCACCAGGCTGAAAAACAGAACAAGTGACCTATTCAATACTATGCCACCATGAAATCATCCGAATAATAACGATTAACAGCGAGAAGAATTCATCAAGTAGAATTAGAACACACAGCAACCATTTGTAAAAAAATCTTAATAATACAAGAATTTAAGAAAATAAATAAATTCTAAAGTCTTTTTTTACACGATTCATACATCCGCGCAAGAACGTTGCTGGACGGTTGCATCGACAAACGCACCAAATTAGAGCAGGGGCCATTTTATGGCCACGCGTGCATGCATTTGCGTAATTTTGAGTGTTTTTCACGGTGCAATTATAAGGAATAATGTGTTCATGCATCTACCCACCGGGGTACATGCATCGCGTAAACACGGCTCAAAATCGTTTACCGATGAGAATACCCAGCGAGGTGAAAATCAGTACGAGGTCGCTAGATGCAAACGATGATACGGTAATTGTATTTTTTCCAAAAAAACGTGACCTCATCCTCTTGACCTGAATCCACGATTAAGGCCAACAAAGATTTTTCGGGACACTTCGCGACCGAAGGTGTAAGAAGCGAGGTTGTCACCAGGGATTTAGTGTCTAGAAAAACGGTTTTAAGGACGTCGGGTTAAAGAATCGAACTCTGGGAAGGCACTTAACAAGATGAAATATCTCATGGGCATGTGAAGGATGTGAGCTAAACATCCTTTTGTTCAGGGCCCAAGATAAGAGATTTCTCAATGGTTTGGAAGAGAATTAAATAAACGGGCTGCTGTATATCTTGGCAACAATTATCTACATCTACATAATACCCTGCGAGCCGCCGCATCGGCGCGTGGCAGGGGGTGTTAGGTCACCAGCCGTGTAAAGATGTCAGGTTTTAGGAGATGGAATGGTGACATGAATTATAGGAGTGTATTTAGTGAGCTTAATTTTTATTGTGGTCGCTTATTGTGCGCGGAAAGAATGAGTTTTTGTACCTATCTGTTCGGCAGTGAATTTATCTTGTTTTATCGCATCTGTCAGAGCTAGAGATGTACGAGGGTAGCCTTTTAAGTGTCGGGAATAGAACGTTCCTTATCACCTATCAACTATAAATGGTGTTTATAAACAACTTTTTGAGTTGGTTAATGCCCATGCAAAGTTTCATTAAGATCGGCCTGATAGTTTTAAAACGGCGGCGTGTCAAAGTTCCCAAGTCGCTGTACGAGATGGAATTAAGTCATGAACACTACCGCACGATAATTTTCTATAACTTTCGACGAAGCCTCACCTAGCAAGAATGCGTCGCAGAAATTTTTGTTGTTTTTGGCGAAGAAGCACCATCAAAGACAACCGTTTATCGCTGGTATGCAGAGTTTCAGCGAGGACGCTCTAGCCTCAGTGACGAACCGCGTGAAGGGCGACCAAAAACCGCCGTCACTCAAGAAAACGTGGATGCTGTACGTAACATGGTTCTGGAAGATCGTCATGTTACATACCGTGAGATTCAGGCACCATTGGACATCTCAGGGATCTCAGTTCAAAAGATCTTACACGAAGAGTTAGGTGTTAAAAAATTGGTTTCCCGCTGGATACCGCACCTCCTCACAGAAGAACAGAAAGCAGCTCGAGTCAAATGGTGTCAAAATACTCTGCAACGATTCAACTCAGGAGCATCAAAGCACGTTCACAACATTGTAAGTGGTGATGAATCATGGATCTATAGCTACGAGCCTGAATCAAAACGCCAATCTTCAGTATGGGTCTTCCAAAATGAACTCAAACCGACAAAAGTTGTTCGCTCTCGCAGCGTTGCCAAGAAAATGGTCGCATCGTTCGTAGCCAAATCAGGGCATGTAGCGACGATTGCTCTTTAAAATCAAAGAACAGTTAATGCTCAATGGTATACGACCATTTTCTTGCCAGAAGTGATCGCCGAGCTTCGGAAAGATAACCCAAATCGACGCATTACGCTCCATCACGACAATGCAAGCTCACACACCGCTCGAGTCACAAAGTCGTTTTTGGAACAGCAAAACGTCGAAGTTCTTGATCATCCTCCATACAGCCCGGACTTAAGCCCCAATAATTTTTTCACATTCCCCAGAATCAAGAATATGCTACGAGGAAAGCGCTTCCAAACGTCTGAAGAAGCGGTCGATGCCTACAAAACAGCCATTTTGACTACCCCTCCTTCGGAATGGAATAAATGCTATAACGACTGGTTCCATCGAATGCAAAAGTGCATTGACTATCGCGGAGAGTACTTTGAAAAACAATAAAAAAAAATTGCGTTATTGTACCTCTTATAGTTTTCTTCATTCCCGACACTTAAAAGGCTACCCTCGTAGTAAGGCGTCACGATAATTTTCTCTGTGTCGCTCTGAAACACACCAGTTCTAAATTTCTAAAACATACCATGCCTAGCGTGTAGCCTCCGAGTCTCTAGGAGCTCCCACCTTAATCCCTCTAAAATTTGTGAATTATGTTGATAACGTCAATGATGAAGAGACGGAATTGGACACTCTCCGGATAAAAACTTTTATTTTTCGTTCAATTCCAAAAATATGTTACCAGCAAGTGTGTGATGACATTTCAGAAAAAAAATATTCTGATTACTTTGAGGACAGCGGTTTACTAACAATTGCTTATATTTGCCGCAGAAATGAGACTGAGGTCCACTTTCAAAATTTCTATACATAATTTTCGTGATTTTTCGAAGTCATTCCGCACGAGCAACTTCGTATAAGAATTATATCTTGGCACTGCAAAAATTGAGATTAGTGCAGTACGATTGGAGGTATTGCAAGAAATAATCTCTCCTTGGCAACAGTTTCTGCTGTTTCCTAGCCTTTAGCGAAACTCAAACTAATGAGAAACCATTCCATTTCTTACAATGGTTCGCAGAATATTGTTTGACGGCATATATTCCTTAACTAATGAGAGCCAAAAGTAAAATATTAAGATCGACACTTTATCCGACGAATATATTTTTAATGGATACTTTTCACAGCTCGAGAAGTCGGCTTCAAATTCAATTCTTTTGAAATAATGGTTTTTGACTTCAGAAGCTTAAGTCACGTGCTATTTAAGAGAAACTCCTCTTAACGATCACTCCTATCAAGCGACCACTCCTCCTAAAGACCATTTTTCAGCGGAATCGTCAATGGTCGCTTTATTCAGGTTTCACTCGTAGGTATGTGTACATCAAATAAATATGCTTTGAAAGTTCCCGGGAGAAACTAAATTATGAGTAAATGAACGCCTTCCGTATAGGTTTTATCAAAACCGTCGCTTCGAGAATTTTTCCATTATTTTCAAATCAGCCGCCCGTTCATTTGCCTGATATGTTCTCCAATAAAATGAACCCGTCGAACGACCTCCCCTCTTTAAGACCATTTTTCAGCGGAACCGTCGGTGGTCGCTTAAAACAGGTTTCACTGTAAGTCTAAGACAGATGCTTTCATTTTGTTGCACTTCAATTTTAATTGGTATCCGTTTTTTAATTTACAAAAAAATGTTAACCGAAATATGCGTGAAAGATTATATTTTTAATTACTTGCGTCCGGTTCAACATAGTGGTCTCAAATTGTGACACATGAGTTGAAACGAGAATAGTTTTAACGTTTATATTTTCCTTTCTTCCGAGACTAAAACTCATAAAAGATCGTAGGCTTTCCCGGCGAATAATATCAGTGAAATCTTCTCGGGTTTGGCACCGGGTAAGTCTATTATAGGCCAACGTTTAAATAAAATTAAAAATTAAATATTAAAGGCCGGGAAGATTTCACTAAGACTAAAACTATTGGACAATGACCATCAATGGCCTCGATTACTAGGATTTGCATATAAACGAAGATCAATGCATGTAAACGGGACGTGGGTGTCTTGGTTCAAGGTGAATGAAGAGAGATCCAACTCACCTTGAACTGAGAGTAATTCAGGGAACAGATAAAAATACGATCCAAGGAGCTAGTTAAACTTAATTCTTTCGAAGGTTATTTTAAGCGGTTGTATTTATTTTCTCCGGTGGATTCTGACTAGATGCAGCGTTTTCAAATGAATGAACAATTAGTTATTATTTATTTCTGTGGTTGGTGCAAACAACTTATTGAGAAATTTTTTGATAAACTACAATGGAGTGAATTAAAGCTATCCCACCTCGAGTCCACAAACGAGACGAGAGGAGAGCGGAGGCTAGGATTTACTGCCCATAAAACGGACGGGTCTACAGCGAGCTCTTTATATAACGCAGCCCTGAATTTCCACTTCTGTCATGCGTCCATGAAATGACACACCCATTCATTTTTCTTTATTGTTGTCCATTTGTCGCAGTTTTATCTCTTTTTTATTATTTAAAGCTTCGACAATTCTTGCCTTGAAGCCCACATTTCTTTTTCATCCCATTTCATTTAGTCCTAACGAATTTAGTCCTAACGAAAGGAAGTTCAACGCTATGAATCCGAATAACTTGAACAGGGGAGATGGATGGCTATCCGCTCTCTTCTACTTTTCAACGGATTTTCAACATCTCTATTTTACCTTCTGTTTACCTTTACCCTCCCTCTCAGTCCGTATTTTTTTAATTCATCTCTTCCACAAATACCCTAAAATGTGCCCACGGCAACAATTTCTGTGTCCATTTTCACGAAATTCACACCGATATAAAATCTCCCTACTGATTCCTCAGCATGTTTTTTCCCCGATTCGTCGTTCAAAACACTCTGAAAACAATTGCTACGAAGGCTTCCGTGGGTTTCTTGTTTATTCGTACTTTTCGGGTTCTCCCCACGTTGAACCATTTTTATGGTCGACAATTTCTCCGGCATTTCAGTCATTTAATTTCGCCATTCTGCCGTTGCTGAACACGCCTGGTCAGCATCCGACTACGAAATAAATTTTTAAGGAAGTAAGATCATCGCCAAGGAAAATAAGTACTTCCCTCGGCTGATACGGGAGGCGATCGAAATCGCTATGAATCCGAATAACTTCAACAGGGGAGATGGATGGCTATCCGCTCTCCTCTATTTTTCAACGGATTTTCAACAATCCAAGACCGCCCGACTCTTCAGCCAATCAAATGCTCCGGACTAGATCCCAACGGACAATTACCTGACCATAGAACTAGCGGCAGACAATTCTGCTGTCTATTAGGACCTAACGAAGTCGACTGGAATGCCGGCGAAACGGTCGTCCATAAAAATGGTTCAACGCGGGGGAAATCCGAAAATTACGAATTAATTCAGAAGACAATCTTCAGAAATGGCGATTTCTTCACATTTAGTCCAATTCAACCTAAACTTTATTAATGCGGGTTAGTTTTGCATTTTCAGCCATTTTGCGAGAAATCGTGACGAAAGCATAGCTTTGAGGTAGTCCGAGCGAGATAGTTCGTAATAGAGATCATATTCGAATTACACGTTTCAATTTCACCAGCTGTAGGACACATAAATTAAATATTGCATTATTAATGGTGTAATAATATAGTTTTATATGACAGAAGCTGTAAGTAATTCAATGAAAATATCTGAATAAGGCTTTAGCTAGACTCATTTTTTTCGCGCGGTGCGTTTGAAACTCCATCGTAAGGTTTATTGTGATCCCGAAGAATTTACTGTGGTGACAATATGATTAATTTTCAAAAATAGTTGAGAAAACATACAAACTATACACTGTCAGTTTTTTACGACATCTGAGTGTTAGAAATACCTCATTTTGTAAGTAATTTCTCTCTGGAGTGTATACACGTACCATTTCCCATGTGAAAGGGCTGGTATTGTTTGGCAAATATCTCCGAAAGTAATGAGGTAAGGGGTAGAATTTTTTGTGTCATTAGATTGGTGAGATGTTTTTATTTAAAATAAGACCAAATTCATTGATTTCTAAGTAAAATGATATTTCGCTCAAACTACCTTAAAAAAGGGACCGCTAGCCTACATGCCTATTTTCTCTTCCTAGACAAACTTAAAGCTACCTGCGACTTTCCTTCCGCTATTCGCGCGACTTATAATCTCATCAACGATCCTTCGCTCTCCCGCAAACACAATGGCAAATAAATCATGAACATAATTCAAGATGGATGGAGAGATATGAGTGGAGAAATACAGGCAATCAACATCCAGGCAGTAATTGTCCATTCATCGGTAGTCAACAATCTGAAGACTAGTTCGCTGCAGCCCTCCAATCCTCTCAGATATACCCTTCATTCCTATATAAATTTTCACTTTGCTGTCCTACTTAATTTCCTTTATGTATTCCATCCTTGGTCTTCCCCTTTAATTCTTTACATTCATTTCTCTTGGCAGTATTGTCTTCAATAGTTTATTGAATTATTCGTAATAATTTACCTTTTTTTCTGGTTTATCCAACATGACACATAAAACCTGGCATCATTAAATATATATAAATTTGTAGCGATGAAGAGAAACTTCGATCTCAGTCCATGAGACTTAAGTCTTCATTATGTATCTGTTATAAATATACCAGTCGACTCATGGTAGTTTGAGCGAAATATCATTTCACCTAGAAATCAATTAATTAATCTCATTTTAAAGAAAAACATCTTATCCTTCAAATTATTCCAAAAATTCAACCCCTTGCCACACTATTTTCCGAGATATTTGCCAAAATAATAACAGCACATATACATGGGAAATGGTACGTGTATGCACTCCAGAAAGAGCTTATTTAAAAAATAAGGAATCTACCACCTAGATCTCTTTGAAAAATGAACAGTGTGTAATTTGTATGTTTACTCAACTATTTTTTAGAATAAATCATATTGTCAACGCGATAATTTTTTCAGGATCACAAAAAAACTTCCGTTTTGAAGGATTTTCAAACATCCCGCGCGAAAAACATGGGTCAAATTAAAGACTTGTGTAGATATTTCGATGTAATTACTCAGGTTTCCAGTCATACTAAAGTATAATACTGTACCATTAATGATGCAATATTAGATTCGTGTGCCTTACAGCAGGTGAAATTTTAACGTATAATTCGAATATTGTTTCTATAATGACTAGGGAACTATCTCGCTCAAACTACCTTAAAGCGTCAAAATAACTGGATAACATAGCAGAGTACATACGCTAACAGCGCCTTAAACTCTGATTTTCTTCACTTAACAAATCCAAAAAATGTACTTATGTTGCTATTACTCAGATTTCGCTCTAACAATGAAGACTCGAGAAGTAAATCCCAGCACAAATAAGGGTCTTATGTGGTTTCAGAAGACTTACGATTCATTACGATTCTCCCACAAAAACATAGATTCGAAGGATTTGAAACTTATAACTTGGGTATCAAACATTAAATAAAAAATATTCGTCTTCATTCGGGACAAATCTACTTATAAGCAGCCGGTGGGGCTCATGTCAAAAAACACTCAAAAAGTATTTTTTTTGTCTCGCTGTTTTTCTTCCATTAAAATGGAGTTAAGGACCAAGAAGTACCTATGGAACGATTGCTCGAGTTTACCTGTAATGAAGGGAGTTGGGACGGGTATCTGATATTTTGAAGAAATTCTACGTGGCTTCAAGGGCTGAAATATACTCATAATGAATCAAAACTTGTTGGGAAGGAACAACAAAAATTATGATCCCATAAATGGACAATGTAGAGAAAAGTACTTTAAATACGCCTATTATCCAATGGTCAAACTGAAAAAAGTCAACTATCGTCAACTCTGAAGAAAATACTTTGTGTTAGGAGCACAAACACATGAAAATTGTTCAATTTTAAGTTCATAAAATATGTAGAAGTAAAAAACTCTATATCCAAACAGATATGACATTTTATGCCGACAACGAATGCAGTAATAAAAATTAGGAAAAAGTTTCCTTGAGTACGAAATAGTCGAAGAAATCGCCACAAAAACTTCAAATCTCTTGAAGATGAACAATCTTGCGTAGAAAAATACACGGTCTTGCGGAGTGTAGAAAGTTCTACAAGAGGTTTGGTTCAACACTCACTTTTTCTCGCTTGTTTCAGTAAGGAAGCAGCCCTTACCAATTGAGAAACATTTGGGTAGTGCTGTGCGAATCAGAGATTTGCATTTCGAATCGAACAGAATCGAATCTTACATATAAATTTTGAATCGAAACGATTTTTTTTAAATATTCGTAAGCGAATCAAATCACCCTAAAAAAAATTCGCTTGCGAATCGAATTCGAATTCTAAATAAAATGCAAACGTTTAGGCAGAGTTAAAGTAATAAAGATTTTCACTATATTTCAGGGCCTAATATTAGCTTATACATCTATATAGTGGCACAAAGAATAGCACAGAATAACGTGCGGTCGTTTAAATTTTCGTTTCGCGTGAGGAAAACATCTTCTAAACGGACGGCGCGCAATTCGGGTACGAGTACAACATTTGAATGCATGTAATGATTCGAAGACGAATCTATCTGATTCGAATATTACGAATCATTCGCTTTCGAAGCATCCAGATTCGCAGGCGAGCTGAATCGAATTAAGCCTGATTCGAGTCGATTCGATTTCGAAGCATTCACACAGCTCTAGATTTGGGTCGCATATTAGGCGCGATAACCCTATTAGGTAGCCAGAAACCTATTTTTTGTAAAAACATCTATCGAAATCTACGTGAAATGAATCTAAAAATGAGACGCAAGTGAAAATAAGCTCAACGTTGGTCCAAATCACCACATATCTCAACTTTTGTCTCCGTATTCTTTAAGAGATCGTTTCTCTGGTTCAGCGTGCTACAGAAAGTTTTTTTTAATACTCTGTGGCCAAAACTAAAACGCCCTCAAAACGTCCGTGGGTCTTAAATCCGGGAAATACGGTAAATCTTAAAGATGTACAAAATGAGCTGAAAGGCCAAGCTTCCGTCACAGTCCTCGAGAAATTTTGTAAAGTATTTTAATGTGCCTGCATGACTTTGACAGCGCTCAGCCTTAACTTCACCTTCGAATTTTTTGTTATGTGTTTGACAAAGAAACCAGAATAATGTCGGAAGAGCTGCGAAAAAGAACATTTGCAATTCCAAGAAGAAGATTTGCTGTCTTCAAACATGGTTTAGCTGAGATGCGACATTAGATGACGCTCCACCGAAGTGAGAACATGCTCAAAAACAAAACAAATTTAGAATGTGTGAGTATATTTTTTATCGTCGTGGCTCTTTAGAGTGACTGAGTTCCGCAGGTTTGAGCGTAATACGAAATCTAATACCCATTTCTAACGAAATAATTCGGAAATTTTCACTTCAAAAGATCATTTCAACCTTTAAGAGGAAGGATCTATGGATAATTTGGCTGCTAGTATCCTCCAATCTCTTTTGAGTACCAGCCGCATTCATAGGTTGCAATTTTGATCCTGATGGAGGTTGTTCATTTCAATCGTGTCTACTACTAGATGACAGATGTACAATGCTTCACTATTAGTTTACCATTGCAATTCTAACTCATTTTGTCATGCTTATACCTTTCTACGAACTAATGCTGCCGGGATTAAGGTCATTTGAGAATTAAATGTCGATATTATTAGGCATTTCTACAAAATGTGACGTGAGAATTCCCTTTAACCTGGAATAATTAAATTATGAATACAGCAGCGACAAGTTGAACAACTAAAAAGTAAAAAATAATGTACGTCAAAGGTCTTTCTTTATTCTGAATTCATCTACATCTACGTAATACCCTGCGAGCCACCACGAGGGTGTGTGGCAGGGGATGAAGATCACCAAACATGCACTATTGCCATGCAAGTAGGATATTTAATTATTATTATTATTTTTTTTACTTTGGTATCTTTCCCGTTCCGAGTCCTCGGCGAGCATCGGGTTTCATTGCCGTCATAATGGCTGAGAACTCGAGAGGGGCGGTGCAGAGTTCGTTATTAAAATTCGCAAAAACAATAATTATTCGCAGAGAATTATTATTATTATTTTATTATTAATGTAATTTTTGAAGCCTGAGTAAATGGATTGTTATTGTATTTTTATGTCGAGCAAGCTTATATTCTCGAGAATTACCAATCATTTCTAAAACATAAATTTTCATTCGAGGAGATTCTTATTGTCTGATATTAAAAGACAAGTTTAAGTGCCCGGCCTTACATATCTGGAACTGATAGAAACGACAAAGTACGAGAGATATACCGCCGAACAGACAGGAATAAAAATTCATTCCACCCACTTCTTTGTCCTCTTTCCTTGAAAGTATCTGGATTTTTTCTCTCCCACATATGTTAATATTGGTCTAACTAGCTCCTTGCAAATTCTTCCCTTTGATTCTTTCCTTAAGAGTTTGTACCGCAAGATTGTGGCATTCAGGCACCCGGCGATCCTGTTTGCTTTCATCACATGCTCTCCAACTTCCTTCTCAATGTCCCCAGAGTTTGAGAGCACTGTTCTAATCCTTGATGTGGGTGGAGAGGGCACATGCTATGCTGGCCAATGCTAGAAGTTGAAGTCTGTCCGCCATCTTCGTTGACCCCCATTTTCCTATGGCACTTGCGGACTAATGCACTAATTATGCAATTGTACTATGTTTCTTCTCGATAACTTACCAGAAATCAGCAATCATTTATTTCTTCTATATGCATTATCTTATCATTTATTGTTTATTTATTTGGATAAACATAATAATCCGCATTCCTGATGAAAACTATGATAAAATCGAGAAAAATCCACAACAATGAGTAGCCATTATGTGTTTCAAGAGTTACTTGCCTCAAATTTCAAACAGATGTTTGATATAATTGCTTTGCATCCGCTAATTCGTAAATTTCTTCGTGCCAACCATTGGAACGTAAGGAGACAGCAGGGTTAAACAATATGACTGTTATTTCGGTTGTCAGGATACAGTTTGTAGTGCCCTAATATATATTGTTTATTTATTTCAATGAATGATAATTCGCATTCCCGTCAAATATAAAATTGAGTAGAATCCATGGTACTAAACCCTAATTCACACTAGGCTAATAATTTAGTTTAGTGGAGAATATTTTATTAGCTAAAATACTCGCTACCCTCCAAAAATCATTCGCACTACGGTCGAGTACAGTTGACAGTGAGTCGTGTTTTGCAAGTTGAAGGGGCTACAAGGCAATAAACTGAATAAGCTGATAAGGCTTATGGTAATGGCTATTTTGGAAGAGGTGGATGAAGAAATTTGTGTGATAGAGAAAAAAAGCTATGGGTACGAAAATGGATTAATAGAAGAGATGAACTAGGAGCTACGAATTGTCTTGCGAAGGAATTTCTGTAATTTAGGGACTTAACATTCAACAAGAATTCATGTTGTACATATTAAGAAACATATTTTGAAGTTTTTTCTTCGCTCCAGCGAAACGACATGTTTGCGGCAGCTAATGAACTCGACTAAAACGACAGGCTCGGACTTGTTTAGCCAATGAACGAGTGAGCAGTGACGCGTGGTGGGGGGCGCTACTTGTCCGACAATAATAGAACGAAATGGATCGACTCGACTAAATAACTTGCTAATCCACTCGATTAAATTGTTATTTTTCAGACACATTTAGTTATCACTCGGTATCAAATCACTCGGTACTCAACTAAATTACTAGCCTAGTGCGAACAAGCCTTAAGAAACCAATGTATGTTTGACGAGTTCCTTGCCTTAATTTCAAAAAATTTCTACGCTAAATTTCAAAAGAAAAGGTTAGTATTCTTGCCTTACATCCGGTAATTCGTCCATAACGTCGTGCTATCCACAGGGAAGTAAAGGGAGAGCATGGTTAAACAATATGGTTGTCATTTCAGTTGTCAGGCTCTAGTTTGATGACATAGTGCCCTCTCCATATACCTCGCTGCTCCTTACATATATTTTTTATATATTTCAATTAATGATAGCCCGCACTCTCGGAAAAAAACTGCAGTAAAGTCGTGTAGAATCTATATCAATAAGCAACCAATGCGTGTTTAATGAGTTACTTGTCCTAAATTTCAAATGATGGTTTATATTCTTGATTTACATCCGCTAATTCGTCCATTCCGTCATGCTATCCTAAGGGGAGTAAAGAGAGAGCTGGAATAAACAACATGATTGTTGTTTCGGTGGTCGGGCTTCAGGTTGATGACGTAATTCCCACTTCCTCAATGGTTCCGCCAGATGGTGGCATTCTGGCAACCCGTAATCCGATTTGCTTGCGTCAGTTGCTCTCCAACTTCCTCCTCAATATCCCCAGAGTTTGAGAGCAGTGTTATTATTCTGTAATGTGCAATTAATGTTTGTGTTAATTATGCGTGAAGTTATTGTGATGCATCATTTTTTTCTGTTTGGGCAAGCTGAGTTATTTCCTAAGATAACCATGAATTTCTGAGATAAGAATAGTAAATTCGGGACGATTTTCATTTTTATACCAAGGATTGTTTGCGTCCCAGTTCTCGGAACGAAGCAAGGTCGAGGTCGCTCTTGAGACTCGGAGCGTTGCATAAAAGCTCGTCCCATATGAGAGAGAGAGAGAGAGAGAGAGAGAGAGGGAGAGCGGGGGGGAGTGAGAGAGAGAGAGGGAGGACCTTGAGAGCTCATTCAATGCAAGTTAATAATTGCGTTCGCATTATCATAATGAAGTGTACCTAGTATGTAAATGCATGGAGCTAAGCGTCAGTGGGAATCTTATCCTTGTGCGTCCTCGGACGTCCTAGAAAAGATTTCAAATCCTTAACTGCGGAATGAATTAGACGGCGGATAACGAAAATAAAGCCTGCTCGACGCTGCCTTCGACTCTCCGAAGGTGAAAACAATAGAGGTGAGACGTGTGTCTCTTTCAGGACTTTATCATTCCTTGAGGCGCGCAAAATTCACGCATTCGAAGGAGAGATATGTATCATTAATGTGAAAAATTCACGCATTCAAAGCAGAGGGATAAGCGTCATTAATTTACCGACAGGTCAACAAGCTATTTGAAAATAGCCGTAACCATGGCAGTTGGCAAGGATGAAACCATTGAGGAGATAGAAACGTATAGAGCGAATTACGTCATCAAACTGTAACCTGAAAATCGAATTAACAACCATATGTTTAACCCTGCTCTTTCCTTTATTTCCTGTGTATAGCACGAAGGAATGAACGAATTAGTTGTTGTAAAGAAAATTTATTCATCATCTGTTGGAAATTCAGGTTGCCGCTTTGAAATGCATAGCAGGACTAATATATTCGTCGGCGATAGCTCGTTCGATACGTAACCTACCATGAGAAATAGTCTAACACTTTAAGTTTAAGAAGCGTTAATTTTAAGTTGAGTTAGCCAACTTTAATGAAATAATATCTTGGATCTTTACGAGACATTTTTTTCAGACGATATACGGAATAAAAATATTCAACGCACTCCATTGAAAAAATTAGGTTCTAAATAAGTAAATACTGAATAGAAATTTAAGTGAGTACGGATTCTTTAACGAGTTGAATTCTTCGCCTTTAAGAATTTAATATTATGAAATATTCCAACATTTCACGTTAATAAAACGAAATTAACTTTTTAACCATGTACTGGCTACTTATTACTATAGATTCTATTCGATTTGCAATTTTTTTCGCCAGGATCGCGGATTATTATTGATTTAAATGAGTAAGAAGTAAAATGAGTAAATGAGTAAGTATGTAAGGAGAATGCACGTTGAAGAAATAAATTCATGCTGATTTCTGGTAAAGTATCGATGGAAAACAACCTAAAAATTGCAAAATTATATGCTATATAAGCGCTCAAAGGAAAATCGGGGATAACAAATATGGCGTACAGGCCACGCCCAGGCCACAGATTATAGCATTGGCCACAATAGCAAGCCCCCCTCTCCATCTACCTCAACGGATGAAACTAATGCAATGAACAAATTTGAGATATTGAGAGAAATAAAAATTCGCTTGGACTAGGATTCGAAACAGGACACCTCGATATCGCGCCAATTTTTCTCCGACTACATTTTAACAGCCTCCATTAAATTTATAGTAGAACTGCTTTATTTCGTGAAGCTAAGATGTCTGGTAATACACCAAAACCAGCTTAAGCTGCTATCTTCGGTGGCAGTTAAATCCGCGTTTTTATTTGACTCTCAAATAAAGGTTTGCTTTATTTTCCCTTTTCATTACTTCTTCGCTTTTGAATAACCTGATTGCAAGTTGCCTGATTGAAACAGTTGCCCAATTGTCACTGTTGCCTAATTGAAACAGTTGCCCAATCTTTCGTTATCATAATTCAGCAAACATTCTTGAGGTATACCACTAACATTCTTTTCCTAATAGCTTTTATGCCACATCTTCATTTAAACACCAGAACGCAAATTCAATCGTTCGGTCTCCATTTTTCCAAACTTCTTACCCCGCGTAGCCACAATAACGGGCTGTTAAATGGTGTTTATATAACAACTACACAACGCAACAACTTTCAGTTTAAACAAAAACAGCTTTGAAATAGTGTAAAAAATAATTTTTTATACGTGGTTTGAACAATACGTGACCTTCAAGTGCACATTAGTATAGAGGCGATTTCCATTGGTCTACAGATAGCTCTGGCGCTTAAGAAGTCGAATTTACTCCTATTAATGCCTAAAAATCGAGCATAAAAACTTCTAATTCGACTCCAGCGTAATATCACTAACCACTCCGCCACCCACGCTCTGGACATCACACTCTTGCTCGACTTCTAATTCTCTATGCATAAATCAGGTGTTGCTAGATCTCGGTCATCTGCGACTTCGTATGTGACATTCCAAAAATCGCCCGGCCTAATGCCTCAAAACTAACAAATCTATCAAAAAAATTGCAATAAACATTGACTCATTTGCTACATCTCAAGTCTGCACACATCAAACGCCCAAATACTATGATAAGAATTACAATACATTAAAAATTATAAATTCAGTACATATTAAAATGAAAGCTATCAATGGATTATTTTCGCAGTGATGGGTTTGATGAAAGCAGTGCGAGATTCCGCGCATAAAAAAATCATTCGTCTTGACCGTGACTCGAATTTCTGGATGTCATGCCAAGCGCTTTAACCTATTAAGCCACCATGTTTGACATTAACCTCGAGGACTGTGGCGCTAAGCGCATGCTTTGGGCTGCTTCGGTGGCATCATATGTCCGGCTGTCTTGAAAAACTTGTTCCTCTAAAGCCCTCAAAAATCCACACCCCGAAAGGACGCCAGGACTGTAACCAATGAGGTAATCTCATTGGTTACAGTCATGGGAGCAATTTTGAGGGAACCGGGCTCGAGCCTTGCTCCAGAAGAACGATTTTTCCTCTATTGAATTCCGCACTTGCGAATGATTTCATGAGGGTAATAGCGTGGTTATTCTAGCGGTATCCTCATCATTTGCCCAAAGTAACCCAGCATATAAAAACCAAGTAACTTTGTAAAATATAAAAAAATCGTTATTGATAATCTTAAAAAAACTTGTTCCTCTAAAGCCCTCAAAAATCCACACCCCGAAAGGACGCCCCGGTAGCCTCATTGGTTACAGTCCTGGGAGCGATTTTGAGGGAACCGGGCTCGAGCCTTGCTCCAAAAGAAAGATTTTTCCTCTATTGAATTCCGCACTTGCGAATGATTTCATGAAGGTAATAGCGTGGTTATTCTAGCGGTATCCTCATCATTTGCCCAAAGTAACCGAGCATATACCAAAGTAACCGAGCATATAAAAACCAAGTAACTTTGTAAAAAATAAAAAAATCGTTATTGATGTTAAATATAATAATGAATTCAATAGTATGTGGTAAGTTAACTCATTGAATAAAGATATTAAACATGACAGGGCGCATGGGTAGCTTAACCGAACGTACTTTAATTTTTCATTCGAAGCAAATCGTAGGATTAGATAATGTTTTAACATTTACGCTAATTAAGAACAAATTATTCGTTTTGTAGACGTGTGATTGCATTTATATGAATATATATATTAATTTATGAAATTCTTAGTGAAAGGTTAATGCTGTAGATATAAGAGTTTACCCTAGGATAAGTTACAAAGTTCATGACAAAACAGCTAATTTAAGGGTGTAGCGAGTGTATTTTTGCCCTTGCTTGTCTACAGTTTTGGCTCTCTCATAAAACATAAAACAACTGAAGTTTTAACAAAATTACCTTTAAAATGAAGTATAATGAATTAATTTACCACGCCCACAGGCCCATATATGAATTTTCAAAGTACAGCGGCACATTATTTTGACACGGACAGTAATTATAGTCAAACTCAGCCCAGAATTTGGCGTCGAATACATGTACAGGCTAATGATTGATGCACTGTGTGAATTTTACAAGATGATGATTTTATGAGATTTAATGAGATCACTAGCAGATGACTCCATTTAAGTTACTGCAAGGTCAGTACCGTGTTTCATCGCTCATGATGGAGGGCAACAAATTAGTCCCAGTCGCGGGAGAGATGGAAGGGAAGAATATGAAGACAGGGCTTAATTTATGAGGTAAGAAGAAGCAAAACACTTCTGGGGGTTATTAGGTACGGCCTTGGAGTTTCCGAGCCTCGACAGCGACAAATTATGACGTCCCAGACACGAAATTTTCAAATAGTTCCATCCTAAAGCTGAGATTTTCTCGGGAGCTTTGATGTCACATCCACGGATTTTCAGAAGTTTGAGTCTCAGCTGAATGAGGCCTCTGTATTGCATGAAGCACCAGAGAAAGGATATGGACCACGCCGACTCCCAGTTAGCCCTGATTTAGCCCTAAATTTTCAAATAATTCCATCCTAAAGCTGAGATTTTTTCGGGAGCTTTGACGTCACATCCACGGATTTTCCGAGGTTCGAGTCTCAGCTGAAAGAGGACTCTGTTTTGCATGAAGCACCAGAGAAAGGATACGAACCACGCCGACTCCCAGTTAGCCCTGAATGGAGGAAACCAGAAGTTAGGGTAAGTAGACGATGCTGGTTGGGCAACGCATAATTCATGGGATACACATCGTCTTCCAAACAGATATGATTCAACCGATATGTTTCAATATGCTTGAATGTATACTATAATAATCTCCAAAGTCTGTTAAAAATGGCAGCCCAAATTAAAATAATGAAGCGTTTTATTAACGAGAAAGGATAGAATATTTCGTAAAATTAAATTCTTAATGGCGAAGAATGTTTCTTGTTTAAGAATTAAAATTTACTTGAATTCCTATGCAGTATTTACTTGATTAGAAGCTCATTTTTAACTCTTTGAGCATCACGGACGTTCATTTACGTCCTCGTGCGTCCTGGCCATCCAGAGTCCGATCGTATGCCTTTCAAATTCGCGCTGGAGCAGTAAAGGCGTCTGTTCACGCTTACCATTGATATGCATCTTATCATGTTGTTACATCTACCCCGGCAGCTGGTGGGCCCGATATCAATAAAAAGTGTCTCTGAAGAGTCCTGCCATCTATTCCATTATTCTACTAACTACATTCAGCCTTGAGTACGTGTATATCACATGTAGTTGTAGTTCGAGCTTACACTAATGGAATCTATTGCATTCAAAGGTGGTTTTAGTCGCGTTCTAATTTATTATTGTCGTTCTTATACCACGATATTTAGGATCTTACAAGATAAAATTGTTGTATTTGTTTTGTTTTGCTTTTGTTACGAATGATCATCTAGTTATCATTGATTGTTTATCAAACAAACTTGAGTTCAAAGTAATAAAATTGTAACCGGAACGAATTTCATTTTTTTTACTTTCTACTCAAAGGATTA
The DNA here is from genome assembly GCA_963169105.1 of Ceriagrion tenellum. NCBI lineage: Eukaryota > Metazoa > Arthropoda > Insecta > Odonata > Coenagrionidae > Ceriagrion > Ceriagrion tenellum. Next base: position 44,020,973 of record OY720637.1, read on the forward strand.
ATTGAGTGAGATGGCTCTTTTGTATTTCATAGGTCGCCTGAAAAATTCCGCGCAAAGATCCAAGATTTTATTTCATGAAAGTTGGATAACTCAAAATCATCGGTTCTTACACTTGAAGTATTGGACTATTTTTCTCAGTAAGTTTCGCAGCGAACGAGCTATTGTATACAAATATATCATTCATGCTATGCACCTCAAAACGGTGACTGGAAATGAAATTGACAGTTAAATGAAACTGCCCATAGAATCTTGGATGGTCTCCAACTATTGTTGACGCAAATGAAGCACTGCATCCCAAGGTGACTCGGTAATCAACATCTGCTCAACGCTCACCGTCTTCTTTTATTTATTCTTCTATTTTCTCCTCCAAACCCTTCCCATTAGCCGAGTACTCAGCCGACGTTCACATGCCCGGGAAGAAGATTAAGAGGGATGGCGAGGAGTATCTGGAGCTGGAGAAGATGCAAATGAAAATAAAAGTCGGGAAGACGCAAATCAGCCTGTCAAACCTGTTCGACGGGGACCCGATCCTTGGTAAGAACCTCTTTTCCATCAAAGTAAAAGGTGACCTGCATGTCATTCGACGGATTGTGTCGATCCTTCGGCTTATCGACTCTCTCGAGTGATCGCGGGTGCGATTGGAAAATAAATTAAACTGTGGGAATAACTCAAGCATGATTTTATATATATTATGGATTTAAATGTTTGGAATCGTTGCCTAGGTAATGGGTTGCCTCAATTTCCACATTTAGTTCACTCAGTCCTTGGCGCCACTTAGAAAAAAGTCTTCTCAGTCGAATAGTAAAGAGCCGTTGTTAATTGTTGTTAACGTGAGACTGGTGAATATCCAATAACGATTGAAGAGATATGAACTACTTGATGCTGTGAATAATAGCTGGCTATTTTTGAGATCTAACAGTTACTTTGTAAATACTAGAGAGGAAATATCTACTACAGGAAGTGTGTAAGAGGCATATGAAACTTCCATCCTGAGTCTTTTCTCTGCTGTGTGGATCTTTTACTGTTAATTTACAGCTACTTTATTTTGGTTTATTACCTGTTGAGAGCCTTAGGAATCAGAAGGTATGATCTGGATAGATTGATGTGGATGTTAATGTGTAACCTACTATTCAGGTGTGGCCTCGGAGTAGGTTAACAATATTTTTATTTTTTATTACTCCTTTATTTACTATTTACTCCTTTATTTTTTATTAAAATGGTAGTTATTGGCGCAATTTCTCATCCATAGATGACATAGTTGGATCTTATTTTTGAAATCCTTTTAGTACTTGTATCCGTCTTTTAATGCATTCCACTTTTTACACCTCGTATTATTATTAAATTGCCGTAGAACGATATTCAAGAAGAGCTAAGAAGTTAATTGTGCATTTGTGTAGTTAAATTTGGAGAGGAATTATATATCTGTAGACCGGGCATAATTAAAAAAGAGTGTAATTTCGCCCCGAGTGTAGTACGACATTTTTTATCCACTGCATTATGATTACTGGTAAGTAAAACCGGTGAGACGTGATTATTTACAAACTGTAGACTGTATTTACATTTAAACTGCCGTCTTTCATCTCTAGACGGCGACTCAATCGTAAAAGTTGTTGGTTTATGGAATTCTAGGTAACAGTTTTTGGCGACGAGTCGAGAATCCATAATGTATATTCATGCACTCAAGACTCATTTGATTAAACCTATCAGGGCAGAGCTATTAAAATGGAATTCCTTACATCCCTTTGCACTTTTCATTTATCTGTATTCAGTATCCAATTCAATAGTTCAATTCAACGGACACATCAACCTACTTGCAAGATGTCCTCTCTGCTAACAATCTCCTTATTTTTTGTCTATATCACCATTACAATCAATCCAAAATGATGAAAACATGTTTACAAACAAACAATTAAAGAAAACCTTGGTCTTCTGATTAATTTAGAAAATTTGTAGTCGTTCTCTCAGGTACTTGAAAGAGTTAAGCCAACTCAAACCCCTAGTTCGAGTAGTGAACATTCCCTTTACTTCAAAATTAATTTGGCTCTAATTGTATCACACAGGTCCGCCGGATATAATGTCAAATATCTCTTGACGTTTAACATCCATCGGGGATGATGGTGGCTGAATAGGCGTCACAAACTTGGAATATATGGCTGATTTAAAATCCTATTAGCTTCAGGGAGTAAATACCATACCACAGTTGGTGGAAAGACACGCATCGTTGAAAGAGAGCGAATTGCCTTGAAACACATAGTAAGCAGGTATAAAATCAAGGAAATAGACTGTAGAACCAATAGTTTTAAAATGTCATTTTTTACACGTACGAAAAGGGACCATAATAGTTGTTTAGATCAGTTCTGGGAAACTTTGACCCTCACTGGGAAAATGAGGTTTTGCACTAGTGATAAACGTCTGAACATCATTATTAGCCACTAACCCCGCATGATATCCGTCATGATATAGCAAATATCCGTCATGATATAGCTCCTGCATGATTAAGTACCTTGTACTACTAGTCATCAATCGCATTTATAATACTAACCAGTAGTTTCATGGGCGTAGCCAGGATTTATGTTAGGGGGGCAGGACACCTATTTGTAGCTGTAGATACATGCCAGGAGGGCAGGACACGGATCTGTAGCTATAGAGACATGGCAGGGGGGGGGGGCGGGACATCATCCTGTCCGGCTCCGTATCGCAGAATTGGTATGATATGTATCGTCCAGGGGGGGTGCAGCTCCCCCCACATATCATACTAAATCCGTCTCCCTCTGGCTACGCCCATGAGTAGTTTTATCTTAAATAGTTTACTGCATGGTAGCATGTTCATTAACGTATCACTCTCCTAGTTTTTGGTCTGGCCACGTATTGTCATCCTGACTGCTTTTGACCTGCGTCCGGCATCCGGGTGAGAGTGCACGGTTCTGATGTCAGCTGGGATGAGTGTTGCATGCCTGGTGTGGCATCATCCTGTGCCACACAATCTAGTGGTGGCTTGCTCAGTATTTCGTAGATGTAGATGAACAGTATGGTGCAATTTTATAATCTCTGGTCAAATGTTTTCTCGGAGCTAAATACTGTTAGCCGATGAGCCGATGTTGCTATGTAATCTCATTGATAATGCACGCGTCAACTAACTGACAGTCTGGTGTAATTTACAAAACCCGATTTTTCAGTTTCTATCAAGTTAGCCAAACAGCTACATCATCTTTCGCTTCACGTTAACTGCGCATTATAAAATTAGATCTAACAGAGGACTGTTAAAGGAGGAATGGAGGAGAGAAGATAATAAGCTCGATCTACATGACAATCACTCAATTTAATGGAGTCCCTTCGACATATGAGCATATGTAAGGTACCGTAGAACTGATTGGAGGAGGGCTGCGCGGTGCTTCATTGGAGGGAAGCTGAACTGTGGGATGCTGACTGAGGGGACGCTGTGTGATGGGAGGCTAAGTTAAATGGAGGGTGCCGAGTGGATGGAAGCCGCATGAGATGCTGATAAGAGGGAGGGCGTATTGTGGGACGTAGAGCGAGAGGGGTGGTAGAGCGGGTACCTGGGTGGAGGATAGCATTGCGGGGGGATAAAGGTGGGACTTTGGTTGAAATTTGATGATGTTATGATTGTTAAAGCGACCCAGACTGCACATGTAAACTTCGACCGAATTAAATGACATTATAATTAATAACTGGGAAAATATATAATACTTTATTGTGTAATAAACGGGAGTTAAACGTAACGTGTAAACCTCCATTTAATATCAGCAAAAATAAATGAGTGTTCTGCAGATTCCCTTGGGAATTGGTGGGGCTTTCATTGAAAAAACTTAAAATTTAAAAAATTTATTTCTCCTGTAATTTTGAGAAAACATCAAATCTGATTCCCACAGAATATCACAGAACAATTTTCAAACACCTAACGCTCATTCTTCCAAAAATTCCAGGCGAAGCCACGAATCGCATCTTGAACGAGAACTCCAAGATATTCATCGAGGAGATCAGTCCAGTACTGGAGGATACCCTGGCAGACCTCTTCACGGCCATCGCGAACAGAATCACTCTCACCTTCACCTACAAGGAGCTCTTCCCGGAGAATTGAGCGGATTTCCCTCGCGAAAACCTCATCGCATTCCCGGACTCACGAATGTTGCCCAGACTAAACGAGACAAGGACACAAGGGACGGGAGTCTGCGTCCGAGAAGAAGGGATGGCACAGCACAGAAAACTGCACTGAAGAACTCAAAGCACACCACGCACATCCTCTTAATCAGCACGAGGCGACCCACAGTATTCAGCATTCATAATCACATTATCACATTATCCGGCGTCTCACGTCGACCCGAAACATTTTACAAGATTTAGACACAATCAATGTTAACTTGACTCGTGCGGATGAATATAAAATTGCGTCAGAGTCACATTGTACGTCAGGAATGCCTACTTTTTGAGTTTTCCCTGCAACAATGATAGAATAAAAATCGTCTTCGGCCTCACTCAATAGAGGTATACACGAAACAGTATTAAAAGCTTCAACAGTTTTTTTTTAAGTTTATAGTTTAAAAGTGTTTGTGGGTCTTCATACATGGTCGTTCACGGCCGCGTGCCAAGTACCAGACCCGACTGACGTACTAAGTAACATTTCGCTAGAGTAAGTGCTGGCAGGAATCATATCCATCTTTCACGAGTACCGAGGACCACGACCGTTAAGTGTTAACTGCGCGAATAGTGACTGGCTTTAGCTACCTGTCGAGTTCCCATTGTCTCTGTAGTAAGTCCTTAGTAGGTCTCATCATTGTCTCTGTAGTAAGTACTTAGAGTGTGCCTGTAGATGCCATAACTGCCGAAACTAGTCGTACATTCTATAGTAAATTTCTGGAAGTTACAAAGTTTGACTAACTAAAATTACAACCTTCCACCAGGTGAATTCTTTGACTTTTGAATCTTCCCATTATCTCCTATTGGAGTATTAATTCCAGTCCATTGCACGAGCCTTCAGTAAAAGTCACAGAAGTTAACGATGATTGCATTTCAGCCTTTACCGAATTCGTATACTATTGAAAAAATAAAACGCCAGTATTCCTTTAGGTCACGAAGTGACGTTAACATTAGACCCAAATTGGTGGTGATAAAATCCTTCAATACACGGGTCTGATATTTTGTAATGTACCTCCTTTTCATCTTAAGTCAAGCACCAGTTATTCTTTATCAAACAATTGCTATTTCTTAATCGTAACTCAGAGAGTGAACATAAAATTCCGACGCTGGAGACTCTAATCGAAGCTTCGCACGAAGGGCAACAGCACTCCCCACAAAGTATTGCACTCAGCACCACACATATGTATATCTGTTCATTTTCGACTATTTATTCCCATCACCCGAGCCAGTGGAGGTGTAATTGCTGGTGGCTGACTAATGTGATCACCGAAAGGCCTTTGGAGGGATTCCAAGACACACTATGATGGTCAGCCATCAAAGGCAATCAACACCAAAGCACTTACACAATCACGCAAATACATTCGTGAAATTTGATATAGAAAATTTTATTTTAAAAAACTCTGGATTATAGGAGTTGTTGGTAAAAGTACATGTTTTCCCGAGTGGAATAATTTTTGGCTAAGAGCATAAAGTTATTTTTTCTCGTGTGAATTTTTTTCCGCATGTAAGGTTATGATAAATAAATCGTCCCCTATATGTTGAAAATCCATTTTTGGTCTATCATAATGCTTTCAGAATAATATGGAAGCATTTGAAGATTCGATAGATCAACAATAGGGTGAGATGTAGAAAGTTTGTAAATTTCACTCGCCGATTTAGAAAATGAGAGAGAACTTTTACCCAGCTGCTCCTTCCAGAAAAATGTTACATAATCCTTATTTTGTATTGAGATATTTTGTATTAAAGATGGTTATAACCAATTTGTCCACAGTTACTAAACCCATACCCTCTTTTATAACAAACTTCGTGAAAGTTGAGGTGAAAGTAACGCACATGAAAATACAAATTTACTTCTGTAAAACATTGTTCACCATCGCCTTTGTGTTTCAGACGAACGCGAGTTTCCTCTTGGGCAATTTTCGAAAAAGTTTGCCAACCATCGGTTCAAACGTTTTCTTTTCCTGCGAATACATATTGCTTTAACGGTTGCCAAGTATTGGAATGAAACGAGGTGCCCAATATATAAGGAATTTTATGAAAAATGAAACAGTTGACGAAATCTAATCACTATTTGCGAACCACTGAATTGGGGAACTCAGAATTTTTTTGCAGTCATAATTACAGCATCCCAGAATATGGGACGAAGAAGAAAATACAACCCCAGTAGTCATTCGTTTTATTCCATCAAGCCTCCATTCAAACTCACTTTATTCTTAGTAGCATATTAACATGAATAAATTCTACAATACCGAATAAGGAATAGGGTTATGACGTCCCATCTTCATTTGCATTATTGTTATTGCCGATCTATGTTACCACCGGACCATATGGTCTACTTGTAACAATTTCTTTAATAATCCAGAATTGTGTCATAAACACCTTCGTGTACCGCCACATTATATTCAAGACGGAGGTTGCGGACACGAGATGCAGGGCGTGCCTAGCCCAGCCGGAGACTATGAGCCACCTTCTCTCCGGATGTAGTTATTACGCCAAGTCAGCGGACATTGCTAGGCACAATGCGGCCCTGCGGGCGTTATATTTCCATCTTCGACACCATTTTGGCATCGACGATACTCCTGTGCTGCCGTATGCCCCTGGAGATACTGAGTCCGTCGTGGAGAACGATAAATTCACCATTTGGTGGAATTACTCCTTTTCTACCACCAGGCAGTTGGAGGCGACCAAGCCTGATATAGTTCTCCTAGACCACCTCTCTCGCTCCATGTTCGAGACAGTTTTCGGCCCCGGCTGAAACGAACATGGACGCAAAGGAGGCAGAGAAACGGGCGAAATATCAAGACCAGCCTTTTGATCTTCGGCAGGTATACCTAGGAAACTCTGTTAAACTGGTAGTCCTTATCATAGGTGTGCTCGGTGGAGTTAAGGGCTCGCTGCTGGAGAGCATCAAGTGCATTCCGTCCTGCGTGGCACAGGCGGAGTCACTTGCAGCTCGCATGCAGGAGGCCGTTATACTTGGGTCCCTCCGTCTACTGCGTACGCACGACGCAACCGCAGCGTAGCCACCAATCCGATGGGCGTCGGCCGTGGCTGCGATAACTGCCAAACCCCTCTCGAGTCCTCGGCCATTATGACGGCAATGAAACCAGATGCTTACCGAGGACTCGGAGGGGAATGTTACGAAAGTAAGATAATAATAATAATAATAACATGATTGATAGTTATTATACCAAATATTAACTCTTAGCCAAATGTACAAGATAATAGTCTTTAAGATGGGATTTAGAAGCAGGACATATGCTGAGATAAGGAAATAAATCTTATAAGGAGATGTCTCACTAGACATATAACCTCAGCCGGAAAACATATTTAAGGTTTTTACTATAGTCAAAGTAAACCGATCACAACCGAAGGATTACCCAAGAAACAAAAACACACCTGTTTATAAAAAATCCGAAATTAAATTCGGTAACAGGTTATCCCCTGAATTCTGTATCAATTTCATGAATTCTATAGCTACATGTTGTTGCTTTGGTAAACAACGTCAAGTTTTATAATGTCTGGGGCCTTAATTAGGAGGGCCTCGGAATATTCGAGGATTGAAGAGGACATAATTTTGACGTCTAAACCACGAAACTGACAAATGATGCCATTAAGAAGATGAGATTTGTTGAAGCAGTGACGTAACATCCACGATAATGTCGAGGTCTAGTCCTTCCTGAATAAGACTTCTCGTCAACGTTAACTGCATGATTATGCAGTCCGTGAGTAGCCGTTAGCCGTAGCAGTCCGTTAGCTGTTAGTTTTATCAACTGGAGAACGGATCGGTTTGCATCCAGAGAGAATATTTCACCAGTAAAAATATAACCGGGCCCAAGCATGATGGAGCAAGTGGCAGACGCTGTCATACTTTAAGCTGCGATCTCGGGTCCTTAACTTATAGTTACTTCACTTTCATGTCATCATAATTTTCCTTGAATTCAATTGAAACCAGGCTTAAAGAACATCGTAGGCACTTCAGATTGGCGCAACCAGAGAAGTCGGCAGTGGCGGAACACAGCATCAACGAAGACCATGCCATTAAATGGACCGATGCAAAAATCCTTTGCCGTGCACACCGTTACTGGGACCGCATGATCAAAGAGGCCATCGAGATACGATTGCATCCGCATAATTTTAATAGAGACACCGGATTCCAACTGAGTAATACCTGGTGGCCAGTGATCAAATGTATTAAAACGACGAGAAAATGATTCAACGGCCAGCGGAACACGTCAGCCAAACATAGGGATCGCAACCTTCATTGTTGGGGCATCAATAGCTTGTTTAATTTTAGTGTTATAGTGGTCACGGCGGAAATAACACGTGCCTTGAAAATGGAAAACAAGTCGTTTTCCGAAACGTCGGCGGATTATGAAAACATTACCTGGTGCGAAGCCCGAGAAAGATATTTAAACATAATTTTCCTCTTTCCGCACCTAGGTTTTTTCGGAGTCCACAAGGGAATATTCTCGACGACGGTAATTACCATGATGATTACGGGTAAGGTGAGGTAACAGCGACTAAATGAACGATATGGCGTTTCATTTATCTTTTCAGCAAAGGTCGCACTCGTCTGAGGTGAAATCAATACCCATTGCGTAATCGGCACCATCACACCGCTAATCACGGATCATTAACATTTTAACACCCTCAATAAACTTCCAACAAGTATCGTCACGTCACACTCATGAACTATGACGGTGCATACGCTTTTCGCTCTCCTTCAAATGTCGCAGAACCCAACGCGTAAATGAGAGAAGAAAAGATTTACGAAGAAATAGATTTGCCCTCGCATCTCATGACTAAAAGCAGAATTTCATTTTTACGAACATTTGTGATGACTGGTGGTCGATTCCTCATCGTTAGCAACAGTGCTCAGTAGTTTAAATGTCCTATCTAGCGGGATAAAGGGTATGAGGAATCCCTTTTAAATTATATTTTATTTTGATTTACTTTGTTCCTCTTGAGATCTCTTCATTTTTTCCCACAGAATAAAAAAAGAGTATTACATTCAAGTTTTTACACAAAATGATATAAATATTACTGTTCGCACTGATAGTTCCATACATATTTGTTTCTAGACCTCTGGAGATGATGTGTGTACATTGCTTTCATCCGAATGCAGACATAAGGTCAGACATTCAATGAAATAACACGAGTAAAAATAATGCAGATAACAATATGTGCTTTCTTGACCTATTTTCTACAAATACCCCCGTATTCATTCTTGAACTGTAGTATGTTTTCCCTCAAAATTCACATGGAACTAACGGGACAAAAGTCATTTTTGCAACTTACGGGAAAAATGTCGCTCCGAATGTAGTTATACCGTCAACTAATTACTATTTCATGATTTATAGCCTCGGCAAGGATTAATTAAGTTATAACACCGTTGCATGGTCGTAAAGAGTTATGCGTCGAGATTGCCGACCCTCAGCACAGATCTAGAAGGTGTCTAATCCGTTAAAGTTTACAAGTACCTGCAAGTAAGTTTAAAAGAAAGGAAGTAAAAATTCTTGCAGGGTACTGTAACAAACGGTATGTGGTAACGCTCATCGTACTATGTGTGCAAATGCGAGCACTTTTGGGTATATAATATTATTCTCTGAGTCTTGGAACCTCCTCTTTTCTCCCCATTCGAATATTCAAATTGAATTTTTTAAAAATAATGTCGAGAAAGAACCAAAAAACCTTCTGTACTATGTAGAAATGTCTATAGAGTTACATCTATTTCCAGCAGTTCTTACGGATATTTGGGCCTTTAGCGAATGATTTCCTTTTGCTCCATGAAGTTGAAAAACGAGCGCCATCCATAGGGGCATTAGAGAGCGAGAAAGTGGATTACACCCTAGAAGCAACAGAATCGGTCAGCTCAACCGAAAATCGTTTCATAGAAAATTCCATGCCCTGAGACGTATAGCTATAACTTTCTTCTCCTATCTACAAACGCCATTTGCCTCGTATGAGGCCCATGAGACCAGCGAACTCAGGAGTAGCAAGAAAAGATTCCGACCCATCGTTGAAAAGGTTGGAAAAATTTTGGAGATACCGGGGATTGAACCCGGGAACCCCTAAATGGCGAATTGGGACACAGCTTTAATCCTAGTAATAGTTCGCCGTGTGGACGCAGGTTGGCGCTGACCATAGTCAATTTTTTAACCGCGCTGGAGTTCGAATCGTATATAATCTTTGGTTTGAATTACTTGGGTTGGCGCTGGTTACCATCATTTTTAACTCATGTAAACGCAGGTTAGTTAGAATAGTAGTTCAGTGATCCAGTCCGCTTGCAGCTTTTACTTGAAGCGTACAATGTATATACAGAGTTTCTATTGTCATATCCCATATCCAAGCATCCGTGACACGTTGCTTGATGTACTTTAATGCATTAGTGAATGATGACCCGTATATTAAGTTCAAAATTTACCCTAAAAGCGCAATTGAGGTCGGGTCATGGTCAAAACTTGTCAGACAAAGTTGTAAATTCCGCTGCATATATTGAGGCAAGGACTCGAAATGGAAGTTATTTACAAATATTGAATATCAAGATAATATCTTGAATTGTTTTTATCTATCATAATAGAGTGCAAACGACATAATAACGTAATATTCTCGGGATATCTTCATGGTAAAGTATAGCATAGTGAGACGTCGGAAATTTATTCTCTCAATTCTCAACTCTCGATGCATAAAGTGATGTTTAGACATGGAATGATAAGTGTACTATTAAATATTAATGAATAGAAGGCTAACCGAACGAAACATTTGCATATTCAATCCTTTTTCTCGCCCATACAAGTTCCGTGAATAAGGGTGAACATAGCCCAGGAAACAACTGAAACGCGGCTGGGCTAGGTGAGCTACATCACCTTCTTGACTCTCCGACAGGGGCCACCAGCATGTTAACAAGGGTTAAACAATGCCGCGTAAATGCAAGTAAGTTAAGCCGCCATATTAACTAACATTCTAACCCTAGTAATGTAAACGGGACATAAGCAGGTTAACTCTAACCCTAGTAAAAGTTCGCCGTGTGAACGACATTTATTCTCTCAATTTTCATCTTTCGATGAATAAAGTAACGTCTATATATGAAATGATAATTATATAGTTAAATACTTTTAAATGAGAAGTCAGCAACAGCAAAGAGTGCAACTTGTAGGCGAGGCCAAAAATCAACTTGGATTTGAGTGGCCCCTGGAGTAAGAGTAAGTAAATGAGAAGTCAAACGGATCGAAACATTTGCATAAGGCTGCGGTCCAAAACTCGCTACAAACGCTCCGTAGCGTTTGGAGCGAGCTTCCGAGCGGTCCGTAATTCTCTCCGGAGCGCTACGATATACACTGTGACGTCACCAAATATGTCATTACATTCTTTCCCGCCACGCACCCAACGCTCACGGATGAAACTAGGGTCTGCTGGAGCGAATCATTTCTCGAGGGAAAGTCAAACTAGTAAGATGGTGGAGCTTAAGCTGTACGACGAAGCGACGGGGACAATGTTTAATCTCGAGGTAAACGACGAGGTTTACCGACAAGCTTACGAAGGTAAGAACTGATTTAATTTCATGAATTGTTTTTATATGCATTTGTTTTCGCGTAATTTGCAGATGATCACCTAGCATTGGCTGATGACTGGTCTAAGGTTAATGGTTTTGGATTCAACAGGGAAAAAACTCAAAAGTTAATCTGTATCATGAAGTTCGCATCAGGTAATCAGAATCCAACAAAACTTCTTGGGTTTTACATCGATACCAAACTCAACTGGAGCTATCACAATTACAGCACAAGAAATAATAATCTTCTATCCCTTAATCAAAGCAGATTATCTAAAACTCAACATTCTCTGCCTAATTTAGGTATCAGGCTATTTAGCCGTCTACCAATTTCAGCCAGAATCACCAGCTTGACAAAATTCAAGAGTGCGATTCACTCCTGGTTAGCCTTACATGCTTTTTATTCTATTGATGAATTTTTTACGCTTAATACTTGTGAAATTGTGTTCTAATATTCAGATGATAAACTGTAATAATGTATACTTTCCTTGAGTGCTTTGTATATTTATGTACACTCGAACTTTTTCTGGACGAGGTCTTTGTATTTCTTGAATATTTTTGACCAATAAACATTATTATTATCACCAATTATGCATTTTAAACGATATACTTTCTGCACTTGGACTTCGCCTCTTTCAGACGTACTATTTGCAACGAGGTTGCTTGAGACATTTAAGCTTTTAATTAAGACATTTAAATAAATGATAGACTTATGATCAGGATTTATTACGCTTCTGTTTATTTTGACCCCTTTCCTGTTTCCAGGTAAATATCACCATGTTCAGCTCTTTGTCCTCTTATACTCGGTTTTTGTGACGATTAACTTCCTTAAAATCTGTAGTGTATGCTGATGATGTGTGTAATACCTTCAAGGCCTATCTTTATACCTAAAGGGAAGAATATGACTCATCTAATGGTGTGTATTAAGAAGTTAATCTAATTGAAATCAACGAAAATGGTGATTTGACATCAATGATTCCAGATTTTGGTGAGACTTTACAGGTTTTTTAATCATTTGTTGACTCCAGTTCTTTTGAATTTTTTTGCTCCATCTCAGTCAGTTAAGGTCTCTCAGGCAGTTTACAGTTTTAGGAATTCTACAGGTTCTATCAACCTCACAGAGGAAGTTGTTTTTTAGGAGATACTAGATATCTCCCTACTTCGGTAACAAATTTCAATGGAACTTTTCTAATTAAACTAGAATGCATAAGGTATGTCGACAGCAGGTACCTACTTTGGATCAAGAATAAACTTTTAACTATCATTTAGAAATAATTTCAAATGGAAGACAGCTACATGATGAATGGAATGAGTTTGGGGAAAGGAATAATCAAAATTTAACGATCTCGTGCAAAAAGACTAGCTGTATCAATTTTCCAATTGCAGATTATTATCTTTTATTTTAGTCAACTGCAAGACATAATTAACTAAGTACCACGGTTATTTATGGTTTCTTATGGTATCATTCTGTAGGATTCCTCCCCAATGCTATTTGAAGTCCTAAGAATATTATTCCCACTCTAGACTTGAGAAAATACGACGCTCCGCCATGACACCTCGCTCCAAAAACTGGCGGAAACTTGGGAACGACTTGGAGCGACAGTGAACCGCTTTTTGGAAGCGTTTGGAGCGTAGCGATTGCAGCATTCCGTAGCGAGTTTTGGACCGCAGCCTAAATCACCTTCTAAACTCTCCACCAGAGGCCACCAGTATCTTAACTATGGTTGTGGAATGCCGTGTAAACGCAAGTTAGTTAAGCCGCCATATTAACTATCATTCTATTAATGTAAACGGGACATAAGGATAGTAGAAATCCGGTTGAGTCGCGACGGGTTAAATAAGGCGATGTGGCTCACTGGTCAAGTCAAGAGTGAGAAGTAGCAAACATTGTTCACTAAAATATTTAGCGGAGGCGATGGAAACTTTCAATGACTGTGCCACTTCATGGTCGCTCGTTCTTCTGGCTCTTATCTGGTTTATATACATGTGTCAATGACGGCATCGCCATTGAAGGACACTTCAAACGGCATCTTGATAGGGATTTGCATTCCTCCGAAAAGACTGCAGGGTTTCAAAATTCGGGGCCGTCCCAGCGAAAATTTTTCGTACAATTTGTATACATTGCACATCGAATTTTTACGTACGTTTGGGTACAAATTGAGTATAAATTCTATATTCTGTACATAAATTTGGCTTCACGCAGTGTATACAATTGTATGAAACTGTATGCAAAATTCATAGAAAATGAATACATTGAATACAATATATGCCAAATATACGTTTTATACAGCCTGTGCTACTGCATAGAAATTCATGCAAAGTGTACACACTGCATATATCTCGTATAGAAATTGCATACAATTTTTTTTAGGGGGCTCTGCGTCTGAATTCAGAACTGTAGGCACAACGTCAACCCGAATCTCAAGTTTCGACCTCAAAGAGTGTGAGGTATCTATATTTATTGATGAGGTGTCATTTATTGAGAAAGCGGGGAATCCCGCTGCTCACGTCAAGATGTGGCCGCCACTGATTGGTTTCTCATGGACTCCATTCCCCTTTACTTGTTTTGCGCTCATATTTACCGACTCTACCAAACACCCTTGAGGTGGCATTTATGGTAATATGTAGATTTAGTCTTGTGAGAGATATTTTCTTTTCTGGAATCACATTAGCGGCATCGTCACACTAAAAAGCCTAAGCTATAAGAGTACAACGAAGCGGAAGTAGAAAATAGGCACTTGAGAAAACAAGCTTCATAAACTCCTGTCTCTATCTGTAAGTTAAGAATAGAATAGAACTTAGAATATGGATATGAATTTATGAATGCGAAATTAAGTCTCAAGTTTCCCGCACATTCAATTTTCCCATGAAATATCTATCCGTTGAAGCTAATTCAATGACAACAGCCGAGCAAACAGAAGGGGTAATTATTTGCCTCGCTAAGACGTTGCTAGTAAAGAGTAAACAAATTTGTTTTACCAACGTTATGCACTTCTGATTCATACCATGAATTTTAGAATCAACAATATTAACATATGCCGCAGCACTTCGCCATCGAAATCGTTTATATGGACTATTTTAAAGAGAAGCCTTAATTTTAGGCCTGCCACATAACCTGCCTTGATTTAACGCAAATTACATAGTGATATTTCTTCTATCTAATGGAGTAAAATATTAATTGATCATCTTTTATTTAAGAAAGAGATATTGGTTAAAATATGATGAATTTTTACCCTGAAATAAATTGCCTTATAGGCAGTTCATCTACATCTACATACTACCCCGCGAGCCGCCGCATGGACGTGTGGCAGGTGGTGGTAGGTCACCAGCCGTGTAGAGATGTAAAAGTTTTGGAAGTGAAATGGTGGCATGTCCTATGGGAGTGTATTTGGAGGAGCTCAGTTTTTATTGTGGTCGCTTATTGTGCGCGGAAAAAACGAGTTTTTGTATCTATCTGTTCGGCAGAGTATTTCTCTCATTTTATCGCACCTGTCAGACCTAGAAATATAGTGAGGCGTCATGATAATATTCTCTGGGTCGCTCTGAAATACACCAGTTCTGAATATCTTAAGCAGCCCAAGCCTAGAGCGCAGCCTCCGAGTCTCTAGGGGCTCCCACCTTAATCCCTCTAACAGTTGTGCAACAATATATTTTCGTTCGTAGCAGTTTTGAACGAAGCGTGCTGCTTTTCTTTGTATTTTTTTAATTTTTTTGGTTAAATCTTTATGACCAGGGTCCCAAATGCTCGCGGCGTATTCGAGGTTTGGCCTAACCAGAGCGAAGTAGCATCTCTCTTTTACTTTTTTGTCCGAGGACCTTCCTATTAAACGTTTAACAAAACCTAGTCTCTTTAATGCTGTGCCGCATATGTTTTGTGTGTGTGTTCCCCACGATGTATTTGAAGTTAAAGTAATACCAAGATATTTTACCGTATTTGAAGATTTTGTTTACTTCACCCACGGTGTAGGTATGGCTTTCGTGTGATGGCTTTTGCAGGACGTGAACTGTGGTGCATTTATTAATATTTAGTTCTAAACCCCACTCCTGGCACCATGAATGAATGTTGTTAAGGTCAAATGACAGAACTTCAGAGTCCGCGTCTTCGCTTATTTCACAGTAGAATACTGTGTCTATGGCATCAGTTCGATTGAATCTCTCATAACTTTTTTATTTCGATTTCCGCCCGAATAATATTGTTCAAAAACTTTTCTATCATGTATTACATATTATGGCACGAAATATATTTTTTCAGCGTAGAAAATTGAAAATATAACATGAGTATTTAGGTTTATATAGCAGACTTCCAGTTTGCGTCGGAGCACATACACTACGTTTACCAATCGAATTAAGATTCGATTTGGCCGGCTCAGCTCGGTATGGTACACGCAACGGGCTATTGGGATCGATATTAGAAGCGGGCTACCTCAGCCCGCTTTCTCTGCCAGTCTGACATTAAAACTCGATGTGAACCATTTCAAATCAATATTTCAATCGATTACGCATTGGCAAACCATGCGGACCGAGTCGGCTGGCTGAGGCCGTTTTCGAACTTCAAGTGCAATACTGCGTCCGTCGAATGAGACGTTAAACCGTGGTCCCCTTGGCGCCTTTCGTTAAGAGCAGGCTAATGCCGACGCCGGGTTTCTATCCACCCTTCCTCCCTAACCTGTCCCCTATGGCGCAAATGACCTTAGCTGTCGGTCGCCTCCCCAAAATCCAATCCAATCCAATCGAAGGACTGGGTCCAAATCCTGGAAGTGTTGGAGATTTGTAATTGGATCTCCAACTGAGCGAATCTTGTGGTTGGAGATTTATAATTGGCTCTTCAACTGAGCGAACTGGAGAGTAGTTCAAGTTCAATACCTCGTCGACTGATGGTACGTTAAACAACTGTCTTTTGATATACAGCCGCGACAACAATTGAAGTAAACTTGAAGCCCGGACCTCAGTGGCGCCGTGCGGTGGCGAGCTACTAAAAGCTTACTTCGAACACCTACTAAAAAACTACTACCAAACAGCCTTTCCGAGACTCTGTAGAGGTATCATTTTAACTCCATTTCGCAAAAGATGAAAGTTTCTGGAAATGTATATTAGGGTTCTGAGGCCGTTTTCGAACTTGGCAAATCAAGCAATCTTGCCTTGAAACAATATATTAGTGCTTTCAGAATTAAGCGCAATAGTGCTTTCAGAATTGTAAAAAAAAACCTTACGTTTTGAAGGAGTATTAAACGCACCGTGTGAAGAATATGAGTCAAGTTAAAGGCTTATATGTGTATATGCATATATTTATGTATAATTACTTAGAATTTCAGTCTTACAAAAGTCTATTATTGCACCAATAATAATGCAATATTTAATTCATGCTTCCCACAGCTGCGGCGATTAAAAAGTATGATTGGAATATGATCGCCTATATGACTAGGGAACTAATTCGCTAAAACTACCTTATGGTGGTTGGAGCGCTAATCGTGAGCAATTCAGCGCACATTTAAATATCTTTTCATTTGAGTCAAAAAGTATTCTACGACCACACATCACTAAACTTCATCTGTTTACACGGAGAAAATTACCGTGCGTGTAGTAATATAAATGACGCAAGAGTTATATGTTAATTTTTTCGTACTAATTAAAGAATTTTAATTCCGCTGAATTCGAAATTGAAATCAAAATCACCCGTAAATACTTTTTTTCACTCGGCATGATACCCTGACATTTTTAATCACAATATCGATAAATGTGTGAAATTCACAGCGGAAAAATCATTCCCCTAGATTGGGAATCGAACCCAGATCCCTCGATTTCGTGCCTTGTGCTCTAATCAATTAAGCCACCCTACAACTTGTTCCTAAGAGCCCACTTGAGATTCAACGTGGAAGAGGACGCTTTAATTGGTTAGAGCACTCGGCGCGAAATCGAGGGATCTGGGTTCGATTCCCAATCCAGGCGAATATTTTTTCCGCTCCGAATTTCATACAATTATCTCTATCAGGTGACTCCTTTAAAGTTACTGCGCGGTAAGTTCCGAAGTTCCTTGAAAACTCCATATCAATGATGCAAAACGTATTATTTCGCGTTAAGAGGAAAGTCTGTTCATATGAAATCTAATTGTTACGAAATGTGTGTCGAGTGCCACAAGGCTAGGTGTCTTAAAACTGCGTAAAACTGCAAAGAAACCAAATTGGCAACATACAAGTTCTTCAACTTTTATCTATACACATTACTAATAAGGACGCGTTCGCGAACTTTTGCGTTAATCTGCATACGTACGAAAATCGCTTCAACCACCTTAAGAGTAGCCTGGCGGGCACTTCATAATTTGCGAATTTCATCCTCAAAAGATAAAGAACCTATAACACATTGATAAAATATTTTCGTAGCAACTCTTGCTAATTTCGTAGGTTGCAATTCTAAATCATCTTCTTCGATTCATTAGATTGGATTTTATAACGAAGTATTACATTATTCCTCGTTCGCGGTCGAAAAATCTGGCATTTAACTGAAAGAGCATCAGATACAACATATAGACTAAACGCCTTCACCACAAATTTCGTTGACATTTACAATACTCTTTCTCGTTTTCAGCTCAAATGAATGTAGACCTAACAGTAGCTACGATGCCAAAAATCCAACTATAGATAAATAAAAATGAAATACGAGGCATGTTTTTTAAGTAAGTACCGTTTTGAAATCCGGCCACTTCAGTGCTGTGGTCGGTATGTGGCGCATATGTACCATCTGTTAGGAAGCCACAGACGCCATCACGGAAACATTCGACCGTGTTTACGTTGGTTTGTGAGTATTTAAAATACCTCCGCCGATTGAGAATCCCGCCGACTGTGAAATACGCTCTGTGATTCGTTTTCTTAGTGCTAAAGGCGTGAAAGCGGCTGAAATTCATCTTCAGATCAGCGAAGATTATGGAAAGAACATTATGAGGGATGGAATGGTACGGAAATGGGCTAGAGCTTTTAGAGAATCCAAAACAAAATGCGTGGCGTTCCGAGTAAAGGGATCGTTTTTCTCAATGACAAAGCCCGTTTTCACACGGCTAATCAAACTCAAGATCTCATCGGAATATTTGGCTGGGAACAACTTGATCACCCTCCGCACAGTCCCGATCTAGCGTCCAATGACTACCACCTGAAATTTGCATTTGAAGATGCAACTGGGTGGTCAGCGCCACGATGACGATGATGAGATCAAAACGACCGTGTTGCAGTGGTTGTCAAATCAGGCGGCAGACTTCCATGAGGGTGGGATTCAAAAGATGGTTCTACAATACGATAAATGCCTTAATATTGGTGGAAATTATGTGGAAAAGTAGATTAAGGTACAGTTTTTCATGTAAAAATATAATTGTTAAGAAAAGTATACTTGTTTTTTTTATTTCAAAATGGTACTTACTTAAAAAAACACCCATCACAATTACACGGAAAAGTTACGATTCAATTGAGGCGCAGTTATTTCCATTTTCTAATATTTATTTTTTCCCTACTTTGTCAAGGCATGTTTACAAGAGGCATGTGCACGCGCAAGTGCGTGGCTGGACAGATGCATGGACAAATACTCCACATTAGAACGGGGAATTTTATAGCCATGCGTTCATGCATCTGTGCAATTTTGAGTGGTTTCATGGTACAATGGTGAATGCGTTCAAGTATCTACCCGCGCGGGTACATGCAGAGTGTAAACACGGCTTAAGACAGTGAGATATTAAAATTCCTATATTGAACTTTCGATAAAAATCGTAGGTCACAAAACACTCGATGTAACGCATATATCTCGTCATGACGCGTTTGGTGTCATTTGATTGCGGAAAACCTTACTATAATTGTATGATATAGTACACGATTTTACTCAATTAATACATGCTACAATCCAAAATAATGATCGGCGACTCTGGGGAAACACATATGCCCCATATTTTGGATATCTAGCCCAAAAAAAGGAGGTTCCCGGAGCTTCAGTGTTAGTTATTTATAAAATTAAATTGCAACTCATCTGAGTCGACAAGAAGAATTTTACACAAGACGCATCGCGTGTCTTGGACACGTGCTGCTCCACGTGACGTCGACCTTGACAAAGCCAGAGGAAAAACACTCGCACTTCTGCTTCACAGCTTTCGAAACAGGAAGTCTAGTTTATCCTATTCCACCCTTCTTTAGAGGAAAAATTTACAGCTAACTCATTTGAATTGCCGTATTTCATCAAAACAATAAAGGAATGGACATTTTTGTACTCAAAGTTCACCAAAACGTGAATTATGAACCAAAGCCTAAATTTTAGCACTTAAGGCAAATTATAATCTCCGCGTACAACAAAATCATGCGTTATAACATGTTTAATTGCGCTTTGAGCCAAAATATGTGGTTAAGTTAATACATATTAACTTTATAAAAGCCAAGAATTCCCGCGAAATTGAGTGGAATTTATGCATGATGCATAAATATAAAAATCTGTAATCTCGACCGGGTTTCAATGTTTATACATCATCATCAATCCATGAAACATGGGTCGGAGTAAATTTAATTTTTTTGTGGAAAGTTGCACAGTTACATCTACATCTACGTAATACCCTGCGAGCCACCACGAGGGTGTGTGGCTGGGGGTGACGATCACCAAATATGCACTATTGACATGCAACGAGGATATTTAGATGAGACATGCTAGAAAATAGGGTCACATGGAGCTAGATGGTTAGTATCTACATAATAAGGAAGGGATTATTGGTTGTTATTACATGCATCATGCACTACAGACTACTCTAACTATATTTCACCTACCTATCCCTTTGCTACGCTGCCTATTGTTTTCTCTTATAGTACGCGGGAAAAATGACATTTTAAATCTATCGGCACGGCAATCTATCTCTCTAATCTTGTTAATATGATCAAACCTAGCATGATACGCAGGGGTTCTTAATATATATCTAACGTCATCTGTGAAAAAAACGGTTTCGAATTTACTTAAAAGGTTTAACCTAAATTTTAACCTGCGTTCTGATAGTAATTCCCATCCGAGTTCTTCTATTAAGCTCGAAGCACTTATACATTTATCATAACGGCCTTTAACAAACCTAGCGGATCTCCTTTGCACGCGCTCTAATTCTTTTATCATACCTTCCTCGTACGGATCCCATATACTAGCGGCATATTCTAAATGAGGCCTGACAAGTGTAAAATAGCTTCTTTCTCGATCGATATTAACTCAACATTAAAATAAACATGATCTAATTAACGGAAGATAAAATTATTATGAGTATCAATAAATTCGGAGATGCATAGCAGGTAAGTAAGGCCTGCGATAAGTTTAAGAATTATTCACGCGGACGGAAAAAAACTAAAGGCATTGTGGAAAGTAAACCTAAAAATAGATAAGAGGTGAAGTAGATACGGGTCTGTAACAAAGGAACTTTCGCATTGCACAGAATACGCCCCGGTTTGAATTTGAATAATTGATAGTCCTTCCGAGGGTTTTTGCTTCAGTCAGCCAGGGGAAAACAGGAGGCGTAATATATCCTTAGCGTACAAATATGAAATGTCACAAAAACCTGCGTGAATTCATCTTACTAGGAGGAATTTCATTTACCTTTAATCATTATATTCATTCTTAAGCGAGAATTCATTGCTTTGGTTCATCTGATTTCGTTTTATTATCCTTGGATTCTACCTCTCTGCAATATGTCTATCTATGAAACGTAGGTGCTCCAAAATCAAATGAGAATCTACAACTAACTAACGTTCAGTGCCACTGAATACTTTACATTAATATGCTCTACGGAGCTCAACATATTAATTTTCTGAATATAGTGAGTCATTTAGAATTAAAAAACCATGGCTCCGTGAATCGCTCCCTCAAAATATCAGCTAGTTTCCTAACACTTACCCTCTTACGCGACATTCTCCCTCTTCACAATGAATTACCTCAGACCACTTTCCCACCACTTAATCTACACGAATTTCGTTATGTATCACTGAAAATCAGCCACACCCACAAAAAACGAAAAATAATCGTTGGCGAATTTCTAGCGCGGGATTCTAAGTTTCATTCAAAAAGATTAACTTTAGTTTTTTCCTCAAAAGCTTACCCACCATCTCTAATGTTTATCGCTAAAGGATTAGCTGCCACATTCATTTGGAGGAGTGGAGAGACTTGCACAGGATGAAAGGACTATGGACGTTGGTCCCTATGACTGGCTAGAAACAACGAGTTACTCTCCTGCTACCTTACTTACCTAACACTTACCCTCTTACGCACCATTCTCCCTTTTTACAATCCATTACCTCAGAACACTCTTGCCAACCAATTAATGTACACGAATTTCATTACGTACCTCAAAAAACCAGCCACGTCCGAAAAAACGAAAAATGATAGCAGGAGAATTTCTAAAGCAGTATTTAATCTGTTGATCAGAAAAATTATCTTTAGTCTATTCTTCATAAGCTTACCCACGACCTCTATTGTTTATCGCTGAAAGATTAACTACTCAGGATGAACTAACTTTGAAAGACATGACGAAAAAATATCTTAGTATATTCCACACTTAAAAGTTTATTACTGATCCTGGTTTCGACTGCACAGCAATCATTATCAAGGTATATTTACATCATATGAGAGTCAATATATAGAGAAGAGACGGGGGGGAGAAATGAATGTTGTCAATTAACGCCAGTGACGTCCCGGTCAGGTTCGATTAATGGGAGGTGGTAGAATGGTATAGAAAATAGAGGAGAATTTTTTTTTATGAGTATTCTACCGATTAAGGTAGGTTTTATTGAATGTCAAAGAATCTCATCCCGATGGTATACACATTCAGGGGCCTATCTCGCTCTAGTATATACCTTTTGGGCTGAGAATGTGATCTACCCATCTCCATCCTCCCTATCCTCTTTCTTCCTCTTCTCCGCTTGCCCAACATCCTTCCCTCTATCACATTCATGAGCAACCCATCGCCCCTTATTACATCCTCCAGCCACCTACTCTACCGATCTCGAATTTCATTAAGAACTTTGAGAGGAGAATAGGAAGGAAAACACATTCATTAAGAAGTTTCACATTTATGTTTGTAGCAGCATTAACGATTTCAAATCGCTCAAGGAAGTCCAATTTGGCACCTTTTCTCTCAATATGGAACACTTGGGGAACAAAATCACTTTCGTGGTCCTTCTCGATTAAATGTTCTGCAAACGATGATGAAAGATCTCCCTTCAACCAGCTCGTTTTATGTTCCCAAGTCTTAATGTTGATGACTCGACCACTTAGACCAAATATTGGGAAGTGCAATTGGGAGCGGTACACTTTAACCTATGATGCAAATGTACCTTGATAATGATTGCAGTGCAGTCGAAACCTGGGTCGGTAATAAACTTTAGTGTGCGGAATATATTAAGATATTGCTTGAGGAAAACGGACATAGTAGGAAAGACATACGGAAGAAAAAAGCGCTAGCTAAGGAGGCGTTTAGTAACAGAAGGGAGCTGATGACGAGAACATTGGGTAAGGATGTGAAGAAGAGGCTGGCGAAGAGCTTGATATGAAGCGTAGAGTTGTATGGTGTATAAACGTGGACCCTCAGAAAGGAGGTCGGTAATAAACTTTAGTGTGCGGAATATATTAAGATATTTCTTGAAGAAAACGGACATAGTAGGAAAGACATACGGAAGAAAAAAGCGCTAGCTAAGGAGGCGTTTAGTAACAGAAGGGAGCTGATGACGAGAACATTGGGTAAGGATGTGAAGAAGAGGCTGGCGAAGAGCTTGATATGGAGCGTAGAGTTGTATGGTGTATAAACGTGGACCCTCAAAAAGGAGGACGAGAATAGGCTGCAGGCATTTGAGATGTGGGTGCGAAAAAGGATGGAGAAGGTGAGGTGGATGGAGAGGTAGACTAACAAGGAAGTGCTTGAGATGGTGGGCGAGAAAAGCAAGCTTCTGAATGAAATCCGGTATAGGCATGGTAGATGGCTGAAGGATATAGTAAGGGGTGATGGGTTGCTCAAGTGTGTGATAGAGGGAAGGATGCTGGGTAGGCGGGGAAGTGGAAGAAAGAGAGTAGGTTTCATGGACGGGATGAAGAAAGGCAGATCGTATGCTGAGGCGAAAAAGGAAATACTAGAGATAGATAGGTGAACAAAACCGAGAGAAGATTCTCTGACATTCAGCCAAACCTACCTTAACTGGTAGAATAATTTTTTTTAATCTTCATGTCTGTGACATTTTTCCACTAAGATTTACCTTCAAACAGTAATTTTATTCTGACTATGCAAGTGTCCCTATGAATGACCATGAAAGACGAGTTATCTTGTGATGAGAAAGTACTCTCGGGGCAAACCAAAACAGGGGTGACTGACCTTAAAGTACCATGCATGATCTCCTGTTACGGTGTTTCAACTTCACAAGTAATTTGCATATCGCCAAGTTCCCAATGGTGTAACACATGACGAGCCCCGCTTACGGTCTGTCGAATCCGCCGACTGCGTCCGCATTCCAGGATATAAGCCCGTCAGAATTTCTTTCCTCTGACTCCACAGAATGAAGATGAGAGAAACCGGCATTATAAAACACCAGCGTCTGGATTCAGATTTATCGATAGGATATCCGGGTCGGAAGTAAGCAGGCAATCGACTTTCTCGACAAGGGTCGGAAGCTGAAGAGACGGATGACATCATATTCTGCTTCCTGTAATGCCCTGTAGCCGAGATCGAAAGCGACGGGTAGACATCTATTACCCCATTTTACCGTCTACATATGGTTCTCCCTCCCTAGCGAACGGCTGTTCCGGTGGACTTTCACGCGAGACTGAATGAGAAACACAGAGGCTTGGATTCGTTGCGTAAAGATACCAATTAAACCGCACACCCAGAAATCCCGATCCAATATTTTTGAATAATTTTTGTGGCAATTCGTAAAGGAAAGAAAGAAATTTCATAAAAGTATTATTTATGCGATCATGACGACATAAGAAACCATAACAATATACTTTATTCCACACCAAGGTTCATACAATCAGATTTTAACAAATCAATGCAAAGAATAACTCATAATAAAAACGATGTACAGTTTCACTACGTTTTAACGCTGTCTACCGATTTTATAGCGTCATTTTCAAGAAAAACTGTTTGCCTTGAAAATGACGCGATATATGTCGAAACCGATAGATAGCATTAAAATATGAAGGAAATGAACATCGTTTTTATGAAGGATTATTCCTTCTCTTTGTTCCAAAACATGACGCCACAATCAACTGATTTGATATACAAAGAAGTTGTGAAACATTCGCACCTCTGAGGTAAAACCTGTATTGGGGCTTCCATTAACTGAATTTCACAAGTAACTGACTAGTGACGCCAAACAGAACATAATTAAACTATAAATAACGCATGAGTGTAATAAATCAATACTTAACAAAAGTGTGTTCAAATATATGTCCAATGTTTACCATCTTTGCCGTTGGAGTGCGCAACCACGTAATTTAATGTAAAAATATAAGCTAAAAGTCTTAAACTTCATAATGAAAAAAATTGCGCTTTCCCGGAAATTAAAAAAAAAAGAGAAAATAAATAATTTTAAGAATGGGCGCACAATTTTTAAAGGAGCATTAGTAGGATTATTATTATTAAAGGAGATTTCTCTAAGATTTCATTTAATTCACATTTCTCTAAGATTTCATTATTATTAAAGGAGATTTCTCTAAGAGAGAATTCTTCGTACCACAAGGAGAGTACACAACACAGTGAGCGGAGGTAATAGAACTTACAGTCTCATGCCCCGCGCACAAAAGGTAGCCTTTAGAGTATAGATGGGCAAAGGAATAGGGCTGAATATTACTTTGACTGTACTTAGTATACAATTGATATACAAGGCGATCAGAAATTTCCTGTTATTTTTTGACGTTTTATGATAAGGCCACAATAGAAATGAAGACCTGACTATAGTGAACGAGGTCTCTCAAGAAAACTAGCCGTCATTAAACGGCTCAAGTAAGATTAAGGCCCGAAAAATCCTGAGTGGGTGGTATAGAGCAGGAGACTGTGAAAGGACATATGTATAAATTGTTCTCGGATTTCCGCCCGAGTGAGGATTTTGGCTGCTGCCAACGTTTCGATGGAATACTCCACCACCGTCTTCAAAGCAATGGAGGAGTATTCCATCAAAACGTTGGCAGCAGCCAAAATCCTTAAGGGCACTTTACACTGTACATTTTATTGCACAAACTAATGTGCAAGAAATTAGATGGACTTATAGCAGGTTCTATTTCAGTCATTTAGAAAATCATACAATTCGCCGATTTACACGGTGCTATTTTCCTCATGAAAGAGTTCATACATTCGTTCGTACAAAAAAATGTACCGTGTAAAGCGGCCTTTACTCGGGCGGTAACCCGAGAACAATTTATATATTTAATTCATCGAGATAGTACAAAATCTTATGCGAAAGGATATTTTATTATCGCGGGAGCTACTTCACAAAGACGCAGAAAAATGCTCGAGGAGACGCGAGGGATCTTTTACGATGAGTTAGACAGTGGAAGCGGTGAGCATAAACTATACTGAAACTGGATAATATTAGTTACAAGTATAGTGAGCAAAGAAAACATGAGAAAGAAAGAATGTATCACGAAATTTATGAAAATTCAAAGGCATCCACCGAAAAGTCATTCATACTAACGACAAAAATACGGTTGTACAAGGGCTACTCTATAACAAGAGTCAGCTTATTCGTAGTTCAGTAGGTTATCTTTGTAGAATCGACACAAATGCTGAGAAGGAATGCGCTATATGTTTCAACATTTATAACCAGAACTTAAAATGAAAATTCAGCAGAAAGTGAGTCGATAAAAAGTAAAAAGTGATTGAAATTTCTCATTCTTGACTCGTGAAGATGTAAAGGCGGAATTTCCTTAATAATTACAAATATTCAAAAAAATTGAAAAACCATAAAAGACATGATTTCGAATAAAAAATATTTTTGTGTCATTGGAAATCCATTCTGTTCGGAAAATACACTTATTTTCATTTCATTTCGTTTATACAAAATAACTGGTTGATTAGCGGTAAAATATAAGTATTCAAGATTCGCAGAACTGCGTCAATCTGTCGTGAAAAGTATTTCAGCACGCATAGAGAATGGGATGTTACTTTTAAAGATAAACATGGTTGGTGTGGTGGCTAGAGTACTGGCTAATCATACGGGCGGCCAGGGTTCAAATCCTTGCAGAGGAGGATATTTGTCAGAGGAAACCCGATCCCTACTCGAGTGTCGTGTGGAGGACAATTCATGCACATTACTCCGTCTGTCGGATGAGGCGATAAACCGCGGTCCCCTTGGCGCCTTTCGTCAAGAGCAGGCTAATGCCGACGCCGGATTTCTATCCACCCTCCCTTTCTTACCTGTCCCCTATGGCACAAATGACCTTAGCTGTCGGTCGCCTCCCCAAAATCCAATCTAATCCAACACAGACTTGAATGCCCGCCCTAAACTCTCCTGCTCACTTGAAAAATACTGCGTCGCTTACCACGTCAATAAAATTGGCGCTGAGTCTTCCCGCAACTGCACCTCGGGCGCGAGCATTAATTATAGGACGACACCCCGCCACGTTTCCCGATATCCCTCTCATTTCGTCAAACATCTCCTCGAAATAATGATTCGTCACGTCACTCTACATCGAACATGCTCTCGATAGTCTCGAGACGATGACGCATGCACAAGAAAGGGGAGAAAGTTTTGCATTGAGACGCCGACTTCCCTGTGAGATCTTTCTCAGTGCAACACTGGAATAACACTTCTCTATTTCGCGCGCAATCCCGGAATTCATACACGACCCCGACTATTGAGCAATTCCCCGAGAAATCATGGCGACAAATATTTAACAGTCACTTGACACCCAGACATTCTTCAATGCAATGAATGACTATCCAAACTTTACCGGAGCTTATCCGACGACTAGCACAATCCAAATACAAGGCACGAGAGGCTATTTTCTTTAGTCAACGCCCACTCTATCTCTACGAGGTCGCAGTCATTACGTTTGCACAACGTTTTTCCCCAGAGAGTAAACAAACATTTCCATTCGTCTCGCCTCCTCTCAGCACGTGCTCAGTCTCGATGTCACGTTTCCAAGAAAAATACATCCCTTCGTAATCCGCCTTAAGTTCGCATCGCCAAAATCTTACAAGATTTGAAGCACCGTCGATACTCCAGGAAAAACCCTAGTTTAAGGGGGGCGTTCGGGTTGGATTGGTGGCTCGAGTACTGGCTAACCATACGGACGGGTAGGGTCCAAATCCCATTGGAAACCCGAATTGAATGTCTTGTGGAGGACACTTCAAGTGCAGTACTCCGTCTGTCGGATGAGACGTTAATTCGTGGTCACCTTGGCGCCTCTCGTTAACCCTTTAGAGTGGTGACGCCTGGTTTCTCAGACCGACAATATAATCTTTCTGTTGACACAGGCAAAGTATAAAATTTTGTCGATTATGCTATTGAACAGCTTCCTATTTCATACTGTTCCTCCGATTTTCAATCCAAAAAATCACTTTGTGAAAGTATATCGCTACTTATAGCCACATATTGCACTTTCGGTCCCACAGACTGTGCGTCGCCACTCCTGTCTCCAAATACCACCTATTTTGTTGTGCTATATAAAATATGACATGACAAATATGTGGATTGGTGATTTCTGAGATAAAAATGAATCCTTTTTTACGCACCCATTCCTTGAATTTTGCTCTTATGAAGTAAAACAATGCTTTAGGCTACCCATTTTATCGTATAACAAAGATTGAATACAAGCTGAAGCATTTTCTCTGTTTGCCGTGAAAATTGTTATAGTGCTCGCAGAGTTTATGTGCACTGGAGAATTTCTCCAAGCCTAGCTGCCCATGGTAGATGGGCAGCGATTGGCTGCCAGCGTCCAATCCCGTAAACCGGTTCTTAGCTCAGTGCGCGCCGCGTACGAATGCCGTAAGTGGCGACCCAAAAGAATCGGCGAAAGCCACGGAGTAGGATAAAAATATTGGTTGTTATGATAATTAGTCGCAATTTTCGCATTTGTATTTTTCAAAATGTTGGTGAAGAGGATGTAAGTTTTATTTATCGTGTAACCACGGTGACCTGCGCCGATGGGGATTACTTTCTAACCTCACTGCGATGACTATTGCAATCACTGCAAATTTTGACTCGATGTCTATTGTAGTTTCTCGTCCAGAGTATTTCTATTCTAAAGGCCCTCGCGTCGGCGAGGCATAGCGTTCGTTTTCGCCGATTTTTTTGGGTCGCCACTTTGAGTATTCGTACCCGGCGCGCACTGAGCTAAGAACCGGTTTGCGGGATTGGACGCCGACAGCCAATCGCTGCTTATCTACCATGGGCAGCTAGGCTAGGAGGAACTCTCCAGTGCACAGAAACTCTGCGAGCACTATAATATATATTTTAAAATTCACGTTTGAATGCTGCTATTTAGATATCATTCAAGAAAAAACCGATGTCTTCTTTTTTAAAACTCCAAATTTCTAATCGGTCCAGGTGACCGAGTTCACTACTCATGTCCCGGTAATTCACGTCACTACCGTAGGGTTAAGATCAGGCTAATGACGACGCCGGGTTTCTCTCCAACCTTCCTCCCTTACCTTTCCCTACGGCGCGAATGAATTTAGTTGTCGGTCGCCTCCCCAAATATTCAATCCGACCATCTTTTAAGTTGGTTGGAGCGCGAATCGTGAGTCGTTGACTGTAGATTTTGATTACTTGACGAATAAGTCGGAAAAATTCTTGGACCACACCTCTCGTAAGTTCAACAATATAGACAAAGGCAATAACGATACGTGTTATAATATAAATGATATGAGAAGTATATTTTAAATGTTTATTCTCAATTAAAGCACTGTTATGACTTAGGTGTATTACGCGGATTGAAAATTTAAGCGAAAATCGCATAAAAATACGTATTTTTAATTCGGCATACGGGGCTGGTCATTAAATTTGGAGGACAGAAACTCGAGCAAGTAGAGCATTTTAATTAATTAGTTAGTATGCTAGACGAAAACAGGCATAGTAGCAAAGACATACGAAAGAGAATAGCGCTAGTAAAGGAGGCGTTTAGTAACAGAAGGGAGCTGATGACGAGAACATTGGGTAAGGATGTGAAGAAGAGGCTGGTGAAGAGCTTGATATGAAGCGTGGCGTTGTATGGAGCAGAAACGTGGACCCTCAGAATGGAGGACGAGAATAGGCTGCAGACATTTGAGATGTGGTTGTGGAGAAGGATGGAGACGGTGCGGTGGACGGAGAGGAAGACTAACGAGGAAGTGCTTGAGAAGGTGGGCGAGGAAAGGAAAATTTTGAATGAAAATCGAGATCGGCAGAGTAGGTGGCTGTAGGATGTAATAAGGGGCGAGGGGCTGCTCAAGAGTGTGATATAAGGAAGGATGTTGGGCAAGCGGGGAAGAAGAAGAGAGAGAATAGATTTCATGGACAAGGTGAACAAGGGTGGATTGTATGCTGAGGCGAAAAAGGATATACTAAAGCAAGATAATGCATCTGAAAGTATGGAAAACTGGGAGGAGATTCTCTGACATTCAAAAAAACCTACCTTTGCCGGTAGAGTACTTTTTAAAAATGCCTCGATATTTAATGGGAGCTATTTTTTTATAGTGTTAATAGAATGTATTCGCGTCTAGGAGAATAACTATGCAGATTTCATCGAATTATATCGAAATAGGTGCCAAGGGCCATTATGCTACATGTTAAAATAGCATTAAATTGCCAAAAAACCAAATTGGTGACATGCAGTTCCATTTCGCTTTTTTTAAACATACACCAAAGTGAGCGCGTGTGAAAAGTTTCACGCAAATCCATACATTAACGAAAAGTGCTCAAACCAACGCTTGACCAGTACAACAATCCATCCCTGACCTCTTGACCCTAATGTCCACCTTCATGGAGGAGAAAGCTGGGTACTCCAACGGGTCGAGGAAAAAGGAATAAAGTTGTACGAGTGTATACCAACGAGGCACGTCGTGTCGGCAGATTTCGGTGAAAGGTTTATGGTTATAAAGGAGCGTCACGTACTTCATAAGAGAGGCAACCACAAAGAGACAAAGACCACTAAATCCCATGGGGGATGGGTAGTCTGTCGGACGCATTAAAAAAAATCTTCGAACGAGGCGGATCACGAAGTTTTACTGCGTCCGCGTCGGGTAATACAACGGCGTGAATAAATTCAGCATTTAAAAGGTCAGCTTGAGGTAATTTGCAACTTCACATAGATGCCTGTTCACTTACTGATACAGTCGCCTTTCAATTCACAGGTGAATACGCAGGCAACAACCTCCTCCTTACATTTTCCAACGCTGTCGTAAATCTGAAAATTCTCCTGAAAATTCCGAGCGGACACTTATTCCAAAAGGAACAAGATTTGTTCAACTGCTTCAAGTTTTCCCCAACATAGTTTAATATTAAACATCAGTGGCGTAGCTAAGAGATTCGAAGTGGGTGTTCTAGCTTATCAAACAAAGAAAACATTACGCAACGCACGATACTGTTTCGTCCAGAATCAGCTTCTCTTAACCCTCTCGATACGAACGAGGGGTGGTAAAAGTATAAGCCCTGTTGCCACTAGCGGGTTGCGGGCCGAACCCGTTACTCATTCGCTCCTTCTGCGCATTGCCTCGAATGGCGAAACCAATCGCTGCACACGCCCTTTAATGAATTTTATTTTAGGTAGCAATTGTCGTCTTTTTAGTATCCAACCCACGGAGTACCTACCTAGAACCTACTCCGTGATCCAACCATTTTCCATCACCTTTTACTCATTAGGGCCTTTTCTCGATGTACTGAATTTCTTCAATGCGCACAAAGAAATTGCAATACATGGGCTGCCCGCAACCAGCAAATTGCAACAGCGCTCAAACTTTCACCACCCCTCAAGCGAAGAAGGCCGCCTCATCGCTAGCTCGAGCCCGCTAAAATACTCTGTTGTTTATTAACTCGTTAAAAATCTATATCACAATGTTAGTTTACGAAGGTAATTGACATTAAATACTGCTGAAAAGAGATTCAAAACAAGACCAAGATCTTGCTTCTACTACTTTTCATAACCAAGAAAATGTTGTTTCATAAACTTATTAATAAATTTTTTATGTCACAAAAGAAAGAACTGAACGTCTAAATATACATTTATATTTGTTTTTCCCACACAATACTACAGATTCATTACGATTAAACTTTCTTTAAGTTTAATTAAACTTAAAGAAAGTTTAATGGTAATGTATCGTAATATCGTAATGTAATCGTTTAACTTAAACTTTAAGTTTCTTCACTATTAAATGTCAAAGAGAGCGCTCCGTTAGAAAACGGCAAAAAACCGGCACTTTTTTTGTTCTCACCTGAATAAAAAATCGAGTGTAATGTAAAAAAAATCGGCAACCACAGTTAAACGTAAAATAAAACAAGCTAAAATTTGGTGTAACTTCCTTTCATGTGGGTACCACGGCTCATTTTTAATCAGTGTCCAAACTCGAGTCTACATAATTTTTGCACCGACAATAGGCTCTCAGTGCGAAAAAAATCACATTGCTTCAGATGTAAGTGTACGACGGTCCATATGCGTATGCGCCTGCGTCATCCGGCCATTCGGAGTCTGCCAGCAGCCAGACTCCCAAGCCTCCAAAACATTTCAACGCAACTCACTGCGCGGAAATATAGGCTAAATTTCTTCTTCCCTTGGTTTCGCGGCAATAAAATGCATGATAGAGCTGAAACTATTATACATGTTTTACTGAAATTATTTTGGGTATCCTCAGGCTCCCAGATTAGCCTTTAGCTTCGCCATTGCCAAATATCTTTCCTTCAATACCCACAGATCATTCTATTTGATCATCTAAATACAGCACGTTTGAATAATCTTTTACGTACAAATGACCTAAACACAGATATAAGGTATAAAATTCTGGATTTTCAAACTATTTGAACAGATAATATTGCACCAAATAACAGTCACCAGAGCTGATAACGGGGACATTGGGTAAGGATGTGAAGAAGAGGCTGGCGAAGAGCTTGATATGGAAGCTACGTTGTATTGAGCAGAAACGTGGACCCCCAGAAAGGAGGACGAGAATAGGCTGCAGATGTGGGTGAGGAGAAGGATGGAGAAGGTGAGGTGGATGGAGAGGTAGACTAACAAGGAAGTGCTTGAGATGGTGGGTGAGGAAAGGAAGCTTCTGAATGAAATCCGGTATAGGCATGGTAGATGGCTGAAGGATATAGTAAGGGGTGATGGGTTGCTCAAGTGTGTGATAGAGGGAAGGATGCTGGGTAGGCGGGGAAGAGGAAGAAAGAGAATAGGTTTCATGGACGGGATGAAGAAGGGCAGATCGTATGCAGAGGCGAAAAACGATATACAAGAGGGAGATAGGCCCCTGAAAGTGTAGAAAAATGGGAGGAGATTCTCTGATATTCAACTAAACCTACCTTAACAGGTAGAATACTTTTTTAAATTTCATTTCCGAAAAAAATTCTGGGTAGGATTGAAAATTTTAAAATTGCCAAATGATATATTTTCATATATTTGTAAAGATATCGATGCATAAAAATATGAATTGGAATACGGAATTCGCGCATCTTATCACCAGAAGCTAATCACCAGAATAGCTGCAAATGGACATAGGCACAGAACAATTCATTTGATAAACACGGAATATTCAGACATGGAATACATGATAAGTTGAACACTGACTATTTTTCCAACAATAATACTCAATGCCACATAGACTCATTGGACTTTCTCTTCAGTTTATTAGCGTTTTATTTTACCGAAAATCTTAGTACTTTATTCTGTGCGATTCTCAAAGATTTCTATAAATGTGATTTCTGATGATGATGAATTATTGCTTTGTTTTTCCACATGTTTTTTTTATTTCGGACGACCTGGGTTTCGACATAATAAAGTAGTGAGCTCTTTCGGCTTGAAAGGCTTGATTTGAAATAATACTGGGTTTCGACGTTCAAGTTCATCCTCAGACGCCTTTCGATGATCAGCCTCAAGATGACGTTCAAATAGTCCGATAAACGTTGATTATTGCAGGTTCGCCCTGATAACCTGATAAGATCACAAACATTGGTTTTGGTGGTTTCCGACGATACTTTGTGGAATTTGATAAATCTTTTGAATGAATAGGGTAAACTTCGTTTTTTCCCTATGAATTTAATTACTTACGACCATGGCCCTACATCAGGTGGCCTGATGATGACGCTAATCGTCGAAACCATGGTCTTAAATCATTAAATTCATTGTGGACAAACAAATTTCACCCTATTCATTCAAAAAACACATACATTGGGATTGGTACAAGAAAAAGAGTATTCATAAAAAGATGAAGAACATAATATTCCCCGAAGTAGAAAGGCAGTTATGAAAATAAACTAAGAAAGAACATATGAAACAGCTCATTAATCTTCCACAAGGATGTGATGTTGAATTTCATTGGCCAAGTAACTAATTACGTAACGTTGAGGAGGAGCTCATGTCAAACCAAACACACTAAATAAAGTGGTCTTTATTATGAGGCGTAACCTATACGCTTCGGACGCTTAATCATTGCGGTGAGAGGATTCGTGTGGACAGGAGACTCATGAGTTGAGTTTTATAAAAGAGAATGAAGAAGGAGGGTAGGGTAGCGAGGAGGACAAGCAAGGAAATTTAGTTAGATATTGAGGAGTTGATCATGAGAATAAAAAGGTGTAAAATATCGTTTTTTCTTACGATCGATAAGAGAGCATAATGACTGCATTGAGACTTTGAATTAGGTTAGTTGACAGATAGTGTGGCTGATTAATTCATACCCACACTAATGCATGTTTCCAAATTTGCCGAGTGGTGCTAATACCATGTTACACATGTTCCCTGCATGGCTCTTGTGTCACGTTTTCATAGTTACATTATGGGTCATTTTAGTAGTTTCTGTACCATTTGTAATATACCGATTGAGTGGTGCTCGTTGGTGAAAGTAAATTTCTTCACTGTAGTTCATGTTGGTGATAAGTTACCCCCTGCAAAAACAACACTTTCGTGGTGGATTTCAAGTTTATAAGTAAATGTATATGATATGATAAGAGAGAAAGTAATAAAGGTGCAAGAGATTCGGAGAAGGCAAAATTATGATGAAAGTAGATATAGGACATATTAAGAGATGACGGAAAGTTGAATAATTAAAAAAACGAGCTATTGGAAGAGAAAGAATAGGGATTTTTTGAAGGAAGGAAGTGTGAGAAAAGACTTCAGAAGTCATCCATTTGACAATTGAATTTCTGCACCTCTCCATTCCACTCACAGGTGACTGCGGCATTTCTCCAAGTCCTCACCTTGTCGCCTTTGATGATTTGCCCGGGGTATTCAATAACTGGTCCTCTAAGGTTGTTGTTACGTAGGCTTCCGCGGTTTTCTTGTTTATAGGTATTTTTCGGGTTCTCCCCACGTTGCACCACTTTTGTGGACGACCGTTTCGCCGGCATTTCAGACGGCTTAATCAGGTTCTAAGGTGACTCTTCCGGTTCATTTCACCTTCCATTTTCGTTTATAATAAGTCAATGTTTATCTAAATGTGTCCAACAATTTGCTTTCCTCCCTGATACTTTTTAAGACGTGTCTTTCCTCTCCAACTCTTCTTAAGACTTCTTCATCGGTGATTCTCTCCGTCCATTTGATCTTCATCATCCTTCAATAACACCACATTTCTGTTCCATAGCTTGCAATAAATACCCACCCCGCAGCTGTGTCCTGGAAGGACATACTTAATAGCGTGGTAGTGTTTTTAGGCGGGAATACTAAAACAATACCCCTATGCGAGAAATTTGAGGCAAAGATAGCCCAAAAACCAATGGTACTCAGTGGTAAAAATGGCAGATGAATTAACCTCACATAAAAATCATGGATGAAAATATGGGTAACGAATCCCCCATCCCATGATCAGTGAATTTCACTCGTTTCTAGTCATAGAATTAGTATGATTATCCCACAACGATCAAACCAACGTTAGTTTTAGAGAACATTTATTCACGTCACATAAAATTGAAATTTGAGTTTCCCATCTATCTTATATACGAAGTAAATATTTTAGTAAAATTCAGCATAAGACTTTTTAAAAATAAATACGGTCTAAAAAAGACATATAAATGTCGAAACCAAAGTTGTATTGTAAAGTAATTTAGAGAAGATTATTAAGCCACACATTTCGTAATTCCCCACATTTTTTCGTTTTTAAAGCAACAAATTCTCAAAACTTTGAGTATTTTAGAGTGGTCTAAAGAGAACCTATAGTGAACGTATCATTCCTTAAAATTTACGAGACAAGAGCAAATACCTGACGTAATAAGCTGATTAAGGATATACAATTTCATTAAAGTAGCAGTAGAAACCAGGATTTAATTTATATAACCACGGACAATATGAGACTAGGGCTATCATATACTGTCTCCAGATATGACAGCAAATTGCATCAAGTCGTCATATGATCACATATTTCACAACCGCATACACCTTGGCTCTAAACAATGGCGGAAAAAATTTGACGTTTGCAGGGAACGGAGACAAAATCCAAGTGGCTAATAATAATCAGCCATGCTTTCAAAACATTGTGTGAAATTCACAGTGGAAAATCCATTCGCCTGGACTGGGAATCGATCCCAGATCCCTCGATTTCGCGCTGAATGCTCTAACCAGTTAGGCTACCCAGGGTCCTCTCCAACGGGAATCTCATGGGGGTTTTAAGGAGCAAGTTGTCCTCACTGGTACCGTGCACGAAATGGCAGAGGTACCCGTATGCAAGCGCTAAGCACCACAGTCCACGGGGTGAAGGCCAACTTTTAAGTACAACGGTGTTTACTTTGGTACAAAGGTGTTTGCTGCGCGGCTAGTTCCGTGGTTATTTGAAAACATTAGCCATGTGGCTATTCCATTTGACAATTTGAAACCGTAGTGTGGGTTGGAGGATACCTAATGAAAAGAAACTTGAAAAAACAAAGTAAAATTGGTGGTAGGGTATTCAGGCGTAACTTTATGGAATTTTGTAATGTACTGATGGTAACTTACAACTTTGTTTTTCCTCATGTCTTTATTTGGAACGACCCGGGTTTCGACGTTCAACGTCATCTTAAGATACGTTGAACATCGAAAGGCGTCTGAGGATGAACTTGAACGTCGAAACCCAGTATTATTTCAAATCAAGCCTTTCAAGCCGAAAGAGCTCACTAATTTATTATGTCGAAACCCAGGTCGTTCCAAATAAAAAAACATGTGGAAAAACAAATCAATAAGTCATCATTATCAGCAAGCACATTTATAGAAATATTTGAAAAACGCACAGAATAAAGTAGGATACTAAGACTAAGGTTTTCGGTTTTCGGATTCGGAGTCCTACTAAGATTTTCGGTAAAATAAAACGCTAAAAAACTGGAGAGAAAGTCCAATGCTAAACCAATTCCATATGATCCACGCCCTTTCAGCCAAAGCTATCAAGCTTTGTACTTGAATTGTCAGCCTTGGCCGTTGAGATCACATTAGTTCATGGTGCGGAATGACGTTCAGAACGGACTCCGCTTCTCTAGATAAGTGTGGAGTTCGAACCTGGCTGACGAAGGACGTGGAAAGTAGAAATAAAAAAACAGGAAGAGTCTGGCAGATTGAGATGATAGAGGGGAAAGTTGCTCTGAGATATTCCTAGAGCTGAACCTCAATCGGAGCCATAGACACTCCCAGGTTCTCTGAGATCCCCTTCTTTCATTCGTCACCGCAATATCCAGACTCAGAAATACAGTTCCTTACTTACGGATTGGAAACAACGTAAACATTTTATTCAACATATTTTTCAGCAGTCATTAAAACGCCGAAATACTGTAACCTCTTTGGTTGTGATTGGTATGAGCGGTAACTATGAAAGAATTATACTTACACGTCATAGTTCGTCTTGGAACTTCAGAAACAGTGAGTATGGAAAAAAATAGTGTGAAGAGAACAGCGTTTACCTCAGAATCATTGACCAAAAAGAAAAATATACTCACCGGGATGTCAGTATGGATTTAAGAATTACAAAAGGAATGAATTATGAAAACGGTATTACACCAATATAGTTTGGTTCGGAAATCCAAGTTTTTAGGAGCAAGATCAGAATAAATGGAATGTACTTATGTTCAAAAAAGTATACAAAATTGTTTCATGCAATATGTCAAGAATTAGTCTACACGTATGTTCATGAAATATTTACTTGGTAATTTGAAATATTATTTCATTAATTAATCGAGGTCGTTAATGAACTAGTCCGTTAGCATAAAATAAGAGAGGACTACTGCGGCTTTTTGAAAGGGTTGAGAAGACACCAAATCTTTATCGGCATATGGCACGCATCGTCGTATAAAACGCACAATGATTTTAAGAAAGAAACTTGAATTTAAAAAAATAAAATTTAAAACAAAAGACTTGGAAGCTCTGAGTATTTTGGATAAATCAATGCCCATATTTATTAATAAGTACTATAAATATAAATAAAATACCTAAAAAAGAGGTTTGACTGAATTAAAATTGAAATTACCCTTTTCATTTAATTAAGTTTAAATAAAAAATGTTATATACGCGTATAACACGCAAGGTGATTTCAGGCCTAATTTTTCTGAAGCAAAGTGCGTGTCATACGACGATAAATACGGTAAATACAGAAAAGGGAAGAAGAAAACATTAAGGAGGCAGGAATTTTGGGAATAAATTCAAAGGAAAAGGAATGAGTGGATGGAGCATGAATATACATTATGGATTCAAATGTTTGGAAACGTTGCCTAGGCAACGGGTTGCCTAAATTTCCACATTTAGTTCACCCAGTCCTTGGCGCTACTTAGAAAAAAGTCTTCTCAGTCGACTCGTAAATGGCCGTTGTAAATTGTTGCTAACGTGAGACTGGTAGATATTTAATAACGATCGAGGAGGTATGACCTACTTGATGCTGTGAATAATAGCTGGCTATTTTTGTGGCCTAACAGTTACTTTGTAAATGCTAGAGAGGATATATCTACTACTGGAAGTGTGTTAGAGGCATATGAAACTTCCATCGTGAGCAGACGCCGACGGTTGACTGACTCTGATTCAAATTTGAATGCATTAGGCCCGTTCGGCTTAATTAAAGAATTTAGAATGCGTGATTAAACAGAACTTGCTTCGTACCAGACTGCAAAACAGGGTATGCGTCTACGAGGACCCAAAATAGGAGACCGGACGATATTCAAAAAGTTATGTACATCCCGCATATGGTACTACATTTTTATCCACTGCATTATGATTACTAGTAAGTAAAACCGGTAAGACGATCTGTCGACTGTATTTACATTTAAACTGCCGTATTTCATCACTAGGTGGCGCCACAACCCACAAAGTTGTTTGTTTGCGGAATTCTAAGTAACAGTTTTTGGCGACGAGTCAACAATCCATATGTATATTCATGGGATGGGGAAAGAAATTGAGAAAAGGCCACAAAATGCAGTGAGCTGGAGCAGAGTTATGAATGGTTGGATACCGCGGATACAATTATCTATCTAAAGCACTTTTTCACCAACAAAGCAGTTCATAACTTGGGGTAAGCACTAGGAGGAAGAATATTCCGAATAACAATACATTATTTGCAAAATTTATAGCCAAGTCGCGCGCCTTATGGCCAGTTGCAGGAACGACAAACATGTATTGTATAAAGTTATGGGATCCAGAAGCCATGGCAACCACTCAATAAATGTTGCACAAACATTCGATAAATTTATTGGTTTCATAACCTATGGCATTGAGTAAGGAGTTCCATAAGTAGCAAGATGGCGGATACGCAATGAACCGCTTGGAGACTTAATTACTAGATAAAAGAGTTGCTTTGAGACAGATGACCAGTTTGTTTACTCTAACTGACTAATTATTATCTGCATTAGCAATTAATCATACGCTAAACTTCCGTTAATTTTATCTGGTGGTGGAAGATTACATCAAATATTCAAAGATATTAACTAATGGCAAATAAGTAACTAGTATATGTGTTCCTGCAACCCGAATATATTTATGACATGGCTTTATGGATGTCATTACTATTGATTCCATCACTAAATTTTCTTGCAATCGGCCATTAGTAGTAAAAATTGGCCTTTTTTGGCAAAGAAAGGGCAGGATTCGCTTAGGTAAGTCGACACTTCATCTACTTCTTAAATACTTTGACTGCATCATCCATTTGAAATGAGCTAAAATGACTCCCCCAGATGTGCATGTACATACGTTCAAGTACTTATGTGGAAGATGTCAAGATAGTCTAAGTAAGATTAAACTTTGACGGCGCACCCGAAGTTTAAGGGAGCGCTGTCATTTTTTTCCCTCCGATTGCCATCGTGCATTTTCTGTGCAAGTTCACTTCAGGCGTTCGAGGCTAGGGTAAAAGACGTAAGCTTTTTTAATGGTCTTTACGAAAAATATGAGCACAATCCATTAACGATGTCTCATTCCTGTATCCGGCGATCTTGTCAGCTACCTTTATTCATTCCTCGCCATGCTCGTCCTACCATCATACTAATACGTCTAATCTCGCTCCCCTTTTCTGATGACGATCTATCAAGTTGATAATAACGCAGGCCCATCGGTGAGGTGTATTTTTCTGCTTTAGTGAATTCGCCTAGGGAGTTCAAAAGGAGTTATTACGAATATAATCAAAATAATGAATGCATATCAAAATAAGGAAATGATTATGGTAACTCACAGCTGGTAAGTAGTGAGATATGAAAGGCGCTAAATTACATTTCTTCGTGTCAAAAAGCTCTTTCTTTCATTCTAAATTTTATTTCAAACCTCTCAAAATTCAGCTGGTCTCGCGCTCAGCGCAAATCATCTGTTTTGAGATTCTCCATCGGTGGTGCTTCCTTCAGCTTTACGCGCAGATGTAGACGCAACCTTTCCTTAACTGTAAACCTATTTTAAGCGATCCTTTATGTAACAGCTGTAATGTAGACGCGGCGCGATCTGTGAGAGCACGAGCTATAGAAAATGGACGTAAGACTGGGAGCCTATAGGTGATGCCAAACACTTCCGCGGAAAGAAACTGCCGGAGATGGTGCTGATAGACAGTGCGGATCCAGGGTCGATTTATTCGATATGTTGCACCGTCGATAAGAAGAAGAGACGAAGAATCGAGATATCGAACGGCCTTGGTGCGGATCCACCGCTATGACAACATATTGAGTTAAGGGGAGATTAAATCGCTCTTACTATGCAATTTAAATGATTGAATTAGAACGTGGCCGTCAAAAATTAATTTTTGAACGTCGAACGTTGAAAAAAAACCTCAAGAGTAAATTTCCCGCGTGAAAACTTTTCCCCGGAACGACAGGCAAATCACACTACGTCGTTCCGTTCAGCGTCTGAAAGATGACATTTTGAATGCTACATCTACATAATACCCTGCGAGCCGCCGCATGGGCTTGTGGCAGGGGGCGTTAGGTCACCAGCCGTTTAAAGATGTGAGGTGAAATAGTGACGTGTATTATGGGAGTGTATTTAGTAGAGCTGAGTTTTTCTAGTGGTCGATTAATGTGCGCGGAAAGAACGAGTTTTTGCACCTATCCATTCGGCAATGTATCTCTCTTATTTTATCACCTCTGTCAACCTAGAGATGTACTGAGGCGTCATTATAATATTCTGTGTCCATCTGAAACACATCAGTTCTGAATTTCTCTAGCAACCTAAGCCTAACGAGCAGCCTCCGAGCCCCCAGGGGCGCCCACCTGAATCCCTCTAAAAGTTGTGAGACACTATATGCCCGCTCGTAA
This sequence comes from Ceriagrion tenellum, assembly GCA_963169105.1. NCBI lineage: Eukaryota > Metazoa > Arthropoda > Insecta > Odonata > Coenagrionidae > Ceriagrion > Ceriagrion tenellum. Next base: position 44,062,505 of record OY720637.1, read on the forward strand.
CAGTTTTTAACGGGGCGGGAGGTGCTTTTCTCTGTATTTTTATTAATTTATTTAGTTAAATCTTTATCACCAGGGTCCCAAATTGCTACTACCACTCAATTACTAAGACTTATTCGCGTAGTGACCAACAGATATGATCGACCAAACACTATAATTCATAAATACCATGCGAGTAAAACCTGGAGAGTAAAATTCGAGTAAAAACTGGAGAATGTCCCCGACAGACAGGCATGTCGTAGATGTAAGTCTGCTTGACAACTTATTCCTCCCAGCAAGGGAACGTTATAGCGCCGGCTGAGATCAACTGTCTATTCCCGAAGGACTATAATAGGCAATTAAAATTTCTATAATCCGCGTGTGAGAGTAAACGACCGCGTGGACTTCCCAAGGAGGAGGGCGCTGTTAGCGGGAGGTGACGCAGCAAAAGGCGTTTCGCGCCCCCTCGTCTGGCGCGAGTTTCTCCGCCCCGAAGGTGACGCACGGAAGCCGCGCGTGATTTTGAGGTCACCGTCGGGAGGAGTGGGCAGTCGGACGCCGCTTGCAGTCGCGTGGAAAGCGAAAACAAATGCGATTCGAATGGCCGCTGACAAGCGAGCTGCAATGGCCCCGAGCGGGACAACACAGCGAAGGAAGGTGGTGAGGAGGCCAGATAGCTGGAAGACGGGGTAAAGTCTCGAAGCGTCGAGTATAATGAAGATAGATTGGACTGGATTTTTTGGGAGGCGACCGACTGCTAAGGTCATTAGCGCCATAGGGGACAGGTAAGAGAGGAAGGGTGGATAGAAACCCGGCGTCGGCGTTAGCCTGCTCTTAACGAAAAGCGCCAAGGGGTCCATGGTTTATCGTCTCATCCGACAGACGGAGTACCGTATTTGAAGTGCCCTCCACAAGGCACTCAAGTAGAGATCGGGTTTCCTCTGAAAAACATCCTCCTCTGCAGAGATTTAAACCCTGGCCGCCCGTGTGGTAGGCAAGTACTCTAGGCATCACACCAACCCGATCCCCATCAAGATAGAACACAGGCGTTTCGGGAAACTAGCATGTTTAATAGAATATAGCGAAAGCGCCTGATATAACACCTCTCCCGTGTCAATGCAGGCCAACGCTCGTTCAGGCGATATCGCAAGTAAAGGTATATTTACATCTACACCTACTTATAATCCTGCTAGCCACCTCAGGGGTGTTTGGCAGGGGGTGACTTATCACCAACATGAACTGCAGTGAAGAAATTTACTTTCACCAATATGCACCACATAATAGGTATGCTACAAATTCTTCAGGAACCACAAAATTATTCGATAATGTAACTACGTACACGTGAAACAAGAGTCATGCAGGGAACATGCAAAACATGGTGTTAGCGCCAACTCGGCAGAGTTAGAAACGTATATTAGGGTTCATATGAATAAACTAGCCACACTACCTGTCAACTAACCTACTTCTAAGTGTCAACGCAGTCATTATCGTCTCTTATCGACCGTGGAAAAAACGATATTTTAAACCTATCTATTCCACAATCTATTTCCCTTATTTTATTTTCATGATCTGATCTACCATAGTATGTTGGAGTTCGTAAGAAACATGAACGGGCATCAAATAACCCTTCACCATTAGACGTCCAAGGCGGACGAACACTTCAGTAAACGGTCGGATAGGTATCCTTCCGCTCATTATTACACGTGGAACTTCATTTAACTTAAAAAGCTCCTTCCAACAAGCGCGCCAAACGTTCGCCAAGGTACCGAATAAGAGAACGAATGGCGGCTTGGCGAAGCGAGAACACTCGTGAGAAAATGAAAGTAATGGTCAACCTAACACGGCAATAGCTATTCAACATTCAGACAATTCTGCCCAAAATAATACGTTAAAAGTTGGTTGAGTAATCGGAGAGACGACTGAAGACTTTGTTCACCGACGCCGTTTAGGATAGTTAGGGATGCTGGGTATTTTGGTAAGGGAGGGGTTTTGACATGCAGAAGAAATAAAACCCAAAGTAGAATCTCACATATTATCAAAAATTTCGTTGTATTCCTAAGTAACTTGATAAATGGTGATAACGCAGTCCTAAGCCGAAACCTTGGTCGCATTACGTACACGTAAAATGTATTTCTTATGTCGTTAGAAAAATGTTGTGCCTGCAGCAAAATTATTGCTCCCATTTCATTATCATTTATAAGTACATATCTTAATTTATAAATAGTATTTTATCAAAATAGTTCAGTCATTCCAAGTTTCCGGTGTAAAATTGTGGAACTCCCTACCTGAAAAATTAAAGAAATTGCAGTTTCTGAACCAATTTAAAAGCAGTATTCATAATATGTTTTCAAGCAAATAAGTTTTCCTTTCTCCTCTCCATGTACACACATGCACCTACCACCCAAATTTTATATGTCAGTTTGTATGCTTTCTCTTTATCAGTTTCGCGCTCAAAAAATTGAATATTCTATTGTTGTTATACTTTAACCTTGGAAAAATGGGTTGTAGTGTATTAGTCGTACTCGAGGGACAACGTCCCACGGCAAAATAAATTATCTATCTATCTAAAAAATTTTCTATATAATTTTTGGTTAAAAAAGATCAAACTAAATCATAAATCACAACCACAGCACCGAAACACTAAATCTTGTTGCCTCCAAAATTTCATGAATACATGACCCAATCGATGAGACTAATTGAGTTTTAAATTGCTTCAATATTCATTTATGGTGAGTGACGCATGGCTCCATTTAATCTCTCCTTGAGTCAATGTGCCCAACAATGTGTGTTCAACTGGATCCGGTCGGAACAACACTTTTTAGTTTAAGCAGTTAATTTCGGAAATAATCCATTGTTTCACGATCTTTAATAGAAAAGAACTTATAAAGATTAATCTTCAACAGAATTTTTTTATTTTAAGCAATAATTTACAAACCTTTTTCCATTTCAGGGCACCCAACATGAGTTTCAACAAATGCCGAATTTCTGAAATCGTGGAAAACCCATCAAGATTCCACAACAAAATTGAAAACCAACAAAAATTTGAATACAGAGGAGCAGGTACGATCCTTATCGTAGTCCTTGAATTGACAAGCATGGACCCAATCCCAGTCCAACGTTGAACACATATGCCATGTATGACCAATAATATTTTTTGTTCACTTTCAACGGAAATTTTATTTCACCGACCTCGGTTTCGACAAAACTATGTCATTTTCAAGTTTTTTTCGACAAAAGGTTTTGTCGAAATTATGTCATTTTCAAGGTAAAACTATGCCATTTTCAAATTTTTTCCTTGAAAATGACATAGTTTTGTCGAAACCTTGGTCGGTGAAATAAAATTTCTATGGAAAATGAACAAAAACTTTTCTTGTGAAAACATGGCCTCTGTACTCTATTTCCACAAGATATCGCCTAATACGCAAAATTTAGTTGAACACGTAATTTAAAATTCGAATCTTCCATATGGAAAGAATAAGTTTACGTAATAGAAGCAATGAAGCAGTTGAAGGCCGCGACAAATTCCGTGCAGGGTCGATAAAAAATGGAGTGAAAAAAATAATTGGAACGAGGAAAATCTGCGCGAATGAGGAGCTGCGTTTGAGGAAACAAGATTGATGAAAAGGAAGCAGAAGCAGAGGGAAGTAACCAAACGCCTTCTTTTCTGACGTGGGCCAAAGAAGGAAGCAATGATTCCGGCCGCAAGGCGTAGATGGCTCGCGAGAAGTAACTTCCTGTCGCAATTAGGGGAAAAATTCACCGTAGATGGGATTAGAACCAGCGACCATACGTTGGCAGATGCGGCGACATCGACCCAGTGCCCAAGTCTACAAGGATAATATCACGTAAAATTGATGAAAGATCTAAAATTTTCCCGGCATATCTGCTGTATAAATATTTCGTACATCGTTTTGTTTGCGGAGATCGACTCGATCTCCATCTTCAGGGGCATGTGATATGTTTCTACCATAATAGTTGGGTTCCAGAAAAATATGTTGAACATCCGGCAAAAAATAGTCTACGTCAAACTTTCGTAAAAGATTGAATCTAAAACCCGCGCATACTCCAGGTTACCGTATTTCGGCGTTTAAATGACTGCTGCAAAATAAGCTGGATAAAACGTTTACGCTGTTTCCACTCCGTAAGTAAGGGACTGTAAAACTAAGTCCATTAGAGAAAAAATGCTTGAAATGAAATCCCCAATCACCTCCAGAAGTTACGAATATTCCTTTAGAAACAGCTTGAATTCAAAATCACCCTCCCCTGGAGAGCATGTATTTAAAGATCCAGGCGAGATAAAAACCAAGTATGAACAACAAGAAAGGTCTCAACTTGATACACGTAATCCGATGTACCAGGCATACTCCAATACTCCAGGAAAACCAAAACTACCGCTTCGTCCGTGCCTGACGTCGAACGAACTTTGAGAACTGGTTCAACGAGAATTCGAGCCATCTGGGAACTTTGTGGACTGCAAGTCTCGTCTTGATAATTTATTTTTCATGAAATCATCGGTTGCTTTAAGACATGACTTTGGAGAGTTCAGAGAGAGACAGACCGGAACGATCCGGCAGGATCTGGGATACTCAAAATTTTTTCACTCAAATTGGGTTTTTAAACGGCCTCAGGCGTAACCTCAAATAACTGGAATCAGATAATGGCAATGGGATTACGCAATACGCCGATATGTATGTCACAGGAGATAAGTGACCATTTTTGAGGAACAAAAAGCTCAGCGGACCATGCAACTACAAATTTTTAGTCGATAACGACGTGAGGAGAATGCAAAACATCCAAATCAGAAAATTACTCCGTAATCCTGCAAGTAAGAAGAATGGGAGGGAACGGTAGAACACCAGGAATAAAAAATACAGTTTACTGAAAACCTTTGGAGATGGAAAAAGGGATGACATCGTGGAAAACACAGCATATTCAATACTTCTCGCAAAGTTCACAATGAGTGATTTGTAAATAGCTATATATGCTCAGATATTTATCAAAACAGCTGAGATTTTGGAGGTCATCAATTCAATTACTTTAAAGGAGCTGATAAGCAGCGAGTTGCTATTGGGTGACATATTTTTTTTCGAGAGAATTAACATTAGAAAAAAAAAACAAATCGCCCATAGAGAAAAAAAATTTAGGCCGTTCCTTTACCATACTCAGAAAAAATATACAGTGAAACCTGTATCAAGCGACCACCAACAGCTGTCCCGCTGAAAAATGGTCGTTTATGGGCGTGGTCGTTCAACAGGGTTTCTTAGTTTCTTAGAGTATTATGCCAATGAACGGGTGGCTGATTTGAAAAATATGGAACAACTCTTAACACTTTGAGATCGGCATGACGTGATATCACGTCATAGTTGCCTTTACGCTGGTGCTGATGACGTAATATCACGGGTATCGCGAGTGTTCCAGCTTTCCCTAGGGGGCTTAGTGAAAGTTCCCTAACGAAAGCTGGAACACTCACGATACCCTTGACGTGACATCACGTCATCAGCACCAGCGTAAAGACAACCATGACGTGATATCACGGCATGCCGCACTCAAAGGGTTAAAGCGACGGTTTTGTGAAAACCTACACATATGGCGTTTATTTACTCACAATTTAGTTGCACCTGGAAAATTTCCATGCATATTAATTTGATGTGCACATGCAGTGAAACCTGAATAAAGCGACCATCGACGATTCCGCACAAAATGGTCTTTGAGAGGGTGGTCGCTTGATAGGAGTGGTCCTAAAGAGGAGTTTCACTGTATAACAACCAAATCCCTATAAATACATTTACTTTACCCGGGTAAAAATATGGTGGCATTTAAAAATTTAACCATTATAAAAATTATACAGAAAATAAGTAACCCACACCATCTGAAGTCAGTAGAAATATTTTTATTCATACCGTATAACACAGAACACATTGGCTTCGAGGGTAAGGGGGAGTAGAATTCAATACAATGAAAGAATAAGGAAATAATAACATCATGATGAAATGCAGATAAATAAGCCTTACTAATATTTCAAACCTTAATTTATGAGAAATTTCGTCAAAATGTGTAATGAGAAGAAGTTTATTAAGGGATAAATAAGGAAGAAAGATTTCCATTGAGGTAAAAATAATTTAAGAACTAATTTTCAGAAAACGTGATCACCGATGAAAAAGTTTACAACCGAGAAAAACTGAGGCGACAAAGTATTATTTATTCTGAAGATTGCCATTGGTTAGCAATATATTTGAATGAACTACTGCTTTTCTCGACGCAAGATATAATTAAGGGAAGTAGATTGAGAATAGGGAAGTAGAAGGAAGAATAATATAAGGGTAGTAGATTGTAGAAAAGAAAGGTCCTTTTTCCCGTGATCGATAGAAGTTCGTAATGGCTTCGTTAAGACTTTGAATTAGGTTAGTTGACAGGTAGTGTGGCTCATTAATTCATATGAATCCTAATGCATGTTTCTAAATCTGCCGAGTAGTGCTAACGCCATGTTTGGCATGCTCCCTGCATAGCTCTTGTATCACGTTTTCATAGTTACATTATGGATCATTTTAGTAGTTTCTGGAGCATTTGTAATTTACCGATAGTGTGGTGTTTGATGGTGAAAGTAAATTTCTTCACTGTAGTTCATGCTGGTGATAAGTTATCCCCGGCCAAACCCCCTTTGTGGTGGCTTGCAGGGTAATTAGTAGATGTAGATGAATAGATTTTCATCGTAACGTAAGTCAACCGAGCACCGGGGATGAAATATATTTCATCGATAAATAAACGCGGCATTTTGCAATATGTGGCATAATTGTAAGCCTTTACCTCTGCAAATAAAGTTTTTCTAAAACTATTCTTGACTCTTGTGACTTATGACCTAACTTGAGTCATCACAAAAAACCAAGAAACTGACATAGGTGTAAATATTCTATCCAATGCAAGACCACAGTTAATACTTGCTAACCATTACTTACAGGCAACCAGATTGCATATACACGACCACAAAAGTCTTTAACCTAATCAAGACTGTTTTACAAGGGACACGAAATTGCACAATTTAAAACTGCAATTTTTTCTCAATCTGCCGCCCAATAATTATTGAATTAGAACTGGGGCTAAGTTCTCCATTTCTGCCGACGTTTCGATGGACGAGTCGTCCATCATCCTCAGGGCATGAAGCCCTGAGGGCCTGAGAGCCTCAGGGCCAGATGCCCTGAGGATGATGGACGACTCGTCCATCGAAACGTCGGCAGACATGGAGAACCTGACCCGGTGGAAATTCCGAACAATCTTCAACGACACAGTTCGCCGGGAAAACCTTCGATCATTCTTCAGAACTGGGGCTATTTTGCCGTCTCGCGTCCATGCATTCGCGCAAGCGTTCTTGCAATGCACCGCTGTAAACGGCGAAATGTGAAATGCACGCTCGTTCACATATCAGACTCTACAATCACGTGCCCCGCGTAAAACGGGATTTATATTGGCCATCCTGAAATGATGAGAATCCCAGATTGGCTTAGAGCCAACCACCCAGCTGCCCTTGGCGGACAGACAACCATCGAGTGTATCGGGTCGGGTGCATGCTTTGTCCCCAATTCCACGCCTCGTCCTTCCATCTTCCATGCATGCTATGTCCATATTGCAATAAAACAGTTGGTAAAAAATCCACTCTAAACATTTATTAACTACCGACCATGGTTTCAACTGGCACTTTGTGCTGAAACCATGGTCGGTAGTTAATAAATGTTTAGGGTGGAATTTTTACCGACTGTATCGTTGCAATATTGAGATACATAAGTTCCACAAAATAAAGCCTGAAATGATTGTATACATACATATGCTATGTATGTATTTTACCATAAATGCGAGTAACATCCAGCTGAAAATAGCACTGACAAATGCCATCCATTTCTTTAATTTTTCTCGCTGTTGGTATCTTCATCCTCTTGCTCCTCATCGTTCATTCCATCGCCTCTAGCGTCAGCACATTCCCTTCCGTCCGACTTCCCAGAATCCAATTCGTCGGGACGGATTTTCCAGGAATCCTCGGCCATCCTCGCGTGTGTAGCCACCGGAGTCGATTCAGTAATCGCCGTCCTTTTCCTTCGCGTTTTCTTTGCCCGGTCTCTTTCTCTCCATCCCTCTCCCCCTCCCGACTTTGTTCATTGTAATTACGTCCAAAATAAATGAAATTGTGGAAATTTAAGATCTGTCATTATACATATGTTTAATATTGATTATCCATTACATGTCTGAAATTGAGTGGAACTATTTGTAAATATCATACGAGCTATTTACGTTTTCACTCTTGTAATGATAAAAATCTTATGAATTGTAAAAATATACTACGAAATTGTCACATGGCATATTTGTACATATTTTCGTTCTGTAATAGTATATACATCGTCTTTTTTTCATAATGAGTTGCCTATATCATATTGTTTAAATCTTTTTTAAATGTTTTCATTACCTTTAAAAAACTATCATTTACTAAAATATGAATACCCGCTTAATATTGTAAAAATATGCACTATGCGCACGATTATGCTTATGGTAATTTATTGAATGCTCATATGAGGTTGTGTAGTCTCAGAGTATATTTTCAATTTTGTTGAAAAATTGTATTGTAAATATGAAATAAAATATTTTCTCTCTCTCCCGAGTCTCCGCCGCGCCGTTCGAACTGGAGACTGAAGGAGGAAAACGAAAAAGTGGTCGAATCGTCGCCTGGATGACATACGGTCATTCCGTCCTCCAAAACGGGTTCCACAAGCTGTCGAAGGACGACATGCTTTGCTTCTGGGGGGAGGCCCTCCCTGCAGATTATTCGCGCGGATCGGCCGAAAGGGGGCAGAATCGGAGGGCAGGCGGGGGGGAGAGGGGGGGAAGAGGGTGAGGTGGGCATCAAACTGTGTCACCGTGGATTTTCCTTTATCCCTGGGCGGTTGTCGCACCATCAATCACCCAACTCGCCCATTCGCCCAAATCTTACTTATTACTGCCTTCCATATCACCCAATATTTCCCTAGTCTCACCCGCAAGCGTGCTTTCGTGGCTGTTTCACAACGATATTTCATTCATTGTATTTCTTACTGTATTCATCGCATGCTTTTTTTTCAGTCCACCTCAAATTTTTTGCTGCAATTAATCTCTTATACACATTTTTCTTTTCACTGACTGTAGTTTTCGCTCCTATATTCCACCATGCCCAGTCTTACATATTCTCTGCCATTCCTTTTACACTTACACTTTCAGATCGTCGATTGAAAATTAGACTCAGTCTATTATGTAAATTCAAAACCAATTTATTTTCCGGTGAAGTTATCAATATCTTACGAACACCAACATGCTACCATAGATCAGACCATTAAAATAAAATAACGGAAATATATAGAAAGATAGAACAGACAGGCTTAAACAGATAGGTTTAAAATGTCGTTTTACCCGCGATTGATAAAAGACCATAATGGCTCCATTAAGACTTTAAAGTAGATGACACGAAGTGTCGAAACCCGGGTCGTGTTATTAAACCTATTGTGGAGTATACAAAGTTTCATTTAAGTTACTTTAAAGTAGGTTATTTGACAGGTAGTGCAGCTGATTAATTTATACACGCCCTAATGCATGTTTATAAATCTGCCGAGTTGCGCTCATACCATGTTTTGCATGTTCCCTGCATGACTCTTGTGTCACGTTTTCATAGTTACATTATAGATTAATTTAATAGCTTCTGTAGCATACCCATATGTGGTGCACGTTGGTGAAAGTTAATTTCTTCACTGTAGTTCAATTTGGTGATAAGTCACCCCCTGCCAAACACCCTTGTGGTGGCTTGCAGGGTAATAAGTAGAAGTAGATGTAGGATTACCATACGTCCTCATTTATGCGGGCACGTCCGTATTTTCGACTTGTAATGTAGCGTCCGCGTACATTTTACCATTTCCGCTAATGTCCGCATTTTTTATTTTTGGGAAGTAAGATCTTTTTATTTTTGTTTTCGTCTCGTATCACCAACTAGTATATTTTTATTTTCATATCGATTATTGAATTAGGGTGTTTTCAATTTAGTGCTGTAGCCGGCGATCGCCACGCTGCGATGCTTTCGTTTTAGCTGAATCCAGGGGCTGGCATCATTTATGGCTCTTCGTGGTATGCTATTTTCTCAGTACAAAATCTTAAACGAACTGTTGATAGATGGCACTACTGGTCTACCATGGGTTGGAAATAGTTCATAGTTTGGCTACCAGATCTCTAAAGCATAGGTATTTGCGATGAGTGTTATACGCTTTAATTTTGTTTGTTTAAATTATGTAATATAGCTATTGGATGGTATATAATTGAACGAATAATATTTCATCTGGCAGTCCTAAGAGCGTGTTGATCAATTCCGTTGAGGGTGTCCTCATTTTGGGGTTTCAAAATATGGTGACCCTTACCCCATTGGGCAACGCCCGAGCTTTTGCCGGCTGAAAGCAGATACCAATGGACGCATATACGATGACAAATGTAGATATCGGCACAGGAGGCAAATAAAACAATTTAAAAACGCATCGACTGCGTAGCTGGAGGGAATTTTGGGCCTGGTCCAATATCATACCCACAATTAAAGGCATTCACTCTCGAAAATTTCCCAAGCCTCAATCCATACAGTAGTAGTCTCAGCGTAACTTTCTTCACCCTGATTGAGAGTACGACGTGACTCGCGCGTGACTCAAAAAGAGTTCGCTCATGTGTTTACATAACATCAGAAGATCAGGATCAGAAGGCTGATTCACTGTCCACCATCATATGCGTCACGGGCAATGGCTTTACGACTCCACATCACATTTCAGAGTGAAATTCACCTCAGTTGCGGCAACTATGAGTAGGAATAGAATACTTAAAAACAATCTTTATGACTTTCACACGAACTAGCTACTGATAACGATATCGGTACCAGTGTTTTGGGTTAGTTTCAATATCAAATTTCTGTTTATCTACTAATACGTAACCATCAAACACAATGTATCTAATGATCAGCAATGAATTTCGCTTGAGTCATAGGTTTCATAATTGTTGGGATCCAAGTTTTTGTACTGGATCCGAGTAGAACCAAGTAGCTGCCGACTAATGACTCTTACCATTATACGCGCTAAGCTACTTTTAGCGGCGATTCTCACTGCATGCTATAGCAAAAATTCCATTATCACGAAAATTTTTCGAGGACGGCTTCAACTCTGATAGATGTAAATGGCCGTATGAGCTTCAGCTTGAGTAGCGGTTCCCATACTATATCGGCCGCAGAGCCCTTTCTGTAACAAAGATTTCTAATGGAATCCCAAGTAATATTTAGAGTTTAATTCTATCGGAAATATGCCCTATATAGAAAATTACACGCTACACTTAAACGAAAGTATGAATACTAAGGTATATATGAAAATAAGAAACAGGATTAAATGACCCTGAAAGGAAGCAGCAATTTAATTACTGTGATTTGGTATCTTCATAGCTTCCGTGCATAGATTCCATATGACAAAGAAAGCGAGGCTGGTGATTAAAGTTGGAAAAGACAAACTCGACCAAGTAGATCATTTTAATTACTTTGGTAGTACGCTGGACGAAAACGGGCATATATGCAAAGACATACGAAAGAGAATAGCGCTAGATAAGGAGGCGTTTAGTAATAGAAGGGAGCTGAGGACGGGGACATAGGGTAAAAATGTGTAGAAGAGGCTGGTGAAGAGCCTGATATGGAGCGTAGCCTTGTATAGGGCAGAAACGTGGACCCTCAGATAGGAGGACGAGAATAGGCTGCAGGCATTTGAGATGTGGGTGTGGAGATCCATGGAGAAGATGAGGTGGACGGAGAGGAAGACTAACGAGGAAGTGCTTGAGATGGTGGGCGAGGAAAGGAAGCTTCTGAATGAAACCCGGGATAGGCAGGGTAAAAGGCTGAAGGATGTAATAAAGGGCGGTATGTTTCTCAAGAAAGTGATAGAGGGAAGGATGCTGAGCAGGCGGGGTAGGCGTAGAAGGAGAATAGGTTTCATGGACGGGACGAAGAAGGGCAGATCATAGGCTGAGGCGAAAAAGGATATACTAGAGGGAGATAGGCCCCTGAAAGTGTATAAAACCGGGAGGAGATTCTCTGACATTCGAAAAAGCCTACTTTAACCGGTAGAATACGTTTAAAAAAATAGCTTCCGCGAACGGAACCCTTGAGAATCACTCGCGGGTCCATAACGACTCCGCAAGTGATTCCGTGGGGCGATGCCGCAAGTGCTGTGAGTTGCAGAATCTAGATTTAACGCCGATAGGGCGTAATGTAGGAGGTTTAGGATACGAGCTACGGAAAAGGACAGGAATGGGGTAAAAGAAGAGGAAGAGAACGACAGTGATCTGTATACTAGCAGAATATCATAGAGCTGTGTACTATTTTTATGTATATTAAAGGTACGTAGACCAAGCTAAGAAAGCGTTTATGAGAAAGAGACAGCTGCTGTGCTCAAAGAAGATAGGACTACAAACCAGGAAACAGTATGAGAAAACATTCGTGTGGAGTGTCGCACACTATGGATCGGAAGCATGGAATGTTGGAACAGCTGACCAGAAATAACTAGAAGCCTTCGAATCCTGATACTAGAGGAGGATTCTGAAGATAAAACGGACAGAAAAAATAAGAACTACCATACAGAAAAGATGGATTGGACACACCCTGAGATATAATGAGTTTGTGAAGAACATCATTGAAGGTAAAATAGAGGGAAAAATTCCCAGAGGAAGACCCAGGAATGAGTTCATAGATCAAATAAAGAAGAAGGTACATAGGAAGAGATACCATGAGGGAAGGAAACTAGCATTTGATAGGGAAGGGTGGAGGGCTGCAATCAACCAAGCTTAGGATTGCATGACCAATGAGAGAGAATGGTATGTTGGAAGAATAAATGATTGGACTTGTCAGTTCGACAGTGTTTTTCTCTAACATTGTCGCCTCTCTCGGTTCTAGAGATTTAATTCTGGGTCAAAATAATATCCCCCACATCATTCTGAATCTTGCGAGACCTGAATTATTATTCCAAATCTTTTTCAGTAAGTATATCATTAATGATAATAATTTTCTAAGCCTAGCAAGTAGCCTCCGAGTCTCCAGGGGCTCCCAATCTACTCCATCTGTTACTGTAGTGGCTGTGTTGCCCGCTGTTCACGCGTGTAAGTTTTTTACGAAGCATGTAGCTTTCCTTCGTATTTTGTCGATTCTCGCGTATTTGTTATGTCCGGGAAAAGATCAAATGCTAGTGGCATAACATTAAGTAATAAATAGAGGGCATCGGAGTGCTCAATTAAGAACTACACTACTAATTTTACACTTGTCAGGCCTCATTTAGAATATGCCGCTAGTATATGGGATCCCTACGAGGAAGGTATGATAAAAGAATTAGAGCGCGTGCAAAGGAGATCCGCTAGGTTTGTTAAAGGCCGTTATGATAAATGTGTAAGTGTTACGAGCTTAATAGAAGAACTTGGATGGGAATTACTATCAGAACGCAGGTTAAAATTTAGGCTAAACCTTTTAAGTAAATTCGAAACCGTTTTTTTCACAGATGACGTTAGATATATATTAAGAACCCCTGCGTATCATGCTAGGTTTGATCATATTAACAAGATTAGAGAGATAGATTGCCGTGCCGATAGATTTAAAATGTCATTTTTCCCGCGTACTATAAGAGAAAACAATAGGCAGCGTAGCAAAGGGATAGGTAGGTGAAATATAGTTAGAGTAGTCTGTAGTGCATGATGCATGCAACAACAACCAATAATCCCTTTCTTATTATGTAGATACTAAACATCTAGCTCTATGTGACCCTATTTTCTAGCATGTCTCATCTAAATATCCTAGTTGCATGTCAATAGTGCATGTTTGGTGATCTTCACCCCCTGCCACACACCCCCGTGGTGGCTCGCAGGGTATTACGTAGATGTAGATGTAATAAACTTAATTTTAGCGAATAATGACCGGAGGGACATACATGGCTACCGCGCGAGAGTTCTCCAGAAACTTTTAAAATGGTACGTTATTTTGTTCACGAGTGTGAAGCTGATTTAATAATAAGTGAATAAACTTTCCACCTTCAGGCGTCACTTTGTTGAAGAATTTCACGTTCATATCCATATTGAAAATTAGTATTGTACTTTTTCACAGTTATTTTTGTAAAGGTACAACGCGTTTCGCAGCTTGCTGCATCTTCAGGTAATGCTTTCTGATTGATCAAGATCATCATCAACTGGCATTCTGCTACTGGCAGGTCTCAAACACCAAAGTTGTCTCCAATTCGTCCTATCCCGGGCCTCTTCCTTGGTTGCCTTATAACTTCTTTATTTTTCAATTCTTCTGTCATTTCAGCCTTATTCTTTCTCTCCCCTTTTATCCCTTCAATGCTCCCTCGAATGCTGTATTTATAATCCCCTTCCCTCAACAAATATGTCCGATCCATTTTCCCTTTCTCTCCTGTATTGTTTTCAGTAGTGTTCTTTCCTTCCTAACTCTTCCCAGCACCTCCTCATTTCTTACTTTATCCACCCATTTCACTCTCTCTAGCCTCCTCCACACCCACATCTCAAAAGCACTGATACTATCCTTTTCTCTTCTTCTCAAGGTCCACGTTTCGCATCCATACAGCACAACACTCCATACATAACATTTCACCAGTCACTTTCTCAGTTCTAGGTCCATTCCGATGCATAACACATTTCTCTTCTTATTAAAAGCTTCCTTTCCCAATGCTGTTCTTGACTTAGTTCTGGACTTGACCCGAAGGACCAAAATGTTCCGGCTGTTATTGCTATAACATGGAACCTGTATATTAATTGAATATTAGCGAAATTAGAAGAGTGATCGTTTCGATTCTAATGAAGTGGACTGTATTTCCTTTGGTTTTAATGATCTCTCTATCTTATCTTGACCGTCTTTGTCTTACAAAATAGATTGATTGGTATCAAAAACTTAACAATAAAAAACGTGTCATTAGTAACGTGAAAAAAGAACAACGAAACTTGTGAAATGATGTCAGGCGCGAACATACCGGCCCCCTTGGAACCACTGGTTCCAACAAATTATTCTAGCCCTGGTAACGGGCAGATTTTTCTAATTGGTATTTTGATGCTACCGGTAGACGTTTTTAGCAACACAACCCGCACTTTCCCATCAGTCCCTGTGTACACTTCACTTACATGTCCCAGTCGCCATTTTAAGGGTGGAAGATCATCATCTTTCACCAAGACCACTTAATCTCTACCTCACTCTTCCAATCTTCCGTCAGCATGCTCCCCAGATATCTATACCCTCTAACCTGCTCTATACTTCCCTCATTTGTCATAACATTCACAATTCCCCATCATTCACTCTCTTAACTTTTGTTTTCCCAACATTTATTCCTCTAAACTTCGTATCATTCCTTGAAGTGTCTGATTGCCATCGGCTAAGGTCACCATATCATCAGCGACTCTGATGCTTTTTATCTCCCGTCCTCCAATTCCTATCCCTTCTCCATCCTATTTTTACTGACCATCTCCTTAATGTAGATATTATGACAATATTTTCAGAAGTACTACTTTTCCAGTTTATAAACAGCTCAACTAATCCACTATACATGGCTTAGTGAGCATGTTAATGCCTTCAATTTTCTCATGTTCCATGCACCATATATTTCTTCCTATTATTTCACTTAAAAACCCAGATCTGGATGGATTGGGATAGACAGGAGACATTGATTCTCTACGGGTTATGCATTCTCCAACTATCACGGACATAATATAAAATTAACTTGAAATCCCCCAGCCATTGGGCTGTTCTATGTGACGCTAATTCCCTCAATGCAAAATCAAACTAAATTTAGCCCACTCAATTTCAGTGGGACTGACGGAGAAGAAAATGAACATAGAACGGACGATCACTTTCATATGAATCTGCAACAGCAACTATCCACCGTCCTCTGCATATACAATTCTATTTATTTTACGACCATAAAGTAAACATTGACGCCGGTTGTAGCACACCTTTTCCCGTTAACAATAGAACCGCGGACGGGACATTCTTGTCCCATTACAAATTTTGATGAGATGTGCCTCTCTAAATATTTTTCGCTAAAATTTCGGAGCTTTTGACTTTTAATTATTTCTGGAGCGGCTCACTTTGGAAAATAACATTCATCCTTGGACTCATAATTTCCGAGAAAAAACTAGAAATACCTAAAACCGCGGATGGGACATTTTTGTCCCGTTAAGGAATATACATCTACATCCACATAATACCATGCGAGCCGACGCATCGGCTTGTGGCAGGGGGTGTTAGGTCACCATCGGTGTAAAGATGTAAGTTTTTGGGAGGTGAAATGGTGACATGTATTATAGGAGTGTATTTAGTGGAGCTAAGTTTTTATTTTGATCGTTTATTGTGCGCGGAAATAACGAGTTATTGTACCTATCTGTTCGGCAGTCTACCTCTCTTATTTTGTCGCATCTGTCTGACCTAGAGGTGTAGTGAGGAGTCATGATAATATTCTCTGTGTCGCTCTGAAAAATATCAGTTCTGAATTTCTCAAACAACCTAAGACTATCGTGTAGCCTCCGAGTCTCTAGGGGCTCCCACCTTAATCCCTCTAAAAAACCATTCGGGACCATAACAGATGTGATCATCGTCATAAATAGTTCGAATTGTGACAATAGGCAGACAGTAAATCATTTTCTTTATATTCTCTACGTTCTTATTTATGCATGATGTAAATATTGATGTTCTTATTCATGCATGATATTTTGGATATGTAGTAGTAGTCTTTGTACCCCTTGCACGTTGGAACGATTGACGATAGAATGTTTCTTGGTTAGTAGATTGTTAATTGGCGCGTTGTATGTGTGGTACGCTGGTTTCAATGTAGTTTCGGTGTTCTACCGTATCATTCATGCATGCCTGGTGTGGAAGCACCCCCTGCCACACACCCTTTGGGTGGCTTGCAGGGTATGACGTAGATGTAGATGTAGAAAAGTTGTGAGACACTATATGTATGCTCGTAGCAGTTTTTAACGAAACGCGCTGCTTTATATATGTATGTTTATGGTGTAGATGTTTGTGGAGTAAATGTGCTCAAACGAATAGGAGATGAAAGTCTTTTTAGCGTAAAAGATGATTAATCTTTTCAAAACACACAAAATTCAATCCTTCGAAAACCCAATATTTCTCTTGTACTGTCTTGAAAATTTTTCTGCCTCTTAAATATTTAACACTAATATGGTAGGCATGATCACACTTCCAGAGCGGTCCGTATATTATATATGTACCTACTATATTTAGTCATGTAAAGCGACAATCGACCATTTTTGAAATTGCGTAATAAATTCAAAGAAATTCAATGCTTGCCTTCATACGAAAAGGATAATGCTTACATAAAATATTCATGAGTTGGTCATTAAAATTAAATGACCACTCACATGAAATTGTAAGAGCAACTTATTCTAATTATGATTTCAGCGATAAGATCTGAGTAAGAGAACTAAGGTTCTATTCAATAGCAATTTCTCACGTGCTCTGAGATTGAGAAATAAGATAGCTCATAAAAGTCTCTCTGCCAAAAAAATAAAGGCTAGAGGACTCAATCAATTCAGTTAACCTAAAAACATCAATGGATCTGGTAACCGTGATTCAATTGCTGAGACTTACATCTTACCCTGCTCCAGATCATAGCAATGAAACACGTCAGAAAATTTCACAATCCAGACGCAAAATTATTATGTGTGCCTTGAAGCCGCTTGAATTATTATTGAAAAGGTTACAGAACTCCACAAAATAACATAAATTAAAGAAACAAGGTTTTGTACATACATACATACATACCAATCACGCGGTTCCCTTCTGGGGTAGGCACAGTCACAAAGTTTCACTCATAAATACATATTTGTACACCTAACTCTGCTTCAATAATTTCCTCCGTACTGACCTATGCTTGCAAATCTCTTTTGCCTCATTTACCCCCATACACTGCTTCATACACGCCCTCCTGTTTTTAAGACTCCTAATATTCCCCCTCCTCAGAATTTCCTCAACCACAACTTACTCGGCCTACCTCGACCTCTCGCACCATTCATTTCACTCTTATATATCTGTTTCGTTATTCGACTCTCATCTATTCTCTCAACATGACCAAACCAACGAAGCACACTCCTTTCATATATATCAATTACTGGAGCATTTAGCGTATAACAGGAAGGTCCTCGGATGAAAAAGTAAAAGAGAGATGCTACTTTGCTCTGGTTAGGCCAAAACCTCGAATACGCCGCGAGCATTTGGGATCCTGGTCATAAAGATTTAACCAAAAAAAATTAATAAACTACAAATAGAAGCTTGAGAAATTCAGTACTTATGTGTTTTAGAGAGACACAATATTATCATGACGCCTCACTACACCTCTGGGTCTGACAGAAGTGATAAAATTAGAGAGATACACTGCCGAACAGATAGGTACAAAAACTCGGTATTTCCGTGCACAATAAGCGGCTACAATAAAAACTGAGCTCCAATAATACACTGCCACAATACACCTCACCATTACATCTCCCAAAACCTTATTCCTTACATCTTTACGCGGATGGTGTCCGAATACCCCCTGCCACACGCCCATGCGGAGGCTCGCTGGGTAGTATTTAGATGTAGATAAATACTGGAATGAACAACATGCAGGGTATTGTAACGTTTGAATCGGAGTGATTCTTCTAACTAGTAGAATGCCACTTCCTAGGGTTGGTGAATCATCCAATGTACCGCGATTTCTCTCCCTGAAGCGTTAGGTCTAGATTATTATTTCTCTTTAGCGTAAGAAGATTTTAGCGTACTTCCTACTGACGTTCATCTTTCACTATTGAAGCAATTACTCCACTATATTCCAGGCCAGTACAACTCCTAATATCCCTGGTAATATTGTGACATCACCGGCGAAATGGAGCACATCTCCATTCACCTCAGCACATTGGATTCTTTTTATTTTCCCACTTTCCCTTACGATTTCAGCCATGTGTTAAGCAGAGGTGGAGACTGAGCCGTTGAGTCTTATTCCTTCATTTAAGGTACTTTGAGCGAGATAGTTCCCTAGTCATCATGGATACCATATTCGATTTTTACGTTTTAATTGCAGCAGTTGAATAAAGCATGAAGTACATATTACATCATTAATGGTGATATAATATACTTTTATGACTGATATTCTCCGTAACTAAATAAAAATATCAATTTAATTCTTTAACTTGACTCAGTTCCCTCACGAGGCACGTTTAACACTCCACAAAAGGATTGTTTGTGATTATGAAAATAATATGGTGGTGAGTATAGGATTACTTTTGGAAATGGTTGATAAAACATACAAATTACCCACTGTTAATTGAATTACGAGATCTAGCGGTTAAAAATTTCTCATGTATTTTCAAACAAAGTCTCTTTGAAGTGAATACAAGTACCATTTCCCACGTGTAATGGCTAGCATTCGCAACAAAAAAATCAGTCGTAATGAAATGACTACTGGATTATAGTAAAGTATGAAGTACGCAGAAAATATTTCCCTCAACTTGTGAAGAATTAAGGTAGTTTGAGCAAAATATCATTTTATCTAAAAATCAATGAATTTGGTCTCGTTATAAAGAAAAATATCTCACCCCTCTAATGACACCAAAACTTCAACCCCTTACCACATTACTTTCCGAGATATTTGCCAGAAAATACCAGCCCTTTTACATGGGAAATGGTAGGTACGTGTATGCACTCCAGAGGGACATTATTTACAAAATAGGGAATTTCTAACACTTTGATGTCGTAAAAAAACTGACAGTGTATAATTTGTATGTTTTCTCAACGATTTTTGAAAATTAATCATATTGTCACCGCAGTAGGTTCTTGGGTTTCACGAAAAATCTTCCGTTTTGAAGGAGTTTCAAACGCACCGCGCGAAAAAAATGAGTCAAGTTAAAGACTTATTTAGATATTTTCATTAGATTACTTACAATTTCTTTCATATAAAACTATATTATTGCATCATTAATAATGCAATATTTAATCCGTGTGTCCTACAGCTGGTGAAATTAAAAAGTACAATTCGAATAAGATCTCTATTATGATTAGGGAACTATCTCGCTCGGACTACCTTAAATCAGTAAGGATTCGAAAACATAGCAGCGCCACGGTTTAGTACCGTGAGCCTAATACTAAGAGACCAATAGAACTTTATACAAAAACAATGTCTCTACGTACTAATGATTGGACGAGGAGCCTTGTGATCTTCAGCCTAGCTACCGAGGAGCGATTTCTTCAAATTTAATATCAAGAGCTCCTGCAGCGCGAGATAATGTCTTGTGGGTGTCATACAGTGACGAGAGACTTATCTCCTTAGCACTTGAAAGTTCGTTCTCCCTGTGCCTTTCTCTCCTTACTTCGCTTCAATCACGACACTGAGGTTTCAAGGAGTCCGTAATTCATTCTGCTATCACGATGTTTCAATGCTTTCTCCACCAAGAGAACACGATATCGGATTCTGACTTTCTAGAGTAGAGCTTAAACCATCCCGCAGAGTTGATGCAATCATTCTGGGTTTGTCAAACAATCATTAATGAAGCTCCATTACTCAATTTACAAGTTAAAATTTACTCAAGCGGAAACACAATCATTCCTTGAGCAGAGGAAACGGAATTATTCAAAGGCCTCTGAAGCCAGATCGTCCACTGAGGGAAACGCTGTTCCCAGTGTCGCAGAATGCAAGTAAAACACCAACAACACCTTCAGGTGGCTGATGGCATTCCATGTGCAAAACACTCAAAACCATAATCGATTAAAGGCAAAAAAGGAGAACAAATGACCACGTACAAGCACACTTGATACAGATCAGTTTAGTTCAATAAAACTTACGAAACATCAGTTGATGCCGCTGTATTTTGAGCGATTAAATTCCGCAAATCAGGGAACAGGATGTTTTTTGTAGCATGGAACTGTGTTAGACAATCGATAAAACGCATTACGAACACCCAAAATCAATTTACGTCTTCTATGTCGTCGTTCTCCATGCCGGCCTTTAGGATTCCACGGAGCACGCTTTGGGACGGAGGTGACTGCGAGCGCCAGACGGCAATTGCCGCATTAGGACGGGGACAGGCCCCGTTTACGCCGTTTTTGCAGCGTTCAAATTTCAACTACTCTGCGCATTTTTATCTGCGAAACTATGATTTACTTCTAACAAAGTTTCACAGCTTGGTGCTTACCTTAACGATTTCTATCGCATCAATTATTTCCAAACAATAAGAAAGTTCTTCATGGATGGATGTACTACAAATGGGGACAATGGAAAGTCCTGTTTACCAAGGTATCTCATAGATTCTGCTCACCTTCAAATAACTTGCACAAGTTCAAATTTCCAAAATCTTCAGCAACCTTGAAGAAAAATATTTCTTTATTCTGCAATCTTAATACCTATTTCTTCATCTTTATACAGTCGCCTGCCCTCCCACCTTAAGGAAACCGCGACTTCACACAAGCGATTCATTTAGTTTATCGGGAAAACTAAAGCCAACACTCATGAAAATATCAGTTAATTGAGGATATAGGAGACAACCGGAACTTACATAGAGCCTGGAGGGAACAGACGAGGGTGGCTGACAGAGAATTACGGTGGGCAGTATAGGTCGTCGGGTGCCCACTGTATTCCTAGGTATTTAATATTTAAGCCGAGAAAATGGTCAAATTTGGAGCAGAGAGGAGGTTAACGTGTTATTTAATAGAGTACTGAGGAGGCAAAATTCTTAAACTTCATTTAAATCCGAAAGCTTCCAGAAAACGTCGACGCGAAAAAATTCCCCGAAGACTTGGATGGAGTTGGAGGGGAGGTCGTGAGGTGAGAGGGGAAGAGATATGAAATTAATGTATTGCTAGTCGCTGTACCACACAGAAGATATCGTGCTGAGATGCGAAATTTTATCATTAGCATCGATTTAGTCAGGCAGGATTTTTGACGAAGGTTATCGTAAGTCATTTGGGAGTGTAATAAAAGAGCAATTCAAATTCCTATCCGGTTCGTATGACATTTATCAACAGCAAATGGACTTATTCCCCAGCTATCATTAGGTTTCCGATCGTTGGTGCATTTATATAACACCAAGTAAATGAGTAAATAATCGCCGCATCTAATACGTATGATAGTTCTACATTATCCATATATGTACTTAGATTTTTAACATCTAGATCTTCCTCGAATGAGAAGACGAAAAAGATGGGATTCTGTGTAAGTAAGAAGGCAAGATTGAATATAAGACTGGAAGGGGGTAAAATAAAGCAGTTCGAGCAGTTTACTTATCTGGGTAGTATTCTGGAGGAGAATCGGTTTAGTGGCAGGGACATAAGATGTAGAATTGCCACGGCTAAAGAAGTATTTTCAAAGAGGAGGGAACATATGAGGGGGTTCTGAGTAGACACATCAAGAAAAGGATGGTGAAGCTCGAATTTGGAACGCGGCGTTGTATGGATCGGAGACTTTGTCATTGCGAAGGGAGGATGTACGTAGACGAGAGGCGTTTGAGAAGTGGGTTTCGAGAAGGATGGAAAGTGTGAAGATAAAATGGACGGACAAAATAAGAAACGATGAGGTTTACAGAGGAGTAGAAGAGGAAAGGACCATATGGCATACCATACAGAAAAGAAGAACCAGATGGATCGGACACACCCTGAGGCATAATGGATTTGTGAAGAACATAATTGAAGGCAAAATAGAGGGAAAAGCCCCCAGAGGAAGACCAAGGAATAATTTCACGGACCAAATAAAGAGAATAGTACATAGGAATAGAGACCAGGAGATTAAGGAACTAGCAGTAGATAGGGAAAGGAGGAGGGCTGCAGTCAACCAATCTTAGGATTGAATGACCAATGATGATGATGGAAAGTGTGAGCTGGGTGGTGAGAAGAACAAACGAGGAGACATTGTGTAGTTAGAGAGGAGAGAAAGATAGCGGTGGAGGTTCAGAGAAGGCAGAAGTGGTGAATTCTGGACGAACTCAGAAGTGGTAGGCGATTTGAGGAATTTCAAAGGGAACTTAATGGCGGGTCATCCACAGGAGGGAAAACGAAACGATGGCCCAGAATTTGGGACATTAGGATATGAACTGTATAAAAACCTACCAACTGACTAGTAGAAATCCCTAATGAATGACATTACGTCCAGTGTCTGTTTTCGGGCGTTTCACCGGATGGTGTCTTTTTAAGACAACAGTTTCGCCAGTCATGAGGAGGATCACCCGAAAGCAGACACTGGATATATTGAACGCCGTGGAAATTCGAAGCAACTGACTATTATCTTAAACCTTCTTCTTTTGGTTACAATCCTAGGATTGGTTTGCAGCAGCAGTTCTCATTCATTCTTCTCTGTCCTGAACCAACTCCCTCATCGGTTGGTATGAGGTATATCCCAGCTCTTCCAAATCTGTCCAGTGTATTCTAGTCTAGGCCTAACCCTATAGCTCATCCATTCCACAGTGCCCTCCTGTACGTTTGCGATATACCCTGCATGTCGGAGAATATGACCGATCCATTATGCTTTCCTTCTTTTAACTGTCTCGAACAAACATGGCGCCTCCTCCATCCTTCTTATCACCTTACTCTAGGTGATTCTGTCTACCCAGGGAATCTTCACCATCCTACGGTAGCATCACATTTCTAACGCATCCAACCTTTTCCTCTCTAATTCCCCGAACGTCCACGTTTCACAGCCATAGAACAGCACACTCCAAATTATCAAAACAAACGTCTTGAGAAGGTTTTTCCTCAGTTTCGAACTGATGTAGGTGGCGGTGAGAAGCTTGTTTTTCTTGTAAAAAGCTGTCTACCCAGTCTGAGGTGTGGCCTGGTCTGGCTGATAAATCTTAAATACACCCAGATATCACTTGCAGTCAGTACAATAGTACGGAGCAAAATTTCAATGTCATGGCATTTTCTGAATTGTAAAATTATCCATTATTATAATGTGGGAAAGAATTAGAGCATGCAGAATTCCCAGGCTGTATCTCACGTCACATCGTTTCTCGTGAGACATCTTTATTTATTTTATAATGGTGCCAATGGATAATCTTTAGAAGCACGTAGTCACCCGTCATAATCTCTCTGTTGTCATCAATTGTTCCGTTAAGTTATGCGTGACTCACTGCGAGTTATTTCAAAGGACTGTAATGCCTCACCTCAAAAACGTGGATTTATTTGCATAAAAGACACAAAAAAAGACATTAGTTGTTTCGAAAACCTTGCGATTTGAATGATAAATTGGAGGTGCAGCAACACATTGAATCAGAGGAAAAATTATAGGCGGGATAATTGAGTCAGAAAGAAAAGAATCGGCCCGCATTAAGTTCATTTCCATTCAGCATATGGCCCGAGACACTGAACCAAGAATACGCAAGATTTATGATATTGTGATTCTAGTCGGTGTCTATTCGGAATCGGGCAGAGGCGACTCATTTTCTATTCATTCCAAAGAACAAACCCACAAGCACCTACCGCTGGTTTTCTCTCAAACTCTGCAGCAAATTTTCCAACGAGTATGAATGCAAAACACAAACATAAGGGCTAAAGGGGCCGAGATGAAGAGAAGCCTTTTTGGAAAAAAAATCAGAAATACATTGGAGGAGCCGAAAATAAAAGGTCAAAAGAAACGCCAAAGCAGAGCAGCAACAGATTGCGATAAAGAATGTTTATTTTGAATGCTTGAATTCAAGGTAAAAGTCACAAAAAGAGTATACTTTTGGATACCGAGAAGTTTCGTAACTGTTATTTGATCTCGTGAGCAATGGGGTGGATATAATTCAGCACGATTGCAAGCATTGAAATACGCGCAAACGCAATCATAGCAAAAACCATCATAAAAGCCGACCCCGGTGGCGGTGGGGTAAAGTCCTCGCCTGCTAAACCGAAGGTCGCGGGTTCGAGTCGCGCCTGGGTGGGTTTTTCACCACCCAGGGCATGGATGTGTGTCAAATTCTGTTGGTCCGGTCCCTGGAAAACCTGATGACAGGCTCAGCAGCCCATCGGGATTCCGGGGACATACGGGCCAACAGAATCGTCCGGCAGCAAAAAAAATCATTCATAGCAAAAACAATCACAACAAAAACTATCAATACATTAAGGTAATAATAAAAAATAATAAAAGTAATCAGCAAACTGTTCCATTCGTTGATGCACCACACATCTACGCACTACTCTGCGAGCCGCCGCAAGGGCATATGGGAGGGGGTGTTAGGACACCTGCCGTATGAAGATGTACAGGAGAAGGTTATAGGGGGGTGAAATTGGGCGCATTTTGGGAGTGTTAAGGGTGGAACTCAGTTTACATTATCCTCACTTATTTTGCAGGGGAAGAATGATTTTTATAGCTGTTATGTCTGTTCTGTTCCGTCTATATACCTGTTCCGTAATATATCTCTTCTCTCGTCTTATCGCTTCTGTCTGACGTTGAGATGTTGTGTGGCGTTAAAATGATATTCTCTGTATCACCCTGAAACACTGTTACCATAATTAATGAAGTATGTTTGACTTATTGAAAAAACTCATAAATTTATGAAAACAATCGAAAGGGGAGACCGGTACTTTTGGTACACTTTTGAATTTTCTCTTTATAATAATAACTATTTCAAACAAAACAATTATGCTAGCATACTGAAACAATATTCACCTGCAATGAATAAAGCGCTTTGAAAAAACCATTAAAAATTTTTTCAATGGTTCCTAAAACAACACAGGCGTACCAACATTCCCCCTATGCGGGACAAGTTGGTACACAGGCCGGGGCACGTTCACACGTATCTTCTTTTTTCAGGATTGTCTGTCATAATTGGCAAACCATAATCCTTTCTCCCTTTTATTCAATCATTCAATCTTTGCACGAACTAGCCCCGTCACCATAGTTTTCATCTAACCTGACGTACAGCTTTCCATTAAAAAATTCACAATAAATTTGAACATATCAAAATTTATCCAAATGATTGCTCTCCAAAACTGTGGTACATTCATTACCTTAGATAAGTTAGTTAACTCCAGGGGGGTTGTGTTTGAACCGCTCGAGATAGTCTCGATCACGTAACTAAGGAGTCACGTGGTGCAACAACGAACTGTTCGAGATTTTGGTCAGTTTCACTTACTCAGATGGACACATTAAGCGTCTAATACCTGGTTTATTATATCTCAAATCGGGATATAAAAATCCATTTACCATTTTACTGCGAGAAAAACTCGGCTAGGAAGGATGCGTGAGAGTTTTACAAATAGTTGAAATGCACGAAAAACTCGAACCCTTCGTTGTTATACCACGTGACTCCTTAGTTACGTGGTCGAGATCATTTCGAGCGATTCAAACACAACCCTCCTGGTGAATAAAGTAATGAGATATAAGAATATTACAAACCGGCTCAAAAAACTCTTTGTGCAAGCTTATTCCCAAACGAAGGCAAGTAGCCAACTGGCAGTGTTTGAGTGGACGGGGGTCGTAGGCGCCAGAGACAGTTTAAGTTTCCACGCGCTAGCTCGCTTAGTTTTCAAGTAATCCTTAACGTAGGAACATGTCCCTGTAACCAACAAACCCCGGTATCCCCTATAGTATATTATTGTACGAGGAATGAATGATTTTTATACCAATCTGTTCGGTAATATATCTCTTCTCTAATCTAATCTCTTTTGTCGGACCTTGAGATGTAGTGCGGCGTCAAAATTATATTCTCCGCGTCGCTCTAAAACAGATCTTCTGAGTCCAGAGTTCTGGATTCCACAAGAAAACTAAGCGTGTAGCTTCTGAGTCTCTATAGACTCCTGCTGTAACCCCGCCTAAAGCTGTGAAGAACTCTTTGTTCCCTCGCAGCATTTTTTAAATAAGCGCGCAGCTTTCCTTAGTATTTCATTTATTTTTCGGGCTAAATCTTTCTGTCCAGCATCCTAAATGCCCGCGGCGTATTCGAGGTGTGGCAAAACCAGAACGAATTAGCTCCTCTCCTTCATTTTTTTTCATATATAAGTATATCAAAGAAAGCAGGACCATAAAGTTCTTCAAATCCAAGTTCACGCATCAGGGCGACGGTAATCAAATTCTCTCTGCTCGATGAGCATCTCTTCTTGATTATAAAATACAAACAAATTTTATGAAATCATAAACTTGGTCGTATTTTTCATATTGGGCTGGTAAACAATAAATTCCGGAGGGACCATTTTTTCTCGCTGAGCTAACAAAAAAATAAAACAACAGATTCAAACTGCACTTCCTCTGGAATCAAAACTCTTCGAATTACTGCCAATATTCCGCATTTGTACATGGTCCTCACTTAAAAAAAACGAAAACTGACGAAAAGATGAACGAAGACAAAAATAGAATATGGATTTGAGCGCTATAAAATATAAATTTTCCGCGTTAAAAGAAGTATAAAATACTTATTTTCTAAGAACGGGAACTTAATATCTGAAATAAACACGATTTTGATGAAGAAGGAAAATATCGCCTCTCGTCCAACAGATCAAAATATGCACCCACGAGGTGTTTTTCAAGCCTCGTCAAAGCCACATCGCCGAAAATAAGTTCACTAACTTTCACAGCATAACAAACTACGAAATGGTTAGTATCTACGTGTTAGTCATGGATTAATACGGCATTTAAATTTCAAAAAGTAAAGCAGGCTATCGAGCCAGGGTGTCAGAAGTGGTAAGTATTGTATCAATATTTTAAAAATTGTATCAGTGGAAATAGCCTTCCAGTACAATTGGTATCAAGGCTCTCCAAATGCCAATACGTTTATCTCTTAGTATTTTACCCTAATTCTAAAGGAAAATAGTACATCTCTGACCGAGGCGCATCACCGTTCTGGCTGCTGCGGTTGACAAACGAGCCTGTTTCTTAATATAAAAAGCTATTACTGCTCAGAGAAAAAATATCAAATATTTTTTTCCCTTCTTCTGTTCATGATTTAATTCAGCTGTTTTCAACATTCTTTGATATATTCAACAGTTTCAGCCGTAACTTTGTAAAATGTTCCCGATGAGCAATAAAACTTAGACTATTTTCACACTTATTTACTATTCACCGACCAGGTCTCAACACAGTGTCATAATCAAGGTAAAATGTTTCCATAATGTTCAGTAATCAACAAAACTTTGCAATTCTTACGCAGAATCATGGGCGTAGTCAGGGGAAGGGTAGGGGGGAGGGCAGCTGCCCCCTCCCCTGGACGAGTCATCTCATACCAAATTTGTTAAACGGAGCCGGATAGGATGATATCCTGCCCCCCCTGGCATATTTCTACAGCTTCGGATGGGTGACCTGCCCCCGCCCCCCCTAGCACAAACCCTGGCTCCCCCCATGCGTAGAATATTTATTGGACGACCGGTTTCGTCGAATATTCGATATCATCATTAGCAGTAAATCTATGACATGCTTACCACTTCGCCCATTTTTCCCATACCCCACCGTCTAATCCTCATAACACCTCGTCCCAGTGCATACGAAAATGTCAACCACACCTCCACCATAATTATCTTTTTTACATCCCCCTAAAGTAGTAGTCCCCAATTCCGTGGACTACAAACTTGACGTGGTGGAAGGGTTTGCGCGTTTCAATGAACCCTAGAGCTGGACTGGTGGGAGCAATTGACATTTCTCCCGGTAGGGCCACCCATTCCAGATAGGTCGAGGGATATGAGCCATGAAAAAGGTAGATTATACCCAGAACGTTTCAGCATGCTTTATAGTTTTTGAAAAAGCTTTCGACAGGGTAAATTTGAATAAACTAACAGAAATACTCGAGAAAATGGGAATAGACTGGCGAGACAGGAGGCTAATCCAAAACTCAAAGGGCGTAGGAGAGGGTGACTGATGATGAATCGCAGTGGGCAACTCTAGGTCGCGGGGTAAGGCAAGGGTGCCTTTTGTCGCCATTGCTTTTCAAAATTTATGCTGAGGAAATGGTAATACAGGCGTGGGAAGAACTAGAGGTTGAAGACAAAGTGGGAGGGCATCTTATAAAATCGGTTAGATTCGCGAATGAACTGGCATTGGTTAGTGGATCTTCGAAGGGACTGCAAGCTTTGGTAGACGCTTTAGAGATGCAGTGCGGGTGAACCCTCAGAAAGATGGACTAAAATAGGCTGCAGGCATTTGAGATGTGGGTGTGGAGAAGGATGGAGAAGGTGAGGTGGACGGAGAGGAAGACTAACAAGGAAGTGCTTGAGTTGGCGGGTGAGGAAAGGAAGCTTCTGAATGTAATTCGGGATAGGCAGGGTAGATGGCTGAAGGATGTAATAAGGGTGATGGTTTGCTGAAGAGTGTGATTGAGGGAAGGATGTTGGGCAAGCGGGGAAGGGGAAGAAAAAGAATAGGTTTCATGGACGGGATAAAGAAGGGTAAATCGTATGCGGAGGCGAAAAAAGATATAATAGAGGGAAATAGGCCCCTGAATGTGTAGAAAACTGGGAGAGATTCTCTGACATTCAACAAAATCTACCTTTCATGGAAGAATACATTTAAAAAAGTAGTAATCACGTATTCCAAATGATACGTGTACCCCAAGTAATCCAGCCAAAGGTATAAACAATCAAATGCCATAGAACATCGGAGCTCGGCGAAGAAATAATTCAGATTTGCTCACGAACATAACTGATCCAGAGCAGTAAGAGTGACCATGAATTTCAGTTAAGGGCTCAGGCTGAAACTAGGTTACATTATTTTTTTTTCTTTTCTCCCAATGCATTATGTTCGGTGGTTAAAAGTGGTTTCAAGCGGTGAGATCTCATGGGTACTGGATATCCTTGTACACGCATGCAAACGAGATTTTATGGCACGGAGAGACTCTTGGTCTAAAAATCAGTGTTTACTCCGTTTTCTATAGAGTTTGACGTTTAAGGCTCAGAATTAAGTTTCTATGCCCAAGGGCTTTCTATCCTAATATTATTTCATGGAACCAAAAGTGATAAATTACCATAATTAGACTAATTTTACGTCATACATGAATATTCCTTTAAAAGTACAATTTTTCACTTGATAGTTAATGAACTGATTACAGTTATGGAAGGAAAATTTATGCATCAAGCTTCAAATATCATAACACTCAGTGTTTTAGAATATTACTAATTTTAGAATATTACTAGAACTAGAATTTAGAATATTTTAGTTTTAATCTCCCATGTGTAGTCAAGTCAAGATTAGTCATAGTCATAGTCAAGATTAGATTAAGACGAATCATGGTGTAATTTCTTTTCGTCGTCGGTGATGAGTTCTTTCTTCAGCGGATATCAATGTCCCGTGCTTTGTTTAAAATATTTCAAAAGTTATCATTTTTATGGAATTGATCGATATTGTTTTACTTAGTTTTGAATTAACTTAGATACTTTACGCTAAAAATGCAAAATTTGACGCAAAAGCCAATCAAATGTTGAATTACTCCGTCTATCGGTATGGAATGGTTGTTACGGTGAAAAATTCAAATTTTCTTTCTCTCTTAAATGAACGATCGCCCTCTCAAAGTTTTTATTTTTTGCATAAAAAAACAAGGCATGTCAAGTAAAAAAAATGAGCTCAAAAAATGGGAAGTATATAAAAAATGTAAACTATATAATGTTTAAACAAATAATAATTAAGTTGTTATTATTTATTCAAATTTAGTTTAATCAAAACTTTTAGTTGAAAAAAAGCCATCGAACGTCTTTTTGCGTTGATTCTTTCATGAGATATGCGATTAAGAAAATCTAAGGGCAGTGAAAATCGCCATTTTGAAAAACAGCCGTATTCAGCTGTTTTTAAAAATGTCACAAAATACAGTATTCATCATTCCACTAAGCAAATGTTTCCTCAAATTTTCGTCAAAATCTGAGAGGTCAAGGGTCAACTATTGTCCGAAGTGGCGGGGATTGACCCAATATCATTCAGCTACGACAAAATGGAAATTCTTATCATGCAAAGGAACAAGAGAAAAACCTTTTTACATACTCATCCGTTATGCTCTTACTCCCAGGACCATTTATATCTAAGTTGATATTCAGCTGCACCAACATATCCCCTCCATCTCTTTTGGTCCATTGCATCCTACTCCGCAACTCCAACCCTCTCCAAATCTATCTTAACTTGGTTCCACCATCTCTGACAGTGGTCTTCCCCGGGATCCTCTTCCTCCTGGATTTCCTCTCAAAACCTCCTTCATCACTCCTCCGTCCTCTTTTCTTAACAAGTGTCCTGCCCATCTCAATCTTCTGCATTTAATCTGACTTATAATTTCGGAATTCAGGTAAAGGTCCCTTATTTCCTTATTTTAGATTCTTCCCCATCTTCCTTGTTCGTTTGTAGGCCCGTAGGTCTTTTGCAACATATTGTTTTCAAATTATATCAATTTTTCTCCTCCTTCTTAGTCAGTTTCTATGTCTAGGATCCATAGAGCAATACTAGGAAGATTTGTGTGTTGTACAATCAAAATTTTGCTTTATACGACAGGTGTTACAAAGATAGGAGTCTGTGGCATTCATGTAAGAATCTATTAGCTAGATTTAATGTTTTATATTTCTGGTTCTTCTCCATTGTTATTTAATATAATGGTTCCAAAGTATTTAAAATGGTCTACTTTTTCAAATTTATGCCCCTCTATGCATAGGGAACCTATAATTTCATCCATTATACCGGCTTTTGATTTGTGACCACGGGGATTTCTCATCAACCTTCGAACCTAAATTGGAAACGGCAACCAACAATGAATAAACAACCTTTTCAGTAGGTATTTATGCTTGTACAAGTTAATATACGAAAAACATCTAGTCGACCAATACAGAGTAACAGACCTTTATACTGAAAAAAGTGAAGGTCAAATAGAGAGGAAAGTCCCCAGAGGAAGATCCAGGAGTAAGTTCATGGACCAAATAAAGAGGAAAGTACATGGGAAGAGATACCAGGAGGTAAGGGAACTAGCATTAGATAGAGAAGGGAGGAGGGCTGCAGTCAACCAATCATAGGTTTGAACAACCAATGAATGAATAAATACTGAAAAAGAATATTACACACTGTTGCGCACAATGCGGGGTGAGCTTCAACATTGCATATCAAAAAAAGAACTTTGGGAAATGAGCAAGCAAAGAAAATGTAGAGGGGATAAACAAGGGTGCAGTAATTATGACAATAAAATTAGCCGCATAAAAAGTTAGCTCCCGATGTTGATTAATATTCATAACGTCCAAACCGGAATAAAAGGGTCAGCAAATTCCAAGGCTCACAGAGCTTATCTCCGAACATAAAAATATGCGGGGATTTTCCAGTAAAATAATAATTTTGTTTGATATATTCACTTTACTTATTAATGGTCAACTACGTACAGCTAAAGATACCTCACTAGCTACCGGTAGGTCGCGACCGACGCAGCGTTTGTCCGACGCGTCACAATGCGAGCACAAAAATATCAATTAAAAGCGGATAGTGAATATGTTATTTAATTAATCAAGATCATAAACTGTAAAAAAGAACATGCTACCATTCGGCAGCAGAATTTCCGCTCTCAATCGATTTTTACTTCGTGATTGGTCACATTCATTCATTGGTTGTTCAATCCTGAGATTGGTTGACTGCAGCCCTCCACCAGCCCGTAACCAATGCCTCATCGAGGTCCCTATCTAATGCCTCATTGACACGGCAACTTGAAAATCATCAAGGGCCTTCTCTCTCATCTCCCAGAACGTCTTCCTATGTCCATTCCGCTTTACTTGGTCCATAAACTTATTCCCGGGTCTTCCTGTGGGACTTTTCTCTCTATTTTACCTTAAATGATGCTCTTTAAAACCCATTGTCTCTGGGTGTGTCCAATTCATCTTATTCTTTTCGCTATGGTGTTCCATATGGTCCTTTACTCTTCAATTCTTCTGTACACTTAATAATTTCTCATTTTGTCCGTCCATTTTATCTTCAGCATCCGCCTTCAGCACCAGGTTTCGAAGGCTTTAAGTCCTTTTTGGTCAGCTATTCTAATGGTCCATGTCTCCGATCCATACAGCTCCGCTCAACACGAATGTTTTCACGTACTGTTTCCTGGTTTGTGGTCCTATCTTCTTTGAACAAATCAGTTTAATTCTTCCCATGAACGCCTTCTTAGCTTCGGCTATTCTCCGCTTCGGCCCGTTGTCCTTTCGTCCCACGTGATGGTACTTCCGAGATAAGTGGAGGAATCCACCAGCTCTAATGTCTCTCCTCACAGGGTGACTTCTACATTCAGCTTCTCTCTTCCGAATTTCAGAATTTTAGTCTTTGTCTTACTTATTTTCATGTTGTTTATGATTGGTCACATACATTATACCTATACTATGGGTAGAGTAAGCATAAAATCTTCGGATAAGTAAAATATCTTGGAATTACCTTAACATCTGATGTATCGTGGGGATTACTCATACAAAACATATAAGGCACAGCATTAAAGAAACTAGGTTTTATTAAGCGTATAATAGGAAGTTCCTCGGATGAAAAATACTACTTCGCTCGGGTTAGGCCACACCTCGATTACGCCGCGAGCATTTGGGACCCTGGTCAAATAGATTTAACCAAAATTTAATAAAATACAAAGGTAAGCAGCGTGCTTCGTTAAAAACTGCTAAGAGCGTACATATAGTGTCTCACAACTTTTAGAGGGATTAAGGTGGGAGCCCCTAGAGACTTGGAGGCTACACTCTAGGCTTAGGTTGCTTGATAAATGAACTGATATTTTTCAGAGCGACACAGAGAATATTATCATGACTCCTCACAACACCTCTAGGTCTGACAGACGCGATAAAATAAGGGAGATACACTGCCGAACAGATAGGTACAAGAACTCGTTCTTTCCGCGAACAATAAGCGATCACAATAAATATTAAGCTCACTAAATACACTCCTATAATTCATGTCACCATTTCATCTTCAAAAAACTTACACCTTTACGCGGCTGGTGACCTAACACCCCTGCCAGACGCCCATGCGGCGGCTTGCGGGGTATTATGTAAATGTAGATGTAGACTTGCTATTTTCACTGATTCACTAGGTAAAAGCAAGCTTTGAAAAGGCAAATAAAATAGGTAATTAAGACAGGAGTAATTTACTAAATTCACTCTTTTGCACTCAGCTATAACGTTTCTCCGCCACCAAACGAAATG
Source organism: Ceriagrion tenellum (assembly GCA_963169105.1). NCBI lineage: Eukaryota > Metazoa > Arthropoda > Insecta > Odonata > Coenagrionidae > Ceriagrion > Ceriagrion tenellum. Next base: position 44,096,622 of record OY720637.1, read on the forward strand.
AACCCCTTTCCATATCATTAACCCACAGCCCAGTCGACCAATAAAACTCGTACTTTAATGACTACCAATGAAACTTGAAAAAAAAACAAGTTAAAAACGAGGAATATACTTTTAATGTTCAAATGGTTACCACCGATTTGGAGACTCGGAGGCTACACGCTAGGCTTAGCAAGCTTGAGAAATTCAGAACCAGTGTGTTTCAGAGCGACACAGAAGGTATTATCATGAAGCCTCATACATCTCTAGGTCTGACAGAAGGGATAAAATAAGAGAGATACATATTCGAACAGATAGGTATAAAAACTCGTTCTTTACGCGCACAATAAAAACTTAGCTCCACGAAATACACTACACGTCACCATTTCTCCTCCCAAAACCTTACATTTTTACACGGCTGGTGTCCTAACACCCCCAGCCACCCACCCATGCGGCGGCTCGCAGGGTAGTATGTAGATATGGATGAACATATGATGCATTCATTACACGGATATATGTCCTTGAATTTATCAGGAAATATTACAGAACGGAATGATTTAAGTGCCCGTGAAAAATGGTGGAATTCTGGAAGGCTGGCAACCCTGCTCCAGTCTTTCCCCTTTGCATGACGCACCTGTCCTCATCATCACGAATTTCATGCCTCTTCCTCCTTCGCTTAGTCGTTCCTATTCCTTATCCTCCCTCCTCCTTTTTCCTCCGCATACTCCCTCATTCCAATTATGTCTTCACGTCCTTTATACATCACGCGAGGGTGTTCATCTCCACCGCTGAACTTAAGAGGTCAAGAACCAATCCCATGAAACGGAAAAAAACTGAATATTTTTTACCTTGTTGTATTACTTTAAAAAATTCTCTGACGAAGTCAAAGAGCTAAATTTCAGTGATGAGGTAGGTAAAAAAACACCAATCACATCACTGAAATTCGAGGAACTTATTAAAGGGGAATCATCGTGATGCGTCAAATCCACCCTCATACGTTTCCATCGAAGGGAAGAAAAGCACGGGTGTTTCGCTCTGTTTCCATTTTCAGGTTTCACGATGACTCGACATATTGCGCGGTGATTCTCGCTTGTTTCTTCTCTTCCTCCAAAATTCCACAGTTCACAACGAAAATAGAAGAAAAATTCGTATGGTTCCGTTGAAAGGCCATGTCTGCAATTGGATTCGGATATTTCTCCAGGCTTTTCATATACAATTCGAAGAGTCTCGTGATATTGAATGGAATTTATGCATGATCACCATCACTGGTAGACTGCTGTTTAGCAGGTACTCAGTAGCCTCTCCTTCAGATAACTCTGTCTTGCGCCTTCCTCTTCATCCCCGCGTAGCCTGACTCCTCTTATAAATCATCCGTCATTTTCTTTCTTCTTCTTCTTCCGCGTTTTCCTTTTCCTTCCACCATCCCTTCTGATACCTCCTTCATCAAGCAATCTCTTCTTAATAGAAGTCCCAGCCAGTTTTTCTTCCTTGTGTAAATTATCTTTATCAGTCCTCTATCTTCCCCCACTCTGGTCAATACCTCTTCATTTCTCACTCTGTCTGCCCAACTAATATTCAACATTCTTCTCCATATCCACATCTTCAATGCCTCAGTCTGTTTTATATCCTTTTTCAGAGCCGTCCATGTCTCACAACCGTACAGTAAGACGCTCCAAAGATAACGCTTTGTCAACCTTTTCTTAAGCCCAGTATCCATTTTGCTACATAAAAACTTTTTCTTTTTGATGATAGCGTCTCTGGCCATTGCAATTCTACCTTTAATCTCCTTGTCACATTTCCAGTCCTGTGTAATTTCCATCCCTATATACTTATACCTTGTCACTTTTCCCTGTCTTTCCCCTCCCATGGTAACTTTTAACTCTTTTTCTGTACCTACCTTCATCACTCTAGTCTTGATTTTATTTACCGTTGGTCCATATTCTCCTTTCATGTTATTGAGGTGTTCTAACATGATTTTCAGTTCTTCCTCACTTTCCGCAAACAATCAGGCCTCTAATGCTCATATGTTCTCCGCTTAAGCCCAAATGACGACTAACCGGAAACTATTAACGGGAGTAGAGGAAAGAGTATTTCGTCAACATTATCATTTGTCGTTAGTAGTCGATCTTATTTCCTACAATCAGATCTCGTCAAAAAATCAACAGTGTGTAGTTTGTGTTTTCTAAACTATTTTTGAAAATTAATCACATTGTCACCGCAGTAAATTCTTCGGAATCACAATGAACCTTCCGTTTTGATGGAGTTTCAAACGTACCGCACACAATTTCTTCTTATTCGTAATCATTGCGTTATGATATTTCTTCGTAATTTTCTTTCTTCTTCTTCCGCGTTTACCCTTTCCTTCCACAGTCCCTTCTAATACCTCCTTCATCAAACAAAGTCTTCTTAATATATGACCCAGCCAGTTTTGCTTCCTTGTTTTAATTGTCTTTATCAGTCCTCTATCTTCCCCCACTCTGGCCAATACCTTCATTTCTCACTCTGTCTGCCCAACTAATATTCAACATTCTTCTCCATATCCACATCTCCAATGCCTCAATCCGTCTTCTATCCGCCATATCACAACCATACAGTAAGACACTCCATACATAACACTTTGCCAACCTTTTCCTCAGCCCAATGTCCATTTTGCTACACAACAACTTTTTCTTTTTGATAAAAGCGCGCATGATGCAGAGATTAAAAATTTGCCATAACCCACAGAAATAAATTTTACTTTGATCTATGTTTCAATATTTTTACATCATCATCCGGTTATGAACGGCTTTAAAAAATTCTCTGGGGAAGCCAAAGAGATAAATTTCAGTGGAAAGGCAGATAAAAAAAACAAGCCCCAATCACACCATTGAAATTCAAGGAACGTATCAAAGCGGAATCATTGTGTTGCGTGAAATGTCCGGCCAGGTCACCTGATGATGATGTAAAAACAACGAAACCTAAGTCGCAGTAAAATTTTTTTTCTGTGGATAATTGCTATTTTTTTATTCCTGCTCAAGACTTTTCATTAATAAAAAAAATACCCTCAATTGGAGAAGTGAAGTTGATATTAATTATTTGGTAAACTGTCAAAATGAAATAAGAGCGGGAAATAGCACGTCTAAATGTTAAAAGAAATATGATTGCAATGCAATCGCATTTTAAAGCTGTTAAAAATTCATCAATGTAACCATTTCTTCTAAGAATTCAGAATCTATACTTTTACATAACAATTTTCAACTTTTACAACAAAATACTCAGAGAAAAAAGTCTGGAGTTTTAGCCCGGAAGAAACGAGTTCACCGTCCAAATACTACTTTTTCTCAGATAACTGGGTTATAATTCTTCTCTCTGAGACTCAGTAAAAGGTTAAAAGTGAGTCATCAAGTCGATACAATACAATGCAATAGAAAAATAGCAATTTAATTAGCAGGATATTTGATTATTTTAATACCGCCATGTCCGTAATCATACAACAATGATAAATTAAATAGTACTCTTGTACGCCGCAGAACATTTTTCATTTGTTATCCAAATGAAAGTCAACTCGCGAGTTTTATGAGCTTAGTAAATTGGTGTTCGGGCAAAATTCACGACGATAGAGCAGTCGAAAGAAATTTATTTAAATATCCTGATATTGAACACTTTTTAATTTGACAGTAATAAACAACTACTTACCAATTCGTTTCTATTGAGGAATATAATCATTAATAAGTGGATATACGAACTGAAAGTTTCGATAAATATTCTTCACGACAAAATACAGTATATAAACATGAAGTTTCGTCATAATATTACGTTATAAAGATTTTAATAGTAGTTCAATAAAGATAAAACCAACTCCACATGATATCTTTTCACGTAAGATTAGTAAATAACTACCATTTAGAGCTCATCCTTCAAGAAATGCAGCGAAATATAAGATTTTATCTCATTATGATAGGTTTTCCCGAAAACTCACAACCGCCTAGGGTCTTTTAAGTTAAGTTACGAAATAATAATTATTTTCAGCACATATTCAATCATTTATTTTTGCCCGAAAACGTGGCACCGACTTTTGGATTGGAAATATTGCAAGGAACCCTCTCAAAATATGTTGTAGTCATCAAAATAGTAGTTATATAAATCAAATAATAATCAAAAGTTTAAAAAAATTGACAAAAATCAAATAATCAAAAGAAAAAATCTAAAGCTGCTTAAGGAATGGATACTATCCATAAATAAAATCGAAGTTTTGTATTAGATTGGTAATTCGTATTATGTTCCAAATTGTAACTAACCATGTTGTGTTTATGAAATATAGCTTGGTGTATTGTAAAAAGGAGCGTGTATTTTTCTTTGTTAACAAATTGGCATAAATGATATGGTCCTTATTTATACATATGTTCGGAAAAATTTAGTTTTTTCTTATGTAATACATTAACCAGCAATTGCATATATTTATTTACGGAGGGCAGCCTCGATACAGGTGCTCGTACCTTTGAGGCTGCCTAAAGCTCCAATTTATTTGTACTTAAGAGATTTGTACTTGTATTTCAAGAGGAGCAATAAATTTATCTTATCTTATATGGTCTTGATTATGTCCGCCATTTTTTTTGGATTAGCACAAGTCTTCGGTTTGGTATATCTGAATTACACATCCGCCTTTTGGCGTCATCCCGTGACTTGTAGCTCTGAGAAACAGACACCAGGTGGCAAAACAAGGTGCAATCGGCGACATTCCGCAGCAGTTTTAAAAACTCTTCAATGAACGAAATGATCCGATTTTTTCATCAAAAAGGAAATGAAACACTGCGAAACAGTCAAATTTTAAACGCATTTTACGCCTGACACAAATTTGAAGCTTTCCGTTCAAAGTTTCGGTTGAGAGAGGAATAAAATTACCAATCCGTTTAAAATTTTATATTTTCACGTGAGAGAGAAGACTTGATCAAGGTAAATACGATATATAATGAATCGCTTAAGCAAGTTTGAGCGAAATATTATTTTACCTAGAAATCTATGAATTTGGTATCTTTTAAAAGAAAAATATATCACCCTTCCATTGACATCAAAAATTCAACCCCTTACCACATTAATTTGCGAGATATTTGCCAGAAAATACCAGCCCTTTTACATGGGAAATGGTAGGTACGTGTACGCACTCCAAAGAGGCCATATTTAACAAATGAGGCATTTCCTACACCTCGCCAAAAAATCTACAGTGTGTAGTTTTTGTGTTTTCTCAACTATTTTTGAAAATCAATCATATTGTCACCGCATTAAATTCTTCGGGAATACCATTAACCTTCCGTTTTGATGGAGTTTCAAACGAACCGCGTGAAAAAATTGAGTGAAATTAAAAACTTATGTAGATATTTTCATTTCATTACTTATAATTTCTGTCATCTAAAACTATATTATGTAACCATTAATACATACATACATACCTATCACGCCGTTCCCTTTCGGGGTAGGCACAGTCAAAATGTTTCACTCATTAATACATAATTGTACACCTAAATCTGCTTCAATAATTTCCTCCATACTGACCTATCCTTGCAAACCTCTTTTGCCTCATTTACCCCCATACACTGTTTCATACACACCCTCCTGTTTGTAAGACACCTAATATTCCCCCTCCTAAGAATTTCCTCAACCACATTCAACCACAACTTTCTCAGCCTACCTCTACCTCTCACACCATTTATTCTACTCTCATATATCTGTTTCGTTATTCGACTCTCATCCATTCTCTCAACATGGCCAAACCAACGAAGCACACCCCTTTCATACACGTCCATTACTGGAGCATTTAATCCACATTCATTCATGACCCACTCTTTCCTGACCCTATCCATCCTACTTTTGCCGCAAATACTCCTCAGATAACTCATACCCACGGCGTTTAGTCTACTCTTATGTCTATTAATAATGCAATATTTAATCCGTGTGTCTCACAGCTGGTGAAATTAAAACGTATAGTTCAAATATGGTCTCTATTATGATTAGGGAACTATCTCGCTTGTGCTACCTTAAGCTGCCACGTTACTAGGCTCAAAATTACCACATGCATAAAACATAGAATCCGAAGAATGCCGTGCGATTAACTGAGAGGTTCGCAAAGCATAGATTCATCACGCATCGTGACGAATCGTAATGGCTGAAGAGAAGTAGTTGTTACTAGAAGCGACCCAACAACAATGGACGCATATCTTCCCGTCAGGATAGGGGGTTGGAGGTATTAATGGGGAATGGATGGCGAAGGGAGAGAAACACAGCGTCGGCATTAGCCTCCCCTTATAAAACAATGGTTTTCAATAGTTTCCTTCGGGAATCTGAATGTGAATGAATTCAGAATGTATGCTTTAACAACTCACCTTTCAACTTTTACGAAAAAAATACTCAGTGAAAAAAGATGGGGGTTTTATCCCGGAAGATACGAGTTCACTGTCAGAAGACTTAAGCATTTTCATTGATAATTGGAATAATTTTTGGCTAAATGCGAATTTCGCCAAATTTAGCGTCGTATCCCGGTTGACTATTAAAATTTTAGCAGCGAGATAATTATCTCTTGGCACGTAGACAAATTGTAGTGGCCGAACCATTGAGGCATATGGAGAGGGCAATTACGTCATCAAACTGAAGCCTGACAACCGAAATAACAACCACATTGTTTGACCCTGCTCTCTCCTTTCTTCCTTTAGGATAACACGATCGTATGGGATCCGCTAGCTCTTCAAATAAGACACGCCAAAACTCTTAATCAATTTAAAAACAATGTATATAAGCTACTGCAAAAGAGTGATCTTACACATAAAACTATTGAGAAAAACTTACGGCTCAAGATTTTACAATGTCCTTAAATACCTATGTATCATTGAACTTCCTATTCTTTGTATCGTGTAATGCTCTGTATTTATTTTTATGGTTGACTAACGAACTGTATCGATTTACTGCATGAAATTCAATGCATAACCTCATTTAGCTACATCTGTCGGCACTTAATGTTCTTGCCTAGTGGCAAGTGCTTTTTTTCTTTCTTTTTAAATGTAATTATGTTGAGTAATTAATTCAACTATTGTGTTAACTTGTAATCGCAATTTGTAATTGCTTCATGGGCCAATGGCTCACGGAAATATACGAAATAATAATAATAATAAACACGAGGGAATGGACAAAATAGTGGATATTAAGCAAGAATATACACCATCAGTTTGAAATATAAAGCAAATAATTCTTGAAACATATATTGGCTGCTTATTGCTATGGACTACTCATTTTTACAATAGTTTTCATCGTAAAATACGTTAAATTTTCGACTATTGTTTTACTCATTTTGCTGACGGATGAAATACAGAACATACCTAAAAGTACCCCGTATATCACCGCAATGATGATAGGAAGCCCACAGAAAAATCTCCGCCACTCGCGGGATTAAATATCAGGCCCTCGAAAGAGGAATCATGTCCTCCTCTAACTATGACACTCATCCATCCCCTATCATGATGGTCGAAAGCTGATTTTTATAATTAAATGACAAACGTGATGATAGCTCAATAGAGAGAGATTAAATCAAACATAGGGACGACGAGGAATTAAAAAGATTAAAGATAATTTTACAAAAGATAAAAAATTGTTGATTAAAAAGTGAGGGGTTGCCGAATAAATCTTCGGCCCATTGAGGTAAGTAAAGAGGGCACTTGCGATTCTGGCCAAGTGTACAAGCTGAAGTTAGTCCGCCACATTCTTTGACTCTCATTTTCGTATAGCGCTTGCGGGCTAACGCACTAATTTTGCAATTTAGTTATATTTTCCATCGAGGACTTGCCAGAAATCAGCATAGACTTTAGATCTTTAAAGAGTATTCTCCTAAAGTATTTTGTTTATTCATTTAAATTAAAAATCATTTGGATTCCCGATGAAATCTATCATAAAAATTGAATAGAATACATAGCATTAAGCATCCAGTAGACGTTTCAAGGGTTACTTGCCTTAAATTTCAAAAATTCATTCAAAATTTCAAAGTGGATATTCATTCGTCCATTCCGTCGTGCTGTGGAAAATAAAGTAAGAAAAGAGCGGGGTTAAACAATATGGTTGTTATTTCGGTTGTCAGGCTTCAGTTTGATGACGTAGAGCCCTATGCATATACCTCGATGGCCACTACAAGTTGTCTAAATGGCCATGAATACAGGACTGTATACATAATGGATTCAAATGCTTGGATTCGTTGCCTAGGCTACAAGTTGGCTAAATTTCCACATTTAGTTCACCCAGTCCTTGGCGCTACTTAGAAAAAAGTCCTCTCTGTCGACTCGTAAATGGCCGTAGTTGGTTGGTGTTAACATGAGACTGTGGTGAATATTCAATAACGATTGACGAGATATGAACTACTCGATGCTGTGAATAATAACTGGCTATTTTTGAGACCTAACAGTTATTTTGTAAATGTCTTATAATTCATTCAATTTTTTCTACTCTTATTGTAATAAAATTGCCGTAGAACGATAATCACGAAGTGCTAAGAAGTTAATTGTGCAATTGTGTAATTGAATTTGGAGAGGAATTAAATATATCTTTAGACCGGACAATATGTAAAAAGTGTGTAATTTCGTCCCACGTATAGTACTACATTTTATATCCTCGGCATTATGGTTAGTAAAACCGGTGAGACGTGATTATTTACGATCTGTAGACTGTATTTACATATGAACTGCCGTCTTTCATCACTAGACAGCGCCACAATCAACAAAGTTGTTTGTTTACGAAATTCTAGGCAACAGTTTTTGGCGACGGGTCAAGAATCAAAATGTATATTCATGTATGTCTCTTAATTACCTGACGGCTAAAATTAAATGGTCAACTATTAGTTAAATTCCAATTCATACAATAAAATACTACGCATTAACTTGAAGGTTAAGTTCCCAGTCTGACAGTTGTATAACCAAGTTTTTGCCAAATTCACGTAGCAACGAAGATTTCTCGTTAAAAAAATACCGCCATTTGGTTCATAGTTCTCGATTGATTGTATCATTACCATCATAAGTTAATACTTTGTGTATGCCCTGCTGCACAATATTGTCTAATTTTTAAGTTAATTTTGAAAACATGTCCGTAGGAAACACAAACACTATTGAATAAAGTTACGTAATATGGCAAAATGATGTAATATCGCCATGTTTATTGCAGCAATAAAATGTTCGTCGGCGGGGAGTTCGTTCACCCGGACGCGGAACTCTCAAATTTATACATGACCTAGGTGAATGAAATTTAAAAATATATAATATATGCAAAAAAAAACTTTCTAAAAGAACCCACTGGCCAAGAAACTCGATATAAAAACCGAATCTAACGGTTCCATTCACCTTAGGATCCCCAATAACATCATAGCAGTTTCTCTGGTATCAATTCTAAGGAGCATTTGACGATTGGTGGCGTGAAACATTTCCCCTCTCGAACGTCCATCATTCACGAACTCCTGTTTTGAACTCGACGCAAGGCTCGTATGGCGTCATCATGCTCGAACATTGCTAACAGCGTCCACGTTTCGTCATCCAACACGTTTTTTGACAGTTTGAGTAACAGAGTTTCCTCACTCTCTCCCTAAATCAATCCGAAGATGGGTCGTAGCAATTTTATAACACAGGCTCGTTCTCGTTTCTCGTTCACTCTCCTTCCTTCACATCCTCATTCGTGATCCCATTGCTCCATTTGACGAATAGAATTATGGTATACGTCCATAACATTACGTCTTAAAATGGCGGTTACTTCTCCTCCACTTTCCCCAGAGCGACTCGGGGTTTTTAAATTTTTCTAGACTCAAGCAGAACGTTAGCACAAAATATGGCTGGTCATTGTAAAGTAACATCACATCAGACAAGAGGAAGTGGGGTGAATGGAAACAGGCTTTTGAGTTTAGGTGTTGAGTTTTCGTGAGAACATAGAAAACCAAACAGTTCTGACGGCCCAAGTTTGACCAAAATTTTACCCAAGATATTTTTAGCACTCAACCCGTTCCATGAATAGAACATCGGCGAATAGTCTGAATTCCGGGGGTGACATATGACCCTAAAGCGTGGAAAATATAAAATATTTATCCATGATATCCAAAAAACACAATTTTGTAGTATTTACAGTAGTTTCGGAAGAAGTAAATTTTATTTATGTAATAATATCTCAGCCAATCTTCGCCAGTGATTTCCAGTTCCAACTTCTCATTTCTTCCTTCAATTTTCTCTCGTCGTCCACCATGCCGAGCACTTCTTTGCTCATCTTCCTTTCCGTCTCATTCACTCTCCGTCCATATACTATATCCACCACGTCACTATATCAATTTTCCCCCGCAGTCAGATTTCAAACGCCCCGGTTCTATTCTCATCCACTTTCCTCAAGAGACCACGTTACTAGTTTCAATAATGTCAAGATGAAAGCCATTTAACATCAACAAATTTTGTATATACATTCCAAGACTTAGGACATATTGGAATAATAAAAGCCCACTGGCTAACTTCATTAAAAAGAGAATAATGCTTACTTGTAGAGAAATGAGCTACGCTATAATATTATGATATTATTGTTTGTTCAGCTCAGTCAGTAAGCCTTCGAGAGATCATTATCAACGTAATTCTAATCCATTTTGGTCGATTTGTGGCCTCAGACAAGGAGAAAAGCTATGCTTCTCTCGTAAAACCACGTCCTCCTCTATCCAAGTCCAGGTTTCTGATCCATATAGCGCTGCACTCCATATGAAACTCGTCGATAATCGTTCATTTAGCAAATTTCTTACGCAAGATCCCTATCATCAGCTCCCTCCCATCCCAGAACACTTTTTATGCTGGCATAATTTTTCTTCCAATGTTCTCGCTACTTTATGAAACAGTGCTGGCACATACCTTGTGGAAACACCTATCCTGCATCTTCAGAAGAGAGAAAAAAACTCTTGTACACTTCCACACCTTATTTATTTCCGACCATGGATTCGGCAGTCTATGCCATCATCAGGTAGACGTCATATCAGGGATGATGGTATCACATGCCGAAACCATGGTCGGAAATAAATAAAGTGTAAAGGTGTATCACATTTTCCTCTTCTGAACATCCAGGTTCTAGCTAATAGACATAACCTTTCCTAAGGCCTATTACTCAAGTAATTAAATTTTCCTACTTCACCCAGTGCAGTGCAAGTTAATGCAAACCTACCATTACTAGTAGATCATCTCTGGCTAAAAAATCTAACTTTCCTTGAAAAAAGGAAACCAAGAATTATTTCCCGATACAGTTTTTTTCCAAACTTATGTCTCGGTATCCATTGCAAGTATAAAATATCAGATTCTCAAATGTTATTCCAGATAAACACCATGAAGATCAAAATCAACTGGTCGGGCTATTTCAAATATATTTTCTCAACGGAATCACGTGATTTAAAAAGTGGTAGTTCAAAAAACTTTGTGGAATCGTGAAAATTGAGGACAGAATAATCGTTCTTCACACATGAATTACAACCGGTGCGAAAGTCTCTTCAAAGAATACCTCTTTTGCATAGGCACAGGTGAAACACACAGTTGACTTCCTGGGTAGCATATACGATATTTGAAGACAGAATGCATGTCAATGGGGAAACAAGTCCTTCAATTAGATGGATGAAAGAGCACAGTTTAACGGATGCAAGACACGAAGCGTGTCCGCATAGGAAATGCAGTACTATGCGAAGGACGTTCAAAATCAAGTAAACAGATGCTATGCAACTGATAGGGGAATGAGGAAATCTCGCGTAGAGTGTTTAAGTACGGAAACATGTCTAAGGAAGTGGCAAAGAGAACAAGAAAATTAACCGAAAAATTATTCTGAAGGACGATATACCGCAGGCATTTTCATGCAATGCCTGATGCATTAAGATAAGTGCAGTCCTAATTGAATAGTGCATCAAAGAATACTGCAGCTTTCAACTTGCATTACTCGATACCGGAGGGACCAAAGGGAGAATATTGGCATTAAAGTACGCAAAAAAATTCAATAACCCTAAGTTTAAAAGAGCAAAATTAATATAGATCACAAATATGTTCTTAATAATAGGGGAACAATTTTTTTAATCAATGGTCAAGGGGCACTCAACATGAAGGAGGTAGAGCACCACCGGCTTAAGATGACATCGAGAATGCATGAACAGCTGCTCGAAAATCCCCAATTCAGTGCATTCATTCTCGTATTTCAGGTCTATGTTAAAATTTAATCGTCTTGATTATTTGGGTTGAAATGGTGAAGGTCACAGAAGAGTAGAAGAGGAAAGGACCATATGGAATACCATACGGAAAAGAAGAACCAGATGGATTGGACACACCCTGAGACACAATGTGTTTGTGAAGAGCATGATTGAAGGTAAAGTAGAGGGCAAAGTCCCCAGGGGAAGACCTAGGAATAATTTATGGACCAAATTAACAGGAAAGTAAATAGAAAGAGGTACCGGGAGGAAAGGGAACTAGTATTAGATAGGGAAGGTTGGAGGGCTGCAGTCACCCAATCCCCCTCGTACTACGGCAGATTAGATCGCGCCAATAAAATTAGAGAGCTAGATTGTAGAACCGATAGGTATAAAATGTCATTTTTTCCGCGTACCATCGGGACCATAACAGCTGTGATCGTCGTCATGAATAGTTCGAATTGTGACATTAGGCAGAGAGTAAATCTTTCTCTTTATATCCTCTACGTTCTTATTTATGCATGACGTAAATATTGATGTTCTTATTTATGCATGATATTTTGAATATGTAGTAGTAGTCCTTGTACCTCTTACACGTTGGAACGATTGACGATAGAATGTTTCTTGGTTAGTAGATTGTTAATTGGCGCTTTGCATGTGCCATTCATGCATGTGTCTTTCATGCATGCCTGGTGTAAAAAAAAAAGCACCCCCTGCCACACACCTTTTGGGTGGCTTGCAGGGTATGACGTAGATGTAGAATCTTTGGATTGAACGACCAATGACGATGAATAGGGTTAAAAATGTTTTGCTCAAATGACCTGTTCTGTTAAAAAATTTTACTTAATTTTTGCCGAGTCTTTCCAAGAATAAAAAGTTTGAAAATTTGCTTGATAACCAGCAGCATGTAAATCTATTCACTAAAACATTTATTCACGCAAAATATCATTTCCTCTTGACAGCGTGCATCAATGTCACTTCAAAATACCTACTAGAATGGCACATGACAACCACGTCAGTGCCTATTGTGAATTGAAATTGAAGAAGACGGCTGCAAATAACAGAAATGGAGGAACTGTTTGGAATTATATGAATACTTACCTCAAATATCAGGAAATATGACATCTAAGAACTAAAGAAGAAGAAATAAAATACCGAAGAACTGACGACGGAATAGGCCCATGGACCCCAGGAATAGGACCGGCTTAGGTGATCGTGAGAATGCATGAACGACTGCATGGAAAACCCCAATTCAGTGCGTTTTTTTAGGTCTATGTTGAAACTTACCGCCTTTATTATTAGAGTTTAAATGTTTTGCGCAAATGGCCTGATCGGTTAAAACAATTAACTTGCTTCTTGCTATTCCGAGGATAAAACATTAAAAACTTGTTTGATAACCAGCAACGTGTAAATCTAGTCAATAAAACGTTCATTCACGCAAAATATCATTTCCTCTTGACGGCGTGCATTAATGCCACTTCAAAATAGCCACTAAAATGCCATATGAAAATGACGTCAATATCTATTGTGGATTGAAACTGAAGGTGGCTGAATACAACAGGAATTGAGGAACTGTGGTGAATTATATGACGACTAGCCTCAAAGATCAGGAAATTGAAAAATATATCTACGAACTGACAAAGTAATAGGCCCATAGAAATTATGAGAGGCTTGGCGAATTGCGCACAATACCCTTCTACCCACGATTCCCAAGCTTACTCTTGCTGCTATACGTCACTGACCCATCACGTTTAATGTACTTGCTTTTATTCTAGGCTTAAAGGGTCAATTAAGGACAGGACCTACTGCTGTTCCTCCTAAGAAATGGCTTCGAAATTATGTCGTCACGGACAGATCGAGTCGTTTTCCGCCGGCGGTGTTAAAAACTAAAGATTGGACGAGATTTTGACGTCACAACATCTTTACTTTCAAGAATCTAAAACGTAGATTCCATTCTGAATAGTCAACCAGGTGAACCTTTTTCCTAAGGTCATTCCTATGCATTTTACTGCCGTTATTTCCGGCTTGGTTAGCATATCACACTTCGCGGCTGGCTGGAGACAATGACAATGAAAACAGGTTAGAAAGAACTAAAGCGGAAGACCTCGTGTTATATGAAAACACCAAGTAGGTTACAACAGGCTTCAATTAAACCAGAAAATATATTTTCAAGCCTGTAGAAGTTAGTAAGAAAGGGAGCGCTATTAATGCGATAAGCCAAGCGAGGAAAGGGGTAATTTTATTTCGACCAAACGGCACTTCATCAATATCCTGTTAGCTGTCCTCCATCGGGAGGTCCAATGGTCGGAGGGGGACTTTTTTTGATGGAGATTTTTTTTCTTTCGGTGCTCGTGACGTCACATGCCACGATTTGAATAACTCTAGTTCATTCCTAGTCCGGACTTCCACCTCGCGGAAGGGAATGCTGGATTTCACGTCGATACCCGCGTCTTCAATGACAGCAAGGTGCGAGATCATGTTTACGACTGAGTCACCCGCCTGCTTCTACATTGCGCAGCCAATGAGATTTATCGCCCTTCGCCTCGCCCTGGGGACAGTTTCCTGCCGTGTAACAACGAGTAAATGGATGATCGAGAGCAATCGCCGGTGTCTAAGTTCTTTGACGCGATCACATTTCTTCTTCGGAGCTGACTCGTTTCCACGTGGCGGACATTTTACCGATGCGTGCGTCACGTGCCAAATATTTTTTTTCCAACCCTCTTCAGTCATTCACTACTTAACCTTCCTTCGTCAACCTTCGAACTTATCGAGGTGATTGTTTGAGCACAGATTTAAATGCTTGCTTCCCGTGAAGTTTTAAGAGAAACATTCTGGAAGGTTTTATCAAATTAACATAAAAACTTTACTTTTTGATGAAGGGTACGCAACTTCAAAAACAAGTGTACACCGCATTTCCATTTCAGCTATTTCTATCCATTTCTATCCATTTCTGTCCATTTCTGTCCATTTCTATCAATTTCTTTCCATTTCTATCCATTTCTGTCAATTTCTATCCATTTCTGTCCATTTCTATCCATTTCTGTCCATTTCTATCCATTTACGTCCATTTCTATCCATCTATGTCCATTTCTGTCCATCTCTAACCATTACTGTCCATCTCTAACCATTACTGTCCATTTCTAACCATTTCCGTCCATTTCCAAATATTTCTATCCCATTCTCTGTCCGCCCCGGTGGCGGGGGGATAAAGTCCTCGCCTTCTAATCCGAGGGTCTCGGGTTCGAGTCCCGCCTGGGTTGATTAGTCACTGCCCAGGACATGGGTGTTTGTGTTTGTCAAATGATATATTAAAACACTGGTAATTGGGGAAACCTGTAAGTGTTAAAGAAATTATTATTATTATTTCTATCCATTTCTGTCAATTTCTATCCAGTTATGTCTATTTCTGTCCATTTCGCGGCCATTTCTCAACAAGCGTACACCATTACTCAGAGTTGGATACCCCTCGCTTTTCGAGGATCGCTTCGGAAAATAGGTCAGTTGGATTATATGCCAAAAATAGCCCAAACACGACTATATGGAAAATTAAGCTACACGTGATATTGACATTAAAATACTAAATTATTTATAAGAGGTAATGAAACATGTAAGGAATTTATGGGTGCTAACATAGTAAATCGGTTAATCTAGAAATAATGTAGTAGGTCCTTCTGAACGCAAGTGAAAATAAAAATACCAAATCGGCACAGGGGATAGGGTGTAATTTTAACTCTTCCGAAATAGTCAGGCTCCCTTTCTATATCTGAAAGTTGTACCGCTCGGACAAAATGAAATCCACATCTGTATCTACATTCTGCCTTGCAAACAGCCACAGGGGCGTGTGGTAAGGGGTGTTAGGACACCATCCACGAAATGAGGGGAGAGATAGTAAAAATGAGCTGCAAGAATGGACAAACGAAAGTGTAATTTAGATAGTTTCGTATGTTTTCGATTTTTGTATGTAGTACTTAATAATATTGAGGTTTACAGAAGCGTAGAAGAGGAGAGGACCATATGGAAAACCATAGAAAAAAGAAGAACAAGATGTATTGAGCACACCCTGAGACCCAATGAATTTGTAAAGAACATAATTGATGGCAAAATAGAGGGTAGAGATCCTAGAGGAAGACCCAGGAATAATTTTATGGACCAAATAAAGAGGAAAGTACATAGAAAGTGACAACAGGAGGTAAGGGAGCTAGCATTAAATAGGGAAGGGTGGAGGGCTGCGGTCAACCAATCTTAGAATTGAAAAACCAATGATGAATAATTTTGCGTGTAATACAGGATGAGATGTGTGCCACATGTGCATAGATGTACAAAAAGGACGATTGTATACTGAACAGTACGATATTGGGAATTATAAACCAGGAGAAATCAGATTTTTCTCGGATTTGGGCTTAAGAGGAAGAGGCAAGAGACCGTGGAAATCGGAGGGAACATGGTGTACCAAATGCGTCCAGTTTTGTACCATTCACAATGGATACGAATAGCCGTTAATATTTCCAATAATCATGCGGTCATAACTCAATTAAATAATCCAATAACATTTATTCTAAAATGGCATAAAAGCCATACCGGTTCTGCCAAATTCCAACCAATTTTTACTACTCCAACATTTCACACCATTGTTTGACACTGAAAAGCGTTCGGTAAATTATTCAGTTTTCTTGAAATTATGCAAAACGACATCGAGAAAGTGTCTAAGGATATTCAGCTGACACACCGCAATATTTTTTCAGTCGCAGAGCTTTAGAATTGTCTGGAATATTGTAAAAGGACGTGATCGTATTTATGTCAGTGAGATGATGATTGAATAAGCTTGTATCCTATTGGGTTCAATTTTGTACCATTCGAAGTGGATACGAATAGCCGTTAAAATTTCAAAGAATCGTTCCGCCATAACCTGTCATATTTGAACGAAAAATTTAACAACGAACTTGAAAAATGCCGTGCCTTGATTCCCTGCTACGTTCTTAAAATATATTTTTTTCCTTCTGAAGATGAAGGTTGGACAAGAATAGACATAAGAGTACACAAAACGCTGTGGGTATGAGTTATCTGAGGAGTGCTTGCGGCAAAAGTAGGATGGAAAGGGTCAGGAATGAGTGGGTAATAAATTAACGTGTGTTAGATGCTTCTGTAATGGACATATGTATATGAACAAGAGAATAGATGAGAGTCGAATAACGAAACAGACATATAAGAGTGAAATGAATGGTGCGAGAGGGAGAGATAGGCCGAGAAAGTTGTGGTTGAGTGAGGTTGAGGAAATTCTTAGGAGGAGGAATATTAGGGGTCTTAAAAACAGGAGGGCGTGTATGAAGCAGTGTATGGGGGTAAATGAGGCAAAAGAGATTTGCAAGGATAGGTCAGGACGGAGGAAATTATTGAAGCAGAGTTAGGTGTACAAATATGTATTTATGAG
The DNA here is from genome assembly GCA_963169105.1 of Ceriagrion tenellum. Lineage (NCBI taxonomy): Eukaryota > Metazoa > Arthropoda > Insecta > Odonata > Coenagrionidae > Ceriagrion > Ceriagrion tenellum. The sequence goes on from OY720637.1 coordinate 44,114,201, forward strand.
TGAAACTTTGTGACTGTGCCTACTCCGGTAGGGATCGGCGTGATTGGTATGTATGAAGATCAAGATGTTCATTCTCTCAACATGGCCAAACCAACGAAGCACACTCCTTCCATGCATATTCATTAAGAAATTCCTCATTTTTTAAATAATGTCTCTCTGGAGTGCATACATGTATCATTTCCCATGTAAAAGGGCTGGTATTTTTTGGCAAACGTCTCGTAAAGTAATGTGGTAAGGGGTTGGTTGAATCTTTGGTGTCACTGGAGGGGTGAATATCTTTATTTCAAATGAGTCAAAATTCATTGATTTCCAGGTGAAATGATACTTTGCTCTATCTTCCTTAAATTTTAGAATCCGACTTAAGTTGACTATTTCATTATGTAGAACTCTTGGATCTCATTTTACAAGAATTATGATAGTTATTAACATTTCGGTAGTGTAGCCGTATTGATTTATGTCCTCATTAAAGATTGGTTGCAAATTTTTTCCTCAAACAACCTGCGAGTATGATTTTACCAGGGAAAAGTACTCTGAAATTCAAACATGCCTCAATGACTTGTACACGAACACTTTTTCATCTCAATAACAACAAAAATGGGTCCTGTAGCCCCCCTCTTACATCTACCATTTTTCAACGCCTTAGTGGTGTGTGAAACGTCCATGAAAATGAGCAATTCATCAGCTATCCCCAAATTTGACGCTATGATTTCCCAATAAATCGCAGAAAAAAAAATGAAACTAAGCCTGACAGGCCATTGTGACGACTTCCGTCGTTTCCCTTGCATCTGCAACCCACGCCCGTATTATTGTCGAAGAGAAACTTTCCATTATCTTCAAATTTTCACCCGTCAACACTATTAGTCTCGCCGAATGGCTGTCGCAGTTGCGTGTTTCAGATACGGCCTACCGTTCACTTTTTCACTTCGCCATGAATTGGTAAAAACTCTTTCAAAGCATCAAGGCAAGCGCACAATAACACAAAGTTTTATCGTGAAAGAAGATCGTGGGAATAGGGTGAAAGAGGGGTGCCAGAGGAACTGCGACTCCATCAAGAAACGTTCCTCTACTTTGATGACCCGTGCCAAAACCGCGGGAAGACCACGGGTGGAATACCAAAATATCTGCAGGTTTTCCCGCAAGGTCACGAAAGACACACGGACTCTCAGGTAAATGGATGACACTAAGCGACAGTCACACCCGCGGTCTACAGACACGTCGGCTCGTTTGTAAGTGAAAAACTATCGGGATTCCCCTATTTATCGCCATTAAAAACTAAGAAATTATCGATGAGGGAGAATACTTAACGATAATAATAATAATAATTTATTTGTCATTAAATGGTATACACCACAATAGACATCGTCAAGATAAGGTATTAGAAATAACATCCATACATTTATACATTATACAGAACATATTTCATTAACAACATCAAAGATTCATCCACTGAATAGAACGCCTTACAAAGTAACCATCTACGTATTACATTTTCAAATTTCAGCAAATCGATTCCTTAAATATTTTCAGGTAGCTGATTAAAAAGCCTGCGTCCCATGCATTTTAAAGACTTGAGTGTTTTAGTTAGTCTACAAAATTTAAAATCAATTTTGTTTCTATTCCTTGTAGTATACTCATGCACTTCAGCCCTTAGAGGTAGCACATTAATATTTTTTACATGAATAAATGCTTGCAAAGTATATTCGCCATATATTGTCATAATGCCAGTACTTACAAAAAGTGGCTTACAATGATCTTTATATTTAGCATAAGAAATTAACCTAACAGCCTTTTTATGAAGAATAAAAATATCTTTAACACCACAAGAATAACCCCATAATTGAACTCGATATAATATATGTGGATGAAAAAATGCATGGTACACACTATACAAATATACATCCGGTATAAGAGGTTTTATTTTTCTCATAAAATAGAGTGCTTTGCTTAGTTTATTATAAACACTAATAAAGTGCTCATTCCAATTTAACTGAGAGTCCAATGTAAAGCCTAACAATCTAACAGGTTCACCCATTCCATGTGGTGCATGATATTGGTATAACTCTTAAATCACTGGCAAATTTAAATCGAAGCCAGATGATCTACATCAACAAATTACCGTGTAAGCCTCCTGACAGCTAGGCGTGGATCAAAGAGCACACAGAGGAACAATACACAGCTAAACCACATACCTGTAGTGTTCCACGTTGGCGAACAAACTAAAATTCACATCTACATACTACCCTGCGACCCGCGGCATGGGCATGTGGCAGGGGATGTTAGGACACCAGCCGTGTAAAGATGTAAGGGATAAGGTTTAGAGAGGTGAAATGGAGACGTGTATTATGGGAGTGTATATAGTGGAGCTCAGTTTTTATTGTGGTCGCTTATTGTGCGTGGAAAGAACAAATTTTTGTATCTATCAATTCGGCAACGAGTCTCTCTTATTTTATCGCTTCTGTCAGACCTAGAGATGCAGTTTGGCGTCAACATAATATTCTCCTTATCGCCCTGAAACACACCGATTCCGAAATTTTCAAGCAAACTAAGCCTAGCGTGTAGCCTCCGAGTCTCTAGCGGCTAATTAACATGAGTGTCCGAATACTACTATTAATATAATTAATTAATATGATTAATATAAATTAATAATTAAGATACTACTATTGGTTAGTATCACTGATGCTACAATGTCATGGGCACAAGAGGTACTAATTCACGCAGAAAATAAGTCACGCGGAATATTCCAAACGGGGAGAAGTGTTACTATTGGAGTTTTTTTAGTATGGATACTGGAGTTTAGGCTTACATTACGAAGGATCTAATAACTTGATATCAAAAACAGCAACATTAGTATTTTATTGATTGATTCTGCATTAGATAATGTATTAAATATATTTTTTAAAGAAAAATTTATTTTTTGCTAGATTATAAAATAAAATGCCCACGTTTCTGGCAACTTCTTTAGGAATTCCTGACTTCAAAAATTATCTTTATTTTTATAAATTTATCATGTACTTCAAAATTATTCGTTTTATGGGTATGAAATTTTTACGCTGGTGCTAATGCTAAAGTCATATCTCATTTCAATCACTCAGGGAAGAGATATAATCATTTTCTGAAGTAGCTTATTCTCAGCCCAGGATGAACGTATGCATAACGGAACGTATATACAACGGAAAACTTGGGCTTGTTTTGAAGCTCTCTATCATGGTAAAGAGAAAACACAACCATTGTAAGCGCACTGTGTGTTAGCAATGTTATAAAGCGTAATATATTCCTTAGGGGCTATCTATGGTACTACCACTCTGTATTTCCTGAAAAGGAATCAAATTATTATTATATTATAATATAAAAAAGTAATCTTTGTTTGAAGGTAAATATATATTTTTATTTGTGATTATTATATTTATGAATGATTAATGTCCAAAAATAAGTAAAAATATTCCTTGTTGTTGTAAATTTATTGTGACCCATCCAAAGGGAAATTACAGAATGTAAATTATTTGTAAATAAATTTATTTATTTATATTTATTTATTTATATGTATTTGGGCGGTGTTTACGCGAAACAGAGGGATTCATAGAGAGAACGGACTATTTACTGTGCTTTCTCAAACGCAGTTTGGTGTCCATCTGTCACGCGTATAGCTGTCGCTATTCGATTCCCTTCGTTTCAACCATCTAATTTTTAGTAAAAACTTTTTACCCAGAATCACGATACTTTCCCCCCATCAATCCCAAAATCGTCCATCTCACTCTCCCTTAGAGGAAACTCAACACACAAAGCCGATCAATACTAAAGATCGTTCGTCCCGGAAAACCTTCCACGCCACTGAACGGGAGGGAATTTGTGTGGCATGAAATAAAAAAACAAGCTGGGGGAACAGGAAAATACATGAAAAACGTTCCACGCTGAATATAAATTCATCCCAGACGGAAATCTCAACAAGATGTTCTCGCATGCAGGAAAGCTTTCGAGGGGAATTCAGATTACACCGCGGTAAGGCGGAATTTGGCTATTTACATTCATTCAATGGTATCAGGCTCAACTATGTGGAAGTTGATATTCACAAATGAAAAAACGACTTCGTTTTCTTCCACTGATTTATTTTTTTGGTACGACATGTTTCGACACATAGAGGTCATTTTCAAGTACAAAAAATTTTTTTTTTTAATTCAAGCAAATATATACCTGGAAGGGTCTTGGGGGAGGTTGGAGAGGGGTGGAAGAATGGGTGTTAGGAGAGGGGGGGAGGGGGAAACCCGGAGAGAGGTGAGGGGTAGCGGTTATGGTGAGAATTAGGGAAAACCCTTAGGAGGACCGCGTTGGTGAGAAAGGTGGGGGCGGGGGATGGAAGGTAGAGGGAGGGGTGGGTTAACTTGGAAAGGGTTGTTAAGGTGGAGGTGGGTTATCAGCAGGTGTGGAGTTGGGCGGGAGGGATCTGGGTGTTCGTCTTTCGGTGAGGTTTAGAGAGACTTGTAGGAGGGGGGAAATTCTTTCAAAAAGGATGTCGTTTAGTAATTTACATTTACTCATATTCCTCCTTATTTCTAGCTCCTCCTTTTTGTCCATCTTCCTCCCTTTTATCTCAAAGTGTAGTATCTCCGGTATGAAGTCGCTCTCGTGGTTCTCTTCCCAGAGATGTTTGGCGAAATGGGACTGCGACAGATTGCAGTTCCTGTAACATCTCTTATGTTCCTCGATTCTTCTCTCGAATGTACGCCCTGTCTGCCCAACATATGCAGCACCACAGTCGTTGCACTTTAATTTGTAAATGCCACTTCTTTCAAAAGGTTGCACTTGGTCTTTTGTGTTACCCAGGAATTTTTTGAGGTTTTCACCGTTATAAAATGTCACTCTATACTGTTGTTTTGGAAAGAGGTTTCCTATTTTTTCCGAGATCATGCCATAATATGGCAATTTACACCATCGAATCTTTTCCTTTTCCATTATTACTGGAGTGAAGAGCAATTGCTGTGCTTTGAAAGAACGTTTTTTGGAGCATTTTGTCTATTATGTTTATGTTGTAACCGTTTGAGATGGCTATTGATTTTATTGTTTCTAATTCTTTGTTGAATGTGTTCTTGGAGAGAGGGATACTCATTAGCCTGCTCAAAAGAAAGTGAAACACGGATAGCTTTTGAGAAATGTGATGGCGGGAGTCTGAGGGGATGACATGGTCCGTTGCGGAGGCTTTGCGGAAATTTTCAAATTCAAAACTCTTGTTCATTTTCGACACAGTCACATCCAGGAAATTCAGTTTTCCTTCTTTCTCTTTCTCACAGGTAAATTTTACGTTTTTGTGTTGTGTATTTAGAATTTTAAGAAAATTGTCTAATTGTCTATCCGTGCCAGTCCATATCGCAAACACATTTACATTCATCTTCATCGACAGAATGCACCATGAAAATAAATAAGACTAAGGATATAATTAAAGTATTCGGAACAGAGAAGCTGAATAAAGAAGTCACCCAGAGAGGAGAGAAATTAGAGCAAGTGGATTCCTTCACCTATCTCGGAAGAACCATCACGTGGGACGGAAGAAGTACAACGGACATCAAGCGGAGAATAGCCCAACCTAAGAAGGCGTTCATGGGAAAAAAACAACTGCTGTGTTCAAAGAAGATAGGACTACAAACTACAAAGACAAGAAACAGAAAGTGAAAACATTCGTGAGGAGCGTTGCACTCTATGGAAACGAACCACGGACCTTGGAAAGGCTGACCAGTAAATACTAGAAGCCTTCAAAACCTGGTGCTGGAGGAGGGTGCTGAAGATAAAATGGACGGACAAAATAAGAAATGATGACGTGCTCAGAAGAGTAGAAGAGGAAAAGACTATGTGGAGCACTAAACAGAAAAGAAGAACAAGATGGATTGGATACATCCAGATACACAATGGGTTTGTGAAGAACATAATTGAAGGTAAAATAGAGGGAAAAGTCCCCAGAGAAAGACCCAGGAATAATTTATGGACCAAATTAACAGGAAAGTACATAGAAAGAGGTACCGGGAGGAAAGGGAACTTGCATTGGATAGGGAGGGGTGGAGGGCTGCAGTCAACCAATTTTAGGATTGAAAGAACAATGATGATGACATCGACAGAGTACCAACCAACATACTTCCAAGATATTCGAAACCGGTTGAATAGTCATCAATCATGCGCATCATATGCTACAAAGTAATTATGAAAAACAGGGCAGTGAGCTTTCATTTAAGAGTTATGAAACAACCCTTCTGGCTATTACGTTTCTGGTTCGATGAAGAGGAACTATTTCATATCCAATTATCAAATGGGAACTTACCAATTGTGACAAAACCCATTTTCTATGTTTTATAACCTCTTTTAAACTAAAGACTTTTGTGACGCCAAACGTATTTAAAGGAGGAGAGGCTAGAATAGGGCCCAATTGCCTTCCTACCTCAAGGTATTCACGTATCATTAAATACATCAAAATAACGTATGAACGTAATTGCCGCAATCTCCCGAAATACAATCATCCTGAAGTTACTAGGAAAGAGAAGACAACCGATATCAGGAAAATGACCAAAATATTGTAGGATGAGATGATTTCGCACACAATTACATAAATACTCTGCATAATACTCTAGTGTGTCCACATTGTATCCATAAGAGGGTCTGCAATGATCAGTTATGTAATGCCAACAAGAAATAAATTTCGACTACTCATTCAACAAGCCATTTGATTCAAAGCAAAACTGCTCTAAACTTAAAATGTAATACAATACACAAAACTTAAAATGTAATTTTATTTACATCGGAATACGACTCTGTTTCACCCTCCAAAATATTAGGAATCCAAGACAATTAGGGATGACGCCTCTGCAATTCCTAACATAAAACTACCTATAAATGCTTCATTCCACGATATATATTGAAATTTTCGGTCTTGTTAGATCTTTGAGAGGCATAATAGACAAGAAAGGCCAATTTGATAGCGTCTCTATCATTTTAGGGGAACTGAAACTAAAAATCTGGAACAGCCTTAGTACAGAAAAGTTTTGATACGATACATTCGGTTGAATAGAGCTAAGTAAAAAAAACTTGAGACCTGATTTCATCGATGGAGTTAGAATAAATTTATTAAATATGGAATGAATATTAAATTGAATTTCTATGAATAGAATAAATTTATTAAATAAATTAAATATGATTCCATCAATGGAGGATGAGTTAGCGGTCCTATATACTTTTTAATCAATGGTCTCTACAACTCTTCCTATCGTTTATCAGTGTTAAGTTCCATAGATGCAAACGGAAATTTTCACTTTTTCCAGCTTTTTTCGTGATAAACAACGTGTAATACAATAAGCAATGACTTAGTAACGGCGATTTATAAAGAAAAATGTTCTAATAAAGTATTTTCGTCAATTTTTACCAATTTCCGTGCATGTAATTATCCGTGATATCCATCAGCCGTTGCAACTCGAGTCCTCAAAATGCTATGAATATAAAATGCCTACGCCTTTACTTGGACGTGAAATTCGTGTATGACGCATCAAAGGAAAAAAGTGGGGGATTGGCCGAAAAAATGAACTCTGAGAGAGAACGCCCTAAGAACTTAACGTCATTTGGGAAGGGGAAATATTTTAGGAACAGTCACTTTCGGTTACATTATGGGACAAGAGAAAGATGGGAGAATAGACGAAAATATGCCTGGCGTCAATAATGAACGCAACCTCATTTCTTTTTCTGTCAACCGCGGAAAGAGACAACAGAGAAAATAAATTTGATCTCAAGTGTCTATTACGGTGTTACTAATAACGACATTTTTAAATTTGCCAATTGTTCCAATAAAACCCAAATCAATCGAGTACATGAAGTCGCTCAAAAACCCATAAAAAGGACAAATTTATCCTCAATAAACCTTATAGCTTCTCTTTTTCAAGCTATACCTATAACCTTGTGATGAAAATATAACCTTGTGATGGTTTTTGGAATGGTATAAACGCAGTTTTTGCTTTTGCTTGCAGTCCACTTTTTACTGACAGTCCACCTGCTTTGACCATAACTTCGACAACTAACTGAAACCAGTGACTGTATTAAATGTCAAAGAGAGTAAAGAGCTGATCCACCTAAAATAAAGTGTAAACGTTAGCCTAATAATATTGACACTCGGTATCAGATGAAGGAAGATGTTACACTATAGATTATTTTAATAGTTTCTGTAGTATTTGAAGCATATTCATTATCTGATGTATTTTGGAGAAAGTATATTTCTTCACTGTAGTTCATGTTGATGATAATTCACCTCCTGCCAAGCACCCTCGTGGTGGCTTTCGGGGTAATAAGAAGATGTAGGTGTATTTACGCCTAATTAATTCGCCTTCTTACATTCAGGAATTTAGAGAACCAATAAAATCTTGGAGCCATAATGACAGACTAGCCTCTTAGAAACGCATTTTTTTCTTTCAGCCATTACTAACTACACCAATAAATGGTTTGACGATTCAGGCAATTCGTATTTTATATACTCATCATGTACCATTGGACTACTTTTTTCTCTCGACAGGAACCAAATAGGTACCTAAATATGACCCTTTCACGGAATTACATTAATACTGGTGTTATTCATCATAAATGACAAGTTTCCACAACAAACTATTCGCCATTTATTATGTTAAATAAATCCCATTTGTAGTTTTTCGCTGATAGCAAAATTATATTTAAACCGTGGTTGCATGGTACTGAATTTACCACTTCAGATACAATACCTCAGGGGATATACTCGATCTCCGCCCTAGAGAGAAAACATTTTTAATCGTGGGACTAAGTCGAATTCGGCAACCAGCAGATGAAAATATTCATTCGCATGAATACGAGCTTTGCTACAACAGGGTTAACCCACATTATTCCAGGGTGAAACCCCCGGACTGGAGCAGTAAAAACTTTTGAGTATGCCCTGGACCAGAAGAATGAATAGGGTTCCATCATACGCAACAGGTGCAAGTTGATTAACCCAACGAAAATATTGAATGTTTGATATCCAGTGGATGTCACGCCTGGGGAAAGCATCAAGGTCATTTCCTCCCCGTGACATTGACTCATATGATACTTGGATTTACACCACGTAACATGCTCCAGAGGCAGAGATACCGTTGTCGAACTAAGTGTTGGGTGTTGGGTGTTTTTCAACAAATTCACACACAGCTTCAGCCCTTATTTCACTCCACATTTCCTGTTATCCCGCTTCAAACGCAACGCTATTGCTGTCATCTTCAATTGACAGTGGAGAGAATATTCAAACGGAGAAAAAAATTCAATGGAGAGAAAAATTTCAACGGCATTTTTCAAATAGTATATCAAGTGTTACCGACTGGTCTGGAAGTTAAGGTAAAGGATAGTTATGAGGGAACTGCCACATTCGACACGCCAAATTGTCCTACCTCTTCGTTGAGTTATTGGTTGAGCCAGGATGCGAGTACCTTAAAAGTGGAAAAAAACAAGGGAGGTGGAAGAACCCGCGAAGACTCGAATTTGGTGAGTCAAACCCACGTCGTATCCCAAAACTGATGAGATTATTTGACTTCCTCGAAACAATGGTAGATTAAACTTACACGACAAAATAATGCTGAAAGCTCGTAGGAATAGGAATAGGTTCAAAATATGCACCTGCTTCTTTTCCATCCCATAAATGGTTTACACAACTGAACCACGGAAAATTTTCAAAGACTTTAATACTATACCTTTCTTTATTAGAACAGGAAATATTTTCTCAATCAAGATATCACAAGAATAACCCCCCACACGTCTTTTCAAACAATACTATTCAAACGGGGTAAAGTGTAAAAGTATATTACGTCGAATAAACAAGTAGTAGCAAATACATACGGAAGTTTAATTCTATCGTATATATGCACTATGTAGAATATTACACTCTACATTTAAACAGAAGTATGGATACTAAGGTATATATACCATATATACCTTATATTTCATATATATATGAAAATAAGAAACAGGATTAAATGACCCTAAATGGAAGCAGAAATATAATCACTGTGATCTGGTATCTTCATAGCTTTCGCAAATAGATTCATTAGGACAAAGAAAGCGAGTCTGTTGATTAAAGTTGGGGAAACTCGGGCAAGATGAAAATTTAAATTTTTTAGGTAGCACCCTAGAAGAAAACGGACACAGTAGCAAAAACATATGGAAGAGAATAGCGCTAGCTAAGGAGGCGTTTAGTAATAGATGGGAGCTGATGACGGAGACACTGGGTAAGGATGTGAAGAAGAGGCTTGTGAAGAGCTTGATATTGAGCGTAGCGTTGTTTGGGGCAGAAACGTGGACCCTGAGAAAGGAGGACGAGAATATGCTGCAGGCATTTGAGATGTGGGTGTGGAGAAGAATGGAGAAGGTTAGATGGACGGAAAGGAAGACTAACGAGGAAGTGCTGGAGATAGTGGGCGAGGAAAGGAATCTTTTCAATGAAATCCGGGAAAGGCAGTGTAGATAGCTGAAGAAGGTAATAAAGGGTGATGGGTTGCTGAAGAGTGTGATAGAGGGAAGGATGTTGGGCAAGCGGGGAAGGGGAAGAAAGAGAATAGGTTTCATGAACGGGATGAAGAAAGATAGATCATATGCTGAGGCGAAAAAGTATATACTAGAGGGAAAGAGACCCCTGAAAGTGTAGAAAAGTGTGAGAAGATTCTCTGGAATTCAACAAAACATACCTTTACCAGTGCAATACTTAAAAAAAATCATATTTATTTACTCCCTCACATTAGAACCCTAAAGCGATATGGTGACAGTAAACGGACACTGACATTCTATGTAAAAATTTTGTTTCGAAAGCGCCTCAGATTTTGCGCAGTAACTAAATACACCGTCTTTGGATTACAGAAATACGAATGGAATGTCAGCAGTTTTAATATAGGGTAAAATTAAATCAATGAGTTATAAAATTAATGCCATTCTGTACTTCAGACCTGAGTGATGTTCTCCAACTGCACTGAATGACTAAGCACAAAAACGGAGGGAATTTTAACGACTATGGTGACATGAATGGCAGTGTGACAAATGCTTCGAGGGAGACTTCCATTTAATAAGCCTCCGTAGTTGCTTTGAGAGCAGTTTTTCAGCAGTTAGATTATAAAGAACATATTTGAAGGTACAATAGAGGGAAAAGTCCCCAGAATAAGACCCGAGAATAAGTTCGTGGACCAAATAAAGAGGAAAGTTCATAGAATGAGATACCAGGAGGCAAGGGAAATAGCATTACATTGTGAAGGGTGCGGGGCTGCAGTCAGCCAACCTTAGGATTGAACGACCAATGATTGAGTTGCTTTGGAGAGTTGAGTAGGAGCTACTATCTTTGATAAGAAATCGATTGGATTACTAAAAAGAAACAACGTATTGAAGATTACCGATGGAGCCAGAAGAAATACCCAGGCGATTACTAGCCGAAATTGTCTGACCTCTGAATTTAATGGAGGATTTCTATTATTCAGGCGAGGAACAACAAGAAGTATGGTTCATGCCACAAAACCATTATTCATCTGAGCCTCTTCGAAAAGTTTCGGGAACTATCTCGCTCGAAATACCTTAAATAAGCTAAACTTGAGCATTTACTATAACACCAAAGGTTGAAAGTCGTTATGAAAAAATAATTTGAATTGACTGAGATACGTGTCATTGACTGAGAGACACGTGATAATGATGGTTCATAATCCTTTCTTTCATCCATTTTTCAAAAAATTTAGATAGATTAGTCAACAAGAACACAAGACGGTAATTATCTATGTTGTCCATATCTCATTTTTTGTGGATTAGTTTTATTTTTGCAATCTTTAAGCAATTAGGAAACTCACAATTTCTGAAAGACTCATACATTATGAAAGTTAAGGGCTTAATCTTAAGGCCTTTGAACATTTTTTTAGGATTGAAGTAGGAATATCATCAATTCCTACTGATGCTTTGCCTCTGAGGTTATTTATGCACTTCAAGACCTCATTTTCTGTTACAGGAAAGAGGACCATGGAAGACCTCATACTCTGACAGGCGTTTCGACTCTCGCCGCAGGGTTACAACTTCCGTCCCCAGGTCTGCAAGCTTCCGCTTATACCTAGGGACTTGGTAGAGGGGGAAGGAAGGGATTAGGATGGGGAGGTTAGCGAAAACCGCAGCCCCTTCGAGGCCGACACCAATGAGGCGGATAGAGGTCAAAAGGACCTCTATGGGGCCTCCGCCTCCCCGAAGTGCTCGTGTTAGTTTGGTTCCCCCTCATACTCTGACAGTGCTCTGCAATAAATCTGTTGCTACTTACTACTAACTTTTGTAAGGGCAGAGTCACATTAGGAAGGTACTTATTGGCAAACACAGCCACTTGCTTAGGATCAGTTAAGCTGACCACATCCTCATCTTTTAACGTTAAGTTTCCTCTCCTGTTTACCTTTGTCTCAGTTACATTTTTTACAACTTATCACGATATTTTAGTCGCGTTATCCGATTTACTGATGACTCTGTTGTAATATGCTTCCTTTGCTTTAAGCAAAAGAGGCTTATAACCTTTCTTATAACTCTGAAAGTAGTTAATGAAGTCTGAGCCCTCCTGCCCTTTTCTCAATTGGCTTAATTCCCTAAATGCCTTGCTGGTAGCCCTTACCTCATGTCACCCAGCCCTTTGCTTTATTATGAGACTTCAAGGCACTAATTTTCTAGGAAAGCATTCCTCAACGATGAGTTTTACATTTCTAATAAAGTTCAAGTACATTTCATGGACACACTTTAATTTGAACAAGACATCCCAGGACATCTCACACAATTGATCACAGAATGAATTTACACAATCGTTAGGGTAATACTTCTATAAATCTTATACACCCCGTCCTTTGACTTTGAGATACATACAAAATAGTGGAGTGAGAATATGATTTGCAAAAATAGTTGAGGAAACAAAAAAACTACAAACTGTAATTTTTTTACGATAATCTAAGAGTTAGAAACTGTTCATTTTTTTAAGTAAGCTCTCTCTGGAGTGCATACACGTACCATTTCCCATGTAAAAGGGCAGGTATTATTCGTCAAAAATCTCGGAAAGTAGTTCGGTAAGAGGCTGATAATTCGGTATCTTTGGGAAGATGAGATATTTTTCTTTGAAATGAGACCAAATTCATTGATTTCTAGGTGAAATGACATTTCGCTCAAACTACTTTATGACACGTCCTTTAGTTCAGTTCTTATGATCAACGTGAGCCTGTCAACGGGAATGGTTTCAACAGGAAAATGAGGAGCACAGATGGAGGGCGATCTGACGAGGCGGGCAGGTCCTCCTCCCGCCACGGCCGCGACGGAGAAGGAATCGAAGCCCACTGCCGGCTCTCAACCCTCCCGCCCCCTTTCGGACCACCCACCCCCTCATTCCTCCCCCCGCGCGCGCCACCGCACCACGCGACATGTGACGTATAAATACGGAGAGTGAGAGTTTCGGCCTCGTCAAACCGCTGTGGGCATCCGGCGAGCGAGATACACGCACCACGCTAAAACAGAGCGGCTTCTGCATCCCTACACGGCTGCTCGACGTTCCGTCCTAGAGGGGATTCTAGCTCTTCAGAGGCACTTGTGTCGTCAGAGCAGAGGAATAAAGAGCGTCCTTCCGGGATAACCGGCCGCCGTCTCCGACGGAAATTCCACCCTCGCGTCGGACGACGTCTCAAGTGATTTCAACGCGAGAGCAAGCGAGGAAATCACCATGAAGGCTTTCTCGACTCTAGTGCTCCTGGCGTTGGTCTCGCTGGCATGCGGTGCACCGAAGAAACTCCGTAAGTGTTTAGCTATCTCTTCATTGGTCGTTCAATCCAAGGATCGGTTGACTGAAGCCCTCCGCCTTTCCCTATCAAATACTAGTTCCTTTATCTCCTGGTCTCTCTCCCTATGTACTTTTCTCTTTATTTGGTCCATGAAATTGTTCCTTGGTCTTCCTCTAGAGGCTTTTCCCTCTATTTTTCCTTCAATTTTGTTCTTCACAAATCCATTATGTCTCAGGGTGTGTCTAATCCATTTGGTTCTCCTTTTCTCTACGGTGTTCCACATGGTCCTTTCCTCCTCTACTCTTCTGTACACTTCATCATTCCTTATTTTTTCCGTGCATTTTAACTTCATCATCCTCCTCCAGAACCAGGTTTCGAAGGCCTCTATTCTTTTCTGGTCAGCTTTTCCCATGGTTCATGCTTCCGATCCGTAGAGTGCTACGCTTCACACGAATGTTTTCAGATACTGTTTCCTAGTTTGTAGTCCTATCTTCTTTGAGCACAGCAGCTGTCTTTTACTCATGAACGCCTTCTTCTTTTCTCGTGTCTAACTTATTAATAGTAAATGTATTTCACCGTTGGTAAGAATACAATTCCATAGCTACGTCAGTAGGAGATCAAAATTCTGCATGAAAATACAATACTAATACATCTGATGAAAAGGGCATCAAAATTAACAAAATTGCAGAAACAAATACAATAAGAAAATTACAGTAGGAAAGTGCTGCACAGAAATTTCCACACTAGCGAGCAGCAACAAGGAAAAAGGGAAAGTGTTCTGATTATCTAATTTGAATTGTATCTTTCAAATATTCGGAGACATTTTAATAGCATTTTTTAGATGAAGTTTGAACTTCTTTTTAAAAACAGAAATAAGAGGTACTATATTTGATTTCGTCAGGAATTTTGTTGTGTAGGAAAGAGGCAGAGTTACTGGGAACATAGCTACGTAAGTCAAATAAAGCACGCGCTTCCACTAAGGATCTCTTATACAATACCGGGTTAGCTTTAGCCATTAGAGTATATAGCCTGTACGCTCATGAGATGTTAACGGAGGATTTAGACATTGTGAATTTTAGGTATAAAAGTTTTCGATCAGTAAAATTAATGTTATCGATAGGAGAGTATATCCACGTAAGTTATCATGAAGCAAAAATTACTGAATGATTACCAGACATTAAATACCGTCGTAAATTAATAAATAGCTTCGTAATATTCCACTACTTTTCTTCGTCACCCTGGCGGCGTGAACACCGCTGCGTCATCATCTAGGGTACCAAACAAATAAAAGCCGGAGAATATTCTTAATGCATTGATATATTTTAACTCAATTCCGCAAAATACATTCGCAAACAGTTGAAGTTATCTTACAACCTGGTTTATGAGTTCATAGTTTCAGCAGTCGCCAGGGAGAACATAAGCAAGCATTTTCGATGGGTTTAATCTGTTTGGCAAACTTTCCAACGTTGTATGTTAATAAGACCTTTTGTAAAATACTAGTACTAACTTTATTTCTGAATCAATTTTCTCTCTAAAAAATCAGCATGACAATTTTATAACCGGCTAGGCCAAACAACTACTACCACTAGTAAGCAGAGCGCAGTCGGATTCAATCCTTTTCTACGAAAACCATACTGTAACTTACCAGCCGGGATATTTCATTTCACATTTTAATGCCAGTAAAAAATAGACTTCAAGCCAAACTTGGACGATTAAACGTTATTTAAACTAAGCTTCTATCTCTTAAGACCTATTCTTAGGTAATTCATTGCCTTTCAAACGCCCCCTCTCTCCCTCATTCTACTTCAAGTCGGAGTGACTCCCAACTTTCCGAGGGATTTGGGCCGCAGCCAGTTGATTCCTGACAAGGAGCCTAATTGAACGAGATTCTGTAGAAGTTTCGCACGAACGTTTCTGTTGGGACTAAATCTGTGAAATACGGACTAAAATCATACAAATTGGCGTATACACACCAGTTATTTCTTGATAACTATAGTAGCCCAACAAGGCGACTTTAACAATGATTATTGACATAAGATTGATCTGACTGCTAATTAATACCATATTTAATATCAGGCCATTAAATCTCTTGACAATCATTTATTTCAAGCATAAATTTACTAATAGGAAGCTCTCAATACAGAGATCAATATTGTGCACACTAAAATCAAGCCGCTAACTGACATATCCCACGTATTTCGGGCACTTAGATTAAACCTTGCAGCAGGGATATGTCAAATGTTCACCGCCTCGCATTGTTTAACAAGTTCTGTCATTAAGTAACCATCTCGAAAGACTTTCTTTGAAAACTGCTTTTCTTCTTTTTTATACTCGATGGACTTCTCCGAAATCATGGCCACAGCCAGGAAAAGGTAGTCTTTTTTTATTCTTCCCAACATTCCAAGAGATACTGGCACAAAATTTCCCCTCGCGATTTTCAGTCAGCGGCAACGCAAAAGGGGTAATGGAACGGACACTCTTCGGGCATTCGAGAAAGCGGCGCCCACGAAAGGACAACTAGCAACGAGGACTCGGCGTGACGGCGCTTTTTCGATTTCAAACAGTGCCACTCAACTGCATACACGAGTCGCGTGCTACGGTTTTGCGAGGGAAAAAACATTGCGGGACATGCCGTTCACCATTGGCGGCACGAAAAAATAAAAGATCGAGCTCGAACGGAGGAAGTTAAATCGCTGCTGACGTTTTGTGCTTTTCCCAATTTTCCTCACCACGTTATTTTTCGAAAGATCCGAAAAATAACTTGCTGAAATCACACCAGGAGATAAAAAAATGACTCCTTACAAGGAGGAAGACCTCAACTCAGGTGAAAGTTTAATTCAACATCACGAATTGCACTGCCTTGCTCATAGAACCGTTGCCTAACGCACTTCGCTCCTTTTATTAGTTAAAAATGTGTGATGGAATCCAAGACAAAAATGCATTTGAAACTTTTGCTTCAACGTCATATCAGAATGTCTCACCTGAAGAGATTTTTTTCTGAAATGACTAAGGAAAGTGCGAGTAATACCTCGCATATATCCAAAAATGAGGATGCAAACATTTACTCCTTTTATCTCCCAACTAAAGTCGTACTTAATATTCTTCAAGATGAGAAACAAACGCTTAAGGGGAAAAAACAAAACTTTGGCTATACCCCAGCACTGCAAAAACTACAATTTGCATGAAAGTGGAGTCTAAAAAAGTGTTATGATATACGCCAAGGGTTGAAAATAGACATGAAAAAATCATTTGACTTGCTAAGACACCTGATCGACAATTGGGAGATCCGGGTTCGAATGCCGATAAAGTCAAATGATTTATTCATGGCAAATTTCAACCCTTGGTGTATATGCACCCGTGCGAGTGACTTTGTGCCACATCATATTTCAATGCAATGATTGGAAATATTACGATATAGGTAGCTAATCATAGCATTCAACTACCTTAAAATACATAACTCGGGGATATATGGTATACTATTTAGGGATAGTGAAAAGTCAAAGCTTTCTGAGATAAATTGCGTAGACAAGCACTATGAATAATATATAATAAGGTAAATCTCCAAAAGCCGTAAACAAAAATACTATTAATATTATGAGCACTATGAAACTTTTGGTAAAGCAATAAAGCTATTCTTTTTTCATTTACAGCGTCGTTCCTGCAATTCTGCAAGAGAAACGACCCGAACTTCGACGAGTGCACCTTGAGGTTACTGAACAACATCCGACCTCAACTCGTAAAAGGTAAGTGCAGCACACCACCCCTTTTCCAAAAGTCATCATTTCGTCATCCACGCTCCATAATCAATTTTTTCGCCGGCGGACACGAAACTTGAAATGAACGTTTAACGATTCCAGTTTCGGCCATTGAGAGGCAGAAAAAAATATTATCTTAATTCGAATCGCCTTCACATTTTTTTCACTCGGAGTGAGATTAATACCTCGAAGGCAAAAAGACCTCCATCGAGACGTATTCTGTGAACGACCTCACCTGTTTCGGTTGGGCACATCGGGTGTGACCACAAAGAGGGCCAAAGAGTAAGGAAACTAAGAGAGGGAGGCCGAGTGAGAAAGGTCAACTCTTGACCTACATTCGGTGGACACATTGTGGTGGAGTTACCCACCCCTAACGAATACACCCGCTAGATTTCGCGCGCGATGTCAACAAAATTGGCCATCGTCACAATTAAGAGATTACGTATGACGTTATTAACGCGGGAGGCGAGCCTCGGCGGCTTCCCTAACGAGAACGTGTGAACGGCGACTGCTCCTCGCCTCTCTGCTTTCACTTTCTGCTGCGTGACTGCGACTGAAGGACTGCCCCTCCCCCTCTCTCCTACCCGTCTCCAGGAGTGGCGAGGCGGCGCTGGACGCAAGCGGGGGTGCCAGGGCGACGAAGACGCCAGCCAATGCGAGGATTTATTGCTCGACGAGTCATAAAATGCAAGCGAATGTTGTTGACGCTAAAATTCCAACACCCCAATACTGTTTTAACGAGTGAAGTAGAGCTGTGCGAATGCTCCGAACTCGAATCGAATCAGGCTTAATTCGATTCGGTTCGCCTGCTAATCGTGATGCTTCGAAACCGAATGATTCGAAATATTCGAATCAGATAGATTCGTCTTCGAATCATTACATGCATTCAAACATGGAACTTATCCCCGAATTGCGCGCCCGTCCGTTTAGAAGATGTTTTCCTCACGCGAAACGAAAATTTAAACGACCACACGTTATTCTGTGCTATTCTTTGTGCCACTATATAGATGCATAAGCTAATGTAAGGCCCTGAAATATAGTGAACATCTATATCACTTTAACTCTGCATAAACTATTGCATTTTATTTAGAATTCCAATTCGATTCGCAAGCGATTTTTTTACGGCGATTTGATTCGCTAACGAATATTCTTAATTTAATTCGTTTAGCGATTCGAAATTTATGTGGGAGATTCGAT
Source organism: Ceriagrion tenellum (assembly GCA_963169105.1). Taxonomy (NCBI): domain Eukaryota; kingdom Metazoa; phylum Arthropoda; class Insecta; order Odonata; family Coenagrionidae; genus Ceriagrion; species Ceriagrion tenellum. Next base: position 44,132,922 of record OY720637.1, read on the forward strand.
TCGGGTCGATTCGAAATGAAAATCTCTGATTCCCACAGCACTAGTCTGAAGTAAGATCTGATGCTTTCCCGGCGTACGTCTCCGACCGACATCAAAGCGCTAAACCACCTCTTAAAACAATTGCGATCGTCATGGCATCATTCGGCAGCGATCGTCTCCTCATGGTTTTCTGGAGAAAAATCATCCATCCGCTGAACACATACTGTAACTAGAACGATGAAGACATTATTTAAAAAATGCTAAGTTAAAAGGATTATTAAGAAAATGCCACAGGCTGAAGAAGAGAGTAGACGGCTTTTTGACGCATGGAAGTTAAGTATGATAAAGTACGACGCATATGATTCCAAGCCAATTAATACTTCCTTCTGGTTGGAAAAGACCGCTTGCACTGGTCTCGGTATTAACAAAATTCACGGGTTCAATAATTTCTTCTTTCATAAATATTACTTAATTTTTATATTAAAATAAATATTGATTAATTTTTTCACTAGAAATGATCCATTTGGCATGGCTATCGTCTGCAATTCGTCCATAAATTTGATGAATAATGCAGTGTATTTCTTTACCATTTACATTTGGATTTTTTCTAAATAAGTCATTTAATCACCACGATAATTAACTTCCACAACGTTTCCGGAGAATTTTCTGCAAAAGTGATACGTTCCTTACGACCGTTTCGCATTTAAGTGGTTTCAACACACCCCTCAGCTATCGTAGCGTAAGGTTTCATATATTCTCTTCATTAATCTATTAAAGATGCCAAATAAAAGGGAGAAAATTACATTGCATAGACAGTTATGTTACTGTTTAAAATATATTCAGGAATAAAATAGAGTAGAATCTATAAATAACGAATTTATTGAGTGAATCTTATGATTCCAAGCCAATTAATCCTTCTGGTTGGAAAAAACCGCTTTCACTGGTCTCGGTATTAACAAAATTAACAGATCCAAGAATTTCTTCATTCATAAATATTACGAGAGACTTATTTGTTTACGGCTTCAGTAGGATGGAAGCTTTCCAATATCATGTCACAGTTCACTCGTAAATTATCTTGTGCCTGTTTTCGCGAATGATTTTCGTAAATTTTTCAATATATTCCACCGAACACTGATCTCAAAAACTGGTTTCATAACCAGGAGTACGGGAAGTTAAATGGAGGTATGTAATTGAGAAAAACTTATAGTGCCACTGAATGTACGATTAAATCGGCACTAACTGCAGACTCAAAGTTATGATGAAAAAGATGTAACATCAGTGATAAAGCAAACACACATGCCCCATCCTGCACCTTTCGGTTTTCGAGTCCGAAGGTAAAACAAAGGAGAGGACTTTAAAACATAAGGCTTTGCCGAGTAAGGTGAATAAATGCCATTAACTGGCACTGAGTAGAAACCGAATGCTAACCTGGAAAAGCTGACAATCGGGTAACTGACAAAATCATGTGGATTAAGTTCTATTTTCCAATTACCGATGAGCTTGTCCACCCGTTGGAACCGTAAACCACGATTCAAAGGGCATAACCCGATGCCTCCAATTAGACTAGAGAAACGTGAGACTATAAAATCATTATCAGTGGCCTATTGAATAAAGTTAAGGAAATAATGGCAAAAAAATAAATGCCAGTAAAAATCATGATTTTATAATTTAAGGAATATATTTGTACAATCGCTACATTTATGGGTGTATTTCTATAGCACCTAAATATTATAAAATGATTTATTTCCAAATAAGATCAGAGAGAAAGTTGGTGGTTTCCGGAGATAGTTTGTGGAATTTGCTAAACATTTTGAATGCATAGGGTAAATTTTGTTTTTCCACAATGAATTTAACGACTTACGATCATGGTGACGACGATTAACGTCATCATCGCCTTATTAAAGTCATGATTACCGGTCATTTAACTCATTGTAGAAAAACAAAGTTTATCCTAATCATTCAAAAAAGATCAAAGATGCTTTCATGCAATGCAAAACCGAGGATAGTAGATGTGAAGAACAATTGAAAACGTTGAATAATTGCAAGGGAGAACTTTTTTGCGATCGTTTTGAGCACTCCACAATGTTTAGTAATATCTCGTCGGTTTCACATTTTAATGACCTGTTTCGGAAAATAATAAAGCAAAGTTATCTTGATTATGCACAAAGAAGTAATAAAAGTTCAATATCGGACAGATTTCCAAATAAAAACTTGCATTTTTACGGACCACATCTCTATGAAAGTTGAGGAAAAAACTCAACCAGTATCTTTGTTTTAAAAAAATGTTCATCTACGTCTCTTATTAGCTGTAAAAATCACCCTATGGTGGCTTGTCACAATTCGTGATGTCTCCTATCCCGTCTGCCCCGCACAAAAGGTTTGCAAGAGCCATTCGAAAAATGGCTGTTCTTCACTCTGAAAAAATATATGAGAGGTATAATTTTCCGACATCTATCTTACGCCCTTTCTTGAACCTTTTTTCAGTGAATTCCGCTTCCCAACTTTCTTAGCTCCAAGGTCATGAAACGCACTGTTGGGCCCGATTCTCCCCTAGGGTCATTGGTGGAAAATAAAACTAGTAAATAAATTGTCTTAGGCCTTGCCTAAGCTTAAATACCCTACACCACTTTCAATTTTGCAATAAAAAACGTGGTTTTGGTCCGATCCAACCCATTTGAGAACTGTGTCTGTGGACTACTAGAGGCTTATGACCCAAATTTCAGCTCGAGATCCCAATTTTTACGGCAGTTATCGTACGAAGAGACAGACAGACAGACGGACATAGATTGACTCGTAAGGTGATACTGATCATTTCTATATATATTAATTTTTTAGCGTGTCAGTCATTCTGTATACGTTTTGTTTCTTTCTCTGTCGATTTTTGAGCTAGAAGAGTGAGGTTTGGTGCGTTGAATGTGGAATCTCTGTCTTCATGATTTGGTAGTAGTTTTGGATTTTTATAGCTTGGGCGTGTGGCAGGGGGTGTTAGGTTTTTCAGTGAATTCCGCTTCCCAACTTTCTTAGCTCCAAGGTCATGAAACGCACTGTTGGGCCCGATTCTCCCCTAGGGTCATTGGTGGAAAATAAAACTAGTAAATAAATTGTCTTAGGCCTTGCCGAAGCTTGAATACCCTACACCACTTTCAACTTTGCAATAAAAAACGTGGTTTTGGTCCGATCCAACCCATTTGAGAACTGTGAGAACTGTGTCTGTGGACTACTATAGGCTTGGGCTTGACTAATATAGCTTGGGCGTGTGGCAGGGGGTGTTAGGTCACCAGCCGTGCAAATGTGTAAGTTATTTGGAGATGAAATGGAGACTTGAATTAAAAGGAGTGTAATTAGATAGTTTAAATAAGATCCAAAAGAGTGGCTGCTTGGGCGTGTGGTAGGGGTTGTTAGGTTACAATCCCTGCAAAGGTGTAAGTTATATTTTTGGGTTGTGGTTGCAACAACCAGATGCAGGGAAACACAGTGACAAGGGAGAAAGGCCAAAAGGGAGAGTGGAAGAGTGTAAAGGTTGAAACAAAAGAAACCCACAGTGCTCTCCTATTCAAATGGCTTTAAAAACAACAAAGGAAAACAGTGAATGAAAAAAAAAATTTCACCAAGGAGCTATTTTTAGACTAGGACACTTACCCCCTGCGGGTACACACCCCTGCTCACGGAATGAGCAGGCTAGCTGCCTGCTAGTCAATATATACTTTTCCATACCTGCCACGCCTACTTCAATGCGTTACATTTCTGCTGTGACAAAATCAATATATCCTCACCACGTAGTGGTGTAGAGTATGATTAAGATAAAATGCTTTTCCTCGTGAAACCAAAAGACTCTACTGAACATAAAACAGATTCACATTGCGGTAGATTGGTCACCTCGTCAGGATTCTCCGATCGCAAGGGAACAACAGGAAAGGAGAACACGGAAAATAGGCTTGGGGGGGCGAACGACTAGGCTTACCGCGAGACGAGATTCACAGAAAGGAAGCACATCCGTCGCGCTATGGACACGACCTATGGAGAGCGAAAATGAAGCGTCCACGTTGACCTGACTGCTGGCTGGGATTCCACCCCCCGACCCTCTGCGAGAGGCCTTTTATATCCCCGCATCCCGGAGCCACCGCCCTCTTGGATGAGCGGGAGAGATGTGGTATTCCTCGGGTCAACTGTTACTGCAGTCAATTCAATTCCCTGCAGAGGAGGATGTTTTTCAGATGAAACCCGATCCCTGATTGAGTGTATTGAGGCCGCTTTTCACGGTACATTTTATTGTATAAACGATTGTATCATAGAATGCACAGAAACTGAATGGAATTAGAGCAGGTTCTATTTCCCGCTAAGACATTCAGGCCATCATACAATTTGCCGCTTTACACGGTAAAATTTCCTTCATGAAGGAATTCGTGCATTCGTTTGCACAATAAAATGTACCAGGTAAAGCGGCCTTTGTGGAGGGCACTTCAAGTACAGTACTCTGTCTGTCGGATGAGACGTTAAACCGTGGTCCCCTTGGCGCATTCCGCTAAGAGCAGGCAAATACCTACGCCGGGTTTCTATCCACCCTTCCTCCCTTACCTGTCCCCAAAAGCGAAAATGACCTTAGTTGTCGGTCGCCTCCCCAAAATCCAATCCACTGCAGTCGACACGCCTTCGGTCAGTTCTTCGACCGGCGACGTCCTCCCCGCGGCTCAGTCATAGACGCATTGGTGGTGCTTTTAACAACCCCCTCCCCTGCAATCCACTTAAAAAACATTACACCCGGGTGATCTTCAGCTCGCCTTGCAATCCACACGTCCGATTCCTTCCCCACCCTCCCCTACGCCCTCCATATTTAAGTCTCTGGTCTGTGTACTTTTGATCCTCGCCAAACTTCATGTTTGTCCATCTCGACCACGGATATTTAGTGATGATAATTTATTGAGGGTAGATGAAAGAATTAAAGGGGTGATTCTCCGCAAATGTTTCAGAATTTAACCCATCGAGTGCGGCATGACGTGATATCACGTCATGGTTGTCTTTACGCTAGTACTGATGACGTGATATCACGTCATGGGTGCCGTAAGTGTTCCAGATTTCACTAGGTGGCCTAGTGAAAGTTCTCTAATGAAAGCTGGAACCCCCACGGTACCCTTGACGTGATATCACGTCATCAGTACCAGCGTAAAGACAACCATGACGTGATATCACGTCATGCCGCACTGAAAGGGTTAATAACTTCTATTATCAGGGCTATAACCAAAATATGGACGTTTATCAAGAAAAAAACGTCGAACACCTACATCTAAGCAATACCTTAGCAACTATGATATATCATATACATATACTATAAATGAACTAATTAAAATAAAAATAGTATATAGATATATATTTTAAAGTATTCTACCGGTTAAGGTAGGTTTTGGTTTTGTTGAATGTCAGAGAATCTCCTCCCGGTTTTCTACACTTTCAGGGGCCTATCTCCCTCTAGTATTTCCTTTTTCGCCTCAGCATACTATCTACCCTTCTTCGTCCCGTCCATGAAACCTATTCTCTTTCTTCTTCTCCCCGCTTGCCCAACATCCTTCCCTCCATCAGATTCTTGAGCAACCCATCGCCCCTTACTACATCCTCCAGCCACCTACTCTATCGATCTCGAATTTCATTCAGAAGTTATAAATATAATATATACACAAAAAGAAAACTTCGCCAATTGGCCATATATATGAAAAATATGAAAAACTTGACGGGATAATAAAGGGGAAAGGAAAAAGAAAAGTCGTACTTGAAACGCCTCGGGTTTCTTAGCCCTCTTCAGCGGAAGAATCTACTCGGCGATTAAGCGATTCTACCGCTGAAGAAGGGTAAGACGCCCGAGACGTTCAAAGTAAGACTTCTTATTTCTTTACCTTTTATTGCCCCGTAAAGTTACTCATATTTTTCATAAACATGCTATAAAACTGAATAAAAATAAATACAAGGATCTCACCACCTCTTTTTATTTGTTATTAGCGAACTACTGCCGTAATTGAAGTCAAAATACTGTAGTTCCACGCAAATGGCACTGCAGTCTGCTCCAATGGCTGGACAAATGTAGGTCATTAAAAATGTACTCGTGGAATTTAGTGCGTATTTTGTACTTTAATATTAGTTTTCAACACGTAACCCATTTCATCCGCGAAATCAGGATTTTTAAACTGAATAAATAAAGCTGTGTAATTTAGTATATGTTTTGATTCGTGTAGTCAAGCGAGAGCCCCCTTAAGCAACCCTTCGCCACTCTTTACCTCCTCCAACCACCTATTTTGACTCTTTCTCATTTCATTCAGAAGTCTCCTCTCCCTCCATACCGAGCACTTCCTCGTTTGTTTTCCGTTCACCACACCTTCTCCCTCCTCCTCCACACCCACACTTCGAACGCCTGGAGCCAATTTTTGTCTTCCTTTCACTGAGTCCACGTTTCTGTCCGGAACGAAGCCACACTCTCACACTCGACAGAGAATTGCATAGCAAATCCTGTTTTTCAGTCAATGCAACACACGTATTCTGCACATGATGAAATATTTATTTGTGATAAAAATATTCCACTACCAGTTTTTCGAAGAGAATAAAAAACCTCCTCTACGTTTCCTAGAAGTCATTGGGGTACTCATCTTTTTCCTTATTTATCCGCGCAGTTCCGTCACCATAATCATTTTTTGCCCGGCCTCGAACGTCATCAGTAAATTAACATTCAACCGCCCCCTTGCACCTAATATCATTGTCCTCAATTCCATACACAATTTGAGGCGGTACGATGGACTTAACATTCTCGTAGCCAAACAGCTAATTTAAAGTGAAGAAACTCCTCATCATAAGCGTTCGAATGTTGCCGACAAACTTTTTTATCCGGGCTCGAACTTATAAGAGGATAATATGGTCGCTTCTAGCCCAGAGACGCCACATTTCTAATTTAACTGCAATTAGTATATCGAATCGATTACCTGACGATTAGCCTCTCAGATGATTGACTACAAATGATCATCACATCAATCACAGTGAGTCATATAAATAACACCATGATTTCCATCATATTCCGATGAATATGTTTTTAAGAACTAGGGAAGTCATAACGTCCAGGTTTCATCCTACTAATACCTAATACCAAAGATTACTCCTCGGAAGAGAACGTTGAATCGTAAATTAATACTCAAGCCATGAACTTGTCTCGTTTTTTAAGAATTTTTCGAATCCCAAACTTCAATGGATGAATCAATGCTGCCAGTTAATATAGTCCACTTCATTGAAGAATATAATTTTTACACCAAGTTAGTTCATGAGTTCGTTCATAAAAAATTAAGTTAGTTCATGAGTTTTGTTTGAAGACTCTCGCAGCTTTTCATGTCTATGAAAGGTGATTTTTTTCGGGCAAGGTTACGTTTTGTTCATTTTTTTAAACTCAACGTATCGCTCCTCGTACTGGAAGCGTCTCTCTTGATGACGCTTCCGGCATATTCCAGCATAAGTTAAAGTCCATTGGCGTAATTTTCTCGGCCGTTGTTGCCAAGCGAAACGTTGAGTTTTAAAAAAACGAACAAAACGAAGCATTCCCCGAAAAACTCATCCTCCATAGTTCATGAGTTAGTTCATAAAAAATTAATTTGTCCAAATCCAGCATAAGTAAAAGTCCATTGACGTAATTTTCTCGGCCATTGTTGCCGAGCTCCGACGGGACCTAAAGTCTTATTTGAACCAAAGAAAACAAGCAATGACTAGAAGCTCATTTTAGCGAACTAGTAAAAACTGTCAAACGATCATTATCATATCTTATGGGAAAACCAAAAGTAAAACACGATGGTCTGAAAAAAAAAATCATTCTTAAGGTTGCTCATGCCCCACGGTCACTTATTCCAGATATTCTGAAAACTTACAGATGGCATCTTTGAAGTGCGCTGTAAACACTGAGATGAAAAAATGGGTCTCCAATCCAGGTTTACTGTGATTCAGCCGGGAAAGTGGATATTTTAACGTGGGTTTTCATCGAGATAGCTCAGATCCCAGTAGGAAAACGCCAGTTTGAACGAGAAATTAGAGTAATGCTCATTAATCAAAACTGTTCATAAGAAGAATAAGGTTCGGAGAAATTGAATAAAAATATTGTATAGGAATCTCTCCAAATACTTGCTTAAGTTATTAGCGACTTACTGCCGTAATTACAGACGAAATGCGCTGGTTCCATGCACATGGCGCTGCAGTCGGCTCCTACAGCTGGACAAATGTAGTCATTAAATTTATTTTCGAGGAAAAATCGGCATATCTTGTACCCTATTGTGGTTTTCAGTAGATAACTCTTTCCATCGGCGAAAGCAGGATACTTTAGTCCAAATAAATAAACGTGTGTAATTTAGTATTTGTTTCTACTAATGTAGTCAGGCCAAAGCCACCTCAAGGACTGATTGTAGGTATGTATAATGTATTCTACCAGTTGCGGTAGGTTTTGTTGAATGTCAGAGAATCTCCTCCCGGTTTTCTACACCTTCCGGGGTCTATCTCGCTCCTGCATATCCTTTTTCGCATCTGCATACGATCTACCCTTCTTCATTCCGTCCATGAACCCTATTCTCTTTCTTCCCCTTTCCTTCTTGACCAACATCCTTCCCTCTATCACACTCTTCAGAAACCCATCACCCTTTATTAGATCCTTCAGCCATCTACCCTGCCTATCCCGGATTTCAGTTAAAGGTAATAAAAGGGAGGTAGTAGCGCTCCTGTTTAGCGAGCTTCAAAAGCTATTAACTTACCGCATATCATTCAACGGTCATTCAATCCTAAGATTGGTTGACTGTAGCCCTCCAGGCTTCTCTATCAAATGCTAGTTCCTTACCGCACTTTCTGTCAGCCGACTGCACCCAGACAGTCTGGAATATCTCAAATTTCAGTCTGGGATTTCTTTAGACAGTAACCCAGAGACAAAAGCACCAATATTTGGATGAAATGGGCCATCACCCTAACAAATTCGAGTAATTCCCAACGGTGGCCACATCAGAGTTTGAGCGAGAACAACTGATTCCACGATGGCAGACCTTAACATCTTAAAGAGTGAATCTAAAGTGATATTTTGTCATGATTTTCGGCACAATTCTGCTTAAAGTAACGCACAATGTGAAGAAATGTCTCGCAAAGTACTAAGTGATACATTGGATGCGCTTAAATATATTTTAGGAAGAAAATGATTCAGAGTTATACGAAAGTAACTATTGAGAATACCCCGCACATCAATGAAGGAAAGCAATCCGGAATAATACGAAAATACGATCATTATACTACATAAAATCATACGTGATACTCAAATTAATGCAAAAAACAATGGACATTAAAGTCAAGAAAATGACTAAGTCCCTCCCCTCATCAACACACAATGCCATCTATACGGAGTATGATTAAGACTGACGCACGGATTGAACTATAGGCTTTTTTTTCCCTAGCACAAAAAACACAGTAATCTCTGCCGAACGGTGATAACGCAACTACTTTCGAGTCCCAGAGAAAATGCAAAACTCTTGGCGATGAAAATTTAAAATTGATTTCAAGTATCCAGGAAAACTGACAAACAAACCGCAGAAAACTAGCGGTAAGACAGACTACGATAGGGAAATTTCAATGACTGATTGAGTGATCAAATCCACGAAGTTAATCTTCCCAAAAATTGAACTTACTGTGAAAACTTTTCCCTCTTTAATAGTGGAGTTAACTCATAGAAAGCATCTGCAGAATACGTATTTAAACCTGGTTCAACAGTTATAAGTGCTTCGACCAACTGGCAGAAGAGCTAAGGTCATATCGCACACGCTACCTGCTACTTGCAGACAATAGCAATAGCACCCAGAACGAATCGCAGGATCGCCCCTCCAAATCCGAATTTAACGGCACAAACTGACTTCAGTGATCGACCGGGAACTGGAGTTTTCACCGATGAAGGACGTCGCTCTGCTTAAACCTTTCCGTCAAAAGGCGAAATATTTCAGGAAAAGAATGAAATGATGACGAGTCCTCACTTCATGTGTCGCATCTGTCTTCTCAAAGGATAAATGCTTATTTTTATCGCGACTTATGGTACACTGTTTTCTTTTTATGACTCATGTGAATGACTAACTGATACACTTGTATTACTAGATGAAACGATAGCAATTGGCATTCACCTGCAATTCTGAAGGTCTTACTTCTGGCCCTCTCTATGGAAGAGCAAATCATGATCGCACAGCAGCTAGAGATAAGGCACATAGAAATGGCACCACTCAACTGTAGACAATAGACCGCGAAATTTGTCATTGAAATGAGAACTAACGGGAAGCTCCGAGGTCTGCGTATTCCCATGAGAATCCCAGGGCCCGTAGATGGATATCCTGTGACGACAACCTTCTTTCGGTGCCAATTTCCGACTTATCCTTGGCAATTTCACTGTACATCTGACCTCAAGGATGGTAACTTCTTCTTTGAACCAAGACTCGGTCCAACAAGAGACATTAAACCGCAGATCTTTTAAATATTGCCGTCAGAATTATAAATCCTGGACAGTATATTAGGCACTAAAGTCGAAGGTCCAAGGTTCAATTTCTAGCCAAGGAAACCTCCTCTAGTTATCTTCAGCACCAGAAAAAGCTAATACATTTCCCCTCTGGCTGGGACAAGTCACCATAAAAAGGTGATATACAGGATACTATATTTTCACAGCATGGTCTTTCAACAGAAAAGAGATATTTCTTGCGGTCACATTCGGTTGCATTTGACTACTAAGTCTCAATGGCATTTACCCAAAATTTGTTAGATCCAAGATTTCTACCACAATTTCTACCACCACCACAGAATCAACTAACTCGAATTCCGATCGCTCGTTTCCGGTCCGTCTGATATTTTAACGTCTGACTTCATTGTTTCAGGCTAGTACTTTTAAGTCTGCCTGTCTCCAGGAGCACCGCTTTGATGACCCTAAGGGACCTTTCCTCCAATCAACCCTGAATAAGAACGGTGCACCTCCACATAATCAGAAACAAGCAAATATTATATTTAAATCTTAATTTTTTCAAACTCTAGCACTGTGAACTCCAACCATTCACTCCAAATTACTTATCCAAGCAGCTCGCTGCCGAATGCGTTACAATCGAATTTGCATTAGTTTGAATAGCAAAACGTAAATGTTCAGATGACCGCAGAGCGGTCATTTTCCGTGCACATACGGTAGTTACCTCACAGTCGACTGTATAGGCGTAGAAAAAAAACTGAGCTCGCATTCCACCATAAGGCGAGTTAAATCACAGGTACAGGATAAACTGGTACCTTCCACAGTTTCGCTCATGGATATTCAAATTTATTTTTCTGTATCTATACGGGGCGATTTTGAAGATTACTTAGGACAACTTCCAGAACTGAACCTGGGGCTCATCTTCACACAGCCGAAGTCTCCTGCCAAGACGATGATAGGCGGGGGAATTCCCGGCTTGAGAGAATAGGAGAGGCAGTTTAAAATTGTATAGACCATACTGAGAAAAAAGCAGACATATTAAACTAGAAACATATGAATCCATATATAAATAATTTATGTTTCACTAATTTTAATTAATTTGTATAAGTTTTTTTTCAAGCGTTCTACATTTCCGTTTTTCCTTCTACAATTTTCTATATGAAAATATAATATGGCAAAACCACGTTGTTAGTAAAATGTATGCTTTCAGGCTACTCTTCAGGATTTTTTCTAGGGAAAAGAATTAATATGTAAAATATTAACCAGGAGTTGAAAAATCAATCACGTTCTGGTTACAGTTTTCAGGACTTTCTTTCTATTTCTTTCGTAAGAAGTGAACAGCAGTACATTCACTTAAGTTGTATTCGAGCCCCCACTTTACGGCATCTCGAGTTAACACTGTCGAGGTCCGCTCAGAGAATTTACAGCATCGTCTGCAACCTAGCTAATTTTGCTATTTACTCTAGAATTAACGTCGTTCAAATCAATAAGGAATAAGAGGCACGCTATCTTTCCGGATATAACTCTAATCAGGTTCGACCTAACGCCGTCTAAAACTACTTTAAGTTTGCGGTCAGTGTCCCAACTTTATCAATATCTGAAATAATCCGGTTTCATTTAGTCTTTTCGCAGCATCAGTAGACAATGAATTACCCAGGTTGATATTCTACTGAATTTTATCCGTGTATACCCATGAAACAAACCCTTGTTCATTAGCTCCTCTTAAGCACACATCGTCTTACCTTCCACAGGCATCCCGCAGCTCCACGCGCCGCCCCTGGACCCCTTCTCGATCCCCGCACTGCAGATCGACAGAGACACGGAGAACCTGCAGCTCACGGCAACGCTGAAGAACCTGCAGGCACTCGGGGCGGCCCAGTATCAAATCACCAAGTTGAGGTAAAGGTTTAAAATATGATCGTGCGGAATCGAGGAGGCAAATAGGTGAGAATATTTGGAATAAAAAACACCACCGAGTGACGAGAGAGGAATAGTTTTTTTGGCAAAAAACATCAAGCCTTTTCGTAGGGTGGGTACAGACTGCAGTAAGTTAACAATGTAATTTCTTGGAAAGCAGATTTGAGGGACATGGGCATAGTATTTAGGATATTTACAAAAGAGTTGCGCAAGCGTAACAAAAGGAAACTAAAGACTATAACCCAACGCAGGAGTAATAAAAATCAGTAAAACTTTGGTCTGATATGGAACGTAGCATTTTACGGCGCTGATACCGAAAAACTTAAAATAGAGAGAAAAAAGATCGGGCCATTTTAAAATGAGAAGGATAGAGAGGGTAACAGGCGTGAAACCGTGATTAAGCACGGTAAAAAAGTGTTCAAATTAAATTTTCAACACGGCCCCCAACTAAAATATTCTATGCAAACTTCTGTGCAGAACAAAGGGAAATTTTCGGGCATTCTGGGAAACCAGGTGCTTTACTGAGGATCGGTACAAAACATGAACAAGGCAAACCTGTCCCAAACTAGTACTGTCGGTAGATTATTGGAAGCCTTGATAAATCCACAGAAACTTTTCCCGGCATTCCTTTGCCATTGTTCCCTCTTTTGGAGGATTTTCAATAACTACGGTCAGTTGCTAACATGGCAACGAGAATCTTGTAATGTTAAACTCAGTTATCATGCATAGTTCTAAACGATTTCACAAACTTCACCTTAAAAGTTTGAATATAAGAAATGCCTACAGAGCATCTTGATGATTTCTCTAGAATATTTCACATTTCTACTGACGGTGGCAGGAAATCTATAGAATATGCTTTGGAATTATTACGGAAAGTACTGAGGAATTCGGTAGAAATTTATTTTAAAAAGCGCTTGATGATAGCCTAAGAAATCAAGGGGAGTTCAGATAGAATATTTTAAATCATAGAATTTTCTAGCAAGGCGGTTTACCGCAGAGGAAACTTGACCTGCAGATGATTGAGCGTAATCACTGAAACCCTGGTAATTCTCCAAGTCTGGCATTGGAATGTAAGATTTACTGAGATTCCCGTAACTCCTATGTGTATATTTTTACATTCCCCAAAGTCTTGACATGGGCAATGCGCATTATCCCAGCCGTTTTATTTCTTACGAGACATTGTCAGTCGTTAGATGAGACCATTTTCACGCGATAATAGAACTTCCAAGACAGTCAGGCCAGGACTTCGAAGGTGGTTGAGCCCTTCCATTTGCATTACTAAGGTTGGCAGAATTTCGAAATCCGGAAAATTTTCCTGTTCCTTCACATTCCTACTTTCAAGCCACTTTACCGGTATATTTAATTATTCCCTGGTTGATTTGTTATGGTGATAATCAAATCAACACTTTCCTTTCACTTAGACAAAAGAAAGACCACCAGTAGCACCCCAATGGTCGAACAGCCAGGCGGCCCCGCTCAAGAAGGGGCCCGGCATCGGGTTATGCGTTATTCGCTTTGGAATAACACCAACTTCTTCTTCGATAAATACTTACTCTAAAAAGTACTGTATTTTCAACTTAATGAAGTAGATAGTTCATAAAATCTTATTTTCTATCCATTTATTTACTGGAGTCCCACCCCATAATTCCGTCCGGGCACTCATAATGCAAAGAGTAGCCCAACATTACATTTATCGGAGAAAATAAGAACTGACAACGAAATAGGAGACAATGTGCGAGGAGCATGAGAGAAACAATATGAAAGGCATACATTTTCGTTGGTAAGGAGACTCTCTATGGAAGGCGACCTATTACCTACTGAGACCATCGGCGCTGAGTAGAACAGGGGCGTGATCGTGGTTCCACATAACGCGCACGCTCGTGTTATCGTTATTTTTCAATTGCACTCACAAGAGCAAAAGCGTGATCACCACTCTTCAAATTTCATCAGGTACTTTGAATCACTAATTTTAGTTGTTGGAGTACTCTCTTAAAACGGTAATTGGGGGAATTCCCTTCCAGAGCGTTTTGAGTTTTGAATAGCGATAACAACAACGCGAAAGAAGGAAGCGCGGTCCCACCCCAAGTGGTCAGGCTATTAAAGAAAGCATTATTTGGGGTAAAGAGGAATGAGTAGAGAAAAACCCAGCGTCGACATTAACCTGCCCTTCACAAAAGACGCCCATGGGACCATAGTTTAGCGTCCCATCCGACGGATGGAATATTGTTCTTGAAGTGCCCCCTAAAGGGCAGTCAAGTGGGGATTGGGATTCCACCGAAAACTCTCCGCCACTGCCAGGATTCGAACCCGGTCTATCAAGGTGGGAAGCCGGTCCTACTTCAGCCACCTCACCACTCCAATCCCCAATAGTATCGCCAGAATAGTTTGTTGATAACTTAATAACGGTGTAAATTAAGATGATGTCTATCCAAAAAATTTCCAATGCATTGGTAGAACAAGAAACTAATACAAGCAGCGATAGAGAGCGACAAGCTACAACCTAAGTGAGTTGAAGGAAAGAGGTGCCTCTCATGGATTCATGTCAGTGTGCCTTGACAATGACAAGAGCAAGATAAAATGAAAAACTATACCTATTCCACACTTCACTCTGAATAGCACTTGAAAACTGCCGTAATGAAATAACGTTAGAGTCTCTTTAGTACAGTAGACCCACCCAAATACCCACAGCTCAAAGACTTTTTTTCGGTTTCTGTTTTCCTAAGAAATTTAAAGAGAGATTTTTACGTGAGAAACAATAGGTCGCACCAACAGCCATTGGCCAACACTGGTGCACCTGCATTGAGTGTACCAACAGGAGGGAAAGAGTAGACGGAACGAGATGCCTATGTAGGAATCACGTCAGTGTCTCTCAATAGCAAAAGAAGAAACTTAAGAAAAAACTATACATCTTTCGCAGTTCACTCTACATATTTTGTAAATCCACACAAGCACTGTGAAACAAATCACAAAAGAGTCTCTTTTGCATGGCACACACAACCAAATTGGAAGCATGGGTATTTTCGCTACCAAATTCACACGTTTATAGAGAGATTATTTTTTGTGGGAGACAAGGAACTGGTTTTCCCCACAACCAATGAGCCAGAGCGGTGCAATGTTTTTCCACAAAAACTGAAGTGATCCATCATCTCAATTTCAGGACTGACCTGAAGAACAATGCCATCGAGTTGGGAATAGTACTGCCACACTTGCAGGTTAGGACTGAGTATGACGTCAAGGGGCGAATCCTCGTCATTCCATTGAATGGAAAGGGAGTCTTCAAGGGAAACATTAGTAAGTATAAAATAGAAAGTAAATAACCACAATGTTTGGTTATTCAGTATTTTTAGGTAATCTATCAGGTAACTGAGATTTTACTGAAAACGAGTTAAAATCCTCTAGATGTTAACAAGTGTAGAGTACTATCTATCAATAACATTTCTTTCTGATCTTAGCTTACATCCCATCCTTATTCATGCCATCAATAAAACCTATTAGAATTACTTATGATTATTGTACCTTAACATGCTTTGACAGTTCAAAAGTCATTTTGTATATGCTATCTGCCATATGCAGACAAGGGCAACAGCACTCAGACAAACCAGTGGATCACTCCTACAAATATGAGCCAAGCCCAACAATGCTTAACTTCAGTGACTGATAAGAAACCAGTGTTTTCATTGTGGTAGGCCATTGCCTCCATAAAACTTATTCCCTCCCTTCCCCTTTCCCACTCACCCATCATCAATCCCAGGGGCGGCGTGGGTGCTCAGGGGCCAACGTCCAGAGGGGCCCGGTTTTTGTGACCAGAGGCTGCACGTCCAGAGGGGCCCCGTTTTTGTGACCTCCTCTCCCCGCTTCTGAAAAAATTTGTGTGTTAAAAACGTGTTTCAGGTCGTTAAGGGCAAAAGGTTTGCAAATTATATATAAACGGCATAAAAACTTTCGATGCGATAAACGTCTTATTTTATTTACGTTAAAATTAAACAGAACAATAATGTATTCATATGCTGTATATAATCTAAACAGGTACAGGGTAGCAGCAAGGTACACGACTAGAATTTAAAATTTTAAACAGTAGTCTTATGTACTAAAACGTGTCTTATGCACATATCACTATAATAAAAGTCTTGACAGTAAACTTGACGATAGGACCTGACCCCGAAACCTAGTGCATGGCCCGGGAGCCAGGGCCTGGAGCCTGAGCCACAACCTGGGCCCAGGGCCTGGGCGGGTATTCCCGCCTTCCCGCCCTGGCCACGCCGCCCCTGATCATTCCCTTTATAACATCCTTAAGCAACCCGTTACCCCTCAATGTGCAGTAAAAAATAAAATGTTATACATTAAAAAGGGGTTCAAAGAGGAATTTATCAATTTCCCACTCATTACCCTGGTTTTTTGGGTTAGTAGGCTGGTTATTTTGAGAGGTAACTGACAACTGAGGGAATTTGTGTCATTATGGCCACAGGAATTGATTGGTAAAGGATGGTGAATGTACAAGGGTGGAGGGAAATTTGACATCTGCATAATCGTCCTCCTAATGAAAAGCACCATGAAATCCACAGGTTAACATCAATAACACCCAAGTATGGATTGGATTTTACAAACAAGTCTTTGCCACAGTCAGGCTTTGAACATGGGGCTCTTTCATCAGTAAACTAGATGGTACTCTAGCCACTCCATCAATCCAATGCCAGGGTAGGATAAAGGTCATTGTTCTGGGAGAGAGAGGTTGATACTACCTGAGGATCTGGGGGGTATGGAATACCTCATGACCACAATTTTTCCTATTTTACAAGGAACTGCAGGGGACAGGGAGGATAGTAGGGATTATGTAGGAGATACAAATGTGAAAGTTCTATTGTATTCAGCTGAAGCAGTGTAGCCATCAGAGGGCCAACTGGAGTTACAGGAGCTCCTAGATAACTTCCATGAAGCAACACAGAGATTAGACTTGACAAAAAATGAGTAAAAATCAAAGAGTAGTTCCTGATAGAGAGAGTGGTAAGAACAATGGCATTATGAGGGTAAATGATGAAGTAATTGAACAAGTACACAATTTTGAGTGTTATAAATTTGGTCAATTCAGGCTTTACTTTGTGAAAATCCAATATGAAAAATCAAAATGACATGTTATTTTACCCACAGTTTCATTGTGAATGACTGTTTCATCACATAGGTGACATCTTCCGGTGAGGATCATAGGCGACACCTGAAGATGTTGCCTATGCGATGAAACAGATCATTCAAAATAAGACTGTGGGGAAAAAGTACCAGTCATTTCGATGCTTTGATTTTGCACACGTTGGCCAAAGTTTTGCAAAAGAAAGAAGGATAGACGAAGAGATTATAAGGCAAGTCAGTGCTGGTAGGCAAGTTGTACACAGTACATGGAACATATATAGGAAGGAGTATTTGTCATAGGAAGCAAAAATCTCA
The DNA here is from genome assembly GCA_963169105.1 of Ceriagrion tenellum. Taxonomy (NCBI): domain Eukaryota; kingdom Metazoa; phylum Arthropoda; class Insecta; order Odonata; family Coenagrionidae; genus Ceriagrion; species Ceriagrion tenellum. The sequence continues at coordinate 44,150,728 of OY720637.1, forward strand.
AGAGTAAAAAAGTGTTCTCCTCCCTAAATCATTAGAGGTAAAACCTGGTTGTGTCAGGATAAGCATTAGGGTAAGCGAAATACAGTAGGAATAAGGTATCTGAGAAGTGTTTATTAGTAAGAGAGGAGGAGAGAATTATTTCAGACTATGAAAAAGCAGGATTTAGCAGCTAGATGTACTTGACATTACAAACATCTTCAGTGATATTGGCTGGGCATATTATACATATGAAAAGATCCTAAGTCTCACACCTGTACAACACTATTCTCCACATTTCAGTTTTCATCAATCCTTTCATCATGTGTTCACTTATTTCAGTTCAGCTCACTAATTCCAGTCCCTATATCAATATTTCCATACCTAATACAATGTCACAACTTATTTCCCAAAAGACGTACCATCTAGGAAGTTATGACTGATCAAAAATTGTTAGTATGGCTTCTTTTACAACCATACATTAGAAACAATCCTTTTTCCAAGCAAACAATCACCAACTTTTCTCCATTTCAATCGATCTCACAATGAAGCCCAATCACTCTCTCAGATGGATCCCATCTTACACCAACCCAGCCATTCATATCATCTACTACAATTATTTTCTAGTCAGGGTAACATTCATTCAAAACCTCTCCCATTTTTCCCCAAAACTCAGGTTTCACACTTTCACAAGGGAAATGGTTGCAGTCTTTTCTTTGTGGATTTTATTCATTACGCACCAAATAAAAATGACTTTGTTAACTCCTCTTGAGGTTTATTAGCATGACCCGGGTTTCGACACTTCGTGTCATGTTCAGGTCTTGCTTCAGGTTGACCAAAAGATGACAAGAAATGTCAAAACCTAGGTTGTGCTAATAAATCTCAAGTGGAGTAAACAAAGTCATTTTTATTTGGTCCATTTCACCCTTTCACTTTCTTCATCCATTGTTGCATAATATACCACAATCAAAACTCTTAAAATACTTACTATCATATGTGCCCGGAGTAATCTAGGGAATATGAACTAACAATTGTGTGAAATTCACAGTGGAAAAATCATACACCCAGACTGAGAATCGATTTCGTGTCGAGTGCTCTAACCAGTTAAGCTACCCAGGTGTCCTCTTCCACTGGGAATCTCATGGGGAAGTTGTCCTCACAGGCACATGTCATGCCAGAGGTACCCATACGCGAGCGCTCAGCACCACAGTCCATGGGGTAAAGCCCAACTTTAAACACAAAGGTGTTTACTTTGGACATTTTCAAAGGACTACAGAACTAGCTGGGCAGTAACTTCAACGGAGTCACCCGCTAGTGATCACACAATTGTGTGAAATTCAAAGTTGTGGAAAATCGAGGGATCTGGGTTCGATTCCCAGTCCAGGCGAATGATTTTTCCACTGAAAATTTCACATAACTGTATGATCACTAGAGAGAGGCTCCATTAAAGTTACTGCATGACTAGTTCTGAAGTTCTTTGAAAATATGAAATAACTTCTTTCTTTCCTAAAATGTTAACCTTCCCATTAAAAATCCAGCCTACACCTTGACTGCCATGTTTATCATCTTCAACTCCTGAACACAATGCTAACTCAGAAGGTATCATCAATAGCAACAATACTAGCAACAAAGACTAGGTTTCCTGAGCACAAAAAGTGTCCGCTTGTCTCCTTTTGATTTATAAATTCTTCCTTTTTTCCCTACACATCGCTCACATTCCAGGAACTAGAGATCGATAAATACCATAATATTCACTTGAGGTAAATTACTGTGGTAAATTAAAGTAATTTTTTAAAATTACCATAATTTTCCAGTAATTTTTAATTTTCTGCAATTAATTGATGTAGGAGGATTTAAGAGGTAAGCCAATAACAATAGCTAGGGGTAAAAGGCATTCAAACCATTGATATCGCTATGTTAATGCATTATAAATAAGAAAAAATATAACAACAATCACGGCAGCCCACATACAATTCGGCATTCTTTTTTTGGCGTGAGAAATTTTCATTCAAACCATTGAAAATTAAAGAATTACTGTGATCATTTTCAGAATAGCCCATCTCTACCAGGAACCAATTTTCCAGTTTTTATTCCCAAGGTTATCTCTTGATGGTCCAACCTGAAACAGCTTCCATCATTGCTTTGGTGGTCCAAGCTATTCTATAACTGATAGCAGTGATTTTTGTTAGTGTATTAAAGGATAGAGTATGCCTTTGCAGTACCCATTTCACACGCAGCTTTCCCTGCTAATATGTAGGATTTAATTTTCTCCCAGCAAATAATTGCTGTAAATTTTTCTCAGATTTCCATCTGGGTAAGATGCTCCATCTTCTTCGTTGCCGATGTTTCGATGGAAGACTTTTCCATCGTCATCAGGGCTGTTAATACCGGGTATCAAAGTGCCGAGTTTATATAGGAAGTCTCTCAGGTCAGGCCAGTTTTCATTGGTGGAGGCGTTTTCACTTTTCCCACCCATTTTCAGGATTGGGTTCCAGGTCCTACTTTAGTGGAGCCCTTCGTCTCTATTGAAATTCTTGTTCTCAAGGTGGATTTCTATTGCCTCTTTGGTAAGTCTGTCTCAATATCCTTTGGAGAGGCAGAGTCGTTTCGTCTCTTCCCACCGAATGGCATGAATGAAGTTAATGGAGTGTTCTGGGACTGCTGATTTTGCAGGTTGACACAGCCAGAGTTGATGTTCCTTAATTTTTGTTTCGATGGTTCGGCTAGTCTTGCCAATATACTCTGTACCAATGGCTATTGTGCTCTATCAATCAGTTCTGGCATGTTTTTAGCTAAATACCACAAGAGAAACCTAAGCCAAGTAACACTCTACACCCATTTCCACTCTTTTAATCCAGCTGCAATCCCTTTTACAGGGACTACCTTGAGAGCCATCATACCACTGCCCAGGGGCGATCCCAGGAATTTATTTTGGGGGGGAAGACTACCATTAAATTATGGCAGTTTTCAGTCATCATACAAAAAACTATAAAACTGTTACATCATTGTATCTATATAATAATGAGCATAATAATAACTACACTTTTCAGATCAGTGATCGAATTGTTTAATGTTGTAATTTATAACTACATCTAGTTGTTAAAATTGTTTTATAAAAATCCAAAATTTTCAGGGGGGATGTATCCCTCATACCCTTATGGGCCCCCCTGGGATCGCCCCTGCCACTGACCACCACTCATCATTAAAAATTATATGCAGTACACTGACACAGCAGGAAACATGAACTACATTCTTAAGTAAAAATTGTAAATATAAGATGGATCTTAATATCTATTTCAATTTCTTTTAGCAAATATTCAAGCTGACCTCAAAATGAGTGGAAAAGTGGTGGATAGGCGAGGGAAGAAATACTTGGAAGTGACCAATGTTGTATCAAAGATAAAGGTTGGAGACACACAAGTTGACACCACTGTTAGTAATGCAAGGAATGATCTCATAAGTATGTAAACCCATTTTTATCGAGTTAAATGACGATGTTCAATTGCATGATGACTAAGATGATCTATATGCACACAAAAACTCTTTTCACTAATTGTTAACTTTATTATCTTCATAGCAAAATCAGCGGTGGACTTTTGGGAAAACAATAAAAGGCAAGTGTTGGATGTAATTGCGCCAGTAGCTGATGAAACGACCAATGCAATTGTTCAGCAATTGGCCAACAGGATTTTAGCTACAATTCCTTACGAGACAATTCTCCCACAATGAAGAACTAGCAATCTGCCAAACATTTTGGCCATGAAAACCCTGTTACCTAATAATCGCACTTAAAAATGGTTCACAATCCCATTTGGGAGAGGAACTTTCATCACAACATTTCATAAATGCACTTTCATGATGTGATTTCCATTATGATGTTCCTTCATGTACATTTTTATAAATAAATTTGTTATAAAAATTGGTGAATATTTTACAATTGAGATGGTCATTTATTTGAGAAAGAAATGGCCATATCGCCTTATATCTGACCATGAGAAAATTTGAAACTTCCACTTTGGGCAGTAAACGAAATACCATATTTCCCAGTACATAAGACCAACTGCCCCATAAGACACACAGCAATTATTCAGGTTGGATTTTACAGAAAAATAATAAATACACCCTCAGCCCTTAAGATCCAGGCCAATTTAAGATCACATTTTTTGGTCATAATTGTGCATCTTATTTGCCAGAAAATATGGAAAGTAGTTCAATCACAGCTGGTAAAAGACACCCAGGACAATTTGCACCATATTTCTCTTCAATATACCTGACTGAATCTTAATATACACTGTCCATTGCCAATCAACCAATTATTTCAGATGCATCTGCTATGTATTCTGTATATTAATGCAGAATCCTTGGATCCGAAGAGGAAAACATGGATTATACGTTAAGAAAAGGATAGGAGAACAAGAGTAGCAAAAGAAAAAAAGCATACATTCTACAGCCATCCTAGTAATATTATAAATGTGAAAGTTTGTATGTTTGGATGTTTGTTACTCAATCACGCAAAAACTACGGAACCGATTGAACTGAAATTTGGCATGTTGATAGAAAATATATCTGTGGGTAATATAGCGTTAATATAATTAATAGTAAAAAGCCTTCAGGGTCCTCTAAGGCCCCCCAAAGGCCCTCTGGTGGTCCATGCTAATCATTGGGTTCAGTGCAGTGGTTTTATTTTTTGCTTTTTAAAAGTACTTTCACTCAAGATAGAAAGCTGGAATTTTTTTTATCGGATGGCTGAATGCCTGAAAATTCTAATTCTTCCAATCGATTTTCTATTACGTTTCATATTCGTGTGAAAGTCATGTTTTTAGCTGAAAAATCTCACATTTTCTCAGAAATCAACAATATCATATTCCCTTGGCAACCAGAGATTTAGATGCCTCTACCATTTAAATATCATGTTTACTTGCAGGCCCATGATAGCACGTAGAAAGAAAATCTGTAAAAGAAGGGCCCGCAGTCCCAAAGGCCCCATGATAGATTGCTTCAAGGGATAATCAAAAAATTCTATGTATATTTATAACAAGTATACTCTTCAATGTCTCTTCTCAAAGTACCTCTCATATGGGCACTGAATGTATATGAAAGATCATTACGTAGTATACGATACAAATAAAGTTATTAAATAGACTATACACGCGATAAAATTAAAAAAAAAAAAAGAATACTTACGCACAGCTAATAGTAATGAAGTACATCCATGCATGAAATAAAATGGGCAAGAATACTTACGCGCAGCGAATAGTAATGAAGGACATCCATGCATGAAAATTGTCAATTGCTCTACAACTCACCACAGATTTTTGACTTAGTAACCAAAACCAATGATTATGGCAACCCTTTATGCCGACGGCGACGTCCTGGTGACGTAGGTTTCATGGGTCAAATTAACATGGCTGATGCAGCAAATACTCCTTTTGACATTGTCAACCACTGGATTGTACCCTACTCTCCGATACTGATAAAAGTACTCAACGTACATATCAACGTTAAATAACACGACTCAATTAGGTCATTGAATGCCAATACATGTATATACACGAGGGAAGTGATCAAGCTGTCATTCACTCAGAAGACGGCTCAGGAGAACCAGGCAATGAGGAGACAATCTATGAATCTGAGTGCTATTTAAGTAGTAATGAGTCTGCTTGGCCCATTTTTTTTTTGTTTTCCATGCATGAAAGAGGACCAGCAGTCACTCATCTCTGCATACACCTGAGAAACAGTCAGCGTGTCTACTACAATGAACACAACATACAAGATATGTTACGAACTCATCAAATTACCATGCTGACCGTATTCTTCAGGGTTTGTGGTTTTCTTATAAAATAAGTTCAATTTTTTTCACACCCGTTGAATTTCAACGGGCGCCTTCGGCTAGTATGTGTATAAATAAGACCTTCCCATTCCCATAAGAAACCTTCCACAACCAAATCCCTTAACCTCTCCCATCTCTGGTGAAATAATATCTGGATCACATTACCATGTACACAGAAAAACATAAACCACTTGATTTTGATTGAATTTTGATTGAAAAACAAGTCAGAAATAATTATTTTGAAAAATGAACCCCTCATCATCCCATATTTATATTTTTTTAATAATAATAATAATAATAATAATAATAATCCTTTATTACAGGCAGGTGCCCAATTTCCAGAGCATGAGTAGTACATGTAACTTTTAATAAGTGTGATTCTAATAATGAATAATATGTTAATACACAACAGAAAGGAAAAAATATTTACACAATATAAAATAGATACACAGTATAAAAATAGATATCAAATATATAAAAAAAACGTAAGAAAATTCAGAAACATTCAGAACAAGTAATAATTAACCTTAAAGGAAGTAATTAAAAGAAAAAAAAATAGATACAATATCAAGTAGATACAGAGTAAACAAATAGACATCCAATATGAAAGTAATAAGAAAAAAGTCAAACACTTTGGTGCACAATATAAAATAAATATCCATGTAAAAATTAATAATTAAAAAGAAAGTCCTAAGCTTTCTAAACAAGTCATAAGTAGACTTACAGGAAGTAAAATATGTACCAAAAAAATTAACAAACTTATGAAATTCTTTAGCATCATAATTGACTAGACATATTCAGATAGACCTTGTAGACACCTTCTCCTATAGACAACCGGGGAATCATGGTGTATATCAATGTATGAAATGAGTGAATTATAGTGTCTTAATATGCGAACAATAGGTTCGTTAAAAGAATAATTTCTTCGACAATATTTAATATGATATAGTTTAGATCTCCTGGTGCTCGTGAATGATGCATCGAAATGCAATAATGCAAGTAAAGGCGAGCACTTGACAATATTATTACATAAATTGTACAAAAACAACAACCCTGCAAGTTTTCTTCTTACTGATAAAGTATGCAGATTTAATATAACCATTGTTTCAATGTAAGGTGTGTGTGGAGTATAGAATCCGGCATAGAAGTTGATTAATCTCAGGAATTTTCTTTGAACACGTTCCAATGCATCAACATGGCAATTGTAATAAGGAGACCAGATGACAGAATTGTACTCCAAAATGGGACGGACTAGGGAGGTGTAAAGGCATCTTAATGTGTAAATATCTCTTAAGTCCTTATTAAGTCTGGTACAAAAACCCAGCATACGTAGGGCTTTAGCTACGATGTTTGATATATGCTGGTCAAAAGTCAGAGACTTATCAAACAGTACACCAAGATCTTTAATCATGGAAGCACGAGGAATATGTTCATCACCAATAGAATATTTGAAGTTAATGGTTAATTTTTTCCGATAAAAGGAAATACAGTTACATTTCTTGGTATTAATGACCATCAGGTTTTTTCTACACCACTCTGAGATCTTTTTCAGACAATTATTGATTAGCTGGCAGTCATTAATGTTGTTTATAGCATTGAAAACTTTTAGGTCATCTGCATACATCAAATGTGGCAGTGGAGAGATTAGATAACTAAGGTCATTGATAAAGATGAGAAATAGTATGGGCCCGAGATGCGACCCCTGTGGAACTCCAGAGTTGACCGGAAAAGGATTTGAGAAGGTGTGCTCAATTTTTACTTGAAGATGTCGGCCCATGAGATAACTATGAAACCAATCCAGTCCACTCCCACTGATACCAAGAGATTTCATTTTATGTAACAGAATAATATGATTAACCTTATCAAAAGCTTTGGAGAAGTCTGTGTAGACCACATCAATTTGACGACCTTCCTCAAGGCCATTAATTAAGTAGTTAGTAAAAACCAATAGGTTAGACAAAGTAGACATACCCTGTCTGAATCCATGCTGCTCAGGTACAATGACATTTCTAAGCAAGGGTTCAAGTTTGTCAACAACAATGCTTTCCATCACTTTGGCTATAACAGATTGAATTATAATGGGACGATAGTTTGATATGTCACATTTGTCATTAGACTTATGAATAGGAATGACATAACATAACATGACATGACATGACATTTTTCCATGTGATTTACAACAGTACTAAGTATATTTGGAAATATTTTGAAAATTTTAAATTGTGTACTTTTTGGAAAAAAATTAAATCAAAATTTTAATTTCTATTTTGCAAAACTTTTTTTTATTAGAACCTATGTTGTGTTGTACATCAATGGAAAGAGCATACAAAATGCTGCAAAATGATACCTTTCCCAGCTCTCTAGCTTAGTTGGGACAGCTCCTGGAGCGATTAAAAAAAATTCCGTTCATGCTTTTTTGGCCAGTTTTTGAAAATTTTACATAGCCATATTTCAGAAACGGTTTGAGATAAAAATTGAAATTTGGTATTTTTCTTGGTCTCAGCACCCACTATGACTATACCAAATTTTAGCAAAATCTAAAGTGGTGAGGTAAATTGGGTGTGTTGATTTGACATGGAATGGCTCTAACGAGGAATTGCTGGAGATGGTGGGCGAGGAAAGGAATCTTTTGAATGAAATCCAGGAAAGGCAGGATAGATGGCTGAAGGAGGTAAGAAAGGGTGATGGGTTGCTGAAGAGTGTGATAGAGGAAAGGATGTTGGGCAAGCGGGGATGGGGAAGAAAGGGAATAGGTTTCATGGAAGGGATGGAGAAGGGTATATGTATCTTATGCAGGGGCGAAAAAGGATATATTAGAGGGAGATAGGCCCCGGAATGTGTAAAAGGCTGGGAGCAGATTCTCTCACATTCAACAAAACCTACCTTTACCGGTAGAATACATAATAATAATAATAAACACAGTTCACCACTTTACCTCCCAAAACCTTGTCCTTTACATCAAGTGGTTTATGTTTTTCTGTGTACATGGTAATGTGATCCAGATATTATTTCACCAGAGATGGGAGAGGTTAAGGGATTTGGTCGTGGAAGGTTTCTTATGGGAATGGGAAGGTCTTATTTATACACATACTAGCTGAAGGCGCCCGTTGAAATTCAAAGGGTGTGAAAAAAATTGAACTTATTTTATAAGAAAACCACAAACCCTGAAGAATACAGCCAGCATGATAATTTGATGAGTTCATAACATATCTTGTATGTTGTGTTCGTTGTAGTAGACATGCTGACTGTTTCTCAGGTGTATGCAGAGATGAGTGACTGCTGGTCCTCTTTCATGCAAGGAAAACAAAAAAATGGGCCAAGCAGACTCATTACTACTTAAATAGCACTCAGATTCATAGATTGTCACCTCATTGCCTGGTTCTCCTGAGCCGTCTTCTGAGTGAATGACAGCTTGATCACTTCCCTCGTGTATATACATGTATTGGCATTCAATGACCTAATTGAGTGGTGTTATTCAACGTTGATATGTACGTTGAGTACTTTTATCAGTATCGGAGAGTAGGGTACAATCCAGTGGTTGACAATGTCAAAAGTGGTGAGGTAAATTGGGTGTGTTGATTTAACATGGAATGTCGTTAGTCTTCCTTTCCGTCCACCTAACCTTCTCAATCCTTCTCCACACCCACATCTCAAATGCCTGCAGCCTATTCTCGTCCACTTTTCTCAGGGTCCACGTTTCTGCCCCATACAATGCTATGCTACGCTGAACTGTGTTATGGGGGCATTATTTATTACGGTCACTTAATATGCTGGGGAAGAACGAATTTTTAAATCTATCTGTTCGGCAATGTACTCTCTTATTATATCTCTTCTGTCGAACCAAGAGATGTGTGGCGTGAAAATGATGCTCTCTTTGTCGCGCAGAAACACAAGGAAACTAAAGGTTGGAGTCAGATATTTCCCAAGTCATATGGAATCATAATAATAATAAAATCCCTTATTTTTATTAAATATAATTTTTTTTTATTTTTTATATTTTAATTAAATTTTTTAGATGTAATCATATGTAAGAAGCATGAGGAAAATAATGTAGAACTAATTATGCATGACCTGTTTAAAATTAACCCCCGGAAAGCGCAATCAAAAAGTTACTTCGGAACGTGCAATAGATATTTATTTGATCAATGTACAAAAGGACTCTCAGTCCTACGAGAGTACAATACAAACATTGGAAGATGTAAAAAAAGAAAGTAAGTCAAGTTCCATCCACAAATAAGAAAAATTAGTCAAAAATTAATTGTACCATCATGAAAACAGAAAAATAATATAACATAATCAACAGGAATCGAGAGACATAAAATATTTTCGAGCATGGTGTTGGAAGGTTTTGACAGAGATGCAGTTAGTGACTGTGGATGATAAACTGTTCCACAAAATGACAGCAAATATCCAGAAAGCACCTCTTTCTTTATCATTTCGGTGTTGAGGGACTCTAAGCATATCTGGATTCCTGAGAGGGCGACTGTGAATGGTGTGAACAAAAGAAAGCTTATTGTACAGATAGGAAGGTGTCTTAATATACATAATCTTTTTTAAGAGTAATACAGCCTGATAATCATGTCTGGGGTTGATTTTCATCCAATTTAAAGAAGCAAGGTGTCCAGAAATGAGGCAATCACGAGGCAGGTAAAGGCCAAATCGAGTACAGGCATTTTGGAGACGCTGGATACGATTTACACATACAACTAACATTCCATCACAGACCAAAGCCCCATAATCAATAATAGGAAAGACCAGACTCTCAATCAGATGTTTTCTGACATTAATTGGTAACAAATGTTTATGGCGTCGCAGCTGTTGGAGTACGGACAAACCCTTTTTACAAATAACATTTGTATATGGTTCCCAAGTTAAGTGCTTGTCGATTACAATACCCAGGTTAGTAACAGTATCAAGATAAGGAAGGGTCATATTATTGACTGTCACAGTAGGTAGATTATGAGGCAGTTTCTTGAAAAGCTTACGATTCCCTATAAGAATCACCTGGGTCTTACTACAGTTTATTTCAAGATTGTGACCTATTGCATACTCCACAAGCTGAGACCTTCGTTATTTATAATAGTAATGGCCTCAAAGCACTCTTCAGGTATGAAGTCAACATAATGCCGAAAGGACCTAAGAGGACCTAAGAGGTCTTTCGTGTACTTTTCAGCAAATACATGCATTTCTTATACGTTCAGGAAATGCAAATTGATATCTCTCCTCTCTCAAGACCGTAATGTCAGTTTGTAGGAGAAGAAATGCAAAAACAAGGGTGACCCCATAGGGTGCTCGTAAATAAATAAAGCAGAGGACCAAATATGTTTCAAATTAATGGAGGATGATTTCACTTCTAAAAAACACAACACTTCAGGGATCAGGTCTTTGAATTGCCATCTCCCAACTCACATCAAGTTGCTGCTGAGTACTGGCTAAAAATATATGGAGAACAAAATATGGGTATGTATACTCTTAAACCAGTCCTCATATACAAGAACAGACCAAACTTAACTAACCAACTAACAGAGGCCTTAACTACATGACACATGGCGTGGCATGACAATAAAATCATTCTCTGACACCAACAGAACACGAAGCTACCTCATTAGAGATGATTTTTTGTTATAAATAAAGATACTGTAAAATGGGGTGACTTAGGCCATTTTTGACCGTTGTTTTGTTATTTCTTCGACTGTACCGGTTCCTTCTTCTGATAAAAATTAAATTAGCTAGATTGAAAATTTAGTTTTTCAAAAAAGGTTTAAAAATTATTAATAAAGCAAGCACAACTTAAAGAAAAAAAAAGGCCGAAGTCACCCCATTAGGTGGGTACCACATAACCCCATACGGCAACCCCAAACCCCATATGGCTGAAGTCACCCCATTTTACGGTAGCTAAAAATTCAGTTTTGTAGCATGGTTTAAGAAGGTATATGAGAATCTCACTTTCTGCCATCAGGGCCTTGACTCAGGGAGAAATTATGCAACGAGAGCAGACCTTTTGATTGCTTTTCTTTGATTAAAAATAGAGCAAAATCAGCAGTAGCATGACTACCAAGACAAAATATAAAAAAAGATAAAAATTGGATAACAAGTCAAAGGGAAATACAGCAAATATTTTCACAGTCGAAAAGTGATGCCGAAGAACCTCACTCCAAAATACAATTCCATCATTGCCAACCTTTTCCTACTAAGCCTCACTCTCTGAAACAGAAGTTAGTAAGTCAAATCACCACCACTTAGTGGCATAGACATAATTCGCCGGTGACAAGGGGTTAAGTTGCCCCCATCCCAATATTTTGAGGAGAAAAATTTTTGTAATGTTACAACCTCAGAAATACAAAGTTTACAGGCACATTTTTCATCACTCAGCTTAATTTGTCCCAATGAACTCATTAAATTTAAGAGATTCAATGGAATGTTAAAGGGAAAATAGAGAATATTAGCAATAATTCTGGAGTTGTAAATTTCTCTCAAAAGGCTTTCAAATCTACCTATCAACCCAGATCCCTTGGTAATTTCTGCTTCATAATCAAAATTTTGATTTAAATGCCCACATTATACCCATGCTTAGGGGTGGGCTGGATCCAGTTCATTCCCATTTGACTTCTAACCAGCATACTGGTGGGATCTCTTCCAGATGAAGAGCTTCTGACACCTTAGAAGAGCTACCAAACACTAGGAAAATACAATGAGAAAATAATGCAAGCATTTGAGATGCTGGTGTGGAAGACAATTGAGAAATGGTGGACTCCATAACCATGGATTCCTGGATCTCAACTCATCCTCCAGCCATATACAAAGGTCATATTTTTTATTTATTCCATATAGACCACCTCAGGATAGTCTATATCAAGTTTTAGCTTGAAACAAAAAAATATAAGAGTCTTTATCTCAGTGGAATATCAAATCAAATCCATTGGGTGTGGCATTTTTTGGACATCATCATCATTGGATGTTTGACCCTAAGATTGGTTGAGCCCTCCACCCTTCTCTATCTAATTCTAGTTCCCTTAACCCCTGGTTTCTCTTCCTATATAATTTCCTTTTGGATTTGGTCCATGAACTTAATCCTGGGTCTTCCTCTGGGGACTTTTCCCTCCATTTTACCTTCAATTATGTTCTACACAAACCCATTGTGTCTCAGGGTGTGTCCAAACCATCTGGTTCTTTTTTTCTGTACGGTGTTCCATATGTTCCTTGCCTCTTCTACTCTTCTGTACCCTTCATCATTTCTTATTTTGTCTGTCAATCCATTTTTTAGCATACTGCCCTTTTCCGTGCTAAAAATTTCCTTCTTTGGTCAGTCCCCCTCTGCAGATTGTTTACCCTCCAGACTTAGCCAAAGGACTTGCCCAGGGTGCACCCAAGATGGACGCAATGACATGTTGCACTAACAATATGTCAATCAAACGATGCCTTCAACTCCAGCAACTCCTGAATTCAGCAACTACTGCCAGCAACTATTGCCTGCAACCATACAGCCACAACCTGTGCCGACTTTCAGCACAAATTTGGCCATAATTTCGCCGCAGACATTTTCACTCGTGGACATCGTCACAAGCCAGACATAACGCGAGGTGTTCTAAGTGCGGTAGAGAGATTTCAAAGTGCGCACTGACAGCAATATTGTGCGTTGTAGGTGATGTTGCGCGACAAGAACAAGGTGCCCTACTTTTATGGTGAATTTGCCTTTGGCAGCCTCTTTTCGGAACCTTTGCAACGTGCTCCTCTACGCCGCTGTCTCAACCAATGGCTGGACAAACAGTTCCCCTACTTCCCCCTTCTCCACTGATCCAGAGCTACCTCCCCTCCTTTTGACTGCACTGACCAGGCGTTTCATCGCAGCCACTCTATTCTCTGCCAGCCACCGAAGTGTGTACCTCGTCAGCAGGCATCGCCCATCAAGTTTCCGTAACTAGCCTGTGGGCCTCATTGTCGTGTATTAATAATTGTAATTTGGTATATTAAATATAGTGTGACTGTTGGAAATCAATCTGTTTTGGTCATTTTTGACTCCTCTCCCACTGTGTCAATTCGTCTTTCCGCGACGTCTGTCGCAAACCTTCTGCTGCAACCTTCAGCCACAACCTTCCCCTCACCCTGTCCTCCTTTGCTCAAATAGCAGGCGCACGATGACCACAAGTAATTCTGAAACTGTTAATCATAACACAATGGCGAACTAACCCACTTTTTTCCTCCCCTCCAAGGCTATCAATCTTGCGGAAAACCTCCCATCCTACTGTGGCACACCATACCGCTCACTCTTTTACCTCAAGAGGGCGTGGAGTGCATATCACTCAGCCATATGTGAAAGAGGAAGTGAGAAAGCTGGCACTTTTGAAGACACAACACATGTTGGCTGACCCTTGAAATACTTAGTGTTTAATTTGTAAGCTGGAGAAATACATTCATTTTATTTGCGATTTATTCAATATTCTTGTTTTGTTCTGGAGTTCCTCCTTAATCTCACTATAACTAAGGAAAGAGTTCTCTTTGACAGGCGTTTTTGGAGAGAAACCTCTACCCCTCTCCTGCTGGTACTTCATGGGTGAAACCCACTATTATACGGTGACATGTGAGACTACAATATCTCAAATGAGAGTTTATTGCAATCGAAGGACACCTACTTTAAAATAATAACCATGAACCCTTTCCTGTTCAACGTCCAGCCCAACTTGACATTGTTTTTCATCATACCACATCCAACATCAGGCATCATTCAAAAGGTTATAATTTCTGATGTTATTATCCCTAAAGATTCTTTACATGATAACGGGCATGGGCTACTCTGAGATCCATGATTTAAAGACTTATAAATATTCCCATGTCAGAGATTAATTTTAATAAAGAGCTAAATACAATTATCACCATAGTCAACAGGAATGACTTTGATACCAAATACATACATGAATTAGTCCATCGCTTTACATAAAAGAGAACTATTAAGCTTAACAATAATGTGTCTGTTGATTATATAAAACCAAACTGCTAGTGTGTGTTACCCTATCTAGGAAATGTTTCTTACGAATTACAGAAAACTATTTCAAAAAGAAAAAGGCCTGAGTCTCTTTTTATTATCTTGTGACAATCGGCAAAATTATTTTTAACTGAAAAGACAAATATGACAACTTAGATAAAAGTGGTGTTTATATACTTGTATGTGATGAATGTGGCGTGCAATACATTTGATAAACAGGTTGCAGCAGAAAAACTAGAGTGAAAGAGCATCAACTTTGTTACATAAATAATAAGTATACATCATGCTTTTCCAAGAACTTGCATAATTTTACCCATTTTAGTGAGTTTGATGTGGAAGTCCTACATTGTATGTCCAAAGGTTCTTCTGGTTTTCAAAGACTTTTATGAACAGTTTGAAATATATAACATCAAATCTCAACTATGTAATGATATTGTTGTTGCCCATTCACCTCTCCTAAACCTCAAACTTCTCAGCCAGTGACATAAGGACTGTGCCCCTCACCCAATACCAAATACACTCCCAGCGCCTACCTCTCACCGTTTCTCAACCTTTCCCAAAGCCTCCCCTTTCCTTTCTTCCCCTCTCTTCTCTGTTCCAATCGTCACTTGCTATCCTCGTTCCCCCACTTTCCCTTTGCTTCCCAACCCCACATTGTAAAATGTATAAAAGGCTGAGATATTTGGAGTAATGTACCCTGATGATGGCATAATGTGCTGAAACCATGGTCGGTGTCAAAAATAAAAGCGTGGAAATTGTACCAGTGTTTATTTTCAGATATGGAAATCCATAGACTCCTCAAAGTTTGAGCCAATCTTATCACTCACAAGGTTGATTCATATCATTTGCATGTCTTTTCTGAATGTGTAACATCTGCAGGCATGTTTTCAAACTTACATGTCTTTCATCAGAATGGCATCAATTTGTTGTGTTTTCCCTTCATAAAAATAAAAGACTGATGCAAATGTAAAAATAGATTCTATTTTTATAAACCATCAAAATTACCTAGGATCTCATTATAAGAACTGGGTAAAAATGTCATGAACTGGAAACTGTCAATAGTTCTGTCATCACCAGCAACAGTTCAAGAGAGGCTTTGCAACACAGAGTATTCTATTGTGACCCCGCACTTTATCTCTAAAACTGATAGAAGAAAAAAAATAAGAGAGATAAAATGCCTTTCAATAAAACGTTAGGTACAAAAGTGTCTTCTTCCCATGAATCATCAGTGATTTTTACAAAAACAGCATGACACTATGATGAGACATATCATTAAAATACTATTCACCTCTGACTTCTCTCCCACCTTTTCCCTATTGCCACCATTTCATGGTTGGGGTCCATCTGCACCACACCTTCATGGAGACTCGTAAGGTAGTAAGTAGATGCAGATGAGGGTGTACAACTTATTCAGGATGAAGGAGATGATTTACAGAGATTTGCAATTCAGCCTCAGTCAAAATCATCCCCCAGAGGTGACAGTAATGGAGTAACTCAAAGGCTGGTAGGCTGACATGATGTTCTTGCGGTTATATATTCAGTGGGCTACATGAGAATAGAGAGATTTGATAATTGCAATTGGAAGCCCTTAATTATTCAGATTAACAGAAAGTTGTTGAGCACACACAGATATACTGTGCTGTCTGGGATGCGTTAATGTAAGAAGTAACCATATAAATGTATATAACCAGAATACATTCATCTCATATGGACTGTACCCCTTGAAGTGAATAACTGGTGAGAAACATGTTGGTAGGCTTATTAGGGGAGGTGACTGTCAACTATGGTCCTTTGCACCATGGAGGACAAGTGAGTGAATTGGCAAGGGTAAGAGGCAAATAGAGGAAAGTTGGAGTGAAATCTGGGCTGGGGGACGCGAGTATTTTTGTACACTATTACAGGTGCCATTGCTAAGAATCTATTAACTTTTCAAGGAACTTTAGCTGAATATGCACCCCACATTTACTTTCCCGGCAGTTTTCTAATTTATTTGACACCAAAGCGAGAGAATGACTGAGACAACCTACCACTGAGGAGAAAATTTGAGGAAAATATGACAAATTCACGTCAGTTTCCCATAAATACACTTCAGAGTAAATGGAATCAAAAGCTCTTGCATGAAATGACAAAATAAAAAGAGTGGAGGATGGAAAGAGAGAAGACCGTCACGACGCTAAAGGAAATGGCGTCAGGAAAAAAGTAGAGTTTTATTTAATTTTAAGGCGCTCGCCTCATTGAATTTAAGTAGGATTTAAACTCTGACTGAAAAAAAATGCCTAAACCAAATTTCAGACTTCTGGTGCGGAAGACAAGATTTCCCCAAAGAAGGAAAAAATCTAACAACAGGTCAGATAATCGGTGCTCTGTTATAACGTGATCATTTTTGCCTAACCACTGCCGAATTCATTAAAAACGAAAACATACAAATGGTATGTCTTGTTTTGCAAATACTATTCACCTAAGCGAAAAAACCGCCCAAAAGCGAACTACTCGAATATCCGCTGCTGACGCCATCTTTTGACAGATTCTGAGAAACACTAATGTTTAAGACAATTGATGTACGATATTGTTGAATGTTTATGTTCGTGTGATCCGTGTGGTTGATAATTTCTTAATTGCATCTTTGGAGGAATTATCATGGAAAATTGTTTCGAAAAGGATGTAGTGTAATTCACGTGTGTAAGAGTACTTGTGTTCTGTCAAAGGACGATCCAAATTATATCTTATTTCTCTGCAAAACAACATAACAAGCCATGGCCAACAGAACCGTTAAAGATGCGAAGTCCATTCGCGGGACTAATCCTCAATATTTGGTTGAAAAAATTATAAGATCACGTATATACGACAGTAGATATTGGAAAGAAGAATGTTTTGCTTTAACAGGTTAGTGCCACTTGTATCCTCTTTGTTAATCATTGCAACTAGGTGTTCTAGGATCATATGTTGTTGTTACCTTCATTGCCATTTTATGTTCTAGCAGATCAATAGCAGCTACATCAGTCCTATGAAATAACCAAATTTCTTTTCGAAAATAGCTTTTTTTTCCTTTAACACTTTAGTGGATAAGTACTCGCAGAAAATGTGAAACATAATGAATGAATAGACTGTCCAATTATATTTTATGTTCACTGCATAACTTCACTCGATATTGGTAAGGTTTGCTTGTCCACTCCAGCTTTTCCTGATGAGATTCTCGCAAACATTTACCATTATGCTGTGTAGGGCAATCAGTTGTTAGCAGTGCTCTTTTTTCAAGTATTTTGCTTCAAATGTTGGATTTGTTGCCGATTGATTTGAATGTATATGGGCTTTTGCGTCGTAAAATAACCTCTTATTGGTGGAATAATTAATTTTTGTGGCGTCATGCAGCTTTTTCTATATTGAATGTACTAATATAACGTAGGATTGGCCATTCCCCTCTATAACTTGATATTTTTAATTACAGCGGAATTGATGGTTGATAAAGCCATGGAATTGAGATATGTTGGAGGTGTTTATGGTGGGAATATCAAGCCCTCTCCATTTCTCTGTCTCATTCTAAAAATGCTACAGATTCAGCCAGAGAAGGATATAATTGTGGAATTCATCAAAAATGAGGAATTCAAGTGAGTAAATATTTTCCACCCATTAAAATTTTAAGGGTCGAATGTAGCGAAAATTTACTTTCTGGCCTAAGAGTAGTGAAAAATTTGCATTTAATTTTTCTGACTGTAATTCCTTAGGTATGTCAGAGTTCTTGGAGCATTCTATATGAGGCTTGTTGGAACATCTCTTGATTGCTATAAGTACCTGGAACCTTTACTCAATGACTACAGGAAACTTAGGCGACAAAATCGGCTTGGTCGTAAGTACATTTGTTAAGTTTTTTACCTCCTAATATGCTTTTGTTTTACAGAATGTTGCACACAGTAACTTGTTAAATATGCGTCTGTTCCAGAATTCGAGCTTGTTCATGTGGATGAATTCATCGATGAACTTCTGAGAGATGATAGAATTTGTGATGTCATACTGCCAAGATTACAGGTAAAAAGCTATTTGTATTTTCTCTAAGTTTTGATTAGTTTTATCAACGGTTAACTACTAAATTTAAAAAGAAAATACTATTGCTAGAGGGGCTAATTAGAAAGTCACGTGATGTGGAAAACTACCCACTATCGTCAAGCACTGTTGTTTTTTGGGTAACCTGCATCAGGAATTTGCCAAGCCAACATTTCTTCTCCTTTCCCAAAGACACCTGATGCAGGTTACCCAAAAAACAACAGTGCTTGACATAACATGGGCCACGAAAGTTTTAATAATTTTACTGTCTATTGATCCATCAGATTACTAGTTTTTATCTTTGGAAAACTGTTCTTTGGATTGTCATTTAGGTGATGATTGCCAATGTGTGTAGTAACACTTAGGAAAAGATGGAAAATTTGTTTTCAAAAAGCTTGTACCCTAATCGTGCCAATGTCCTTTCTCTTTGCAAACGTAGAAGCGTCATGTTCTGGAGGAGAACAATGAAATAGAGCCCAGAGTATCGGCTTTGGATGATGACCTGGACGAGGGGATGGAGTCTGACGAGGATGGAGAGCTGGATGGTGGAATCGGTGATGCTTCTAAAAAGGATGGTGGTGCTGCCATGGCAAATGGCTCCATGGGCCCTGGATCTGGTTTCCTCTCGTCTGGGAATTCCATTCCATCTCTGCTCAAGTCAAGGGATTCAGGAGGCAACATGAAAGGGGGTGGTGATTCCTCAAACATGTCCTCAGGGAACCATCGCCATCACCACCACCACCATCATGGGGGAACCAACCTCGGTAGCATGAGGCAATCAACAAAAGACAAAGGGAGGAAGCCATCACCCACCCCTCCAAACAGACCAAGAAGGTCAAGGTCTCGAGAAAGGGATCTGAAAGAGCGTGAGAAACGGTGAGTGCTTCTTTGCATTGTAAGTCGTTTATATTGCTGGAATACTTCAGAGTAAGTGAACTGGCAAATTTCAAAATGAGCAAATTCCACAAGTAAAAATTGATTTACGATGTATATTTTGCTTATTACAGCATCATCAGGTCACCAGCAAAATGTAGGTCGTAAATAAATTTGCACTTTTGGAATTTCCACGTTTTGTGATTTGTCAGTTATGTTTTGGTTCCACAGAATATCACCAGAATCTTCAGATTTTCTTCTTCTGAGTGATGTCATAGGTTTTTCGAAAGTTCCTGCCTAACATTTTGGGTCAGCATTAAAGTGATTACGTATATCCTATATATTACTCTTTCTTGCACTACCAATATTATTCTTCTAAGTTTTCCGTATCTTCTTTTTCCCGTTATTGCATGAATATATAAATGTGGCCTTATCTTTTACAGCTGCTCCATGATAATATCTCTTTATTTTCAAACATTTTTACCCTGTTCAAATCCATACTGAAAATTAGTTTGTACTTAACATTTATTTATTGTAATAGTACAACGCGTTTCACAGCTTGCTGCATCAGCTGTTCATCAGTCATTTGGGTACAGCTGTTTACGTAAACAACTGCACCTGAAGATGCTGCGAAACGTGTTGTACTATTACAATAATAACAGGGTAAAAGTAAAAACTTATTTTCAATGTGGATTTGCATATAATATACTTCCACAAAGTTATGCCTGAAGGTGTAAAGTTTTTTTTTACCCTGACCAAAAATAATTTTATATTATTAGTTTCAGGGTATGATGTACCTTTTGACTACTGAAAGGGGATCAGCTGTTTGTGCATTTACGAATAGATCTTGATTTTTATGATATAAATACATTTTACAGCCATAGAAGTCGAGAAAGAGACAGACCCTCTGACAAGAGAGACAGGAAATGGGATGCTAACCAAAGCTGGGAGCGAAGGCATCATCGTATGCGGTCCAAATCACCTTCAGGTAAGGTTGAACCATCAAGGGTTCTTAAACTCCATAAAAATGCCTGCTTGGGAAAATCTTTTATAAACTTAAGGAGGAATTTTTATTTTAGGCATGCCTGACAACATAACTTACTTTTAACATGTATTATAAAGTAAAATTTTATCTATATAGACTATCAAATGGTGTAAAAGTTTTACTAGGCTTTTGGTCATTCAATATATGTTGGTTTAATAATGATGAATGTTAATGCTTAGTACATCCCCTTAATGGCTGTGCAATGGCATCTTTGCACATAACTTTTTTGTCTCAATTTTGACCTGAATAATATTGTTCAAAAACTTGTACTAGAAATGGAGACTTCTGATATTTTTTTCAGCTTGGGCCATCGATTTATATAGCACAAGTCAATCAATTTCCTAAAGGCTGATGCCTTGTCAATGCAACCATTCATCTCTGTCATTTTCCGTTCGCTTCAGTCCCATGTAGTTGCTGCATCCTATCTTCTTCTTGATCTCATCCAAATATTTCTTCCTCTGCTGTCGTCTTCCTTTCTATCCTAGTGTTTTCCCTTCAAGAATGTTTGTTATAAATACATTGTCTGAAGACATGTCCAATAAATTTTATTTTTCTCTTCTCCATTTCCGCCAATAATCTTCTCTCTTCTTGCACTTCCCTTAAAACTTCCAGATTTGTTTTTCTTTCCATCCTGCTTGTTCTTGTCATCTTCCCCCATATCCACTTTTCAGCAGCCTCAAGTCTGCTCCTACACAAGTATTTAGGTTTAAATAACAGACTTCCAGTTTTCGTCAGAGCGCATAGCTGACATACTGTGATGAATGTGGCATGGTTGCCAAGGGAAACTTCTGCTGTTTACCTTGTTTACCAAATCTCTTTTTCAATGTAGGTATATAAAGATTAGGCTATGAATATACCGTATTTACTTGCATATAGGACGAGGTTTTTTGTCACTTTTATCTGCTTAAAAATTTGGGGTCGTCCTATGTGCGCGAGCGAAGGATTCTTTGCTGTTTTTTTTTGGGTTAGTGTCAAGGTCGAAATCAAAGTCACCTTTGTTGGATGGTGCAATAATAACATTGTATGATGGGTGACTTGTCGCTATTTTTGACTCTGTTGTGGCAGACGACGCCACGCTACATGTGCTTCGGAAGCGAACGTATAGATGAGCCCGGCGCGGCGGCCATGTCATCTGATATCCAGGCGCGAATCGACTATTTCTGACTAGCATCTTTGTTACATCTTTCACAACAATGTAGTGGAGTCGATCGTTGGAAGGAACCAATGCCTCCTGCATACAGCCTGCTTTGGTTGACTATGAAGGTAATGTAGCCAGGCAGTCAGGCGACAGAAGAGTAGCATTGTTGTAGGGGTGAAATTACAGAATGTACGAAAGTAACGAGCGAATGCTCCACTGCCACTACTAAATTTCATTCAGGAACGATACAATGTTACAATACGGACAAGAATCTTACGTAATATGGTTCCAGACCCTCGTACGTAAGATAATCCCAACCCCCCACTCTCCCCCAAAACGTCTTCCGTAATACTTACGGAATTTATACGTTACATGAATAAACGAGTAAGGAAGTCCAATTTTTTTATTTTTTTGTCTCTAAAATCCTACCTCGTTCTATATTCGAAGTCGTCCTATATGCGAGTAAATACGGTACATTATGGATTCTCAACTCGTCGCCAAAAACTGTTGCCTAGAATTCCGAAAACAAACAACTTTTTCGATGGAGTCGCCATCTAGTGATGAGAGACAACAGTTAAAATGTAAATACGGTCTACAGATCGTAAATAATCACGTCTTACCGGTTTTACTTACTAGTAATCGTAATGCAGTGAATAAAAAATGTAGTACTACAGGCAGGATGTAATTATACTCTTTTTAAATATTGTCCAGTCTACAGATATATTTAATTCCTCTCCAAATTTAATTACACAAATGCACAAGTAACTTCTTAGCACTTCGTGAATATCGTTCTATGGCAATTAAATAATAGTACGAGGTGAAAAAGTGAAAATCAAGATCCAACAATATCATCTATGGATGAGAAATTGTGCCAATAACTATCATTTTAATAACAAATAAAGGAGAGATTGTTAACCTACTCCAAGGCCACACATGAATAGTAGGTTACACATTAACATCCACATCAATCTATCTAGATCATAGCTTCTGATTCCTAAGGCTCTCAACAGGTAATAAACCAAAATAACGTAGCTGTAAATTAACAGTAAAAGATCCACACATGAGAGGAAAGACTCAGGATGGAAGTTTCATATGCCTCTTACATACTTCCTGTAGAAGATACTTCCTCTCTAGCATTTACAAAGTAACTGTTAGGCCTCAAAAATAGTCAGCTACTATTCACAGCATCAAGTAGTTCATATCTCTTCAATCGTTATTGAATATTCACCACAGTCTCACATTAACAACAGCTATTTACGAATCGAAGAATTTTTTCTAAGTGGTGCCAAGGACTGAGATGAGGAAATTGAGGGAACGCATTACTGAGGCAACACATTACCTAGGCAACACTTCCAAACATTTAAATCCATAATATATATTCAGGAACTAGGCATTTTATGTACATTGTTTAATGCTATAAGCCTGAAGATTATCAATTCATTAAAAATCATGACATCAAATCCTGCTGAAATAGCCATAAAGGCTGAAGTCAGTATAATTACTGGTTTTCGTTTCGTGGTAAAAGCTTCAGTTTAATTATTTTTCTCTAAGATTTTACCCAAAAGAGTATTTAGTATGAAATTTAAAAAATATAACAGCACTAAGCCTGAATTTGCAAATTTTGTATTTATGAAGAAAACTGTACTTCAAAGCACAAGTTCCTCCTTAATTAAAAGATCTTAGACAAGTGCAATATTTGTTGTAGACCTCAGATATCTTATTTCAAATCTCTTGTCATTGTTTAAACTGTTACTAGAATATCACTGTATGTAGAGATGGGGCATTCTGAAAATTACTGTGGTATTTAAGTAATTTACCACAGCTCCTGAAAATAACCACAATTTTCTGTAATATTGACTTCTGTCTCAAATATTTTTCATACTGATATATTACAAACATGTTATTTTAAGTCAAGTGTTTATGCATTTATTGCAATCTTAATTATTAATAAAGGCACATTTGACTCATTTGTGGAATATTTTTACCTATGGAATATTTGTAGGGATATCATTTTCAATGGTTTGAAGGATAGTTTCTCATGCCAAAAAAAGAATGTCAAATTGCATGTGGGCTGCATTGTTTGTTTTTAAATTTTCTCTTTTTCTAATGCATTGACATAGCAATAAAAATGGTTTAAATGCCTTAACACACTCGCTGCTGGGCACTTCTCGCTGCCGGATAGGTAGAATGCTGTGTATTTTAAGCTTTATTCATGCTACCACAGAAAAATAACTGTAATACTTAGAAAATGCTGTTTATATTGCTTTAAAGCTTGATTCTTCTACCTTTTTTAATTGTAAGTTGGTTGGAATATGTTTCTCAGCAGCTAAAGATACACGTCAAATGACGGGATTAGCAGCGAAAGTGTTAAACCCCTTGCTTTTGCTATTAGTTTTCCTATTCAATCCTCTAACAATTATTAATTGCAGGATATTACAAATTACCAGGAAAATTATGGTAATTTTCAAAAATTACTGTAAATTTACCATGGTAAAATATGCCATCGCAGGGTATTATGTAGTATGTAGATGTATTTACCTCAAATGGAAATTACTGTAATTAACCTGTAATATTGGTGTAGATTAGTTGTAATCAATTTCTTTGTACAACTTTACTTCTGAAAATACATTGCTTACACTGTCCTTTGTTGTCCACTTGCTATCAACCAGCTGGTTGCTAGGTATAACGAGAAAAAGCATCATCCAATCTATCACAAAACAAAATACACTAAATCAATACAAATACAATAATACATTACATTACCCATCTCTAACTGCATGTGATTTCTATAATGTTAGTGTATGGTGATTCAATACCTTGCTTTGGGAGTATCTCATGTTTAGTTAATTTTATGCTTATTTTCTCAGGAAGGGCACACAGGCATCGTGATGAAGACCACGGGCGCACACAACACAATGCTCGGGACAACAGGTCTAGCAAGGATTGGAATTCCACAAGGGGAGGGGAAAGGGATCGTCATGGGACAAGTGGAAATAATCGTCACCGTAGTGAACGGAATGCGAGAACTGGTCGCAGAAGTGATGCTAACAATGAAGTGAACGAGGCAAATGCTCTGAGAGCCAAACTGGGCCTGCCCCCTTTGAGGCATTGACGGGACAACTTTTGAGATTGATGTTAATGTTTGTGTGAGTGAATGTGCATGTGCGTCTATGTCAGCAGTTGCCTTGAGAACATTTGGTTGACTTAAGCAACATGAGTATCGCATCACATGCAGCATAAGGTTTACGTCAGGAAACTCTTCACACGTTAAACATCTAGGTCATGCCTTAAATTATTTACATGCATTAGTGTGTCAGATTGATGTTTGGCATTTTTGCAAAAGTATCAGGACCTTGTTCATAAATTCTTGTACTGGAAAACTTGAGACAGGTTTGCCCCTATCTGTATATTTTTTCACTGTGTTCATATCCTATTTTCATTTTGTTAACAGAAGGATGGAAGTCATCATTCTGTATAGACTATACAGATTTGTATTATACCTCTACTGGCAAGTTTTGTAACTTCATTTTCTCATCAAGACTTAGGGAGTCAGTACATTTTAAATAAAGAAGTCAGTGATGCCTAGGTTGGAGGAGTAATTTTTGCCAAAAAGGCATGCTATACATGAAAAATTTCATGATTTCCAAGCAAATTCTCTTGGTTAATTCTTCTAGGGCTTTCTGCTGGGTTAGAGTCTTTATTCTGTTATTCAAATGCACTTCTGATGATAATGATGAAAGAATATTCCCTTTTCAAAACATAACCTAGATCAAATAACATAAACCAGTGAAAGCCAAAGAAGAGTTCACCATTTGGGCACAAAATATTTTTGTATATGTACTTCATAGAAATTATTTAATATTCACCTCAATTCCCTTTCTCCTCATAAATGTGTACAAGACACTGCATTGCCAAAACCACTCATGAAATTGACTATTCAGCGTGAAGGAACAAAATTGTATTTATATCATCTATATTGTGGCGAAAGAAAATTCCCTTTTCAAAGCATTGCCTAGATTAAATAACTTGAACCAGTGAGAAATCCAAGAAGAGTTCACCATGTAACTTATTCAGATTATTAACTCAATTCTTAACTTATTCCTCATGTACTTACCAAAGCAGCTATCCTTCTGTAAACTCATGTGGCTAATTCTTTTTAGCAGTATACACCCATGACCTCTTATAATCTATGCACTGTTAGGCCCTCTTATGAGACATTGGATCCTGTTATTCTTGGCCATGGCACCACATAACTCAGGCCCTGAAAAGCAGTGATCTCATTCAATGCGGTTATTTGTAGCTTTTTTCCCAGAGAAACTGATTTATGGAGAAAGTGATGTCATGAAAGGGTAACATCCACACACTGAGCATAATTCAATCATCATTTCTTAGCTCTAAAGAAATGGTCAATGATGGATGAAAAACACGGATCACTGAATTATTTGATAAAGGTAGAATCCCACAAGTGTATGTCAACCTTATTAAAAAGGGAATTTCCTTAACTCATTCCTACGCTCTTATAATTATGGCACAAAATATTTTTGTACATTGTTCTTCTCATTAATGACTTAATATTGATATCAATTCCCTTTCCCCTCATATATGCGTACCAGAATCTGCATTACCAAACCATTCATGAAATTGACTATTGAGCGTGAATGAACAAGAATTTCATAATTATATCTATATTGTCAACATCTGTCCTTTTTCTGTTGCCGATGAAGGAAATTGCTGCCCATATATAAAAATGAAGAAACTGTTGATTTGAAATTGAGAAGTTGCTGATTGAATGTCAACTGTTTACATAAAGCCAACAAGCTCTTCCAACATCTTCAGAAAGTCATCTGTACAGCCAAAAGACTAAATCAGCCATCTTATGCAAGATCTAGATATGGAGGGCTCAATGTGAAAGTGCAATTTTTAATTTCAGAACTAACCATTTTTATGATGGCTTGAATTTTTTATACCAGACAGAACGGAGTCCAAAGTTTGAATATTTGCCCACAGAATCCATTATAGTGCTAATAAAAGAACCTGGTATGCATTAATTTTTGAACTATTTTTATTAAAACCAACCATGGTTTCGATAGATTGTTTGTTTTATATAGAATATTTCCTCTAAGTAATGCCTGAAACACTCATACATTTACCTCAAGGTGTGATTAGTTCTCAAGAGCTCTTGACTGATACTGATTTACAGGAGTAATATCCAGAACTTTTTTTAAATTTGCTTCAATGGACTTGGCCCACTATAAACTGCGTTCTCCATATACTCTCGCCAGTAAATGCTAAAAGTTGGCTAACACAACGATAGGCTTGTGTGATGAGCAATTTTGCCCATCAATTGTCCATAAAAAAAACATTTTAAATATATAGACAAGAATTATCTGTGTTGCTCCACCTGCCCTCCTGTACTCATCCATACTATTACGTCCAAATTGAAAATTTTCAGATTTTAACATTGTTATGCCTCTTGTGTGTTGAACATTCCAGAAAAAATGTTGAAATTCACATTTATCTATGATCTTAGATTATGAGTCTGGAGTAGTACAATGTCATCAGTGGCAAAGGCATATCTGTGCTATGCTTATCTCTATGACCAACTCACTTGGGACTACTATTGGGATTTTTACTAACTCCCCAGTTTTGGATAGAGTTATTGAATGCAGCAGATTTATCGTCCAACCAAAACAAAATAAATAGAACATCTCATTTTTTTAATAAGCTTGCCAGCTTATTTTGTCCAAATTTCTTAAAAGTATTATACATGAAACAAAAAATGAGACAATCTGTTCGTTGTTGGAGGGCAGGAATGCAATCCAGCATTCATTAACTACATATGCAGAGTAACATAACCATCAATCCATTGTTGTGCATAAAGCCTAGTGAGTTGGAAAACAAATTTGTTCCAACGAAGTAAATTTTAAAGATTAGCCAATGCCCGAGAACTCCTTTGTTACAGACAACTTAGAGCTCCTCCAGATCAAAAGTAATAGTGAATTTTGAGTTGACATGCTTTCATGAGTGCCCAGTGGTAAGAGAGTTAAGAAAAGTGAGTCTTATTGAGTGGAATGCCTTAATGACTGTGTGGAGTAACTTAGTCACCCAAGTGCATGCCTTTTGCTCATTTTTTTTTATTGTGTGCCCTATCATTTTTTTATTGCATGACCATATACTTTATTACATTAATTTTTCTTCACCAATAAATTACAACATAGTTCAACTCCTTTTATCTATTATGTACTGTACTTTCGTAATTTATTCCAGTAGCGTCATATTAATGTCTTTGTATTCAAAGTAGCCACGCTTTACTTTTTGTAAAATTGATATCTGGTATGTGACGTCGACAGTCAACCATGAAAATTTTTCTTGTAAATTTTATTACTGCTCTTCACAAAATGATTCCTCAACAATTAATGGATAAATTGGAATGAAATCTTACAGCTCGTATTGCTTGAAATATTTGTGCTGAAAACATGGCATTGTTTGTGCTGGATACATGTATTTAAGAAAATTGAGGGTGAGGGGCCAATAAGTTTAGGTTGGGTAAGCCAAAGGGTGGAATCCGAAGTCCTTGACCTGTAAGGGGTTGATGAATGGGGAGCAGGGATGGGTGATCGGACATCCCAGTTGTGGACTTGAATCAGGGTCAGCCATATTCACTCTTGAATGTTTAGTTTACTTTTTGCATGAAAATCATAGGGACAGTAATCAAAGTCAAGCCTGGTTGAATGACTATTTAAGTTATAAAAATATTACTTTGTCTGTAAAACCACTGTACAATTGCTACATATATAGAGTAAGCATGAAAAAAGAAAATTCCGTGGCAATTATGAAGATTTGATCATAGTAGACTTATGAAGAATCTGAAATTGTTGAGAATAAATAACAAGGCCAATAGAATGCCTAAATAATGTAGAAAAATGCTCAGAAGCTGTTTTCAATTGGTTTGACTTTCTATAATCTATTCAAAGTGGGTGTTAAACATCTTTCAACTCTTCCTCAGATATTTTCATTTGTGGTCGCTGTGTCTGTGAAGTGTGTACCACTCTTATCCACGTCCTCAGTAAGAAAAATGCTGTTGGGTTTATCGTTTCTCTCATGTTGCTTCTTAGACAACATAAAAAGGACAGATGTGGACAATATAGATTGAATTTATGTAATTTTGTTCCTTCACGCTCAATAGTCAATTTCATGAACAGCTTTGGTACTGCAGGTTTTGGTACACATTTCTGAGGGGAAAGGGAATTGATATCAATATCAGCCGTCTTCGATAGTTCAGTGTGACTTTTTTTCTCTCAAGCTTTTAATTCTGGTTGTACACATTCTTTTTTTACCTTCCCATTTATTTTTGTCGGTTTCAAGTCCCTGAGGCAGAGGCGATCCCAGGGGGGGATATAGGGATACATTCCCCCCCAAAAATTTAGGGTTTTACAGAATAATTTTAACTAGAAGTAGTTATCAAATACAAAACTGAACACTCCGATCGCTGAGGTAGTCCTCCCCCCTGAAATAAATTCCTGGGATCGCCCCTGCCCTGAGGGAGAACATTTTTTAGATAAGCAATGCAATTCTCAACATATTTTTCAGGAGATTTATAATGTCGGAACAATCCTAAGATCAAGTGAATGGTAGTAGCATAAGTAGACTGGGAAACAAGCCTCAACATGCTATGTCAAGACTACTCCAATGCTGACCTGCAGGGATTAGTTAGGCACTGCACAATAAAACTGGGAGGGAGTGACAAGTGAGGAAAAAGCACAGTGGCGATATGGCACAGACTAGTACGGGTGGGTGATGCAACCCAATTCGCAACTACAACAATGAATTCATCGACGCCAGTGAACAAATCGATTCATCAACTTCAAAGATGGATGGCTTTCCTCATCGATGCGGTTTATCCCATGGCGATGACTAAAATCATCATTGATGAATCAATTCATCGCACAACCCTACACTACAAGATCAGAGTAAAACTTTTTTTTATTGACGCAAACAAATCCAACTGAGAGCTTAATTCTAAGGAAGAGCAACTTGAGTGTAAAATATACATATGCATTAAATGAATCCCAAAAATAATGGACAAGTGAAAGAGATAATTGAATGAATTAGTCAATAATATGGTGAGAATATCCTTAAAATAGACTGTTAAAAACTAAAAATGACTAGTATAAGATTATACATGTACATATTTTGCACCTCAATTTAAATGGCAAATTAGAATAATTATCCAGCTTTCTTGAACGGCCCATTATTAATTTCAAAGAAAATTCTTTCTTTTATAATGGATAGACTAGCTTGGCCATTTGTAAATGAAGCCTAAGATAGTATCAAGTATAGAAATTATAGTGAGAAGAGGAAATACAAATCATCACATGAATGCAAAGATAGCAGTTGCAATGGAGCCTAGGAAGTATTAGATGAAGCATATCCTCCATACATAGCTGCAGATTAAATACATGGATACCAGCTTAAAGACAATCCTTGACCATATGTAAGCCTTTATACTGACTACACTACATCTACATTCACTCTTCCTAATTATTCCCTCTAGTCTGCAGAAATTTGTGATTTCTTCCCTTCTGAAACAAACCAGGTATGATGGTCGAGCAACTGGTGGAGCTTCGACTGAATTCAATGATACCAAGAAAATGCAGCACATTCAGCTTATGCAGAGGGAAAATTATGCCTCATAAGAATAGGACCATGGAGAGAATAAAATCCTTAACATTTTAGCAATTGGCAAACTTAGCATAAGAACATTAGCTGAGGGTTATAGCCCTCTCCAGGTAAAAATATCTGGTCTGTAACTAGACTGAACTGGTCTGGACATTAAAGATATCTCATCATTTCAAATCAAGACCAGTAACATACCAATTCCAGATCAGATATTAGTCTTTCAGAGCAGTTAAAGACCAAATATTTTAACCTAGGTAGTAAGTGGGGTAAATCCCACATTATACCATGCAGCTTCATCTGCATACTACCTCACAAGTCCTGGGTAGAGCATTTGACTATGAGTGTTAAGGATCCAACAATGGAGAAGGGAAGACATTGGGTAAGGAATTGAGAGAGGGAAAGGATGAAAAATGATAAGCATATTGAGTGTGTCTTGATCTGGCTCGCTCTCAAAAATCATCATAAAAAGGAAAATCATTCGTTTGGACTGGAATTTAAACCCAGGTTCCCGCACTTTGTACTGGGGGTTTCAACTAAGTAATTTACCAACGTATCCTCTTACACTGAAATTTAATTCAGCTTTAAAGGAACAACTTTCTTATGAGGTACAATGTATATGAAGCCACTAAGTACATAAGTTTAAAGCCCATGGATGTGTACCTCAAACAAAAACATTTAATATGCTACTTAATATGAAGTAATGAGTGAAATTCACAGTAAAAGGAAATCATTTGCCAGGACTGAGACTTGAACCAGATCCCACAAATCCTAATTGAAATATTCGAATCCATGTTGAAAATAAGTTTTGTACTTAACCACGGTTGTTTATTGTTATAGTACCACGTGTTTCGCAGCTTGCTGCATATTCAGGTATAGTTTATTCAGATCCCAAAATTTGTACAATAGTGATTTAATATGCTGGGTGTGGGCATCACTCATGAGTAATACACTGAGCACAAGTGGCTGGAGGATGCCATCCAGCCATATGTCTCACATGAGTAACAGCAATAGTCTATTTAAATATCTGCTTTGAAAATTTAAATAACTGGAGAATGACTCATGAGCAGAGACGGGAAAAAGTCATAGGTTTTTATCATGAAATAGCCGGTTTTTGCCTAAATGTCATGAAATGAGACACTGTAGAATAAATGTCAGAAAATGGTAGAAATCACTTCACCCTTAATTGTGTTGAACCTCTCCGTATCGGAAAATAAAAATTACACTTCGTAATGGTCCACTAAATTCATTTATTTCTTACGACCCGGGTTTCATCATGTAGTGACATCTTCATGTACATTGATCACTTTTACATCCGCATATATACAGAAATCCAGGTGCTAAGGGGTATGAGGGGAAGCGAAGGGACAGGAGTTGGAGTATGTGGTGTTATGGGTAGGAGGCAGAGGGGGAGAAAAGGACAGTGTTTGGCTGAGTATGTATTTTCCGGCGTTGAAGAGTCTCCAGGCAGCAGGGGGTGTAGCGAGTGAGGAGAAAGAAGGGAAAGATTAGTAGGGAATCCAAGTAAATATGTATACCTCTCTATTTATTAAGTATTGGATCCTTTATTTTGAACCACTTACTCTATAGTAACTATACAGAACATAATATTAGTTTAAAGTTTACAGTAAAATAAACGTCCTGCTTTTAGCTTAAGCGTCATGAAATGACCGAATTTTAAAAAAATAGACATGAAACAGGAAAATGAAAGTCATAGAATCAAGGTCATGAAATGGAAAAATAAAAGTCATAAACTAACACAAAAAAGTCTTTGCTCATGAGTGACCACCATCTTGTGTTGGCTATCAATTTATACTTCATATCTACCTCAATAAAAATACAAATTAACCATGTGAGTTAAAAAACCATGTAAACTGCCTAAGGAGTTCTTTTCCACTGATTATGTGTCAAGGTTGTGGATCAGTTAAATATGAACCAAATGTTCAGCATGCAATTTTTAAATCTCAAGTTCAGAGGCTGAAAAGCAGTGGCTTATATTCTTAGGAGAAAAAATTAGAGCAGCACATTCTGCTTTTGAGCCCGAACTGCAGCAATCAAATGATGTATCAGAAGGTATTGACAGAGTTGATTATAAAGGCCTGAAGCAATATCAGCTTTCATATCCTTTCTCTTTTGGATAAAAGGAGAATGTTCATGCAGCTCAGGCAAGTGAGTTTAAGTTAAAAATTTTTGCTAATATTTTCCTGAGGAATTTTCATTTTCCTTTCCCCATAAAGACCATGATATATAAAAACTAAGGATTAGTTGAATCCAATTGTCGATTCTCGATTCCACCAATTCTCAGGATTAGAATCTGTATCAAGAATCAATTTCCTAAAGTTGATTCCGATTACATCGGTTCCAGATAGGAAATCAAAAAATTTTAAGCACAAGCAAGCTTCCACTAATATTTTTATTGTTTATGACCCGGGTTTCATCACGTAATGACATCTTCAGGTCGGAAGATGTCATTACGTGATGACTAATATTTTTAGGTCTGAAGATGACATTACGCAATGAAACCCAGGTCGTAAACAATAAAAATATTAGTGGACCACTACTTAAAAGTTTTTGATTTCCGATATGGAGAGGTTCCACAAAGTGAAGCCTGAATTTATTAGTTAGATTCCAGATAGATAAATATTCAAATCAAATTTCATTTATCGCATCATATTTGTCTCAGTAATTTTGGGTGTTGGCTATCAATTTGTACTTTTTATCTACCTCAATAAGCTGAGGATATATTTGCTATTTGTAAATTTGTATAAATATAATTTTTGAGCGACTTAATTGTCTTTGTTATTTTATTTCAGCCAATACTAGAATTTAAATAATAGTAGTATGCTTCTGGTAAATCAATGTCCCACCTGTTATTAGGAATAAGAATCGGGAATCGATTTGAAAGAATCAGAATTGGAATCGAAAAAAAGTGGAACTGACTCATCCCTACTAAAAACTAACAAAACTACCAGTTTCCATGATCAGAACAGGTAAAACCATAAGCCATTAGCATCAATGACTTATTGACATCAAGTCATCATCTCCATAATACTTACCTCCAATGTTTAAAAAGTTAACGAGTGCATCAGGACTTAAATAAAATACATAGTAATATAAAATCATCTAATAATAGGGTTGAATCTTATCTTGGAATTTCAATAGAAAGCATACTACCAATTGTTGTGAATACTTTTATACATATTTTAATGTCTTTCTTGACCTCCAAATGAAATCTTTGAGTTTGTTTTTGGTCAAATAATAAAACTATTTTGTTTCTTGGATTAATATGGCATCATATGTGCAAATTTCCACAGAGAATAAATCATCCGCCTTGACCGGGATTCGAACCCGGATCCCTCGATTTCTGGCCGAGTCCTTTAGCCAGTTAAGCTACCGAGGCGTCCTTTTCCCCAGTGGATTATTATGACCTTTACGGGACTAGATGTTCTCAACTGCCGGACATACAATGCAACAATCAGTCGCTACTGAGCACTTAGCACCACTGCCCACGAGGAAAGATCGTATTTTGAACACAGAGAGGCGTTCACTCTTATTTGACAAATTTTTAAGCTATCCGGTACTAGCCACGGAGTTCCACTTTTACGGAGTCACCCGAATTGAACAAATGTGCGAATTTCCACAGAGAAAAAATCATCCGCCTTGACCGGGATTCAAACCCGGATCCCTCGATTTCCGGCCGAGTGCCTCAGTGGAAATGTGGCCTTTTTCTCTGTGGAAATTTGCACATTTGTGCATTGCGGGTGACTCCGTAAAAGTGCAACTCCATGGCTAGTCCCGGATAGCTTAAAAATTTGTCATGGCATCATATGTTGTTGAGCTTGATATTTGTTTGATAATTTTCCAGTTTTTTTATGAGTGCACTCGTGACATGTCAGTCGAAGAAAATTTCATGATACTATATAAAGCATTGAATGCCTTAAGGAAGGGTTTAAAATAATCTGAAACATCAGCAAACATTATTACAAAGATATATTATTTGACCAAAAACCTCAAAAATAACTCGAGAAATAATTTGATATCTCAAATGTATCTATGAGAAAGCAGTCTGAGGACTTAAAGAAAACAGTACCAATTCCTTAACCAAAGAAGAGCTAGGCATAACCATGCCAAGAATAGAGGGCAATAAGTTTGATAACCCACATGGCCAATTAATTCGTAGATTTATAAATAAGAGATTATAGAGCTAAGCTATAAAATATCAGGGCGACAACCAGTTTGGCTTAAGGAGAGGAACTCCAGACAATTTAGGACTGATGAGGATACTAATAAAAAGAAACCTACCATATGGCCATGATATACTTTGTGGGTTATGAGAAGGCATTAGATAGAGTGGACTGGTCAAAAATAAATAGAAATGCAGAGGAAGCACTGACATGCCAATCAGCCAAATGGTTAAATTCCTCATCGAATGCAGCAGGGTTACAGTGCAAAGAGCATTGAATGAATATATGTATGATAAAAATACAAAGGCAATAAGATTTTTTCATGAAGTAGGGATGGTGGATGGAATATATTAGTGAGAGGGTATAAAATGGAACAACTCAAGTAAAAATATTTGGGCTGTAACTGCTCTGAAAGGCTAACCCTGGCGAACATCTTTGTGGGTACATTTTGGTACAGGTGTGCGCATATCTGATGCTATTCAGGTACAGTGCACAAGGATCACCAAACATTCACTTAAGTAGTACATGATTCTGAACTGTACATGGAATGTACACAATGTTCTCTATGTTTCTTGGTTCTATCTGTACTCGAGGTGTACACTTATTACACCACTGCAGTACACAGCCCAGAAGCACTTAGAATGTACACAAGTTTCACTCTGTTCCTTGATGCTACCTGTACTGTAGGTGTACACATGACACCACTGCAGTACACAGCATGTATCATTGTATACAAATACTCATATCTTAGAAAGAATCCGTTTAAATTTTGGCTAAAATATTTGCGATTAATGTTAACTTAGGCTGAAACTAATTTCAGGAAAAATATCGAAATTTATGATGGTTAGCGTGGGACCACGGTTGAGTTGACATGCAATGACCCTCTTTCATATGCAACTGAGAAACAAATTTTTATCAGTGCATCTGCTAGAAGTTTGAATTAAAGTCTGTCTGAGTATCTACACTTCTTCACTTAGCATTAACAATTAACTTAGCAGATATAAATATCTGACCTGGAGGTGGTCTGGATTTGAAAAAGCTTCAAAATCCAGTCCAGTTAAAGACCTCTTCTAGATCAGATATTAGCTTTTCAGAGCAGTTGTAGACCAAATATTTTTAGCTAGGAAGCCAAGGGAGAGTTTCCAAAGAGAAAGGAATGATCAAATTTTGAGGATACCAGGACTAGCCACAGTACTGCCTTCATGGAGTCGCCCACAAGTTCCTGAAAGTGCAAAATTCCACAGAGAAAAAATCATTGAGAAAGGAATATCTGGTTGAAAGAGGGGGGACGTAAAGAAAAGATGGGCAAAGACTAGAGTATGGAGTTCTCTCGGGTTTCCGTCCAGGTGAGTGGGTCCATGATGGCCAACATTTCCACGCTCGACTCAAGCATCATCCTCATGGCAGAGATGAATCATTCCCGAGAGAACTTTGAGAAGATTGTATGCTGGGAAAGTACCAGATCTTACTAGAGATTCAAGAGTTGGTTTCACACGGTGGAGGGGTGACATAGTAGTAAATCAAACTTTGTGACTTCCACAGTTTTATTATTATGAGTACGCAACTGGTTTCAGCAGTTACACCATCATCAGGTACACAGAATTAACGTTGATAGGAGTACCCATATATATGTCTGAGGGGAGATGGTGTGGGTGGGTTGGGTTGAGGGAGGGAAGGAGAGAGGGTAGACTATGGTGGAAAGCCAGTGTCATACTGAGTTGGGAGTAAGTTGACTAAAAGCAACTGTGAGGGATTAAGGAAGGTAATGTCATTTAAAATAAAACCTGAGTCTTATAGAAAGGCATTGTTATCATAAAAGCGATGACTAGTAGACTTGGGACAACTGCTAAGTAATTTTAAAGACAGTGTGGATATTAAATCTAAATGTGGTGTGTATAAACTCTCCTGTTGTGTGTGTTAATATTGGTCAAACTGAGCACTACTTCAAAACCAGAACCAAGGAACACCAGATGTACCTCACGAACAAGGATGACTCATCTGCCTTCACCACACATCAGATGGAGTTGGGCCACAAGAGTGATTTTAATCCCGCAGTTTCATTCTCCACCAAGAAAAGCAAAAAGCTACATGCCCATGAACAAAGAGCGACTGGCCTTCTAAAAGACTCCCATTTTCTTTTAAATGATATTACCTCCCTCAATCCCTCCCCGTTGCTTTTAGTCACCTAACCCCAACCCAGGATGACACACTAGCTTCCCACCACAATCCACCCTTCCCTTTCCCCCCCTCACGCCACCCCATCTCCCCTCAAAAATATATATGTATCCAGATCGACAATAAATCAGTGCACCTGATGATGGCATAACTGCTAAAGCCGGTTGTACTCATAATAATAAAACTGTGGAAGTCACTAAGTTTGATTTACTACTATCCTACTAGCATATAAAGCATAGTGCTTTACCGGTTGAAAACTTGGCCATTGCAGAGAGAGAATGTGTGTAGACTGAAGCATTTACAATCCACGTTTAGAGAAGGATGGCGAGGGTGAGCTGGACGGTAAGGAAGATAAATGCAGAAGGTATATGATGGGAGAGAAAAAGAAGCCGGTGGTGGAGGTTTAGAGCAGACAGAAAAGATGGAAAGTTAAACTTAACACGGTTTTCAGTAATTACTTTGATAGACGAGGGCATGTTGAAAGAGTGATGAAGTGGAGAACTTTGGGGAAGTGTAGGGGAGGATAGGCATTTTGGATGACTTAGGGAGGGCAAGAGAATTTTAAGAAGCCTGAGGGCAAACCATTTAAGTATCAGAAAATTAGATGTCCCAACAATTGCATTGTAAGGATGAGGACTGTATAAAAACCAGATGGAATTGATACCAAATGAAAATATGAATTTCAACAAAGTTATACCTGACCCAGTTGATATTGCCAACAGCTTTTATAGATAATTCTGTCATAGAAATCTCAATAAGTGTCTTCCAGATCTAAAAGTAAACATAATCCAACACTCCTTACTTATTTTCCCCTCGAATCAGAATCCTCATCGAAATATCAACCACGCTTTCGAATTATGCGGTAACAAAAAAAAACTGACCAACAAGTAAATAATGAACATCTGTAACACCAATTACAACGAATAGTCATAATAAAATGACGTAAACAACTATCTGCAAGATAATGAATGAATAATAAAAAGAAATACAAAATAGGAGTAACCTAAGTAACCATCAGCTGAGGCTGAAATGAGGAAAGATTTGCTGTTTACCAAAATTAAGCTAGTTTCGAACCCAGTAGAGTAGCATTTCAGCGATAAATCTACCAAAGCTAAAATAAAGCAAAAGTATACATACAGCGGTATACCGTACAGGTAAATTGGTATCTTCCAGATCATATGAGCCCACTGACAATTGAAGTGTGCAGAGATGTAAATTGTGTCGACATATCGATATGTTGACAGTCACAAGTATCACGGGAACCAAAAATACAATTTCATAGGAAGAAAGCAAATTAACTCACATTAATTTTGCATTCACCTGCCTCAAATGGACGCTAAGTGCGAGGAAATAAATTTGTCCATAAACAAACATTGGAGTTACCATAATTGAAGTTCAGGTAAAATCTAAGTAGATGAGCTCCTTGAGGCAGACCGAATGATCAATTCGCTCGAGCCAATAATTAAGTCGTGGCTCGCTTCACATCATTTGACGGCCATCTTCATCATTCTGCCTGATTAATACCTTTCCCTTCACACTTGACTTCAAGTTGGAGATCAAAGAATTGAAAAAAGACATTTCAGTAGAAGCAGTAGGAACCATCAACATAGCTATCTCCAACAGGAAGACACATCTTACAGTTTCCAGCGTTTGTCAGCGTAGGACACGATCCCCGACCTTAAAACTTCAAATAGATTTCTACTCCCGTGTTCACGCCCGTTCAAATCGGTCAGAGTTAGAAAAACAATTGACTGCGATTAATCCTTCGCGCACCTTCGAAGGGCGTTGAAGATAATAGCAAAAGGTGGCTCGTGTAATCGTCTGTGGTTGTTCAGTGTTGTTGTCTGGGTGAGGAAGATACAGCATTGCTTGAAATAGATTGTCAGTGGCAGTTTTGGAAATAGCGGGTGAATTTTTGTATGTTCAGGCTTTAAAAGATATTGAACATGAGTGTTTATGATCTTATGACTTGCTTGTATGATAATCCTGTCACAAGAGGACTTGCTCATACCGTGGTGAAAGCTGTAAGAACTATCGTAAAGAATCGGTTGTAGTTTATATCAACATCCAATCTACAAAAGATCTACTCTTTTCTTTATTTTGCAGGGGTCCACAGTCATGGGAACTCAACAAAAGAGACCTGAAGTAACGCTATGGAAGCTGATTGAGAAGCAACATCAGTACATACGACTAGCCGGAGTCTTTGGAGCGTCTGCTGTCATTCTTGGTGCTTACGGAGCTCACAGTGAGTGCATACCCACTATTTATCGGCGATTACCAATTTGTCAACGTATCTTAACGGCTGTAAGGAAGTTTTATCAGGAGCACAGTCATACCCTGCATCAGTTTAAAACTTTATTAATAATGTAAAAGAATGCCCATTTTTTCTTGTTACATATCTGAAAAGCATTTTCACTCAATTCTATGATATAAGATCCAAATTATTGAGTATTTCAATTCTGAGATTGTCCCTTAATTTATTCTAAATTGGCGGAATAAATTAAATGCTTAAGTGTCATATTTCATCATGAAATGGAAGTCTTCTCACTACAATCTTCCAGTTATTGAATGTACCTAAATGTAGTCCAACGTTTTTGTCTCTTCCCGACAGCATTCAACAGACAAGTAAAAAGTGATGAACTCAAAGTGGCTTTCGAGACTGCCAATCGTTATCATTTTCTTCATACTATACCTCTCTTAGCCTTACCTTTGGTCAGGCGACCTCACTTGGTAAGTTAATATATTTTTAATAAATCAGGGACGTTCATCTCCCATGTACACGTGGACAATCAGTGCTCGATATTAATCTTGAAAACTCTTCTCTTTCAGGTGGGAACACTAATGATTTCTGGCATGACAATATTTTGTGGCACTTGCTATGCCTATGCATTTACAGGAAATACCACAGTTCGTCAGTTTACCCCGTATGGTGGAACATTATTGATATTTGCCTGGTTAGCAATGCTCCTTTGAGTGTAATTTATTTTTCACTCTTTATTTTTTATGCCTGTAGGGAATTATGTGGAGTACTTCTACCATTGTTACTGTATATCTAATTGTGAAATAAAAAATTATTTTATTGCTGAACCACTGTACATGAACATTTTATATTTTAAGTTTGGATGGATTGTAAAAGTTGAACAATCAGTAAGGGAAAATTTGTGACTACTACATATCTATACGTTAAAAGCAATAAATACTCAACCCTGTACAAGCAAAATGCATTCTTTTCTGAGTAGCACACACTTAAAGATGTATGCACAGGCACTAAAAAAAATATCTTCAATTCCCTTGCTGAAATAGTTGGCACATATAGGGAATTCGAAAATAATTCCCATACAATACATTGGTGTTGATATGAATTTTCTAATGAAAATTTATGCTAAGTACACAGGTATCACAAAGTAACCTTAGTAATAAGCAACCCAGTTAAAAACTCCAAAAATATCCACATATACACATTTTTAGAAAGGATTTAGGAATCATCTTACTTTGGTATCCGTATTACACAAGACATCAACCATCAGTCCACTGTCCTCAAAAACTCATCAAAGTGAGACATAATAATTGAGCTTAAACTTATGCAATTGAGACAAGAGATAGATTAATCAAGAAAGGGGCATGAAGTACAAAACTGGCAAGGCTACTAGGCAATGTTTCGACAATCACAGAGAATTCTTAATACTTAGAGGACATTTTTAAGCACACAGTTCACTTGAATGCAAAACAAACTCCCCATAGTAGCTCCTGACTAGTCTGAAGTGACAAATCGATAATATTTGAGTAGAGTTCTCAATAAGTTGACACAAATGAACAACAGACTATGATACTTCAAAACCAATTGACACCAATAATGATTGAAATTTTCTAACACCAGAAGACATCAAAATCTCATGGAAGGATCTGGAATTTAAATACACATGGATACATGTAATCATTCACCGTAAAGTACATCACACCTCACCTGAATAATTTTAAGTACAAGTACTACTAAATAGTTTTCCTAAATATAGCCCTTTAAGAGAGAGAAAAACAATGAGCACAGATTTTTCAAGAATCTTTGGGAAAAGCAAATCACACAGGAACACTAAATAAAATAATAATACTGATCAGCCTGGATTTCAGTGAACTATTTCAAAGAGCAATGAATTTTCATTCTTAAAATCTAAGAAGTGATTAGGAAAGAGATATTAGAAGTTCAAAAATAAACATCCAAGAACAGGGTCGAAGATTTCAACAAAACAATGACATGTATTTGAAGCCAGTTAAGTCTTAACTCCCTCTTATTTAAACGGAGGACAGTAATGGACAGACTTCTCAAATTTCCTTATCAAGCACCATCTGTCACATTCAGGATGAGTTCATGACTGTGGACCTGCGGGAGTAACCCCTTCGGCTAACGGTTGCACCCTGAGCTTCACACTCCCTCCGCACCCTATCAATTATTTCCGCCACAAGTTTCTCTTCCCTCTGCCTCTGCTCAGCCCAGTCGGCACTCTGAGTGGTCGCAACGTCCCTCGCTTTCCCTCTCCCATCCTTCTTCACCCCACTAGAAGATGCACCCAATGAGGTGCCTTTGCTCTTGCGGATGCTCGACCCGGCACCCGCCTCGCTCTCCTCCCCATCTTGCGCTTCCCCCTCCACTATGACACTCGCAGATATCTCCCCCACAGTGTTCCCCCCGTGCCTGTTCTCGAGGTGTCCCGCAAAGCCTTTCTTAGTCTTAAAGAACACATTGCAGCGGTCGCAGCGGAAGAGATTGACAGCGTGCACTTTGTACTTGTGTCTATACCAATGAGTGCGACTGGGAAGCACCTCCCCACACCACTTGCAGACAACACTGCCATCACCCCGGAGCACATATTCCCAGAGTTCCTGACGTGCATTCGGGGCGGGAGATAAAGGAATCGTTGGCTCCTGACCATGTCTCTGAATCACCCCATTCTCATCGTAGAACAAAGCACCGTCTTCACCCTCTTCATCATCGACTTCTCCAAGTTCCACACCCACCACCTCCTCATCCTCCCCCTCCTCAACTTCCACCTCTTCTATCTTTGGCACAAGGAGACCACGGTCGGCGGCAAAGTGGAGAATGGACGGACGGTCAGGAAGGATGCAGGTCTCAAAACCAAGGTCCACTTGGTGACCATGACTGAGGAAATGGATGCCAGCTGGTATTTCTCCCTTCTGTGGATGACGGTGTACCCGATCCTCGGAGGGAGGTTGTACTTGAAGCCGATAATTTTCAAATGAGGAACCCGGCTGATATTCTGTTTCTGAAAAAGCATCAAGAGAGTTGAATCGGCAGACTCTAGGCATAAATAACTTGGTGAGATACTTTAAAAAAATTGTTGCTTTGAGATACTCAACTGCATTTAAATGTCCAAACCCTTTCACAAACAACAGAACCACGAGCACAATGAATTTCATTTGAATTTTAATCAATAACACTGGGACAAATTCTTCATGCTAAATATGAAGGTTTAAGTAAAGGCAAAGCAAGGTCTTCTTAATATGCATTTGACTAGCTCTAATGAAACTAAAGAAAATTTTCAATTTTTCCACCTAACAGTTATGTGAGGGATAGCTTAATAAATACTGTGTTAGTAGTCAGTATCTTCATTTCTCTTACCTAGTTCTCATTTACCAGCAATTAGGTTGGAACTTCAGCATTTACCTTCCATATCCTGGTCCTCCCTTACACGGTAACAATCAAGACCTGTTCAGCATGGTATAAATTTGCTTCTTTGTAAACTGAAACCAATGCTTATGCCACATGTGCTGACCTATAATAATGTGGAACTTAGT
Organism: Ceriagrion tenellum; assembly: GCA_963169105.1. NCBI lineage: Eukaryota > Metazoa > Arthropoda > Insecta > Odonata > Coenagrionidae > Ceriagrion > Ceriagrion tenellum. Next base: position 44,193,451 of record OY720637.1, read on the forward strand.
GTGTTTGAACTGCTGAAATTAATAAATCATGAAAAGCATAAAATGGGTTATAGAAAAGTACTGTGTAAAAAAACTCAATTTCTGAGTTACTGACTTATTGGTTGATATGCTACTGGGTGATTTCCCACCAAAATATTCCAATGGGTTTATGTAAAAGCAGGTTTTAATTACACAATAACACCGACGTCTACATTTGATTCCTATTCTTGGAGGTAGATTTATTTAATGAAAAATTACATGAAGGATTCAGTTACAATATCAATGCCAACCGAGACTTCTCGTGCATAAAGAATCACTCAGAACATTTCACTGTACATCCTTAACTTGTAAAAATAGGCATTTTCTCACCAACAGGAATACATTTGTGTATATAAATCAAATATTAACATTCACTTTGTTACATTCTCATACGCTCATAACAAAAACTCATTAACAGTTAAAACAATAAGAATAGAGATTTTTGTTACTCGTCTTCAAAAGAAAATTCAATAGTGGCTCCTTAGCCGTAAGTTTCAATTTGATACCAAGTCTTCAATATTGGTTAGAATTTCCCAACATTTTTAACTACAAAATTAAAGATGAAATGATCGTTAACACTACTATACACCACAGGTGATAAAATATTTTAATAATTAGTAAGCAAAATAATTTCTTAAACATCACTGATAAAATACATGTATTATAACTGGGATCCCCAGGGTACATAAGCTTTAGAAATTTAATACTTGAAACAAAAAATATTACGTCAGCAGCAAAGCTGTCACTAAAATAAAAACTAAATCAACAATTCTTAAAACTCTTTCCAAAGATTTAATTTTAAAGCCATCACATGCGGTGATTATATCCTTCAAGAGGCAGTTCCTAGATTCAATGAGAACTACTCGTTCCATAGATTGTGAACATATTTAAAATATTTGAGCATCAATCAGCACTTATATTCCCAAATGTTTAAAAATGTTTTGATTCGTTACAGGGTCAATAGGTACATTCAGAAATATTGGAAATAGTGACAAGTACAATAAAAATAATTGTAAATTAATAAATTTGTTGTTACACCACTTCCTATGCTAACTTCCACCTTTAACCAAGGCCATTAAAACAATTCATTTTCTTTACACATTCCACTCATTCATTCATTGCTTCGCAGAATACCAAACACTATGTGTAACTTCCAAACACTAGGACTTTCTTAATTAACTTTTACAAGTTGTTAGACAACTATGTATTTCTCACAGCTTTTGACAATACACTCCAGCATAACTCTGTACCATGTACTACACCTTAGGATTCAAAAATATAATTTTCTCAAGATATATACGTTAATTATCCAAAGGCTTACAAATTTCAATGCCATCTCATAGTAAAAACCTAACAAATCACTTTCTCAATTCTATGATTGGGATTTAACATGCCAACCATACAACAAATCCAATCTTTTATAACAACACACAACAGAATGATGAGAGCCAGCTATGTCAAACATGCTTGCGCATCATCCTATGATCACAAAGCCAACAATTAACTTCAGACAACAGGTGCAGGATAATCCAGCTATTATGATAATTTTACTATGTATTTCTTTCAGGTAACAATGTTGGTCTTTGACCACAGTGGTGAGCCAACTTAATGAAGTTGAGCATTGAAGATGATTATTGAAGTTATTTTTCTTCTTTACGTGATAATCGAAATCAAGTACATACCATATAATATTAGATACAAATAAAAAAAAATACCGGTAACAATAGTCAACCTCTACCCAAAAAATGAACATTTAGCTATAGATTAATTAATCTCCCTCTTTGGCTATTTAAATATTGTGATAGTATGGTAACTGATTAGACTATTGCATATTAAAGATGTCCAGCCTTTTAAAACAGGAGACTTATATATTTATAGTTGATAAGCTCGCTCTTGAAACAACTTCAAACTATTTATAAATCTTCCTTTCTGCCTCTTCCAACACCATTATAAAGATTGCATTGTACACTTGCTTACATTAACACAAACAAGTTTGTATTGCTTAAGTGAAAAAGTGATGCATGTCAATTAATGCACCTTGGCATGCAACAAGGAAGATGGTATATGACAACCCGAAACTCCGATTTGTTTCAAATGAATCCTACGTTAAGAAGAAATGCCCAGTAACTGATACATCCACTTCTTATCAAAAGAGCACCAAGAAAAACAAACCACATGTAAATATTCGTAGATTTAACTAAATGCATGAATATCATTCCTCTTTTTTTATACACAAACTTTTAAAGTTTTTAGCTTTAGAATGAATGTAAAAAGACCATTACAGTAAGGTAGGCCAGCATATTTTCGTTGATGTACTCAAGGTATAACTTTATCAAATTTACGGACATTTCTCTAAGAAACTAGTAGGGAAAATGACATTCACAATGACATCAGATGAACCTTCCTATACCTTCAATTACCACCACTCCTTTATTATATAATATATAGCAGAATTAAAGCTCAGGAAAATGTTAAGAAAACACTTCAGCATTGATGAGTTAAACGTAATAAATGAATTATAATCCATAATGGGAAACCACTGGGTATATTATTGGGCCCTTAACTCTGACAAATAAATATAAAACTCCTCAAAATCTACATCTTCAGCGACTTAATAGGTTAATAGTATATTTTGAAGAGAAGTAACATCACTACCACGGAAATAAACACTATTAAGATAGAAAACATGAAAAGTTAAAGATTTAAGAGAAAATAACATTAGGTGGGTGACTTTGGTGCAATCAGAATGTAATCCCAAAGCTTTGGAGGAAACCCGTTACAGACCAATGGATAGAGTAATCTGTACAATCATAATTAAATTAGATGAAATATATTCTTATAAGGAATGTGCTCAGGTTTATTTATGATAATGACTAGTTGGACCTACGGCAATGAACCGCTTACTGTTTACTGAAGTAAAATTATATAAGTCGGGCATAGATAGTCATCCCATGATATCTCTGGTTATACTTCCTTCTGTCCGATAAAAAAATGATACATAGATGAGATCTAATAATGTTAACTAATGAATGCTCTGTGAAAATATGCTAAAAGTAAGGTACACCAGAAGTGATAGAAACCACTGGCTTTCATTTATTACTCGAAGAGGTAGACCACTTTCTGTACAAATATTGAGAACTAGTTGTGTATATTTTAAAAACCACAATTGACAACAAAAATATTAGGATTAATTTGTTGACAACGCAATTGATTTTTTTGTAGTCTGCAAAAGTTGTATGTACATAGAGAATAAGAGAAACCAACACCAACTATTTTGCTTCTTGACCTGGGATCAGCCAATGTGCATGTGAGCTGTGATGTCCCTTGGAGGAAACCTTGAGGGACACTTAACAAATTCACAACACTACAAACGTGAGCAGTTTTTTCCCTCCCATATAAAACCTCATTAAAACCTACATAACCTCTCTTGTTAAATCCCAAATTTAAATCTAGAATATCAACAAACAGTATGAAAAACTGTAAAAATTTTAAATGTATATAGATATAGAAGAGTAGAGGATATTACCAAAGAACTCTAAATCTTTGGCTGGTTTTTTCCACTCACCCTATTCCTTTGCAACACTCGTGAAATATTAACTAATGTCCAAAAAGGACAAATATGGAAGTATAATGAGGACAAATGTAATGCACCTGAATTGGAAAAACTCTTATTTCACAAACTTTAACCATCTTTAAGACACCATATCTTATTATAGAAGAAGATATTGCTGTCGAAGCTAAACTCACTTTGTATGAAAAAAATATTTATAGCTTTAATTATATTATTTCAAACGATTTGTTAAAGCATTTCCAATACAACCTACCATTCCTGAAGTTTTAAGATGGAGCAGACGAAAAATTGGCTTAAAAATTATTTTACTCCATTAAATAGAGGTGCAACATTAAAAATGTAATGTGTTGTTCTACATGAATAAATGGTATGTGTATGTATCCATATGGGAAATGCAAGTGGAGTGGCAGCCACTGAAAAAATTGAGGCTATCAGCTACCAACCTCTTGATACACACAGTGTGCAGCCCAATCATCCGATATATTACTATAATACATATGAAGTTGTATATATATTTTTACCCATATTTGGCAATTTGATAAGAAATTTTTATATCAAGAGTAGTTAAGGATTCAAAAACTGTACTAATAATGAGCATCAAATATCAGTATTTTTGTCTTAAATTTTCAATTTTCATTTACGACGTCCACTGACGTGTGAACAATAGGCAGTGGTAGGCAAAGCACCAAGAGGAGGGACAGAAAAATGTGGCATCCCAAAAGTAGAAATTTGTGTGACACATGCACTCATCTTTTTTACATTCATGCTGTACTGAAAATTCAACTTCCACAAAGAGCACAGGCTCTCCACATTAAAAAAAAACAAACCATCCATTCACTTGAAGACACATTCACCACAGAGGTAAAAAACTATTCAAAGTTGTTAAAGCCAACACACTCAACAGAGCCCCCCTTCCCCTCACCCTCAAATTCATTCCCCCAGATATAAATCATGATCCCTGAAATTATGAGGACAAGTGAGAGATTCAGTAAGAAAACACTGTAATCATCAAGGAGGACACAGTAAAACAACACAGCATCAGAGGAACAGTGAGTGGAATGAACAGGGAAAATGTTTTGGTGCAAGACAAGCACAAAATGCATGTTTAAAAACAGTTGATTTTTTTGTAGTCTCTCTTAAAGCTATGGTCTAAGGTACACACAGTGTTGATATTCCTACATCCACTTAAAGAAGTTGTGAAGGAAAAGTAATTATTGCGATTATAAACTATGTATATCAAAAAACAGTTACCCTCTATTTAAAATGAGGTAAACTTTTTAAAGAGAAAAAATTTTTACCTAACTTCTTTGGCACTTAACTCCATTTGGTGCCAGTTTTAATCCACCTAAAAGAAATCAAGTTATTAATTACTCCCTCATCGTTAGTAGGGGGCTAGCAGCTCAACTGAGAACCCCAACCACCCTGTTTTTGATTGTGCCAACCACATCTCCTCTTCCCTACCTCCAAGGCTGCCCTCCCTCCCCATCTCTGATTGGGCCCTCACCGATGGGCCCCGTGGGAGCAAAGGTACCAGCCACATTCAAACCTATGGCTCAAGGGGGTAAGAAGAATCCCAGTGGAAACACGCAGTCCTTGGGCATGAAACAGTCGTGGACTGTTTTCATGTGGTTCTTCATCTTGTCAGGGCGCGAGAATTCTTTCCCACAGACCGGGCAGGGAAAGACCTTGCGATGGAGGCCCTCGTGGTAAAGGAATGCATGGCGCTGGAAGCTGTATTTGTTCTTGAACGTCTTCGTCACCTCCACCTTCTCACATTCCATGCACTTGTAAACGCCCTCGGACGAGACCGACGCATAGCGGAACAGGTTCAGTCCCCTTACGCTCATTTCAGTCAGCTGCTCCGCTGGATCCAGGGTTGGGTCCACCCCCAGGCTGCTTGTCGCCGTGCCCCCCCCCTCCCCCGGCCCCGCGCTTGTAGCTCGCCGTCGGGTTCGTCGCCTCGTAGCCTTGGGGCGGCCGGGCCCCGAGGAAGAGGGAGGCGTACTGCCAGGCAAGGGAGGCTCTGATGAGGCTGGTGGCGGTCGTGCAGGGGTCTTCAACGACTCCCCCCCATCGAGGGGGAGGGGCATAGGGGAGGGGGGGAGAAAACCCTTGCGCGACCCACCCCCCTCCCCTCCCCCACCCCCCCACTGCCCAGCCTCTGCTCTCAGGTTCAGCAAAGCAACTGCAACGAAATGAACGGCCACCATTTCCTTTTCCATCTCTCTTTTCGTAACCAGACAATGGTTGTTTTCATAGGATTGGGTTTCAGGGAGGGGAAGAGGGGGTAAACACACCAGAGGGATGGGGAGGATGGTGGGAAGGTCCAAGGGAACAGGGGGGTCCAAGGAGTCGATGACTGTTCATCACCCCTCCTTGGCACCCCAACACCCAAAAAATGAGAGCATGCAAAGAGACGCAACACAAAATAACAAGAACAGATTGAGGGGAGAAAAATGGAAATAGCTCATGTGACCAAGGGTATCTCTATCATCTATGACGTCAGATGAGTCCTCACCTCAATGGCATCTCTCCAGATCTCTAGAAATGCTCACTGTTGCATGCCAAAAAATTATGCTTGAAACAAATATAGAACACAGACACGGAAACCAGATCATGCAGATATTGACTCGTCCAGCAACATTAATCGTGCATTTCTGCGCCACCTTGGGAAACAATGGCTGAAGCTTCACTTTTAGACTGCACGACACATATATGACTGCCAGAACATTTCCAGAGAATCTGAATGTCATTTTCTTTTTACTTAATCATTTTCATCACATTCTGGTTGAACTGGCGTGCACATAAATTCTTATTCTAACTAGAAAGCAATTAATGAAATTCACTACGAACTAACAATACTTAGGAGCTATGGTTGTTCCAAATAAGCCCTCCCAATGAAAGGGCTTCACGCATGGCAGCGTGTCTAAATAACGAACAATGCTACATGTACGCAATGCTTTATTTAAAATAACTCTTGGCTACATCATCCAAAGTTTTCCATTAGTTGCTTTCCGCAATTCTAGGAGCTACCAGGCCTTGAGCAACAGCAAGCTAGAATAACAAATTAGCTCTCACAAATAATATGCATCTTCAATCAAAAGGAGGATATTGTGGAGAGCCAGAATTGAGAAAAGAAAGAATCTTTCTTATTTTGTACAAAAAAACTTCAATAGTGATTATTTTCTAAGAAAATTTATGAGGTTTACAAATTCCAAAGTTGAACAAAAGTTAATGTACACTTTGATTCTGGCTGGATCCATTGCATATCCCTTAACTTTTGAAATTTGGCAGAATAAAGCACTACTTTAATTACATTGGCACTGATTTTGAGAAACAATGGTATGTCAAGAAGAATTACCTTTTCCAAGATACAGGAGCCATTCTATGATCTTCAACACCATAAATCTCAACTCGTCCTATAAAACTTTTGCGACAAAGAATAGGACAGGCAGAGGGAAAGAAATAGATGTAGGTTTGTTCATTGTTGCTTTTGCCCTTAACACTGTTAAGTCTGTCAGCAATTCAGTGTGGTCACAACATTTGGAAGATAAGTGTCTCCCATCAAAATTCAAAGCTGAGCAAAAGCCTGGAGAAGGATTTATTGATCGAGATGAATTGAGGAAGAATACAGAACCAGGAGGTCACAGTTTATTGTTACTCGCTTAACTCAAGATTTGCCTAAGTCACCAGACATGCAATGCTCGTGGCTCAGAGGCTTCAAGGAGTTTTTTCTATTTACAATCTGCAGTTTCCAGCACTAACTTATCAAGAGATTACAGCCTACAATCAGCAGATCATTAATTCAAACCTTGAAATCACTTAAGTGATGTAAAAATGCTTTATAAAGCTATCACCTTCACACTTTGAATAACCCAGAAATTTTTCTCCAATATTGAATGCTGGAACACTTGCGTACACAACCAGGTTACCGCTGATGACAGAGTGACACCAAATTAGAGAGTACATAACAGATCATTCCATGACAGACCAAAGATATGTTACTAGAATGGCCGGTATTTTAACTCCAGTTTAGTCCTGAGCTTTCTTGCAATATTGGACTTGCAATTGCTATTTTCAGCATACTTTGTTTAAATATTTCCATTGCATTGCTGCACCACATTTGGGTCAATTTTCTTTTTTTACTGACAGAAAAATGTATGAAATTTGTGCACCATTAAGATTGGAACTACTTAACAGATGTACAGTATAATTAAGATGAAACATAACCTTTCTCAAAAAAGGATCTTAACTCTTCTCAAATAAATCAAATAGGATTAAGTGGGCACTCAAAGCAAATGTGGTAGACTTTTAACCACAATCTTAATTCTTTTTTAATGTAAACAGAATAATGTCCACAATAGTGACTACTAGTTGCCAGAAATAGATATTTGTTTTTCATTAAATCACACACTCGGTAAATTCAACTCTCAACACTCAAGGCAAAAAGATTCCTGTGGCTCTATTCATTCTATTTCTGCCAACACTCACCATAAAAATGATTCAAGTTCATTCAACAGTGTTAACATTTTAATAATTCAAAATGACTCCCGGTGACTGAGTTTCTTGTGCCGACGCAGATTATCTGGTCGACAAAGGTCAGCACCACAGATGTCACACACGCATTTCCTGTCTTTGTGCGCGCCGTGCACATATTTGATGTGGCGCTTGTAGGTCGAGGCATGTGTGAAGTGCCTGCCACACTGCTCACAGCTTCGGCCGAAGACAACTTCTCCCACGTCACGACTGCCATCCGAGTTGATGGATAGGCTGATGCCGGCCGGGGCAGGACCCACCGTTCCATGCTCCGACCCAAGCGGGAGGTACCAGAGTGAGGTTGTGGGTCCAGGAGATGGGGGAGGGGGAAAGGAAGTCATAAGGGAAGGCAACAGGGTTTGGTCAGGGACTGAAAGAGCAAGAGCGACATTCTCCGATATCACCCTATCTGATGTCTATTTCCACTCAAACCTATTCACGGAGATTAACACATTCAACACAAATACACACACTCACATACCAAATCATTTTAAAAACTCAAGAACTTATACACTACAATGGACTTCAATATCAACACTTGAGGTTATTTCTTCCCTTCTAAGTGATTCAAAGTTATAATTTATCCATATGACTTAAGAGTAACTCTCAAGCTTTCTTGAAACAGATTCTTAGACTTCTAAAATGGGATCAAATTATAATTTTTTTAAAGAATTGAGCACTAAAATTTTAAGTGAATATGTGTGTACTGGATGACTGAAGTATTTATCTGCACACAAAATCCTATTAATTAAAATAATACTTCATATTCAGAGATGAGAATCAAACCTTACGCTAACTCAGATGTGTGTGATAATCATGAGTTCATGATAAATTGGATGGAAATATTAATTAGTGATATGAAACATTCAAAATTGGAATACTCAATCCTCTGAATAATTAAGCCTACCCCATCACAATAGAGGAGAAATGATAAGGTAAATCTCACTTCTTGCAACTTAAGTCCTTCCAAATGGTTAAGCCAAAAACAAGGAACAATAGGGGGAAATGAACATGGGTGAGATAAGTTTCTTACCTTCACATGGACTAATACTAATTTAAAAGGGTCAAGTAAATACCTCAGGACTCCGGCTATTAAGAGAGATGGATTAATTTTTTACCAGAACAATTTATTAAAAATGTATTGCATACAACTTCACAAATATAAACCCAGCCCTGTCTTGGACCAACAACAAAGAGGCATAATCTTCAATTCAACTAAAACCACTTTAAAAGTGAGTAACCATTCTCACAATAACCAACAACACCCGTAACCCCAACCAAGTAAATCACCAAGCCCCAAATGGGAGAGTCTAGTCTTGTGTGCGTGGGCTCCACGCTGTCCAACAGCACAATTAGTAGGGACACAGTGGCGGGGAGGGAATAAAAAGCATGGGCCCGGGTGGGCTTAGGACGGGATATGAGGGGCAAGATAAAGAGATCCACCCTTTTTAAAAATAGTGGGCCATGCGATAACAAAGAGGCACACTGTGGTGAACAAGCACAGAGCTCCCCCCGACCACAACATGGAAAACACAGCTACAAGGCCACCCAGCGGCAAGGCATCCCACCCTGAGGGGGACACCGTTTGCCAACCTCACTTGTGCACGCCACGAACGTGCGCCATCATGTTGTCCTTTCGGAGGAATGACCTGGAGCAGAAAGGACACTGGTGGAAATTGCTCATCTGGTGGCAGGTCGTAAAGTGACGACTGCAATTGGACCTGTGCCTGTACGTCACCCCACACACTAAGCACTGATAAAGATTCTGACCCAGGGCCGTTCTGAACGTGCGGATATTCTCTCCCGTTGACGTGCGGGCTTGCACCTGCTGAGGTTGGGGAGGAGATACCTCAACCTCCCCCACTTCACTCCGCCCGTCCTGCTGGTTGTGGTTAGGCCGGTTGACGGCCTCCTCAGGAGGAGTACGGCGGGGGGGCTGGACCCCCCTCAGGGGCGGCGGAAGGGGCACTTCACCTCGGGATGCTGGCCTCCGTCTCCGGCGTGCCGGCCGTTGGATGGGGTAGAGGTGGATGGGCGGTGGGGGGAGAGGGAGCAGGGGGGGCGGCGCGGGCAGGTTCGGCGTGCCCCTGGCAGACGGGACCATCGTCGGCGTCGCATTGGCCTCCCTCACCCGGTCCTCCCAAGGCACCTGCTGGCCCCAGTTCCCTCCCACGTCGCACCCCTTCCAACTTTTCCATTCATCCTCGACGTCCTCGTCGGGCAGAGGAGAGCCTCCGTGGGCGTGCGAGTCGTTAGCCAATGGGTTCTTCACGTCCTCCTCCTCCTCCTCTTCTTCTTCCAACACTCCTCCTCTCTCCTCCTCGCCTTCCTCCTCTTCCTCCACTCCTTCCTCCTCCTCCTCCTCCTCATCCTCTTCATCCTCCTCCTCCCCTTGCGCCTCAACTGAAAAGAACAGCGTGAACTTTCCTGTAGTGCCCTGCCACCGTGGTGATACAAGTCTCTTGGGTTCCCCCTCCTCCTGAGTGGAGGAGGATGGCACACCAGTGAGACAAATAAAAAAAATCAGAAAAAAATGAAAAGCAGGAAATGGATAAGGCGGCCAATTTTCTTTTGCCGCAAAACTTAAATAAAAGACACCACAGGAGAAGTAAAAAGGCAGGGACTTCAGGAAGGAACACACCGCTCTCGCCAGCATGGACCTTTCTACTATGTACACAAGACCCTTATCCGCCCAACCCAGGGGAAAGCTTTGGCTAAGAGGATTCAAACCCATCTCACACAATGAAACTTGCCTTGGGTGCGGCGTTATTAGCCACACCACATTCTACTCCCTTGTGCTGCAAATGTTTCCTTCCTCTCGGGCTTGGTGACTCACATCCACCCTTTGCTGAGGTCATCGCTGCGATCAATGCCACGTCACTTGTACTTCATGTGGATCATGATGTGCCGATTCAAGGTATCCTTCCTCCTGAATATTTTGCTGCACACATTGCATTGATATACTGAGATCATGTGCTTATATTTGATGTGCCGTGTAAGATTAGTTTTCAGAGTGAACATCTGATTGCATACGTGGCACGACAATCTTTCCCCCTCTGAAGTTGAGACATCTTGGGAGTTTGAATTCAAAGAAGGGAAGTGAGCATTCATGTCATCCATGGCCCAAGTCTCTCCTTCACTTGGCACGTTCTCACTCACATGTCTTTCATCACTTCCTTCAAAGTATCCCCTTTCCGTCTCACTGTTAATGATTTCTGTAAAATCTGACTGTTCATTCTTAATGAATTCATGACACCCATGATGTAATTCATCAGGCATGGCACCCAAATCTGAAACAAAGAGAATGGAAAACATATCTAAATATCAAGAGAGGAAATTGAAACACACCAAATTTGATAATCATTTATAAAATCAATCATTCATAAAAAAATTCACGAGTTCATAGTTTATTGTAATTAAAAAAACATAAATCAGATACTAACCCTACTGGAACTCACCTTTAAAACTGGTGTTTATATGTATCTTGGACAAGCAGCAATCCAGGATTAAATATGTGTCTTCATGAGGCCATCATCAGCTCCTCATGAGCTGAGTCAAGTATTTCGTGCATTACCAGAGCAGATAAACATATTTGCATACTCAAACTGTGACCTTGCATTCCTTCCTCAAGCATTCCACATTCAGGCAACTAGAGTTTAGTCCTTTACATATGCAAAATAAATCTACCTGCTTCCATCTTCTCACTCATTCACACTGACATTACACAAGATTACAGGAATCCATATGAAGGCAATTTTTAAAGTAAAAATGAAAATTGCATAGACACTATGATATAGCCCATATTCTAAACAAGTTTTAAATGAATACATTGTAAAACTCTTAAAAATTATTAAAGAGTACAACCCAAGTCATGACCAAACATTTTCCTGAAAACTAACAGTCAATCATATAAAGATTACATACTGCACCAAACATTTTCTTCCAAATCAATCACATTATTTCATCCCAAATCTTTTTACTGTGTCCTCCAGCAATGAACATTCATAATTATTGTACAAATGTTTAAAAATATAAAATAAGAAAAACAATTCATTACAGTTTATGCAATACAGAAAATCTTGTACATACTCATCTTTCAAAGAGTAGTAAGACATTTTCTTCAGTGCAGTCATAATGACACCTTACTTTATAACCCATACCAGTTCTATGAGGATACAAACAATAACATCACACTACTGGCCCAATTACACATTCAAAAACTAAGAAAGATCATATGAAGAGCAACTCTAAATATGCAATACTCTTTAAAATTAAATTTCATTTTGAAATGCAACAGTATACAGCATACACGATAAAAAGAGGAAGTAGAAAGAGATTCTTCTGACAAAATTAGCCAGAATCAGAATAGAAATGCACACTAAGTTCTTACTCTAGTAAAAAAAATCTCATGGATAACATTCTGAAATACAATAATACCCCATAATGAATCAGTTAATCAAGAAGTTGGCAAGCTGCTCAAGAGGGTTAGTTCATACTGAGTAGATGGAAGAAGTGAGGGAATAAACAGTAGTCTAATATGTTCTAAGCAATTCTGTTCTGAAATGTGGGATCCTACCTGAGTCCTCATAGTTCCAACTCGCAGCCACTAGTTCCATTTAGTGGAAATGGGAGCATAGCCCCTTATCTCAAAAATGTAAGCAAAAACTATTCACTATTAATTAAGTAAGATGAACCACTTTGTCCACTTCCCATGAGAAAGATGAAACAATTCAGAAAGTGCCAAAAGGAAAGTTATCATGTGAACTATGACTCACTACTAGACAAAAAGCGACACTAGTTTATAGATATATATATAAGCAAAATCTTGCCTCAGTAATAATTGGGTTACATTTTCCAAACAAATAATAGAATTAAATGAAAAAAGCAAATAAATAAAATTGATAGCAAAAGACTTCATTCGAAGTGTCAGGCTATGTTCTGAAATTTGAGATAGGAAGTGAACAAATGACCCAATATTGGAAATAAAGATATGAATCACATGTTTGTTCACCTACCTGATGCATACGCTTCAGCATCGGGTGTTACAGCCGAGGAACCATACCCTTGCGCCACATCTACGGGGTCATCACGAGCACCCATGGGGAAAAAAATAAACCATTAGTTCAGTCTCATTCTCATAATACCCACACATCATTTAGCTCAAAAATTATAATACTGGAAGTTTGATATGCTCAAGTTTAATTTCCATCAATTATATTCATTAAGTTCAAATAACTTTAAAAGAGAACATCAAGGATTCAGCAAATGTGAGAGATAAAAAATATAAAAAATTATGTATAGCAACAATTTTCCAATACATAATGAAATAAAAATTTAAAATTGAAATAAGTAAATAGATTAAAACCAGATAATCAAATAAATGAAAAATATAATGTGAATTACTTATATTTTGTACATACATAAATAAATACAAATTATAATCCAGGCTGGAGAGCACAATTAAAACTTAATAAAAGAAAAAAATAAGCACTAAGGATTAAGAAATTTTAAGTTTTTAGTACCTTGCGTTGAGGTGCCAGGGGTTGGCTCAGGATCATCTTTCACTCGGCTATCCTGCAACACAATATTTAAAATCATAAGCCTTAAAGCAAAACAAAAAGAAAAGGGGTACATGAAACTGGTAACATGTTCCAAGTAGGTAAAGGGTCAAGAGTTGCAAATGGTAGGGAAAAAGAGGAAAAATGTAGTTGAAATTTAAAGCCAATGTGCAAATTTATACTTGTCGCCTGCCCAATATGTAATGCTACCTAATTTCACCAATAAAATTTCAGCACTACACTTCAGCTTTAAAGTTTCCAGACAAAAATATCCAAACGTATATTCCAATTCCACTGATGAATCATTAAAATCAACCACTCCTACTCTACCTGAGAGGGTATTTATAATTTCTACATTTATGCCAATCAGAAAATTATTTTACTATTTTAAATTCCACAATTATTTTTATTAATTCAGACCCAGCTTCCAACTGAAAAAAGTCATTTTCAAGGAATTGTCTCAACTTAGTTAAATTTAAACCCTGGTTGGAGGTAACAAAATTTATTGTCATATCACGATGTCACTCTACCAAGTAAAGCCTGATACTTTGAAATGTATATTTATGCCTAAGGCAATAGCCACCTGAAACAGTATATTTTACTCTTTACCATTTTTATTACCATACATCACATTTAAGTTTGGCACAGTAGGTAAAAGTTTCACACACTCTAATTAACTTAAAACTAAACCACAAAAACCTGTGGCTCAAATATATGTTTTAAATAATTAAAAGCAACAATGGTTGTGCTCCTAAAACCATCATACACCATCATATATGTACTAGCGATGAGTACGCAGACTCACAAGCATGACACCTTCTCTCATAGAAATATTTAAAGACATGCAATTCTATATGGCCATATCAATTAAATGTTAATACTGAACTAACACGATTTTTAATCACAAAAGAGTTCTATTGTCTGGTTTAACTGTAACCATAAGCTCGAATGCACAAAAACATTTCCTTATATTTTCATCCACCCAAGAATTGTATAAAACAACATATCCCTGTGTCATCACCACTAGCCTTGGCCTCACAATCCACGGTCAATAGCCAAGTATGCAATGCACTCATGGATACAGAAACAGAACAGTAACTGAAAATGGCACAATTACTAACCAATGTGAACTTTTCTCAAACACAACAACAAAGTTTCTTGAGTTGTGGTCAAATATTTACAATTCAATGCCAACGTTTTGTAAATTTTTTTGGCATCTTCAGGGCTTTGATAATAGCAAAATTAAACCATTAAACAAAGTAAATGTCAACTCTGAGAGCAGCCAACAATTACAATAGTATTATTATTTAGAGCCGATACCAAAGTTATCGAGCAAATTCTTCAAAGAATCTTGACTAACTGTTGATACTACTGCGACCAGAAAGTATACAACCAGCCCTGTTAGAACTCATAAAACACATCTATCTTACAACAATACTTGCCATTTACTGAATTATCATCTAACAACAACCAGGATGCTTAACATACTGATTTATTACCTAAGGAGCTACTCAAAAGGTGAAACAATGCAAGTACAAATTTTTTTCTTCCTTTTTTTTTAAGTATCACCATGCAAATTCCACCAGATACACTGGTCAATCAATGTTCTCAATGACAAAAAAGCTATCACAGAATGAAAAGCACTTCAATTAAGTCCAAACTTGAGATTTAAATACAGATCCAATTTTCAACTGGCAACTTGAAAATATAAACAGCTGACACCTGGGCCGCTAATAATTCCCAGAGTGTGAAATCAACCAAGAGCTTTTCACTTCATCAGTCGCAAAGACTCTTTCATTTCTCCATAACAACACAATCAGAATCAAATGGCAGGTAACTCAGATGATTAAGAGGCTTTAATACAATAACAGAACTAATAAATTCAAACACAGGTGAGATCTCATTGCCAGTTAAAAAAGGTGCATTGTGGATTAAGTTAGTAAATCAAATCTTCACAGTAATAAAATAATTGCAACAAACCAAAACATCATGATCCTAGAAGTTACAAATAAAAAATAGAGTTCAATTTCCGAAAACAAAGTATAAGCAAAAGGGAGAAGTAATTCAATTAATTTTCTAACTGAGCCTATGAATAAAATATTTCCACAATTTTTGTTCCAAAAATTTTGAGCAATCTTTGTAGGTACATAACCGATACCCAGAAAACTTGCACCAATTCATGCTCTATGAATTTATTTTACATTTTTGTGGATACTAACAGAATAATAGTTCTGTGCAAACTCTTTATTGAAATAATATTCTGGACTCAATCAAATAATACTAACTCGTACAGTTCTAATGGACTTGCAAATATATTATGAGCATTAAACATGATTTACTTTCTTTGACAGCAATAACTTTTTAACAGTCTAACACCAAAATAAACAGAAATTAACATTAAAAGTATCCGAATACCAGAAATATTTTTCCTTCCTTTTTTTCACAACACTTACCATTACAATACCACCATTAAGCTTACATGACAACGCATTCATAACCTAAATTTAAGTTTCTAGGAGTCAACAAGCTAAGATTTTTTTTCCACTTGTTATAAAATGGTTGTTTCTTGGGTAGTAATGCAATTAAGGTACTGCAATGGTGCTTAGATTTTTATATTACACGGAAAACTGAATAATACCAAGTTAGCGGAGTATCAACCTCATAGTCGACATATACAGCACCAGACAAAGAGCCTAGGAGACCAAACTTAGGAGGCAAAGGGGAGAGAATACATGGTATTGAAAAAATACAACTTTTAAGCTACCTGATTCCCTTAATAAACCTCATGTCAGTGATAAAAATGTGAAACCGATGAAACTCTTAAACAAAAGCTGTTCACTATCTCAGTCCAAGTATTACATATTGTTTCAGTAACACCCTTTACAGGACCACTGCCCAGTACATGTTTGCTAGGGTCGATCTAATATGTACCATTAATAAGCACAGATGGGCATAACACAGGAAAGAAAATTAAGCATAGCACAGTATATTACTAGTTCCCTTACAATATGCCTGAAGACTTTTTTCATTATCCAGAACACGCTGAAGTGAAAATGATATACTGAATGGTAGATTCCAAAGAGTGCTAAGCTTTTTACAGCTAAAAATTTCCTTCTGACATGGGGGCTATACATGATTTACTCTTCGGGACAGAATACACAACAGTGAACATCATCCAAGGTTCTACCTGAGAGTTTTGGTACATTAGAAAATAGTTGAGGGCATAGATAGTGGTAAAAAAACATCATCTGGATTTCAAAGAATTTCCATGGCCAGAAAGCAAACATGAATATCAACTCATCAGCTCAAAAGACGATGCTCCAGTCAAGTATCAAAATGTTGATCAATATTTAACCCTGAACCCGATGGAATATAGGAGCAGAATTTGTACAAATGTTATCAAATCAACACAGCCAAAATAGACCAAGATAACTTTAAAACATTGGGATCAAAGAATATATAGTACCTAAAACTTCATGGCCAGACTTTTTATAACTCAAGCGTTTACCATGTGTGTGAAATTTCTAAGAGCAACCATCTGTCCCTATAACACTAATTGGGTCATCAAACTAGGTGAAAATGGTGAAATTTTTAAGCGTTTAAAGCTATGATTTAGTATGGACAAGAAGAAGCAGCAAGGAATTCATAAGGTCTACTACACTCCATGATTTATCATTCCAAAGATCATCTCATACACGCTGCAGGTCTGACATTCTATTTCAAGCAAATTACACTATTCACAGCACTGGGAGTGATTTAGCTGAGGAGTATTTTCACTAGCAAGTAAGAGCTTATGTTATGTTTAATCAGCCTTGAGAATGATTAAACTGGAGGTCAAGAGACAGTAAAAAATGTGATGGTCAGTGGAAACATGTTATGTAGTCTATCAATGATTTGTAACTCAATGGCAATGAATCGAGTGCTAGCATGTAATGATTGACCAATCATTACCTCTGAGTGAGGCATCATAACCATAGTGTCTCATGACTCAAATGGTAAAACAGAGACTAATACCAATTTACCAGTTGTTCTGCATCCTTTCTGAGAAGTCTGAGCATGGCTAAGTGCCCCAGAAGTTGAATAGGCACTGGGAAGCACCCAGTCACATAGCGAACTGAGTAGATAGCTGCATCTTGCAGCAAAGGCCATAGATAAACACACATGTGTATGGATATATGAATAGAATTAAACTTAAATACAGAGTGAAAAAATATATTTTAAGGGAGAGGTGTTTTTGATGCTAGATTTGAAGAATAGGTTGACAACTGAATGATATAAGAGGATATTGCTACTCACGAGAGCTAGTGCAGTGTCTTTGGACCCTCCACCGTCTCTGGTTTTGGATTCCCTCGTGATCCGCCCTTCAGCAGGCCTCGCTTCCGAGCGATCAGCAGATGGGGACACTGTGCCAAGCTTCTCCCTCGCAGGGGATGCCCCCGGTGTGCTCTCCGAGGAGCCAGTCGTCCCAGGTTCCACTTTTGGTGTGACCTGCGGCCTCTTGGTGGTGGTCTGCTCGCCCCCAGAGAGCTTGCGTGGGCGCCCTCTCTTCCGTTTGGGCGGTGCCCCTGACACCGGGCTGGGTGCCGAGCGCTTGGGAGGCATGGGGATGGCCGGGGGAGGAGGCCTCGTGGGTCGCTCCGGCATGGGGGAAGAGGAGGCAGGAGGAGGAGGTGGGTGGGCAGCTGGGGGAGCCGGGGGCGGAGTGGAGGTGAGGGCTATGGGGGACGAGGATGGGGCAGGGGCAGAGGGTGCCATGGGGGGCGTCGCCACTGCCGACGGCTGGGATGGGGGCGTGGGTTGAGGCTGGAGGGGAGGGGGCGTGGCAGCTGCGGCTGCGGCAGAGGATGCTGAAGCCGCGGCCGCAGCTGCAGATGATAGGAGTGAGGAGGTAATGGTGGGAAGGTCACATCTCTCCTCATTTACCTCGGTGAGGCCCTTGATTCGAAGTGATTCCGCGACCCTAAGGAACGCGGTGAGCCTATCCTGGTCCACAGAAACCTCGCCCCGGTACATGAAGTCCAGGAGCGAGCGCATGTCCGCATATGGGACATCCTTGAGAATGACAATGGGGTGCTTGTCTGGGTTGTGCACAAATAGGGTTTGGAAGTACGGACTGCATGCTGATAAGACCATCTTGTGCGCCTTGAGGAAGAGGCCTTCCACGGCAAGGGTGACATCCACAAATGATTCATCGTGCAGCAATTGGTCGAACACAGAAAGTAAATTCGACTGGTGGTTATTCCACCGCAGACAAAATCTCTGCGATGAGCTCATGGCAGGCCTGGAGGCTGCGTTATCTTCTATCATGTACTCTTATTTGCCACAATCCTGAAAATGAAATTTTGACTAAGCAAGTTGAAGATGTAAACCATTAAAAATTTCACCCTAATGCACTCAAAGTTTCCAAATGTCAACTGTCTCTTTCAATTCCATTCACAATAATGAAATACTATCAAAAGGAGTAGGTGAGAATATGCCATTATAATTAAGCAATTATTGTGCAGAAGCATCAAAAGTCATTGTTAAGAATGGCCAATGGAGGCAACTAATTATCCACACAGAATTCTGAGCAGTAACTTAAGCTTTCCCATAAACAACAAACCATAATCTATTGAACAATTAACATGCAAATGAACAATGAAAATACTGAAATGGCAATCCCCAGCTGCAACAAAGAAGGCAATTAAACTCTTGGTAAAATGTAAACACATTCAAAGTCAAAAATACCAGAAACAATATAATAAAAACATTTAACAAGAGACCTCTTGTGGCCACTTGGAAGGTAACCGTATAATACTGTCATGCTCGAAATTAAACAGGCATAACACAAAACTCAGGGTATTCAAAGTATCCTTAACTGGTAACACAGCACAGGCTAGGCCTTAATCCTTGAAAATATGTAAAATACATAGCACTTTATTTTATAAATTTTAATTTTATGGCGACATAACCAAAGTCACAAAAACTAATATTAGAAATAATTGACGAGATACAGAATGAAAATAATAACGGAGGCAAACAAAGCGACAGAAATTAATATGGGAACCCTTGAATATTGTCGATTGAGCCAAAGACAAAGGAATCAAAGATCTCGCTTCTGGAATGGCTAGGAAAATACCATTTGACATTGCGCGATACACCATATCTAAATCAAAAACTAAACGGTTACAAATGAACGCTCATCGTCACGTGAATATGAATTGCGAGTGTGAATTTTAAACCCATAAATTCAGTCTCAGGGTAACAAGTAAATGACTGAAGCATTAACATGGGCACACCATGAATGACACAACAAAATAATTTTCACAAACAAGAGGAAATAGGTTGAAATTCACAAACATGTTTCCTTAATACAATCAACATATTTGTTCATGCACTGGCAATTGGAAATAATATTTCATTGGCTTCAAAATGTAACACCACAAAATACCATTAAGCTGAAAGTTGTGTCAACACATTAAAGGGGTCACAGTTGAAACAAACATTCGCTGTCTCATCAAAATTCAAAAACGCTGCATCAAATTATACCCAAGTAATGACATCATGCGATGATTTGCAAGAACCCTAATATCAGTCACCGACGAAATCTGAAAGCATACTAATCACTACGCAATGGGTAATTCGAGACATTCGTGCATCAGCTGAGAAGTAATGAAACTGGGGAACTAGAAGGGTTAAATGGCTTTTAACATAATGAAAGGTAATAAATTATGCACTAGAGTCATAATCCAGCTCGCACAGGTGTCATCGAGCAAAATCAGTCACTCCATTCGATAGGATCAATGCTAATACAATAACGTCATCATACTCACTTTAATCGATCACATTTCAATAAATGGGAGGAGGGTGTCCTGTAACCCCTTCCACCTAATAACCCAGCCCTTCCGCCATGTTGCTCTTATGACGAGCGCACCCACCCTCGCTCCGGACAAATTCCACGCAACCCCTTCATCCTCCAGAGTTCGAATTCACGGAAAAATTGATTTCATGTTTCGATCGACAAATATCTTAACATCGCGAAAAACTAGAAAAATCATAACCCTCGAATTCACAAATATATCCATGGGAACGTTGAGGATAAGCAAAATTTATTTTTCTCGATTTTCAGAATAATATTGATTTTCTTCGGGGTAAATGGAGTCGACGACCCGACACCCTATCCTATGCGCACTACCAGCACGTCCATTTCAACACGAATTTCCAAGTATCTAAGCCACAAACTCCGAATATAACAATTACACAAATGCAATAAAACAATACGAGTATTTATAAAGTCTTACCTGAACATCCTGGCTGCCCAGGCATCGGAAGAGGCTGGAAGCCGTAAGGATCGAATTTGAGACAGACCTTCAAGCGGCCATGTCAGCACCTACCCGCCGCTGCGTCTAAAACGTGAACCAGCGCTGAGTCGGAGAACGGAAAAGCTAACGAGGTGCGGTCGTCTTCCCATCCCTAAAAACTTTCGTCATTACATTTCCGGACCCAACTACGTAGAATGGATTTCTAGACGCCCTTAGATTCTCCAGGATTATTGTTCTCACTCCATCCCCGTTAAACTACAGTACATTTCAGTAACTTGAAGGGCTTCATGAAATCAATCCATATCCCTATCAGGCATGTAATGTTGACTTATATCTACATCACGGAGGTGAAAAATTATCTCCAGACGAAAAACGTATCAACGAGACGACTTGAAATCGCCGTCAGGCATCGCACGCAACAAAATAATTTTGTCATCAAGCTTTTCGAGTACGGTAACCAAGGGATTCCTGGCTATTGCACGTACGAATGTATGAATGCGTAGACGACGTGTAAATAGTGCGATCCGCTTAATTAAGAAGAAGTTTGAAGAGGGTAGTCTTCGCCAGGATTAAATTTCGGTTGACCACTTGTTGATCAAGTACATGGTGGGATGTTTTTTTGTAAGGGAAGCTTCATTGATTGCGTGGACAGGAGAGAGAGAGAGAGATAATCTGGGAGGGACATAAGGGAAACGCGAATGGAGCGAAGCGGGGGGAGGGTGGGAGGACGGAAAGGGGTAACGGGCATTAGAGAGGGGGGAAAGATTGTCGATTTTTAACCCTTTTTAAGAGGCACCTTTCTCTTTCCCTAACTCCACTCCCTTGCGTCGCTGACGAGAGAGAGAGAAAGAGAGGGGGGTTCAAAAAAACCACAGCTAACCCAAAGCTCGAAGGAGTCCGGGCAACACGAATATTCGACCTTGTGGTGGGTGATGAAGTAGGAAGGGGGAGGGATGTAGGGGGGGGAGGAGGGCTAAAGGAAAGGGTGTAAAATGAGGGAGGAAGGGAGTCAAAAACTGGAGAGGAGGGAGGGATGGAGAGGGGGAATGGAGTGTAAAAAAAGTAATGAGAGGAGGAAGAGGAGGCACATGAGGGAGGAGAGTATAAGGGGAGGGGAGATGTGGGCTCGTTGGGGGCGGGAATCGTGCGTAGGGGGGAGAGGGAGGAAGGGGTTTGAGGAGAGGGGTAGGGGTTCGAAAGATGGCGGGGGAGGGGGGAGAGGGGAGGGGAACGCAAGGAGGAGAGGAACGAGGGGTGAAAGGGGGAGTTGAAAAAATCGTCCACGTGGCTCCCACATATATACCCTCTTTCTTTCTTCCTGCTCCTCTCTTATCCTCCACCACCTCCTCCTCATTTCCCCCTACCGTTCCTCTCTCCCTCATCCCTTCCCCCCTCCACCCCCCTGCCCCTCGCCAGCCATCTATGCAACCCCCATACGCTCAAGCACACGCACACAAACGCAGGCACAAACACACACACACAAGCGGACGAGGGAGCCAAAGGTGGATGACCGGGCGGAAGGAGAAAAACCCCTTCCTTCCATGCGACCGACCGACAACCACTAAAAAGTCCCTGTGTGTGAGTGTGTGTCGAGCGCGAGAGAGTATAATACACCGCTCGCGGGGCTGGATGCAGTCGCGCCACCCTGGCTGGAGAAATCGTCGCGTTGGGTCCTTCCGCGGGGATGTGAAACGAAATGAAACGAAACTACGAAAGAAGCAAGCGACTCTCGGGAGAGTTCCGTGACGCGAGCACTTTCAATGTAACCGAACCGTCGTGGACCCACTACATAGTATCATGGACCACGCGTAGCATTGAAAGGCAGGGTTTTGGGGTCTGAATTATGGCCAATAATATCAATCAATCAGAAACATCATAATCGTTGGTCGTTCAACCCTAATACTGGTTGATTGCAGCCCTCCAAACTTCCCTATCTAATGCTAGTCCCCTTACCTCCTGGCATCACCTATGTTAAACAGTGGCGGTGCTAGACCAAATGTAGACGTCGGCTGCATCAGCTTTGCGAGGCCACTTTCATTTCCCAGTCAGAAAGAGGACGATAAATGGAATGAGACTGACGTATGAGTATGAGTTTCATTGCTAATCAAGTGTTGACAAAATTACATTAACAATCACAAATTAAAATAAACGAATTTTCGGCTTTTGGCCTCACTGCGCGGTATCGCCTAACTTTCATAGTGCTGCTAGACCACTCTGCGACTCTGGATAAATACTGCTCACACGTACGGAAATATATACGAATAACTAAACTTTTAATAACATTGTTAAACTTTTTTGCGAGGCCCCCTCAGGCGCGAGGCCGTCGGCGGTCGCCGACGCCCAGCGTCGCCACTGCCTATGTACTTTCCTCTTTGAAACTATGAAAGAAGCAAGCGATTCTCAAGAAGGTTCCGTGACGCGAGCGCTTTCAATGTCACCGAGCCGTCGTGGACCCAATACATAGTAACATGGACCACGCGCAGCGTTGAAAGGCAGGGTTTTTGGGTCTGAATTCTGGTGAATAATATCAATCAATTAGAAACATCATCATTGATCGTTCAATCCTGAGATTGGTTGACTGCAGCCCTCCACCCTTCCCTATATCTAATGCTAGTTCCCTTACCTCCTGGTAACACCTATGTACTTTTCCTCTTTGAAACTATGAAAGAAGCAAGCGACTCTCAAGAAGGTTCCGTGACGCGAGCGCTTTCGATGTAGCCGAACTGTCATGGACCCGCAAGTAAGACGATCCACGCTCAGCATTGAAAGATAGGGTTTTGGGGTCTGAATTCTGGTCAATAATATCAATAAATCAGAATTGTCATCGTTGGTCGTTCGACCCTAATATTGGTTGACTGCAGCCCTCCACCCTTCCCTATCTAATGCTAGCTCCCTCACCTCCTGGCATCTCCTCCTGTGTATTTCCCTCTTTATTTGATCCGTGAACTTATTCCTGGGCCTTCCTCTGGGGACTTACCATCTATTTTACCTTCAAATCACATCAGAATCAAAATCAAATAAGATGTGATTCGCGTTAACTGGCAACAGCGTTTGCTTTATGATCATCCTGGCCTTCTTGATCTCAAGTACCTGAAACCTGCGGCATTATACCTGAAACCTGCGGCCTTTCAGTGTTCATTTTATTTATTTATTTATTTTTCTTTTATTTTTTATTCATTGAAATTTTCGGTCCCGGTGGCGGCGGGGTAAAGTCCTCGTATGCTAACCCGAGGGTCGCGGGTTCGAGTCCCGCCTGGGTAGAATATTATCTGCCCAGGACATGGGTGTTTGTGTCTCGTCCGTTGTTACTGTTATTCACCCGACGTAAATTGGCACATTGTGCTGTATTCAGGATAGTGAAGATAAATAAAATAAATAAATAATCATATCAGAATCTAACGAGGGCATAGCAGAGGACTCTCATTAGGGGTGAGATCCTGCGTGAAAAACTCCGATGTTTCCAAGTTTCGGACCTTATTCATTGAATGATGTGAAACCAAAGAGTCACGAAATGGATATTCACTGAAGGGTAGGAAACAAAATCTCTTCCAAAAAGGCACTGGACGAAATAGCAACCGATTGCGAAGAATTATGCTGAACCTGGGGCGAAATCGGCCAGGGGCAATACACTACAAGTTCCGTGTGCAAAGTATTAAATGGGACCAAGCATAAGAAGGTGAAGGAATGAGAATTTCCGAGATTTCAGAAGCCGGACTGGATTGAGGGGAAATAAAACAGAGAAGGTGGGGCAGTTCTCCCCTCTTAGAGGAAAGTTTTGGAGAAGAATGAGTCTATACAAGGATCATCCCATGCCAGGGAGCATTTATAAAAAGAATTCGTGAGGAAGTCTCAGAGCAAAGATTCAAAGAAAGTATTTGTTCAAATCCTATCATAGAGTGCGGCGTTAAATGTTCCGGAAACTTGGTCGCAACGGAAAGAGGAGTTCCTCGGACTGGATGCTACATTGGATGTGGGTGCGGAGAAGAATGGAGCTGAGAAGTGAGGGAGACCAACGAAGCTTTAAGGCCGCTTCACACAGTACATTTTATGGTGCATACGAATGCATCATGCGCAAGAAAATGAATGGAATTAGAGCAGGTTCTATTTCCCGTTCAGTCATTAAGACAAGCATACAAGTTGCCGCTCTACAAGGTACAATTGTCCTCGTGAAAAAGTTCACGCATTCGTTTGCACAATAAAATGCATCGTGTAAAGCGGCCTTCAGAAATGGTCTAGGAAGAGAAAAGACTGGTGCCGAAGATTCGAAGAGATCGGGGAATTTGGATGGAAGAAGGACAAACGCGAGGTGCGACCATGAATCAATACTGACAATACCAACTGTGTTTAAATCCACAGCGTCATTTATTGGTACAACTAGTATCAGCGCAACTGAGTTATCTTCAGATACCGGAAGATGACGCCGTAGCGTTGAAACAAGTTGTACCAATAAATAACTCTGTGGATTTAAACATAGTTGGTATTGTGGTTATTAATCCATAATGGACTCCCACAAGGTTACGCGTGAAAGGATTGAATTCAGGTGCGGTCATGATGAAGAGGTCGGTAGAGAGGAGCAAGTAGGATCGGTCGAGAAAGGAAGACAGGGATTTTGGACGACACAGGGAGAAGATAAATGCATGGCTAGCTCTCGAGAGACGAAATAGGAGATGCAGATGATCAAATAAAGCCTGACCCATTAAAAAAAAACTTGCCAATCTATTGATAAATAATTCTTGTGAGCATTAAATGACGAGTGTCAACCAGTCGACGGAGGAAGGATCCATGTCAGAATTGTTGGACGGAATGGGGATTGGCGTGTGCTGCGGGTCTCAAGTTTCCATCTCGAAACAGGATGCAACAGGCACGTAACCAGGATTCCATTTTGAGGAGCAAGGGGGGGAAAGGGTCGGGGGGAGGAGCGAGGGGAGAACAATGGTTTAAGGGGGGAGGGGTCGAGGGATTTTCGAGAACAAGAGGAGAACTTCTCGGAAAGAAGAGGAGGAATGTTCCCTCTCCCCCAGAGAGAGCATGAATCCCTGAGCCTGGTTCCCGGGGAACAACGTGAGCAGGCATGTTTTTCCCATCGACGACTTATAATAGAAATTTGGATGATTCTGTAGTTCCATGAGAGGGGCCGTGACTCCAAAACGACGACCAATGACACAGGGTTAACTGTGATATCAAGCTGCAAAATTGTCAGATGCCAGCCACCAAAAGCATAACTTTCTTGAAGATAATTTCTTGTCTTCCTCACCATCTTCTGTGGAAATAAAATCTACTCTCGGCAAATCGTAGAAAAAATTAGCACGAGCAACATTAATGAAAAAATTACCTTGTTTTCTTCCACTGATTTATTTTCTTAGTACAACATGTTTCACGCAACGGTGTCATCATCAGGTCACCGATGTGTCGAAACATGTTGTACCAAGAAGATAAATCAGTGGAAGAAAACCAAGTTATTTTTTCATTAGTGAAAATCAACTTCCACATAGCTAGACCTCAAACAATGGAACGAGCAACATTTTAAACATGTACTTTCGAAAATTCCACAACACGGAATAGTAAAACTTAAATTTTAAAATTCTAAACCTTCCAACTTTTCAGAGGGACATATATCCTCGATTTTAATGATCATCAAATGATAGGCTATCAATTTTTTTCCAATAGAGCGATCTTTCTACCCTACGCACCATTGTCTCCATACGTTCGCGAAAAAAATGTTATTTCGGCATTCATTGGATTATTTTAAATGTATACACCCTTCCCTATAAACTCTACGCACGACTCTCATACTTAATCACAAGACCAACTTTTGGAGAATATAATACTGCCGCGCAGCATTTTATTCACCATTCTTTTTATGATCGTAGCCACAAGCGACGCTTTTTAAAGCGATTTTTGCTCACCAAATTTCACAGCAAGCTCTTATCGAGCCAGCGGTTTGCCGTCGAAGAGGACTCAACTGCTAGGAATAATCGAAGTCGCTGGAGAAACCACGAATTCGCATTTCCTCATTCATTTTTTTTTATCGCTCACAATTTTCGGGGTTTCTTTCCCTCTAATCGCACGCAATTGACTCGCTCCAAAATTTCGATGCTGCGGATGTGGTATTTGATTCAGAGGGGAGAATGATCAAACTACGGGACATCCTGGTATGTTATTGGACGGGTATAAAAAGATTTTCCAACCTCTAGGGCAATGTCATTTCTAGTAGGGGGTAAACGCGCCGTCACAAACCGGTATATGGATGTGCGTACACACATCGCTAAAATTAGTTTCGGATTGGTCGATTAGCCACGGCTTTGGAGAGGATAACACTCTAGATATCGTGGCTAACAGTACGAGAGGCAACAATGACAGGAAGCGATGCGCTATCGTGTCAAGCGAGAAAGGTAATTGAAATAAATAGTTTCACGCACTTTAAAAAAATGATTGGATAGGATAGCCTTCGAGCACTACCGAGGCATGGTTTCCGTATCTCCCAACAGAGAGGAGGAATATTGCCCCTCGTTTCTCTTAGTAGGTATACCACAAGAGCGTTTGTGGCCTTGTCAGGAGACAGAAAAAAAACAGAGACGTTCCACGACTAAAGAGATTAAAAGGCGTTCGCCGGATATCTTGAGCTGTCGGGAGGTTGGATAAACCGTACCGAGTTAATCTAGTAAGAAGATATCGGTTCATGTTCATCGTGGGAGGAAAAGAGTCCTCGGGATAACAGTGCTCTTAGAGAACTGTATATATGAAGCCAAAACGGACTCATCCGACGAGAAATTTTCGCTTTCCGGTCCCCTTAAGGTGCAATCCGCTCGGCTCGACGCGGCACAAAAACAGGAAGAAGCCCAAGCGACCCCACACACTCGGATGACGGACGAAGATTATGGTCGCACACGGGGTGGAAGGAAGAGAGACACCGCCGGATTTCGGAGTGCCGGCGGAAGGCCATCCATCATCGGATTCGTACACTTTTCGATCAGACGATACACGAGACCTCGAGCACGCGAGAACCGCCTATCCCCTCGCAAAACAAAAAAAACCGCGGGTGCGCGTTTATTTCGGTTGATGCCGCGCACGAGTCCCTTTCCCATCGACAAACACCTTGAAGTCTTGTTTACCTACTTTTACCCCCCTCTTGGGGATCGCGAGAGTGAAGTAAGGAGCGGGGGGGGAGATGCATTCGCGTGAGAGTGCATTTCTGTCCTCTCGCGACGACTCGAGAGAGCTCCCAAAACAATGTCTGGAAAATGCCACGTCCTTCTCTGCACAGAGAAACGATTCATCAACATGGCCACGTCAAAAAAGTTCCACTTCACCTCATTATTTTAGTTGACGTGGATTAACCCTCTATGGACGAGCGAGTCATATTCGTTACGTTTCAAAATCATTGAAATGTCTGCTTTCAAAGAGGCTTTTCCATTTAGTTGCTGCGCTAGACAGAATTGATACGCTTAGGATTAAGTGTGTATTTAGTTGCGTCTCTTTCGGTGGTTTGTCAAACAGTTTGAATAGATAAATGTGTGACGCTATTCACTGCCGATGGCGTGCCTGGTGGAGCTCTGAAATGAATATTTTCAGCTTTCATATGAAGAAAAAATTGAGAAAGTTTAAAAAAAGGTACGTTATGAAGGTAATATTGAAGTATACCTTGTGTGAATATGACTATGTAAAGTATTATTTCAAATTAAATATATACAATACAAATACGTCACTTTTCAAAATAAATGGCAATTTTTTTAAATCGCTTAAATAGCACTTTAAAAAAACTAATATAGTAGCAGTATTTTTATTTATAATGATTTTTCATAATCTCGTCCATATATTATTAAAAAACATCGGATGGATGAAGCAGAGTGAAAAGGAATATTTTCCCAGCATAGGTATCTATACAATGGGGATATCAGCGAAATAATAATGCAAACTATGAATTTGAACAGGAAATTAAGCGGTACAGTGAAACCTGTATTAAGCGACCAAAGACAGTTCAGCTGAAAATTTTTCGTTTAGATGGGTGGTCGTTCGACAGGTTCGACAGGGTTCAGTTTCTAGGAGTAAGTGTTATGCAGATGAACGGACGGCTGATATGAAAAAAATGGAATAACTCTTGAAGCGACGGTTTTGTTACAACCTATACATGTGGGGTTTATTTCCTCATGATTTATTTGCTCCTGGGCACTTTCAATTCACAGGAATTTGATGTATTTTTTTGCAGTAATTTGATACACATACAGTGAAACCTGAATTAAGCGACCATCGTCGCGTCGGTTCCGCAGAAAAATGATCGTTGAAAGGGGTGGTCGCATTTTAGGAGTGTTCGTTAAGAGGGGTTTCACTGTGTTAGCATTAAGACATAAACCCATCCTAGTATCTAAGTTGGCTAGTGTGTCTGGACTGTTAGAAGAATTAGGATAGGAATCGCTATCACAGCGTAGATTAAATTATAGGCTTAACCTCCTAAATAAATTTCAGGAAAATCATTTTACTGACGACGTAAAAAACATACTATTGACCCCTTCGTACTACGGCAGATTAGATCGCGCCAATAAAATTAGAGAGCTAGATTGTAGAACCGATAGGTATAAAATGTCATTTTTTCCGCGTACCATTCAGGACCATAACAGCTGTGATCGTCGTCATGAATAGTTCGAGTATTGACAATAGGCAGGCAGTAAATCTTTCTCATTATATTCTCTACTCTCTTATTTATGCATGATGTAAATATTGATGTTCTTATTTATGCATGATATTTAGAATCTGTAGTAGTAGTCTTTGTATCCCTTACATGTTGGAACGATTGAAGATAGAATGTTTCTTGGGTATTAGATTTTTAATTGGCGCTTTGCATGTGTGGTACGCGGGTTTTAATGTAATGTCGGTGTTCTACCATATCATTCATGCATGCCTGGTGTGGAAGCACCCCCTGCCGCACACCCTTTGGGTGGCTTGCAGGGTATGACGTAGAAGTAGATGTAGTAATTGAGCGATTAAGAAATGACTGTGGTTATTTAAGTCAAAATAATAAAATTTCTACCCAACTGGCGCAAAAGTCGGGACTAAAAAAAGTACACTTAGAAATAAAATGTATCCATCGACTCATCTGCAAATTTATCTTCCGACTTTTACTAGACTGACTTGAAAGCCATTGGGCGCCTCTTGCAACAACTTGGTTGGGAATCGCTTTCAGTCCGCCAATTTAAAATTAGACTCAATCTTTTGTGTAAATTCAAAGCCGATTTATTTTCAGACGAAATTATCAATACCTTACGAACTTCAACATACTACGTTAGATCAGATCATGAGGATAAATCAGAGAAGTATATTGTAGAACAGAGAGGTTTTAATTGTCGTTTTCCCCGCGATCGATAAGAAATCATAATGGCTGCATAAAGAATTCAAAGTAAGCTAGCTGACAAATAGTGTAGCTGATTTGTTCATATACCCCCTAACGCATGTTACTAAATCTGTCGAGTAGTGCCAACACCATGTTTTGCATGTTCCCGGCATGACTCTTGTGTCACGTTTTCATAGTGACATTATAGATTATTCTAGTAGCTTTTTTATAGATTAATCTAGTATTCAAGTATTCTGTAGCATTTTTAGTGTACCGAGAGTGGCGCTTAGTGTGGCGCTTTTGGTGAAAGTAAATTTCGTCATTGCAGTTCATGTTGGTGATAGGTCACCCCCTGTCAAACTCCCTCGTGGTGGCTTGCAGGGTAAGAAGTAGATATAGATACCTTCGTCGTAGTTCATGTCGGTGAAAGCTACTTTTACACCGTTGTCCATATTGGTGATGATTCACCCTCTGCTAAACATAGAGGTGGCTTGAAGGGAAACATGTAGATTAGAGCAAGTTAGTGACATACTTTCCCCTGCCACACACCCTGGAGGCGGCTAGCAGGGTATAATGTAGATTTAGATTTAAGTAGCCTCGAGGGAATAACCTTGAAAAATCCCGAAAGGGGAAGAAATGCTTCGCGAGTGCTGCACAGCGCCACCCGGCGTCCTGACGAAGACGAAAGATGCGGCGGGTGCAGCACGAGGTGGGGGGGTGGGGGGCGGCCGGGAGGGGGTGGCTGGTGGCGCCAATCCAAATATCGTGTCGAGGGGGGGGGAGGCGGGGGCGGAAAAAGAGGACCAATGACACGACACCATCACTCACGAGGGACACTCAGACGAGCCCCCACTCACAGACATAATACGCATCCGTGGAAACGCGTCCGTGAGCCCAATGCTCCGTTCGCATCGGTGGCTTTCCTTCAACATGGTAATAATAACAACACATACCAACAAGGGCATGCTTTTTTATTCTGAGGACCATTTCTCGCGTAATTTTGTGCGCTAAATCCAAATCTGCCTACTAACATTGCCTATCACGTCGGGTTTTTGAGATATTTTAACTTTAAAGGGTCAAAATTGCCATTTTTAGGTCATTTTGAGTTTGAATATCAATGAAACCAAAGGCGATAGAGAGATTCTGCTAATGAATTCGAAGTCTGCGTTAAAAAGTGTATAGAATATAACTATGAAACCTAGAAAAGCTATTGTTCCCATAACCTGTACCTTAGTTTTAAAATTGTGCACTCAAGATAATAGAAAATTAAATAATAATAAAGTTGTTGATAGTTGTCAAGCAACACAATATGTAAATACAAATTACATGCAAGTGTACTACAACGAAGATACTCATTCTTCTCATTATTCGACACAGGTTATAGGAACAATAGCTTTTCTAGGTTTTCTTGGCAATAGCAGAATATCTCTATCACATTTGGTTTCATAGATATTCAAGCTTAAAATAACCTAACAATTGCCATTTTGACCCTTGAAAGTTGGCATATCTCAAAAACCTTACGTGATGGACAATTTTCGTGAGAAGATTCGGATTCAGCGCAGAAAGTTTCGTCAGAAATAGCTCTTTTCAACAAACAAAGCATTCGGAACCCTAAAAATTAACAACGTAATCAAGACTCATTGCAAAGTAAATGTCTGAGGAGTTTTCTCTTAAATATTTCCAGCGATGCACCGTCTTTCACTCGTTTCGGCAAGTCATTCCACAACTTGAGGCAACAACTGTGATGGATTTTTGAAATGTGCATGTCCGGAACTGGGGGGCATACAAAAAACACGGGCAACTTGTATTATTGCTACATTCATGTATTAACAGCTAGGGAAAAAAAGATCAAATAAATAGGAAGACAGCAACATTGGCGAATTCCACCCCCGATTGGACCCAACTTCAGTTGCCTTCGCTATCAAAATATTTACTCGCTGCGCAATTTTTTATTCCCTCCTACCTCCGCTGGTCCAATGACGATCGATCGCGGGGCCATTGTTACCAACGTGAATTCGGTTGGCAGAAAACCGAGATCGATAAAAGATAGATAACCATGGGAAGCTCACCCAACTATAACAACTCAACCATCATTGGCTCCAATCAAGTGTTAATATTACCACAAGGAGACTTTTCTGAGGTATCCCCACGTCTACTCGAGTGAAATGCGATTTATGATTCCCCTGCAAGGGTAGGTATACCATGAACCCGTCGCAACCTTTCATTTAAAGTTAATATCAGGCTCTGGTTATAGATATTTACCGTAGTTGGAGTTGACGAACTCCAACATACTACGGTTGATCAGATCATGAGAATAAAATAAGGGAAATAGATTGTATGACAGACAGATAGGTACAGCATTACTAGGTACAGCAAGAAACTAGGTTTTGTTAAGTGTATAATAGGAAGGTCCTCGGATGAAAAAGTCAAAGAGAGATTCTACTTGGCTCTGGCTAGGCCACACCTCGAATACGTTTGGGATCCTGGTCATAAAGTTTTAACCAAAAAAGGTTTTAAATGTAGTTTTTCTCGAGATCATAATGGCTGCGCTGAGACTTTTGAATTAGGTATGTTGACAGATAGTGTAGCTGATTAATTCATATTCCACCTAATGCATGTTTCTTAATCAGCCGAGTAGTGCTCACAACAAGTTTTGCATGTTCCCTGCATGACTCTTGTGCCACGTTTACATAATTACATTATAGATTATTAAGTTTCTGTATCATTTGTAGCATATTCATAGTATAGTTCACGTTGGTGAAGGTTAATTTCATCACTATAGTTCATGTTGGTGTTAGGTAACCCCATACCAATCACCCTTATGGTGGTTTGCAGGGTAATAAGTGTATGTAGATGAAGATAGATATCATGATCTCAATGGTTCCTAAAATACTGTCATTCTCAAGGTACCTACTCTCAACCTGAGAATGACATGTGTAGTATTGTCGAAATATGGGTCGGTGTGCATCAATAACAATTGTGTGGAAATTTAACTAATCTCTGCGATTTTGACATAATGATATCTATAACCAATTTCCACAAGGTATCGCCTGATTCGCTAAACTTCAACCCACTCTGGGCTCCCCTCCAGCATTATTTCATTTTCCCAAAGAAATTCTTCCCTTCTCAATCATTAATAGATATGAATGAATTGACACCCCTTGTTGTTCGGCATTAACATCGCAAATAAGCTTGTTTTATTATGCTTCAATCTCCCAGTCTATGCTTAAGCCCCTTGACTCCCCCCCTCCCTCCCCTCACAGCTTTTCTGGTCGTCACCAATCGGGCAGGGGAGCACGCAAGGCACGACCTTGAACTGGGACGAGCATTGCACGACTGCTGTCTAATCACCCCGTGCCACACACCCTGTTGAAAGCTTGCACTGTTATTTTTGGCTGTAGATGTAGATGTACGGAGTACACTATGTACCTCAGTTTTCAATCTCCTCCCCGAATATTATTATTACTACGGTAATATACTGGTTAAGATTAAAATCGACGAAAATGAACACTAAATATTTTTTTTCAGGCGCTGACCCCTAGGTATAGCATTACTTGGTACAGCAAGAAACTAGGTTTTGTTAAGTGTATAATAAGAAGGTCCTCGGATGAAAGAGTCAAAGAGAGATGCTACTTCGCTCTGGTTAGGCCACACCTCGAATACGCCACGAGCATTTGGGACCCTGGTCATTAGGATATAATCAGAAAAATAATAAAACACAAAGAAAAGCAGCACGCTGCGTTAAAAACTGCTACGAGCGAACATATAGTGCTTCACAACTTTTAGAGGGATTAAGATGGGAGCCCCTATAGACTCGGAGGCTACACGTTAGGCTTAGCTTGCTTGAGAAATTCAGAAATGGTGTGCTTCAGTGCAACACAGAGAATATTATCATGACGCCTCACTTCATCATTAGGTCTGACCGAAGCGATATAATAAATGAGATACATTTTCGAACAGATAGGCACAAAATCTCGCTCTTTCCACGAACAATAAGTAACCATAGTAAAAACTTAGCCCTAGTAAATGCACTCCCGTCATGATACACGTCACCATTTCTCCTCCCAAAATATTATCCCTAACATCTATACTCGCCTGTAATCCTAACACCCCATGCCACTCGTCCATGCGGCGGCTCGCCGGGTAGTATGTAGATGTAGATAGATGTAGGTGATGCATTCGTTTGTATGTACCGTGTAAAGCGGCCTTTAGAAGTAGTCCACCCGTTAAGTAAGACTTTTAAAACGAAAAAAAAACTGTGCAGTCTTTTACAGGATCTGTTCGCTCCACTAAATACACTTCCATAATACACGTCATAATTTCAACTCCTAAATCCTTATCCCTTACATCTTTACACGGATAACACCCCCTGCCTCACACCCTTGCGGCGGTTCGCAGGGTAGGGTGTAGATGTAGGTACCTGCACAATTAAATTCTTCATCTCAGCATACCACCTACTGCGCTCCATTCAGTAGGATGCACGCTGATGTAAAGAAAAAAAAATTATGAACGTAGATAGAGGTAGATATGCGCACGAAAAATTTTGAGGATTTTTATTTTCTTCGGCAAGTAGCCATTACTTTCATTATTTTTATTAACTCGAAAGGGGGACACACATTAATCCTCCGCGATGAAATTATCCTCACGCGGATTACGTAACTCCAGATTCGCCTCTCCATGTCACTGATATGGGACACGCCAGGGCACCACCACCTCACCTTTCCTCCTTCAACTGTTTTTTTCTCCCTCTCTCGCTCCGTCACGTCCCTCCTCCGCGCCTCCGCCCCCCCCCTCGCGGCGAACCACTCCATTTTGAAGAGCGAGGAAAGGAGAAATGCAGTCCGGGGTCTCCAGCGAGTGTGGTGATGTGTGTGGCCCGCGTTGTGCACTCCATCCCCGCCCATTCCCTCCTTTCATTCCCCCTCTCTTCCCCGCCCACCGATTCTCAGCGCAATCCGCTCGAGTTGGGAGGGGGTAAGCGTGCTTTCTCGAACTCTCAGACTCGCGAGGAGAGCCACCAGGGCGCGCGCGTGCTTGTCGAGAGTGACCGGCCCGTCGAACGATTCGATGCGTGTCGCCGTATCGATGTCGAAGGACGGAGACGGTCGATACAACGTAGATTACGTCGGTCTTTACGACGCAGATTAAATTATAGGCTTAACCTCTTAGCTAAATTTCAGGAAAACATTTCTCTGACGGCGTAAAAAACATGATATTAACCCCCTCGTACTACGGTAGATTAGACCACGCCAATAAAATTAGAGAGATAGATTGCAGAACCGATAGGTATAAAATGTCATTTTTCCGCGTACCATTCGGGACCATAACAGCTATGATCATTGTCATGAATAGTGTAAATAGTGACATTAGCTAGATTGTAGATCTCTTTCTTTATATATTTTACGTTCATATTTATGCATGATGCAAATATTGATGCTCTCATTTATGCATGAGATTTTGAATCTGTAGTAGTCCTTGTACCCTTTGCATGTTGGAACGATTGACGATAGAATATTTCTTGGTTAGTAGATTTTAATGGGCGCGTTACATGTGTGGTACGCTGGTTCCAAAAATAGTTTCAGTGTTCTGCCGTATAATTCATGCATACCTGGTGTGGAAGCACCCCCTGCCACACACCCTTTGGGTGGCTTGCAGAGTATGACGTAGATGTAGATGATATATCGGACGACCTTGGAGCCCAGCCACTTTCGTTAAATTTTCCGTTAATTAGCAACAAAACATGACTTTTACAAAAGTGTGTTTTCTATTTAATGTTTTGTTATTTATTCTCGAAACTCTTGGTATAAAGTTAATGCTGCAGGCGACGTAGTTTTCCTTAGGATGAGTAAATAAGTTCATTAATTTGACAAAACTGCTAATTTCAGGGTGCGTTGAGTTGGCAATTGCATTGGCGTGCGTGGATTTTTTACTATGTCTCATAAAAAATATGACTGATACTGTAACATACACACACACATATATAATGGTATATAAAAGGGGACCCTGAGAAATGAGGACGAGAATAGACCGCAGGCATTTGAGATGTGGATGTGGAGAAGGATGGAGAAGGTGAGGTGGACGGAGAGGAAGACTAACGTGAAAGTGCTTGAGATGGTGGGCGAGGAAAGGAAACTTCTTAAGGAAATTCGAGATCGGCAGAGTAGGTGGCTAGAGGATGTAATAAGGGGCGATGGTGAAGAGTGTGATAGAGGGAAGGATGTTGGGCAAGCGGGGGAGGGGAAGAAAGAGAATAGGTTTCACGGACGTGATGATGAAGGGTAGATCGTATGCTGAGGCGAAAAAGGATATACTAGAGCGAGATAGGCCCCTGAAAGTGTAGAGAACCGGGAGGAGATTCTCTGACATTCAACAAAACCTACCTTAACAGGTAGAATTCTATTTTTTTAATTGTATTATATTGGCATGGACACATACCGAGATATAAATTTTCAAAGTACAGCGCCACATCACTGTGACGCCGGCAATTACGCTCGCGTGCGCTCTCTACGAGATTCTGTTTTGAGCATCGACGCGCAGTTTGAAAGATCTACATCTACATCTACATCATACCCTGCAAGCCATCCAAAGGGTGTGTGGCAGGGGGTGCTTCCACACCAGGCATGCATGAATGATATGGTAGAACACCGACATTACATTGAAACCCGCGTACCACACATGCAAAGCGCCAATTAAAAATCTAATAACCAAGAAACATTCTGTCGTCAATCGTTCCAACATGCAAAGGATACAAAGACTACTACTACAGATTCTAAATATCATGCATAAATAAGAACATCAATATTTACATCATGCATAAATAAGAGAGTAGAGAATATAATGAGAAAGATTTACTGTCTGCCTATTGTCACTACTCGAACTATTCATGACGACGATCACAGCTGTTATGGTCCCGAATGGTACGCGGAAAAAATGACATTTTATACCTATCGGTTCTACAATCTAGCTCTCTAATTTTATTGTCGCGATCTAATCTGCCGTAGTACGAAGGGGTTAATACTATGTTTAAAAGTAGAGGGACAGTAACGAGAACAAGTGGGACAATTGAATTGGACGGATAGCACGCTCGGCAGCCAGGTTCGCTGGTGTGAATGGATACAAGAGAAGATATATTAGAAAAATAAAAAAAATAATTAAATTAGGCGTTCGCTCAACGGATAGAGTTAATGACGGGGACCTTTTGCGTGAGAAGGTAAGGAAGAGACGGGAGAAAAGTGTGATATCGTCGTAATAATTAAGAAATGTGACTCAGACGAATGGCTTTTGAG
This sequence comes from Ceriagrion tenellum, assembly GCA_963169105.1. NCBI lineage: Eukaryota > Metazoa > Arthropoda > Insecta > Odonata > Coenagrionidae > Ceriagrion > Ceriagrion tenellum. The sequence goes on from OY720637.1 coordinate 44,231,046, forward strand.
ATGTGGGTGAGGAGGAGAATGCAGAAAGATTGATGGACGGGGAGGGAGATGAATGAAGCCGTGCTCGGCATTATGGGTGAGGAAAGGACACTGCTGGAGGAGATTAGAGTGGTGTAGAGTATGAACAGGTGATGAGGGGCGTAGAAGCGCTGAATGCCGGCAAAGAGGGGAGGGTATTGGGCAAGCGGAAAGGGGGAGAAAAGAGAATAGGCCGTATGAATGGAATGATAAGGGGTGGGACGAGGCAGAAGAATGAAATCAAGCTACCAAACATGCGGGTTGCTGTATAAGTCTGTACGGTTCTTTTTCTATTCATTAAACCTAACTTAATGGGTCAATCATTTCTAAAGGCCGCTTAAGGTAATTTGAGCGAACTCTCATTTTACGTAGAAGTCAATGAATTTGGTCTCCTTTTAAAGAAAAACATATCACCCTTCCATCGACACCAAAAATTCAACCCCTTACCATATTACTTTCCGAGATATTCGCCAGAAAATACCAGACCCTTTACATGGGAAACGGTACGTGTATGCAATCAAGAGACAGCTTATTTAAAAAAATGAGGCATTTCCTATACTTAGATCTCGTCACAAAATCAAGTGTATAGTTAGTGTGTTTTCTCAACTATTTTTGAAAATTAATCATATTGTCACCGCAGTAAACTCTTTGGAATCACAAAAAACCTTCCGTTTAGATGGAGTTTCGTAGGTACCGCGTGAAAAAATGAGTCGATTTAAAAACTTATATATTTTCATTTGATTACATACAATTTCTGTCAAGTAAAACTTTATTATTGCACCATTAATAATACAATATTTAATACGTGTATCTCAGAGCTGGTGAAATTAAAACGTAAATATCGAATATGGCCTCTATTTTGATTAGGAAACTATCTCGCTCGCACTACCTCAACACGGTACATTTTACTGAACCAACGAACGCATCACCTACATCTATCTACATCTACATACTACCCAGCAAGCCGCCGCTTGGGCTAGTGGTAGCAGGTAGTAGGTATGTTGTAAATACTTTTTCTCCATACTCTACAACATATTAGTACAGCAATGCATACATACATACTGCATACAGTACGTACAGTACATACAGCATACATTACATACATACAACCTAGGGTACAGTGCTACGATTCAAGTCAGCAAATTATGCTGTCGCGCCCTGTACACGTCAAGTGCCATGCGGCTACGTGTTAAAATAGCATCAAATTGCAAAGAAACTACATGGGTAACAAGGAAATTTTTTGCTTCTATGTTTACACATTCCTTATGAGGACTGGCATGAAAAAATTCACTGAAATCTGTACGTGGAAGAATATAGCTCCAACCACCTTGACGAATTGCGCCTGGGGGTACACAGCATAACGTTCTAGAATGCGATCTACATACTACCCTGGGAGCCACCGAGGGTGCGTGTGGCAGGGGGTGTCGGGATACCAGCCGTGTAAAGATGTAAGGTTTTGGGAGGTGATTTACTATGAGAGTGTATTTAGTGGAGATCAGTAATTATTGTGGTCGCTTATTTTGCGCGGAAAGAACGAGTTTTTGTACCTATCTGTTCAGCATTGTATTTATCTTATTTTATCGCTTCTGTCAGACCTAAAGATGCGGTGAGACGTCATGATACCATTCTCTGTGTCGCTCTGAAATACACCTATTCTGAATTTCTCAAGCAGCCTAAGTCTAGTGTGTAGCCTCCGAGTCTATAGGGGCTCCCATCCTAATCCCTCTAAAAGTTGTGAGACGCTTTATATTCGCTCGTAGCATTTTTTTAACGAAGCATACGGCTTTTCTTTGTATTTTATTAATTTTTTTAGTTAAATCTTTATGACCAGGATCCCTAATGCTCACGGTGTATTTTAGATGCGGCCTAACCAGAGCGAAGTAGCATCTCTCATTTACTCTTTCATTCGAGGGCCTCCCTATCATACCAGACACATATCCTAGTTTCTTTAATGCTTTAATCTAAAGTACTACGCTTCAAATGGACCCTGATCCTCACCACACTCTAGTAGGGAACTGGACTTCATTGTAGAAAATCTCAGTCACTGCCGGGCCATATATTCCGATGGGGCAGAGAGGGTGGAGGAAATTTGAAGTAATCTCGATCCACTCACGAAATACGCCCAAAACATTAACCGAACCCCCTTTTCTATGCATCCCCCGCCCAAACTTCCCCCAAAAATAATACGCCCTCATACCCTTAACCCCCCCATCCCTGCGTCCGTCTCTCTGCCGAGCACCACGCCCCGCGTGCACAGCCATTCACTGGTGGTGCTCTCTCTTGTGTCGCTGCACTGTTCCATGGCAGCAGATGGATGCCGAAGGGTGTGGGGAGTGGTGGATATATATTATTCTATATAGCAGACGCCCATCCGCCCTCCCCTCACGCCAACCTCCCCTTCGGATCCCCCCCTCCCCGCGGGCGCCCCCATTCCGCCCTTTTCGCGGTGCTGGTGCTTGTTGCTGCAGTCCAAGGGAGTGGGGAAGGGGGAGGAGGAGGAGGAGACTGGAGGGGGAGGAAGGAAGTGGCCACGGTGGGGAGGGGAGGAGGGCGGAAGAGGAGAAGGGGGAGTTAGGGGTCGAACACACACGAATGCTCCGTTTCCACTGCCATCCTACATGCGTCCGTCAGCGAACTAAACCTACGTGCATTCCCATTGCGTTTCAGGTAGTTTGATCGAGACAGTTCCCTAGTCATAATGGAGACCACATTCGAAAAATACGTTTTAATTACAGCAGCTGTAGCTTGTATAAATTAAATATTGCATAATTAATATTGCATAATTAATATTGCAATACCTAATATACTTTCATACGACTGAAATTTATGGGAATTAAAATATCTCATAAGTGTTTTACTTGACTCATTTTTTACGCGGTACGTTAAAAACTCCTTCACTGGGGAAGAATTTGGTGACTCTGAACAAACTGCTTCATTGAAAATATCATTTACTTTAAAAAATAGATGAAAAAACGAGTCGATCTTATCTGTTCTAGAATTATGAGTCGTGAGTACGACTCGTAATTCTAGAACAGGTCAACTGACAAGTAATTTAAACTACAGATTAAGGTAGTTTGAGCGACATATGTAGTTCCCTACTCATAATGAAAACCATATTCGAATTATATGTTTTAATCTCAGCAGCTGTAGGCAGCATGAATTAAATACTGCATTATTAATGGTGTAGTAATATACTTTCATTCAACTGAAATTCTTGGTAATAAAATTAAAATATCTCTTTAAGTCTTGAACTTGGCTCACTTTTGTACCGCGGCACATATAATACTCCTTCAGAGGGAAAGTGTTTTGCGATTCGGGAAAAAATATTACGGTGACAACATAATTTATTTTAAAAGAGATATGAGGAAACAAACCCACTACACACATAATGTGAGTGTGACAAATTCTTCATTTTTTAAATAAGGTCTCGCGAGTCGTGATTACACGAGTACGTCTAGTAATTCTAGAAGAGATCAACTGACAATTAAATTAAAATATATTTTGAGTTGGTTTTAGCGAGATTTTTCCCCAGTAACAATGGAGACCATATTCGATTTTTACGTTTTAATGTATAACTGAAACCATATTCGAATTACACGTTTTGATATTGATAACTTCGTCCAAAAAAAATGAGTGTGGGATTCACATTAAAGATTGAGTCTAATCCTCAATCGAAGATCTGAAAGCGATTCCCATCCAAGATGGTGTAAAATTTCAGTGACCCTAACAAGACTATCATAATAGGTTTTCACGTATCTTGCTGATCTTCTCTGCACGCGTTCCAACTCTGTTTTTAAGCCTGCCTCTTGAGGATCCCAAACACTGGCAGCGTACTCGAAGTGGGGTCTAACAAGGAAGAAGTAGCTGATTTCTCTAACTTTATCGTCGCACTTTCCAAGTACATCTACGGAATACTGTGCAAGCCACCCCGAGGGTGTGTGACACGGGGTGATACCACACCAGGCATGAAGCCCTCATCCCAGCTGAAATCCGAACCGCGCAGGTTCCCCGGAATGCCACGAGCAGGCCAAAAGCAGTCACGACAACAGTGCGCGGTCAGACCAGAAACTAGGAGAGTGATACGTATAAGAACATGTTACCATGCAGTACACCACTTAAGATACGACTACTGGTTATCATTACTGCGACTGATAAATAGTTCCATAAGGTATTAAATCATGTAAGAGCTATATCAAGCCGGAAATTGTATGCGAGGCTAGGTAACTGATAATAATGTTAAGATATTTAGCACAAGTGCAAAAACCTGTTTTACGTAGTCAGAGGCAAATTATCCCAGACTGATTTTTCTGATCTATCGCAACTATTATGGTACTTTATTGTGCGTGGAAAAATGACATTTTAAATCTATCGCTTCAGCAATCTATTTCCTTAATCTTATGCCTGTGATCGTTTCCACCACGGTCATAGAGAAGTTTCACGGTCACGGGTTCTACCATAATAGTACGGCTCTAGCAAAAACATGTTGAACGTCCGGAAAAAAGTAGTCTGCATCAAACTTTCGCAAAAGATTTAATCTATATTTTTACCTTCGAACGGTTAGAGATTCCCACCCTAATTCCCTAAACAGTTTAGTACAACTACTCTTTCAGCAAATCCCAGTTTAAGATTAGTTTACGTACGCACGTACGGAAGGAAGTACATACATTCCCCCGCCGATTTTTGACTTATCGCGCGTACGCATAAGCTCGGAACGTCGAGAACGATGGAAATGTGGCGTAATAGGGTTGCTGCGCAGCCAGGGGCAGGGTTGGGGAGGGCTTTGGGGGGGTGGGGGGGGGGGCACTGGAGGGGTAGAAGCGGGAAGGTGGGAGATAGGGGAAGAGAGGTGGAGAGAGGGTTTTCAAAGAGGGGAGGAGCCCGCTGAGAGCACAACGCAGCACTGGCTTTTACAAGCCAAATGGAGACACGTTCCTCCACCCTCCCCGTTATAAACTCGGGTTGACGCCTCTCCCGACGGCATCTGATGCGAATGAAGGGTACACAAAGCGACAATGGTTTTGCGGGGAGGGAACCTGCTCCGTGATATCTCTCCACTATACCCACATTCAAACAACGTCCCTCCCTCACGCCGCCACTTAGGTGCATGCGAACCATTCTACCGGGGCGCGCGCGCGCCCGCTCCCAGGGCCGGCGGGCGGACAATCAGGGGCGGCATGTCCCGCGGTCGAGGGGTTCGCCGTGGAGGTAGGGTCTGGTTTGGGAACTATGGGATAAATACACGGGGCGCCTAGGGAGGGGTTGGAAAGGAAGGAGGGGAGTGTTTGGAAAATATTTCCGCGATGACATCACCACTGGGGCGGCGTCATTACCGACCCACCCTCCCCCTTCATCCGTTTTGATCGCCCCCCCCCCCACCCTGTGCCGAAAGCGGAAAGTAAGACATTCCGAAATTTTTTGCAATGCAGTTATATTTTGCTGACAACTGCGAAAATCTGCATTTTTACATTAACGTCGAGCCGAATCTTTTTTTCGAAGACTTAGAAAATGTTATAGTAAAAGCCCTGATATACCGGTCGCTTTAAAATGTCGGTTTTCCGCGATCGATAAGAGACCATTACGGATGCGTTGAGCCTTTGAAGTAGGTAAGTTGACAGGTAGTGTAGCTGATTCTTTCATATGTCCCCAATGCATGTTTCTAAACATACCGAGTAGTGGTAACACCATGTTTTGCACGTTACCTATATGGTTCTTGTATCACGTTTATATAGTTGTATTATAGATTAATTTAGTAGTTCCTGTAGCAATTTTAGCATACCTATAGTTTAGTACATGCTGGTAAAAGTTAATTTCTTCACTGTAGTTCATGTTGGTGATTAGTCACATCCTGCCAAACACCCTTGTGGTGGTTTTCAGGGTAATAAGAAGTTGTAGATGTAGAAATAGAGGTGAGAGGTCCTAGGTTTTCCCGGCGTTATGGTGAAAAAATAACCCTCAGGTATTCCACCTGGCTGGCGGCTTCATGTCTCCCGACGTTTCGAAGAACGACTTGCTCCTCATCTTCAGGGGTTCCGTATGAAGCCCCGGGAGTAGATAAACAAGTCGGTCTTCGAAACGTCGGGAGACGCGGAGACGCAAACGCGGAGGAAATCCCGAGAGACCTTTCTTCAGCGGAACGAGAGGGAATGAAACCGCAGGGGGGAATCAAAAGGATGCAGCGAGCGAGGACGTGGCAGGTAATAATATCGCAATGGGATGTGGAGGGCGGAGATTTGAGGTGAGGATGTTGGGCAAGCGGGGAAGGGGACTAAGAAAATAAGACCATTTTGGAGGGATAAACACAGATAGCGAGCACGCTAAGCTGAGGAAGAGAGTCGCGAAGAATTAACCAGTGTTTGCAGTCGCATCGGAGCAACGATAAGTAGTTCTATATATATACAAAGCAACCATGATCGCAACAACACTTAAAAAGATGATGCACTCGCCAGCTTTAGCGGAGCAATCGTCCGGCAAAAAGTCTCCGCAAACCTTAAAAAACAAAGTTGTGAGCTGGAAATGCGCTCGTCATTAATTTTCAAGAAAGGTTAAAAGCCCAAGAAGTCTGAGACAGAGTACGGTATTTTTTTAACGTGTTTACTAGAACGCACATGATCTAATAGCGCTCAATATTTGATGTATTTTTGGGTGAGCTTTAGATACTCAACCCAATCATCTACATCTACGAAATACCGTGCAAGCCACCCCGAGGGTATGTGACACGGGGTGATTCCACACCAGGCATGAAGCCCTCATCCCAGCTGAAATCTGAACCGCGAACGTTCCCCCGAAATGCAAGGCGCAGGCCAAAAGCAGTCAGGAAAACAGTGCGAGGTCCAACCAGAGACAAGAAGTGTGCTACCTGGAGGAACAGGCTACGATGCAGTTACAACTTAAGATACGACTACTGGTTATAATTACAGCGACAGATAAAGAGTACTACAAGGTACTTAAACATGCAAGAGTTTATCATGCCGGAGATTACATGCGAGGTTGGTAACTAATAATGATGTTAAGATACTTAACACAAGTTTGAAGACCTATGTTACGTAGTCAGGGTCAAATTACCCTTGAACTGACTGACTGAGAATGTCCGATGAATAGCGGTTTTTTAAAAAGTATTCTACCGGTGAAGGTTGGCGTTATTGAATGTCCGAGAATCTCCTCACGGATTTCTACACATTCGGGGACCTATCTCGCTATAGTATATCCTATTCCGACTTAAAATACGATCTACCCTTCTTCATCCAGTGCATGAAACCTATTCTTCTTCTTCCCCTTCCCTGCTTGCCCAACATCCTTCCCTCTATCACACTCTTCACCATCGCCCCTTATTACATCCTTCAGCCATCTACCCTGCCTATCCCTGATTTCATTCAGAAGTTTCCTTTCCTCGCCCAGCATCTCAAGCACTTCCTCGTTAGTCTTCCTCTCCGTCCACCTCACCTTCTCCATCCTTCTCCACATCAAATAACTGCATCCTATTCTCGTCCTCCATCTGAGGGTCCACATTTCTGCCCCATATAACGCTATGCAAGCACAAATACAAAGTCTTCTCACGGTATGGGAAGAGTGGAAGCTGCTGGAGAAAATTAGTAGGAGGAGATAGATCAGGTTGAATGAGCAAGAAGAGAAGATGCAGAATACCGTTATTGATGGAGAGTTTTAATACATCAGGAAAGAGGGATCGAATTGATTGGCACATTAGATGGGACAAAAAAGTATAGAAATTCGATGACATTAAGAGACAAAGAGAATGAGAAAAGATATATTTTGCACTGGATCGCATTATCGCATGGAGAAAAGATATATTTTGCACAGAGCGGGATCGCTGCGCCAAAATACCCTCAAACTCTTGGAATAACATTAGTAAGATGCACAATGCAATAATTCAACAAATTATTATTTCTCTACACTCGTTGACATCAAATCCTGAGAGTGATAACAATGATATGCGGCAGAAGGTGTCAAGGATAATTTTTATCTGCTGATTTGCTAATGGGAAGGAACTGACAACCAAGGAGGTCACCATAAGGGGTAGATGGGTGGATCGCTAAGAGAGGTGCCACAGTGGTCTTTAGGAGGGGTAGAAAAAAACCCTGCGTATTCATAACCCTATTTTAAACGAAAGGCTACCAGGGGACCACGGCTTAGCATCCCATCCAACGGACGGAGGATTGAGTGGGGAATTCACTCCTCACGGCAACCAAGAAAGGATCGTGATTACAATTTTTAATACATCTCCATCACAGGCCTTGAGAGCAAGAAACCATAAGGTACCCTAGCCACAAAACCAACCTGATCCCTAGAAGATGGGCAATGAAGAGCTATCGCTAACAGATGATTATTAGGTTTTAGGACAGTACTTATCCAAACCCGTTTTCACTCATACGGACGACCCACCATTAGATCCCTCTTGAGTTCCTCATATCGTCTCCCTCCTCTCATTTCGTTCAGAATTCCTGTCCTCTTCCTTGGATGGATTGAATTGAATATTTGGGGAGGCGACCGACGGCTAAAATCATTTGCGCCATAGGAAACAGGTAAGGGAGGAAGGGTGGATAGAAACCCGGCACCGGCATTAGCCTGCTCCGAGGGGTATGCAACTCTGAGAAATGGTGTACACTTGTTGAGAAATAGTCGCGGGACAGAAATGGATAGAAATTGACAAAAATGGCTAGAAATGGACAGAAATGGATAGATGAATAGAAATGGATAGAAATGCGGTGTACACTTGTTTTTGAAGTTGGGTACCCCTCGCCCTGCTCTTAACGGAAGGCGCCAAGGGGACCACGGTTTAACGTCTCATCCAACAAACGGAGTACTGTAATTGAAGTGCCCTCCACAAGATACTCGAGTAGGGATCGGGTTCCCTCTGAAAAACATCCACCCCTGCAGGGATTTGAACCCTGGCCGCCCGTGTGGTAGGCTAGTACTCTAGCCACCACACCAACCCGATCCCCCGTCCTCTTCCTTCCTCTTCTACGCTTCCCCAGTATTCTCCCCTCCATTACCCTCTTCAACATTCCCTCTCTTTTCAAAACGACCTCCATCCATCTCTTCTGTCTCCTCCGAATCTCCACCACCACCTTCCTCTCCTCTCCAACCTCCTCCAACACCTCCTCGTTCGTCCATCTCGCTACCCAGCTCACCCTCTCCATCCTTCTCCGCACCCACAACTACAGGTCTACGTACATCCTCTCTTCACAATTAACATGTACGGTGAAAACCCTCTTTAACACACCTATGAAAATATCCAATAAAATTAAAGAGCTAGATTGTAGAACCGATAGGTATAAAATTTCATTTTTTTCCGCGTACCATTCGGGACCATAACAGGTGTGATCGTCGTCATGAATATTGAGCAAATAGTGACATTAGCTAGACTGTAGATCTTTTTCTTTATATTTTTTACGTTCTTATTTAGGCATGATGTAAATATTGATGTTCTTATTTATGCATTATATTTTGAATCTGTAGTAGTAGTCCTTGTACCCCTTGCAAGTTGGAACGATTGACGAAAGAATGTTTCTTGGTTAGTAGATTTTAATGGACGCGTTGCATATGTGGTGCGCTGGTTTCAATGTAGTTTCGGTGTTCTGCCGCATAAATAATGTATGCCAGGTGTGCAAGCACCCCCTGCCACACACTCTTTGGGAGTCTAGCAGGGTATGACGTAGATGTAGATGTAAATGAAGCGACCACCCCTTTCAACGACCATTTTTCTGCGGAGCCGTCGGCGGTCGCTTAAATCAGGTTTCACTCTGTAAGCATATCACATTAATATGCATTGAAATTTCCCAGGAGCAACTAAATTATTAGGAAATAAACCCCATCTGTATAGGTTTTAGCAAAACTGTCGCTTCAAGAGTTTTTTAATTTTTTCAAATCAGCCGCCCGTTCATTTGCATAATAAGTATTCATAAAAACTGAACCCCTGTCGAATGACCACCCCTTTTAACAACCACTTATTTTCTACGGAAACTATATTAAGCAACCTTGTTCCTGTATTGTATTGAACATACTTGAACCTGTATTAAGCGAACGTGTACAGTGAAACCTGTATTAAGGAACCACCGACGGTTCCGCGGAAAAATGATCGTTAATAGGGTTGGTCGTTCGACTGGGGTTCAGTTTCTAGGAATACATATTATGCAAATGAACGGGCGGCTGATTTGAACTAAACGGTAAAACTCTTGAAGCGAAGGTTTTGTTATAACCTATACAGAAGGTGTTCATTTCCTCATCATTTAGTTGCTCCTGTGAAATTTCAGTTCACGTTAATTTGATGTACACATACAGTGAAACCTGAATTAACCCTTTCCGGTCCGGACGTGGACGTGATTCCAAATGGAATCACGTCGCTTTCCTGCGTCGAGCGTCGGTTATTTCAAATGACTTTCATTAATTCTTAAATTTATTTTATCTCACCACATATTTTTACCTTTCGTAGATTAAATCATCATCTACATGAAACACATATGAAAAAATCGACGCTCGACGCAGGAAAGCGACGCGATTCCATTTTGAATCACAGGACCGGAAAGGGTTAAGCGACCATCGATGGCTCCGCAAACAATGGTCGTTAAGAGGGTAGTTATTCACTGTATTAACAATAAATCGATAAATTTCCACCAAGCACCCAGGTACGGCGATAACGTGGTCCACGTCTCCTCAAACGGATGTACGCGGCGCGGCAAGCGAAAAAACCAAACGCGCCACTCGATGCAGCCGACTTACGACGCTCGTCCACACCGCGAGTCCCCGCGCTTCGCACCCATACCGGGCATCCACTACAACGTTTCCCACCGGATCACCTGCCTCGCCTCCCGCGCCTGGCCTTCCATAATGCATGCACCGCACTCTTTTTGCCCCTTCTCCTCCGCACATGCAGTGGGCGAGTAAGAAGAAGTGTGGGGGGGCACGCGGGAGGAGAAATGCGGTGAGGAAATAGATGCAGCGCTCACGCTCCCCGCCTCCATTCCAACGGCGGCCCACTCCTCCCTACCTCTGCACCCCCCCGCTCCCCTCTCAGGTAATGAAAGGGAACTTTTTCCACCGATCTGTGGGAAAACGACTTTGCCCAACGCTTTGGCACGGCGTGGGGGGGGAGGGGGCAGTCCGTCAAAGGGAGGGAGGGTTTTCTTTCCCCGACGCGTCGCTCGTGGACACGCGGGGAAGTGGGTGGGCGTGGGGAGCGGAATGGGAGGGGGGAAGTTGAGGAGAGAACCGCCGCACCCCGCCGCCGATGTCGTCAACGGAAACACCAGTGATGACACAATCAAACCCTGCCACCACATCTATAATACTCTTCTCGTCCATAGACATGTGCAGTGCTAACATATTACACGCGTGATTTTTTTCCGCGGAGGCACCGGTGCGCTCGGGTGTTTTACTGCCCCAACCATTCGCGATTTCCGTCTGAGAATTGATTTGCGCCGCCGTAAAACAATTTGATGCGCACTTGATTGCTTATCCAGGGGAGAGGGATCCGCGCAGGATTTTGTGTTTACCCGGTAAACAAGGCTGACTTTGTGAAGCTCTATTCCACCGCTTAAAAGAGTCCACATTTTCAACGGTATCCGGCGTGATATTGTGGAAAATCATCGTAAACTTTATAAGAAAAACCTTTGTAATGTCCACTCGGTTATTTATTTGTATATACAACACGTTTCGACGCTTAAAGCGTCATCATCAGGTACATTGTACCTGATTATGTTCATTGTACCCAATGCCAATGCTTAAGGTAGTCCGAGCGAAGAATCATTTTACTTAGAAATCCATGAATTTGGTATTATTTTGAAGAAAAAGACCTCACCTATCCAATGACACAAAACATTCTACCCCTTACCACATTACTTTCCGAGATATTTGCCAAATAATACCAGCCCTTTTACATGGGAAATGGTACGTGAATGAACTCCAGAGAGACATTATTTACAAACTGAGGTATTTTCAACACTTAGATTTCGTAAAAAAAACTAACAGTGTATAGTTTGTATGCTTCCTCAACTATTTTTTAGAATTAATCATATTGTCACCGCAGAAAATTCTTCGGGATCACAATAAATCTTACGTTTTGATGGAGTTTCAAACGCACCGCGTGAAAAAATCGAGTCAAGTTAAAGACTTATTTAGATATTTTCATTTAATAACTGACAATTTCTGTTATATAAAACTATATTATTGCATCATTAATAAAGCAATATTTAATTGATGTGTTTTACAGCTGGTGAAATTAAAACGTGTAATTCGAATATGGTCTCTATTATGACTAGGGAACTATCTCGCTCGGGCTACCTTAATAGCGTCAAACTACTACAATACAAAAGTTTCTCAAGACCTAATCCTCAAGGCTCAAATTTAATCATCACGTAACATTAGACCTCTTACATTGTATATTTTTTTATGTTATTTTGACACTTTAAACATAAATTAGGTACAGTGTACCTGATGATGACTCTTTAAGCGTAGAAACACAGAAATAAATAACCGAAAGGACACTTAAAATTCAAGAGATTCCATGGTTTCCCATCTCTTACCCGATGGACATTCCCAATAGAGCTTCTTAACATCACACGCCGGGAAAGCTTCAGATCTTACAAGGCTGATGAAGATTTCTCAGGTTTCCCGACGGGTCAGACCCGCTGCTGTCAGCAAAAACAGCCTCCCTGACCCAGTTAATACAGAATAACCTGAGAAAACTTCATCATATACATTAACATGACAGTAATGATACTTTCCCGCGTACCATAAGAGAGAACAATAGGCAACGTAGCAAAAGGGATAGGCAGGTGAAACATAGTTAGAATAGTCTGTAGTGCATGATGCATGTAATAACTACCAATAATCCCTTCCTTATTATGTAGATTTTAACCTGTACTATACCGTAGTAACTAATATTCTATTGTAATAACTACTGCAATAACTAATAATCTACTGTAGTAACTAATAAACTATGACCCTATTTTCTAGCATGTCTACATTATATATCCTACTTGCATGGCAATAGTGCATGTTTGGTGATCTTCACCCCCTGCCACACACCCTCGTGGTGGCTCGCAGGGTATTACGTAGATGTAGATGTAATGCCGGAGTCAATCGGTAGAAATCCACAATGTTCTCCATATTGAAAAAGGTATCTTAGTCTGATTCTACAATATATTTTCTCTTCATGACCTAGGTTTTGGCGTATTATGCCATTTTCAAGGTAAGAAAATTGAAATGCCTTGAAAATGGCAAAATATCCCCTAACCTGAGCCGTTAAGAAAAAATAAATTGTATAATCCAACTAAGATATCTCTTTCATCGTGAAGGGAGATTTATGTATTTCGAGATTATCCCCTAAATTGTTACTAAGGAGTTTCGAGGTTCAATCTCAGAGCTAGGCTAATTCAGTGGGTAGAGAACTGGCATTCTATATATCCAGAGAGTTACAGTTCGATTTCCGAGCCGTAAATTTCTCAGGGAAGCACATGGGTGCCATGCGGACAGCACTTCAAATGCATATCTCCGTCTGTCGCATGGGATTTCAAAATGAGAAACCCTCTGCACTGTCATTTGTGAGCAGGCAAATCCCGATGCTGGTTTATCTCAACCCCTCCTCCTTACCACTCTCAAACTAATCTTACCCTTATCTTTCAACCAAACTTGTTTGCGGGAACAAAGGGTTGTCATAGACGGTATCATGTCAAACACAGTTAGCGTTACATCGGGTGTTCCTCAGGGAAGTGTAATTGGTCCACTTTTATTTCTCTTGTACATTAATGATATTAGTAACGTCGTTAAAAGTAAGCTTAGACTCTTCGCAGACGACGCGGTTGTGTATAGGGATATTAACAATTCCGAAGATAGCGACTCGTTAACAATCGACCTACTTGCTATTCATGCTTGGTGCGAAAAGTGGCAGATGGAACTAAACATAAAAAAGTGCGTAGCAGTCAGCTTTTGGAAAAAGAAAAATTGGCCATTTAGGGCATACAGAATTAAAAATACAGAAATTATTCACGCCGAGTCTGTTAAGTACTTAGGAGTCACAATTAGTCACGACCTATCTTGGGGAAAACATATTAGGGAAATATGCGGTCAAGCATATAGGAAGCTAGGCTTTATCAAGAGAGTACTCGGAAAATGTGATGAGAAAGTGAAAGAACGTTGTTATTTTTCAATCGTTAGGCCTCATCTGGAATATGCTGTTAGTGTATGGGATCCATACGAAACGGGCTTGATATCAGAGTTAGATCGCGTACAGCGAAGAGGAGCTAGGTTTGTGAAACGATGCTACGATAAGTTGGCTAGTGTGTCTGGACTGTTAGAAGAATTAGGATGGGAATCGCTATCACAGCGTAGATTAAATTATAGGCTTAACCTCCTAAATAAATTTCAGGAAAATCATTTTACTGACGACGTAAAAAACATACTATTAACCCCTTCGTACTACGGCAGATTAGATCGCGCCAATAAAATTAGAGAGCTAGATTGTAGAACCGATAGGTATAAAATGTCATTTTTTCCGCGTACCATTCGGGACCATAACAGCTGTGATCGTCGTCATGAATAGTTCGAGTATTGACAATAGGCAGGCGGTTAATCTTTCTCATTATATTCTCCTCTTTCTTATTTATGCATGATGTAAGTAGTGATGTTCTTATTTATGCATGATATTTTGAATCTGTAGTAGTGGTCTTTGTATCCCTTGCATGTTGGAACGATTGGAGATACAATGTTTCTTGGGTATTAGATTTGTAATTGGCGCTTTGCATGTGTGGTACGCGGGTTTTTAATGTAATGTCGGTGTTCTACCATATCATTCATGCATGCCTGGTGCGAAAGCACCCCCTGCCACACACCCTTTGGGTGGCTTGCAGGGTATGACGTAGATGTAGATGTAGATGTAGATGATGCCGAAAATGACCGCATAGGCTGATCGCCGCCATCAAACGGTCAACCAACTAGAACGCCTGCTGAACAGATCGCCAAGGCGAAAGGTAGGCGATTGCGCTGGTCAGCCAAGAAATCCATTGAGTTCAGAAACCATTCAATTTGAGAATGTAAAGGGAATATAAGGAAAACACGCTTACAAGAAAGAATTTTCGCATGCTTAAATCCCTCTTAGTAATTACGTTTTCCGCGTAGTTCTCCTGTCCCGGAATAAACGCGTCGAGCTTTCAACACAAAGTTGTATCAACGAGCGGTTTCTGATAAAGCCATCTTGGGTGGCTGTTTTCTTAACATTTGAACATTGTTATCTGGAGTTTAAACACCTAATATTCGTGGAAAGTAACGTTTATTGGATAAATTCACTTAAAATTACCATTGTGGATCTGAGAAAAAATCTTTAGAACCAAATTAATTCCATCTGCTCATCCGAAGACGATGGTTGAAGAGGGTGAACTAGCATCCAGAATTCTTCGTGATTAGCTGGGTATGTTGCTTCGTGATTAGATTCTGGGTATGTGACGTCGGGTCATTGGATTTTGAAACTAGTGGCTAAATTAAATCGATCACACAAAGGTGGAAAACCGAAAAATTATTGCTTAATTCCAAGGAAAAGAGCCCAATGTGTACTGTCCGGCAACAGGTATTTTTTGAATAGACGACAACCCCTCAGGACCCACAGCGCTCGTCGAAGCGCAAGCCTTAATTAGCGTTGAAAGTGATCACGAGTCCCCGAAGCCAACCTATTACTTCTCGCCTGACGACACAGTCAAGGGACTCAAAAAATTTCAACGTCGGGATGGAGAGAAGCATCGGTTTCTATTTAGTGTGCGGATGATACTACGCTGACACATATGATGAGAACACTCGAGACGTTGGATTTCTCTGAGGAACCTTGTAGTATGTTTAAAAGTAATCTTTTGTTTAATATTGCCTTGAATTAATTGAAATACATAAGTTTCTCAAGACCTAATCCTCAAGGCTCAAATTAATTCAACAAGTAATATGTGAGCTCTTAACATTGTATGTTTTTTGGTTGTTCTTAGCAGACTATGAGGCCCAAGAACAATAATTCATTTTTATTCTAAGGTTTTTTTCTAACTGTCTCTAAAAAAAAGGGCTAAAATTGTAAATGCACAATGGTACCGAGTGATTAAATAACGATACCTGTTCTTCAATTATTTACTGACGGACACGAATTAACACTTAATAAACTAGTAAATTTCTGCAGCATTTTCAAGCAACCTTGGCGTCACTCGGTACAAGGGTGACATTCTGAATATAAAAATCATCCGTTCTGTCTTATAATCCAAAGAATGATCAAAGCAATCTCAGAGAATGAAGCCGTAGGGATTTGCATTGTGCTGTAAACACTCATAACGCTACTGCTAAATACTTCCTATTCAGAATAAGGCTCGGTGTATAACAACACACCGTTGCGACATTCATCGAGTCCTGAAGGTGAGAAGGTCACCGAAGCCTTTGTATCGCAAACTAAGTTTCCAGCGCTCAAGGTTTTTACTCTCTCTATGGTTGCCAACTCAAATCCATCTAGCGACACGAGGTTTCGCATGTATTCATCCCTCTGAACTCCGCTGAAGTTCGGATAATTTGTGCGCGGGATTCCTAGCTGTTTGTCCTCGTTCCAAGGAATACCTTGAATCGTAAATCACTCCATCTCAATTCGATATTCGAACCAACGGTGAAGAGATCAAAAACGTCCACACGACTTGAAAGGTTAGTAATCTACATCTACATCTACATCTACGTCATACCCTGCAAGCCACCCAAAGGGTGTGTGGCAGGGGGTGCTTTCGCACCAGGCATGCATGAATGATATGGTAGAACACCGACATTACATTAAAAACCCGCGTACCACACATGCAAAGCGCCAATTACAAATCTAATACCCAAGAAACATTGTATCTCCAATCGTTCTAACATGCAAGGGATACAAAGACTACTACTACAGATTCAAAATATCATGCATAAATAAGAACATCATTATTTACATCATGCATAAATAAGAAAGAGGAGAATATAATGAGAAAGATTAACTGCCTGCCTATTGTCAATACTCGAACTATTCATGACGACGATCACAGCTGTTATGGTCCCGAATGGTACGCGGAAAAAATGACATTTTATACCTATCGGTTCTACAATCTAGCTCTCTAATTTTATTGGCGCGATCTAATCTGCCGTAGTACGAAGGGGTTAATAGTATGTTTTTTACGTCGTCAGTAAAATGATTTTCCTGAAATTTATTTAGGAGGTTAAGCCTATAATTTAATCTACGCTGTGATAGCGATTCCCATCCTAATTCTTCTAACAGTCCAGACACACTAGCCAACTTATCGTAGCATCGTTTCACAAACCTAGCTCCTCTTCGCTGTACGCGATCTAACTCTGATATCAAGCCCGTTTCGTATGGATCCCATACACTAACAGCATATTCCAGATGAGGCCTAACGATTGAAAAATAACAACGTTCTTTCACTTTCTCATCACATTTTCCGAGTACTCTCTTGATAAAGCCTAGCTTCCTATATGCTTGACCGCATATTTCCCTAATA
Source organism: Ceriagrion tenellum (assembly GCA_963169105.1). Classification (NCBI taxonomy): domain Eukaryota; kingdom Metazoa; phylum Arthropoda; class Insecta; order Odonata; family Coenagrionidae; genus Ceriagrion; species Ceriagrion tenellum. The sequence continues at coordinate 44,248,571 of OY720637.1, forward strand.
TGTTTTCCCCAAGATAGGTCGTGACTAATTGTGACTCCTAAGTACTTAACAGACTCGGCGTGAATAATTTCTGTATTTTTAATTCTGTATGCCCTAAATGGCCAATTTTTCTTTTTCCAAAAGCTGACTGCTACGCACTTTTTTATGTTTAGTTCCATCTGCCACTTTTCGCACCAAGCATGAATAGCAAGTAGGTCGATTGTTAACGAGTCGCTATCTTCGGAATTGTTAATATCCCTATACACAACCGCGTCGTCTGCGAAGAGTCTAAGCTTACTTTTAACGACGTTACTAATATCATTAATGTACAAGAGAAATAAAAGTGGACCAATTACACTTCCCTGAGGAACACCCGATGTAACGCTAACTGTGTTTGACATGATACCGTCTATGACAACCCTTTGTTCCCGCCCATGTAAGAATTGATTAATCCAACTAATAATGTTTTTATCTATTCCATATGCTTCTAGTTTTGAGAGCAACTTAACGTGAGGTACCTTATCAAAAGCTTTCCTAAAATCGAGGAATATCGCGTCAACTTGGACATTATTTTCACCCGAGAGCAAGATGTCATGAACGAAGAGGGCCAATTGGGTTTCGCAAGATCTACCCTTTCGAAATCCGTGTTGGTTATTTATTAACAATTCCTCCCTATCTAAATGACTCATAATGGAGCTTACGATTATGTGTTCAAATACCTTACAGGAAATGGATGTGAGAGAAATAGGCCTATAGTTACTAGGGTCTTCCCTGTCGCCGCTTTTGAATATAGGTGTGACATTTGCTACTCTCCAGTCCTTAGGCACTACATGATCTACTAAAGATTTGGTAAATATTAATTCTAAGTAAGGCGCTATGTCTGATGCCATTGTTTTATATACGCGAGCAGGTATTTGATCTGGACCGGGGGATTTGTTGGGGTTAATATTTTTTAGCTGCTGTTCTATGCCGCGACAATTTATAATAATTTCAGGCATACATGTTTGGGAACGAACTGGCTGCGGATCGAAAAGATGTGGTGTATAAGTACTGAAAATGCTTTTGAAGAATGAGTTTAACGAATTGGCTTTTTGTAGACTGTTGGTTATCTTTTCCCCTTTGATATTCTTAAGCGTGTGTACTGTTGATTTATTTCCTTGAGTGTCCCTAACATACGACCAAAATGCCTTGGGATTATCGTTCAATTGTTCTCCCAGTAATTTACTTTTGAAATCAGCTAACGCCCTTCGGCACGCTTTTTTTGCTAAGAGTTTAGATATTTTGTAATTTTCGGTGACTGTGTATAGTTCTTCGGAGGATTTGTTAATTTTTGCCCTTTTTAACCTAGCATGACATGTTCTTTGGTGCTTTAATGTTTTTCTAACCTCCGCGTTATACCACCTAGGCTCTGCATTGGCTCTTTTCCATTTACTTGGTATGTATTTGCTAACTACTGATCGTGTAACGTTGAGGAAAGTATTCCACAAAACCTCAGTATTACTGTTGATACTTATTTTTTGAAAATTAGTAAATGACTTTTGGAACTCTCGTTTCATACCTTCGTAGTCAGCCTTATTATATAAGTAGATTTTTCTTTGTGGATTATGTTTCTTGATCATGCTCACGGAAAAATTAGCTTTAACTATCTTGTGGTCGCTTATTCCCTTATCCGTACCTATGTTTACAACCATGTGTGGAATATTTGTCGCTAAAAGATCAAGTGTATTTTTCCCTCTAGTTGGAGCAGTGACTAATTGATGTAGTGAGTGAGATGTGAATGTATACAGGAGTGACTCACAAAGGTCTTTGTCTTTCCCCCCAGTGATAAAACTGTACGTGTCCCAGTCTATGGACGGAAGATTGAAATCCCCACCGATTATAATATGACAGTCGTTTTTTTGAGTGGTTAATTTACTGAGTTGACTTTCTAGTTCTAATATTGAGGTTATATGGGTATCTGGTGGTCTGTAATATGCGCACACATAGATTGTTTTTGCTTTAGGATTTTGAATGGAGCACCATACGCTTTCTACCTGGTCGTCGGAAAATGACTCCCTCCTACTAATATAACAATCCTTCACTGCAATAAAAACTCCTCCCCCGGTCCTTTCCACTCTATCTTTTCTATAAACTGTGAAATTTGTTGGGAATACTTCATTATCTGCGATTTCGTTACACAACCAACTTTCCGTCCCTATAATTAAGTCTGCGTCAGTAGTTTCAATTAGATGGTAGAAGTCAGCTACTTTATTCCTTAAGCTACGGCAATTTACTACCACGACAGAAAAGGATTTATCAGTGAGCGTATTCCCGGAATGTGTATTCTCATTACAACTCGCTTTCTTAGGTATATTCAAAGTTACATTACTGCTATTTTTTGAAACTGGCCTCTTACTGTTCTCTTTAGACTTAACACTTTCTTGGATATTTTTTCTATTAAATATTGTTCGCGATGGTACCTGATTCGACCCATTAGCTGACCTACTCTCTGCCCTACCCTCTATCCTAAAAAAGGTCTACAGTGATCGAGTATGCTACTCGCTACACAGCTAGCTGCCTCGGCCGTGTAATGGACACCAGAACGGTTCAGAGGGGTCCGACACGATCGGATTGCCGGCCGAAGGTCGACGAAGGAGGCTCCAATGTCCGTGCAGAAGCGACGCAGCCTCTGGTTTATGCCCTCCACTCGGCTCCAAACCAGGGGTCCACGATCGATCCTCGGGACAAGAGTACAAATTGCAAGCGTCATGTCAACCCCTTCGTCGCGACTTACCCGCTTCACTTCGGAGTCCAGTTCCCTGAAGGAACGCAGGATCTCCTCGGATCCACGGTCCATGGCGTCGTTAACGCCGACATGGGCCACAATCTGCAGACTTGAGCACTTCGTGCCCCGGACCGCCGCACCAACCGCCTGCGTCACCTGCGGAACACCGCCACTTGGAATGCACCATGACGTTACACGGTGGCTTATACCCTCATGGCCTGCCCTTTCCCGCAAAGGGACCATAACACGGCGGACGTTACTACTACCTATCACTACAATCCCCCCCTTCCCACTCTGACGACTCTTCCTAGGTGCCGGTCTCGGAGTAGGAGTAGGCACGTCAGGCACCTCGGAATTTCCATCCGAAAGCAACTGGTACCTGTTCGAAACGGGAATGGGAGGTGCCAAAGCATCTCCTGAACCACGCTTCAGAGTGACCTTACCTCCACTCCTCCGAGACACGACCCTCCAGACCTCCTGTTTACGGAGTTGTACTACCCCTTCATCGGAAGACGGACCTTCAGGCAAACTCTCGATCGTCCAGCCACTGTTAGCAATCGAGCGAACTCGTGCAGCCCGTAGGGCGCGGCGAACTTTCGAAGAGCGACCCAAATTTCCATCCACCTTCGGGACGCATACCACTCTTTCAACCTTAGACTGGAGTTCCCGCAGGATTCTCTCCAACTCGGCGATGCGGGCTCGGAGAACCGCACACTCGCCGGCGTTTTTGATCATCCCAACAGGTGACCTATTCGAAGACATCCTAGCACTACTCGCAATGAACTCCCAAGGAAAAAAGCTTAACTACAAAAAGATGGCTATACTCAAAAGAACTGAGCGATCCTAAGCTCGGTCACAATGGGCAAAGTAACAACAATACTTCTACGAAATAACTTTAACACAGACCTCACACCTGGCAAAGAGCTAACTAAAATACGAGATAAATAAGAACACAAACTCTCTAGCACAAAAGGTAACTGACTTTCACTTTTAGGACGCTAAAGATAGGGGAGGAAGGACAGGTGATGTCACGCAAGTGAGCTATGAGGGGTTGAAGCACTGACGAAGCACGCGAGAAAGATCTGTGTTTTTGGATTCACCCTAACTAAATGATATTATATTAAATAAGTGCAAAAGTAGTAATTAAAGAGGCTTTAACTGGCTATATGTATAAATTAGAATATCAGTCGATGGTTTTACAAACGGTCTTAGGTAAAGGTTTTTTAATAACGTTATATATACTATAAAAAAAGGGAGATGGAGAGTAAACTATTTAACGACTAGAAAAAAAAAAAACTATCAATCAACAAGAAAAGAAATGTAGTTAACTATTCAGTATCAGTAGACTAGACGTAAAACTAAAAGTTCAAAACAAAAGTTCTAAACTACTAAAGTTAAAACAACTTCACAACTAAAATAAACAAAGAGTTTTCAATAACGATGATAAAAAGAATATTATAGACTCAGTAATAAAATATATGTACTTAAGTAAGAGTTAGGTTATAATAAGTTCTATTCTAATAAGATTCTTTTACTACCCGAACACCAGAATCATAAGCTAACGATATGCAATAACAATTTACGTACAATAGTATGAAAATATACGTGAGGATAAACAACAGAGATAACAAACTACAAAATGAAGATATGATAATAATTTGGCTTCTACTTATCACTACCAGCAAGCACTCTCGACAGACACACTCAGCGCACGAACCGGGATAACACGGCAGTGAAGAGATTCACTCACACACACAAATCACTCTTAACTAACACTAACAGAAGACCTACTATATAACGACCGAATAAGTGAAAAACGATACGATACGTGAATAACTTGGAATATATAACTAGGAGAAATAGAATAATATAACTAGGATAACTAGAATAATATAATATAATTAGGAAATAGATAGAAAGGAAAGCTATTTGCACACTTCTATTCGGTACTTTTCTGGATTAACAATATGAACAAATCCAAACTATAAGCTGTGTCCCTAATAGCTGACCCATTGCTCTTCCATATCTCGTACATATTATCCCATATCTTATGTTATAAATAATCTCATGCTTTCAAGACGTCCATTAATTCTCGTATTACCACCGTTTCGCCGTACCAACTTCGTTTCCGTCCGTTTCCCACAACCATGCCATTAGTTCGTCTTTTGTTCGATTTTTACGTTATTCGATTGTTTAAAATTGTTTGGCAAAATAGAACCAACGAAAAATACACTTTCCCTTTGTTGAAACATACGATCGATAAATGAACAGTTCACACCCACCCCGCTGTATCTCCTTCGACACGGACATGAAAATTTTCGATGAAAAGACAAGTAACGCATAACGTAAAAATTAACTCTTAATTATAATGAATAATATTTAAATAACATTAGCTCGGAGTCAGCAGTCTTCCACTTAAATTAAAAAACAGATTACTATCATCCGCTGACTGCGGTTTATTATCTCCAAATTATTAAGACAGTTTGGGAATTTAAGTTATTAAGTTTGGGAATTGTAAATGGTTTTTTAGAGTATCAATCCAGAATCACTCTATATAGTTGGTGATTATCGTTAATGAGAAAAAAGAAGTGACTGTTTGGAGAATTCCACAATTGATTTTAGTAGATTGGTTTCCGTTTACATTTAATGGCAAAAACACAGAGTTAGAGAATAAGGTTAGTCTTAAATTTTCTGAGCAATAGATCAGGCAGAGTCGTTAGGAACGCTCGGGCACGTTCGAGACCCTAATTCCGGATCTTCTTCGAACCAAGAGGCCTTATCCGGGATCAAACTATCGCGGGCTGAGATTAATCCATTCCCTCAAGAGAGTTACAACTTATGAATTCGAGATAATTTTTTGGGCTTCATAACTTGTATGCTCAACATGGCGTGATATTAGTTTAAATATTTCTTCCAGTTTCGACACGATGACTGACAATTTATTTCGCAGGAGAGATGGCTTTTATTAGAGCCAAACTTATGGTAGAAACGATCACAGGAATAAGATTAAGGAACTAGACCGCCGAATTAATAGATTTACAATGTCATTTATTCCACGTACAATAACGAACCATAATAGTTGCGATAGATCAGTTCCAGGATACTTTGACTCTGAATAGGTAAAATAGGTCTTCACACTACTCAAGTATCTTAACATCATTATTAGTTACTAACCTCACATGTAATTTCCGGCAAGATAAACTCTTGTATGATTTAGTCCCTTGCAGTGCTATTTTTTATCTATAAAATTTATCTGTCGCATTAATAATACTAGCCAGCAGTGTAAGTTTAAGTAGTGTACTGCATGGTAGCATATTCTTGTTCGTAGCACTCTCCTAGTTTCTGATCTATCCGCACACTGTTGTCGTGACTGCTTTTGGCCTACTCCTATCACCCGGGGAACGTACGCGGTTCCGATTTGAGCTCGGATGAGGGCTTAATTCCTGGTGTGGGATCACTCCGTGCCACACTTCCTAGAGGTGGCTTGAACGGTAATTTGTAGATGTACGTGATTTCAAAAGATTCAAATAAATAGCCTCATTAGGATTATGAAAAGTCACCTAAAACGTGGCACATTTGAGCTCACATTAATATACGCCTCAATTTTTGAATATTCTCCAATGCGCCTTATTCCAATCGACAAAGCCATTTCCATTGAGTATCCCAGGGTGATGGCTTCCCAGAGGCCTCAATTAACGGCGATGTGCCTGGATCCAGGCTAGCGGTCTCTCGAAGGGTGGGAAAGAGGAAATATGAAATACAATCGAAAAACCGCACACGTCACGTCAGAAAGCCCCTTCAGCTACACGGTAACCTTGAAACCGAAGTGTAGGCAAACAGAAGGTTCCCATGGGATAAGCACCATGAATTGGTATCGGAGACGACAGTTTACCGAAGGCAAGTGAAATCCTCACTCCACAGCGTCCACTCCCCGTCTTTACTCCTGTTAGGAATGACAGTGGCAACGTAATGACGACAAAAGGGTACTTAGGAACCGTTACAGCTGCCAGTGCAAGGCAACGACCTCTCCAGTTTCAATCGATGGCCCGGGGGCTTTGGGAGGGGGGTTGGGGTGGAAAAAAAGTATCGAAATCCAGCCTCAAAACCGCAAACTGCGAATTTCGCGCTGCTTTGGCGAAAGAAAAAATTCAGCATTGGACTCTTAAACCCTTCTGGTGAGATTCTGTAGTTGCTAGTCACCAGCAAGAAGTCCCGAGTATGCCAGAAAGATGGCAATCTCAAATTTAATTAGTCCTGAATGTAGTTGAGACAATATTTAAGTGCATTCCTCCTTCCGAATGAAATATTTTCCCCATAAGTTAATTTCTGCCCAAGTAAATCATATGTGCATTTGACGATACCAGACTAAAGCTTAATGCTTATTACTATCCCGCCAAACTGCAAAATTGGGCTCGCTTTATATATACCCGCAAAACCGTTTTTAACTCCCGCATCGACTATAATGCATCAAGGATTTGGCGTTATCCAAACACTTACATTGTCGAAAGTCTCTTAAATTCCCTCGCTTACGGAGGCGAAATAATTATCTGACATCACGACACGAAGAACTTTCTCACTTGAGAGTATCCAGTTAACGTAGACTCGAGCGATGAATTCGAAATGTTGGACGCCCTCCTCGAAAGAGATGGGAAACTTGAAATGCAATTATTTACAAACATATACAGTTAAGTCAAGAGGGTGTGAAATTTCGATCTCTGGTAATTAACCCCGGCAAAAAAAATCCGCACCTTCTCGCTCCTTCCGTTTTCGCATCCAGCTTGCATCGGGTGGAGGGGAGGGTCTTTTAGTGGGACCATCTCAGAATTCAGGCCAGTTATATTACACCAATAAAGTGAGCACATTGGAATCCATTTCTGCTTAATTCATCCTATTCAAATTCGGATCTGCCCTCTTCGAGGGTAGGGATATCATGTATATTATCGCACTGTTGTTGTTCGCCAAAGGCAGTTATCATTGAATATTTTACAGCCAGAAAAGATCCAAGAATTCGATAGCGTGAAGTTTACGAATGACACGTAGTGAACATATGGCAGAGTTGCTCACCTTACCCAGCTTTATCGTAAGCATGAAGATAATTCATTTTCAACATATTCAATTCAATTTCTTCAATATTTTAAGCTATATTACAATGAATATTGTTGATTGTGATTAATACTTTGACATATTCTCTCACCTTGATTCGAATACACGCACATTTAACAAATTCAATAGTTTCAGCCTTAACTTTGTAAAACTTTTCCGTAATGTTCAGGAATCAACAAAACTTTGTAAGTTTTACATAGAATATTTATGGGACGACCGGTTTCGTGGAATAGTCGACATCATCAGGCCTATCAATAAATATTCCACGTAAAACTTATAAAGTTTTGTTATTACCTGAACATTAGACTGCGCACAACAAGTGTGATTCTCATAAAATGAGTAATTAAATCCTTCAAGCAAGCTATATGGGCAAAGTTCGCTGTCCCTTAGTGAATTAAATTTATTTATTTTCTAAACGTTCATCATCTGGGATATTGATGTCTTTTACTAGCTACCACTCTTTTCAGTTGCAGTGAGACGAGCATGAATTCTAAAATTACCAATTCGACTTCTTTTTTAGTGAGCGGTCGCTAAATATGAAAGGAGATACGTGCCCAAAAGAGAAATCAAGACATAGCGACTAACTTCTGAGGTGCCAGGCAGAGAAAATATCTCGAACTAATGAGCGCCAGGGTGTCTTTCAAGATCTACGATGAGGAATTCAACTCTAAACGAGTGAAGCGCACAAACTGAACTACATACATGGAAATACATTACAGGGAAAGGTACATTTACAGGGAAAAGTACATTTAAAGTAAAAGTACAAAAGTACATTCGTGAGTATCAACGCACTACAAAGTATTTATTAAGGTCACAATTAGCGACAAATTTACTTAATAAACATAAGTAACACTGAATTATTCAGTTAATACTGATAGTACCAGAATAGAATTAAACTGCATTGAGGAAATTCTGAGGAGGAGGAATGTTAGGAATCTTAAAAATAGGAGGGCGTGTATGAAGCAGTGTATGGGGGTAAATGAGGCAAAAGAGGTTTGCAAGGATAGGTAAGTATGGAGGAAATTATTGAAGCAGAGTTAGGTGTACAAATATGTATTTATGAGTGAAACTTGGTGACTGTGCCTAACCCGGAAGGGAACGGGGTGATTGGTATGTATGTATGTAAAATGCCACTCACCGGTTTTCTTTTAGACCACGCTGAAAATTCCGAAAATTTCATCAATTTTTTAGTCCGATTAAACTGATATTTTCAGCATACGGAGACATAATACCTGGAAGCGGACGCTAATGCCCGTCAAAAGTGTCAGACGTAGAACTGACAGAAAACCCGTCAAAATGACGGAAACACAAATACAGTTAAGAGCTCAGGAGCAGTCGGATCGCTTTCGCAACTTCGACGGATTCGGTAAACTGTTATTCCCGCTCAATATACACCTACCTCCGCACTATTATTAGACCTTGAAAGCACCACCTTTAGAATGTCCATACTTCAAATGCGAGTATATTGCTAATAAAGGGAATACCTTGGATGGGTATCAACTGGCAAGAAATTTCACTATGAACCTTATTTAAGGTAGTTCGAACGAGATAAATCCAAAGTCGTAATGGAGACCATATTCGAATTATACGTTTTAATTTTAGCAGCTGTAGGAAGCATGAACTAAATATTTCATTGTTAATGGTGCAGAAATATACTTTCATATTTCTAAAATATTGGAAAATAAAATAAAAATATCCACATGAGTCTTTGATTTGACTCATTTTTTCACGCGGTACCTTTACAACTCCCTAACAACAAATGTTGTTTTGTGATTCTGAAAAAATTACTCCGGTGACAATATGATTTATTTTCAAAAGAAGTCGTGAAAACATTCAAGCTACATAATATTAATTTTTTGACGATATCTAAGTGTTAGGAATATCTCATTTGGTAAATAAGGGGTCTCTGGAGAGTGAATTCTACCAATTCCCGAGTAAAAAGGCTCAGCAATGTCTGAAATTATTTCGGTAAGGGGTTAATATTATGGTATCTTAGGAAGAGTGATATATTTTTCCTTAAAATGAGACCAAATTCATTGTTTTCTACGTGAAATGATGTTTCGCTCGAAGTAAATTAATTCCGACTATCGTTCTCATAGGAATCCTTCCATTTTCGAACTCCGTACGTAACGACATCCCATAGATAGCACCAACCTTTCTATTGTCCTATTCTAGTTATCTCCAAGCGCGTAATCATCTCTTACTTAAATTAAATCTCCCCAGCTGCTGCGAACACTTCTAAATTTATTATCAGTTCAAATTTCTACCACGAGTCTAACTACGTATGTCTAAATATGATACCGTCTCTGGTGTAGAGCAACAGAAATCTTTGATATTCTTCATCAAAAATGATTACCCTGAAAGTATAAGACTTATGAAAATGGCTCAATAGGCCGAAACCTGGGTCGGTTATAGGAATGAGGTGTGGAATCATGCCAAGTTACTTGCTTCGATATGAAATATTAATATGTTGACTCTTTGATGGTGACATATGTTTACTATTTTTGCTGTTCAATTTTACAGACCAAGAGAGGTGGTTTTTGGTCACATGAATTGATTCCACTGAATAAATACTGAAAACATCGAGTGGTTGGTCATCTCCTCATCGTTATTTATTCCTAAATTTATCTTGAAGAGGGCCTTTGACAGTACCGCAATCCCGAGCACTAAGATGTAGAAATCAGAGATTAAATAACCCCCGAGTTTCAAATGAATTGGGAGTGTCGGCAACCAGGATTCTCGTGTTTTCAAGAGAAGGAATTCTACCGAGAAGTCGGGAGACAACCACGAGAGTGCGCAAAGGAAGCGAATTATCAAGACCATGAGCCACATCCCTGGAAGCCCTTGGACTGAGAGTCGATGACACATCGCCTAATCTGTCACGCTGACAAGATTAACGCGGGCGAGACATTATCGTCTCAAATCCATTAACCGTTAAACGAGGACCGCGGGGCGCACACAACGGTGCCGCTCGGCCGGATAATTTCCTGAGGAAGAGATATTTAAGGGAAAGAAGATGGGAAAGAGGGAGGGAGAGGGAGTCTCATTCCGTCTTTAAAACCCCTTTCCTTACTCATTCGCTCCCGCTTCTCTCTTGGAGACCTTCCCCCTGCTCACTGCTATCTCCCCCGAGCATGACCGGGTAAAGCCCTGTGCACAGGATCTCCGCGTATGCGACTCGGCCGAACTCAAACAAACAAGATGGCGACGAGGGCCGGGAGGGGGGTTTACGATATTGGAGGCAAACATTTGCGCAACGCTGCGCGTATTCCGACGCAACCATCCTCCACAAAGGCAGTCGCGTTTCGAGAAAGAGAGAGAGAGATAAAAGACTGGAGATTCGAGGGAGATTTCCCCCGGTCGGAATAGGATCAGGAGTCTTTTTTACTTTTTTTCTCCTTTTTTTCTACTTTAATCTTTACATTTCGCCTCTTTTCCTCGGTAACCCGTTCCTTCCACGTTATTACTTTTTTGTGCCGCCAAACTATCCCCGACACGGGACTTCAACCCGAGACGATGCACGTGAGCGTCGAGGGGGGCGGGGAAACATTTTTCGGGAGATGGATAGAAATCTTTTTCGACGGGGAGGCGGGGAGAAGAGGGGGGAGGGCTGGGAGGGGAAGGGATAAGGGAGGTGCGGAGGGAGGAATTCATTTGAGAAGACGAAGAAGTGGTGGGGTGGGGTGGGGGGGAGGAAGCGCGAAGAGGAATTCCTCGAGATATCGTCCCGTCACTTTTTTTACACATTTCGGGAGAACGAATCGAGGAAGGGAAGACGTTTTCCCTCGCCCCACCACGTCCACCCACGTAAAGGACTACCCACCCTACTCCTCCCCGCCATCCCCCACCAATCCTTACACCCCTCCCCTACTACTCATTCCATCTCGGTACATACACTTCCCCCACTCCCCACCATACTCCCTCCCCTATCCCCCCCCCTCCGCCCGACCCTCACTCCACTAACGTAAAACCACTTGTTGACTGTAGAGGCGTTTTCATGCGGCGAGATAGACGACTTCATTCGTTAAGGGGGTGGAGGCTAGGGCGGTGAAGTCGAGAGAGGGGGAAAAGAGACGAGGAAAAGCATTTTATTTCCGCCAAAAAAGTGGAAAAACGCAGGCCTTCCCCTCTTTCCCCCTCTCTCCATCGTTACACCCCTCCACCCGCCTAATTCCCCTGCCCCTCCCTCCTATATTCCCCACCTCGCGGGTTATCTCCACGGCTTATCCGAGACTGAGTTCACACGGACGACTCCCGCCGTGTCCCGATGGAAGAAAGTGGCCGAGCGACGGAGATACTGAGTCGGACAGTCTGAAGAGTTCCCACGCTCAAAAGTCCTGGGGTCGACTTCCTAAAGAGAACTGAACGCCTTCTTTTTAAATAACTGAAATATTTTTGCCTTAAGTGTGAAAAATATAGAAAACATCATCACAAGAAGAGGTCAACGGCTTGAGATAGCAGCGTCAGAGGAGGGAAAAAGACCATTGTTTTCATCCACAATTTTCTCCCGACCGCGGTTTCAGCACCTTTTGCCATCGAATGGGCAAAGTTCATACTCTTCTTTCGAATAGAAGAAAGAAATTCTTTCGGAATTGCTAACACCTAGCTCTAGTCAAAAAATTAACTTTGTGTAGATCGTAGAGTCCCTCAACTATTTTTAAAAATAAATCGTAAAGTCATCGCATCATTTTTTTCGGAATCACAAGAATATTGAGCAAAGTATCATTTTAACCAGAAGTCAATCAATTTAGTCTCATTTTACAGAAAAATATCGCACCCTCCCAAAGATGCCGAATTATCAGCCCCTTACAGAACTACTTCCCGAGATTTTTGCGAAAAAGTCCTTCCATTTTCCTCAGGATATGGGTACGTGCTCGCACTCCAGAGAAAGATTATTTAAAAATTTAAAAATTTCTAACGCCTATATCTCGTAAAAAATTAACACTGCGTAGTTTGTTGGTTGACTCAGCTAGTTTTTAAAATAAATCGCTAAGTGACCGCAGGCATTTTTTGGAATAAAAAAACCTTCCCTGGCAAAGTTTTAAGCGGAAAGCGTGACAAAAAAGAGTCAAATTAAAGACTTACGTAAATATGATCATTTAATTGCCTATGATCTCAGTCATTTAAAAGTATGTTTTTGCACTATTAAAGATTCAATATTTACTACGTGTTTCCCACAGAAGGTGAATTAAAAACGACAAAAATTGAATATAGTCTCCACTGTGACTAGGGAACTATCTCCCTCGAACTACTTTACCATGTCCTTATATACATGAAATTTGGAGTAGGCTAGGGGGCGTTCAGAACTTGGAAGTGGAGGTCAGGTGACCGTTCTTCTTTGGCTCATTTCTCATTTGAGTAACAAAGGAGTGAGCGGTTCACAGCGCGGCTGTTCAATTGATGTACTCCCGAATGCATGATTCTAAATACGCACACAAGTGCTAAAACCGTGTTTTGCATGTTCTCTGCATGATTCTTGTATCCTGTTTACATGGTTGCATTATAGATTAAATTTGTAGTCTCTGTAGCACTGGTAGCACACCTACAGTGTGGTGCATGTTGTTAAAATGTTAATTTATACATGTATATAATGGTCAAAGGTGCCACATGGAAGCTGTTGATATACTGGAGGGTGTTAGTGAATGAGAAAAATTTAACTAATGCGTTACCTTTAACAGCATCATACGCCGCGAAAGCCTTAGATGTTTCTTTGGTACTTTTGCCACTAATATGTTGAAGAGAAACCCATTTCCTTCTTTCAAATCTATTAACAGTCATCATCAGTAGAGATGAAATCTCTATGTTAGTCCGTTGTGCAAATTCTTCAGCTTCTGGTTTTAGAATTGTGTCGCTGATGTGGTGCATTTTGGTGATAAGTCACCCCATGCCTAAGACCCTTGAGGTGGCTTGCAGGGTAATATCTAGATGTAGATGTCCCAACGTACGCGACTCGTTGCCCCCATCGCTGCCAACTCACCGCGGTTAACGTTGCCGTTACGGAGCTGGGGGGAGTGGGTAGATGAAGCATGATAATCAAACATGGCAAACAAATGGAGAGGAGTAGGTGATTTTGTTATTTTTACCAAGGAGAGAAGGTTTCATTTTCTTTTAAGGCGTGTTCACACGATGGACCATTTGGCTGGACGGATGCACGAACAAATCCTCAAAATTAGAATACGGGCTATTTTATGACCAGGCATTCATGCATTTTCGCAATTTGGGGCGTTTGCACATCATTTGATACATCCACCGTATTCAACCATCTCTGCACTCTTTCCCCCCTCATCCCCAACGTCCTCCCTTCCCAGACGGCCTTCCCGTTCCGCTTAACTACTCGCCCCATCTACGTGCTTCTCTTCCTCCAGATTTCCTCGAACGACTTTCCTTCCTCCGCGATTAGCATTCCTTGGCTCGCCTTCATTTCGGTCCATCACGCTCGCACCATCCTCCTCCGCAGCCAAGTCTCTTAAGACGCCTCGCGTCTCTCCTCGTCCTCTCTCATCCCCACGGTGCACACTTCCCTCTGCGTGCAGTTTTATGCTTCACATTAGCTTCCACACAAACGTTTTCTCAACTCCGCTGCCGAGTTTATTTTTACGAAAAATTCCAGTCATTTTACTTGGGAAATGACACGTGTATGCATTGAAGAGGGGCATTATTTTAAAAATGAGGGATTTCTAACACCTTGACCTCGTCAAAAAATTAGCGGGGTGTTGTTTGTATATTTTCTCGACTATTAAAAAAAAATAAATCACATACAAAAAGAGAAGTATCAGACTTCATGTGGTGGAAATAATCCATCGTAATGAATAAGAGTAAAGGCAATTTTCCACACTGATAAACTTTTATTTGACATTTATTCAGGCTCCAATTGCAAAATATTTTGTTATTGGTGCCTGATGATGATGTAGTACATCGAAACCTAGGTCGAATAAAAATTTACCAATGTGTAAAACTGCCGTTACTCTCATTCATTATAATAAGTCACATGGCTGCCGCAGTAATTTTTTCAGGACCGTAAAAATCCTGCTGTTGTGAATGAGTTTTAAACGTACCACGTGAAAATAATGAGACAAATTAAAAACACATGTTCATATATTTATTTAATTACTTAGAATTTCAGTCATGTGAAAGTATATTATTGCACCATTAATAATGTACCATTTAATTCATGCTTCCTACGGCTGCTGACATTAAAACTAACTTTTCGAATATGCTCTCCATTATGACTAGGGAAACTATCTCGTTCAAACTACCTTAATAGTGCCTCATTCGATCGGCGCAATATTCCCCCAATCACAGTTACACGACGCTAATTATCGCCCAAATCTCATCCAAGGTTACTAAACTAATGCACTTGTTCAGCCATAGACCATCCACCTCTTATGCTCAAAATAGCTACTCAGGAAACTGAGAATGGAGACCTTTGGATGCAGTCAATTAGAAGTTAAACCATCATCCATGGATTGGGATAAATCAAAAATCCCTCGCTATTAGAATTCGGGACTAAATTTTGGGAAATGAAAAACTCTTGATGTTGTACTGTTCACTCTTTTAATAATATTCAAACGTTAGTAAACGTGTTTCGGCACTTTAATTGACTATCATCAGGTACAGACTTAAGTGCCGAAACATGTGTTGGAACGTTTGAACATTATTAAAAAAGTGGACAGTACAATATCGAGTGTTTTTCAATTCGAATATGTAGTTCCACAACACCTCGCCCGAAACTGTTGACTTCAAATCTTGGGAAATTTTAAACTCAGCTTTTACCGCACACGTTCTTCAAAGTTCATCACAAGGATTATATGCCACAACGGTTCTCTAACGCAATCACGCGGGCGTAAAGTTACCCCACCATAGTCTAAGACAAAATGTTTTCTGGTGTTCTCCCTAGAGCAATAATCTTCCAAAATTAGTTTTTCGCGTATTAAATTTTACAGGAGAACACAAAAAACATACAGCCTCTCGCGACTCGATATGGACAGGTACGAAACAAATAAGACGATCATAAAAAGTAAAGAAAGATATCAAATGGGGTGTTTCCTTTACAGATACTATGAAGGTTGGATCACAGGGCGAGGCAGAGCGATACAGCATCCGAATTAATGACATGACAATAATAAATGATAATGAACGTTTGGCCAATTTGAATTCGCTGCCCGCTTGGAAATGCCTTATTTTATATCGTCTTGCGCTTCGGGAATAAAAGCAGTGCTAGGTGTTTAAAGAAGAGCCTAATAAAGCGTATGCAATCTGGGCATATTCCGAGTGGCAGGAGGGCTAATGGAGACCACCGTGCTTTTTTCACACTATCCCGCGTCAAGGACAGGGGATCGTAAAACTTCCCCGGTTTCTTCCTCGTGATCCCTCTCAGCCAAGACGATGAGCGCCGCGATATGTGTTGATGCACGTGGGCTGTGGAGCTTTTATAATCCTCGGGGGGCGGAATTCAGGCGATTGGCCCGCGTGAACAAACCCAAGACTGCATGGAAATGATGGTTGAAAGGGTGGGAGATGGAAGTTCACGGGAAGTCCGAGACGAAACATAAAACAGAAGTCTCATGGACCCCAGGGGCTCGGCCATTACAGGGCTGAGTTCCCAGAAAATGGAAAGGTGGAAAATACACACTCCTAGCCATTAAAAAATAACTCTGCAGAAGGGTGAAATATGTGGCTACACATCGCCTACTGCCAACCCAAACGGAAAAACATTCCCATATGATATGATTTCATTATATGGCGAAAAAAACTAAGGCAACATCCATCAAATTTCGCATATTGTTCACAAATAGAACGGTTGTAGGCTTGACTTTGTGGAAGTTATCCATCAAGGTAGAATCAAATAATTCTGTTGACTCCACTTGTAAGAATTCATTGTCACGACCAGGGTTTCGACCCTTATTGTCATCATCTGGCCATAACGTCAACTTCAAGACCTGAAGATGACACAGTGTGTCGATGCCCGGGTCGCAACAATTAATTCCCAAAAGTGGAGTTAACTAAGCTATTAAATTCTTCCGTTCGTAAATAGTGATCAAAATAAGGTATTTTTTATTGGAATTTTGTAGCTATAGTCTAAGAAAAACTTTCTAAATTTAGATGCCACTACCGTGGATATCGATGCCTTATTGCATATTCTACTAATTCTGAGGAATTAGTTATAATACAAAAAATTTAAAAGTACTGACGTAAACTGGAAAACTCAAGGAGGAATTTTTGGGAGGAAATTTTTAATGCCAAGAGGTTGGTGAACTTACAATAGGTACACATTTTTACACACCAATTACTGTATTTTCCGGATCGAGACTCTGAACAGAGGGGACAGACTATTCATGCCTCGTTTATATAAAAATACGTATGACATTTTTTAATTTAAAAGTCTCTCTCGTATATAACATGATCGAATGGGAACGAAAGATTAACATTCACGTCTTCAATTATCCCCTCACATACAGTTTGCATAATTATTCCCAGAGAAAGATGATAATGATCTACTGAAAGATGATAGAATAAATATTTTTTTCAAAGATTAAATATATGAATGAAATAATTTCTCGCTTTGTACATTCCACACTTTCGAGTTTAAAAGAAAAAGCGAGGAATTATTTCATATGTCGCGTTTCCACAACGTAAAGCCTAAACCTGTAACTTATCATCAAAGCCATGAATAGTCAAAAATGGGTGGAATCCTCTTTCCGTCAGTCACCAAGAGGTGAAGAGTTTCCGGGGACAAATAATGATACGCAGAATGACGTCTTGACCCAACGAGAAAAGACGCAAGTCATTGAAATCGCAGGAAATCGCTGGGAGGGCTCAGGCCATGTTTGCCCGGCTACCGAAGGGATCCCCGAGAATCCATTCGAGAAACACGAATGCGCGGCGGATAACGATTGAGTGTGCCGCAGCCGGTAGCGGGCCACTCGGCTACCCCGCTGCCCCCCGACGGATCCAGCCGAGATCTCTTCACCTTCGCCCCGCGAGCCAGGGTCCACGCGGGAGGAGGGCCAAGTGCCTCGAACTGACCCCACTCTATCCCCCCCTATCACCCCCGTCCACTCATCCGCGATAACATGGTGAGGAAGGAGGCATCCAAACGAATGTCAGGGAGCGACGGAAGAGAAAATCGGAAGCAGTCGTCGGATGACTGAGAGGCAATCGCTCGTGGCGCAGCAATTAAAGGCGGGAAAGCAGACACCGCGGGCGGCATTCCACGTTGAGCAAATAAGACCGGACTCTCGAGAGCAGCCGTTGGAGGGTAATATTCTGAGGAAACGAAGAGGAAGTGTGAATTGCGCCGAATAGAACACCAAAGATGTATAGGAGTTACTCGAGGAGAAAGCAAAAGGGTACATCACCACAGGGAAACCGATTTCAATGCAATGCTCAGATGCTCATCTCAGGATAAATGTGGAATGCTTGGAGAAACGATCACAGAAGTAAATTCTTCTCGGTTTTCAGTTCGGGTAAGGTGCCTTACCTTATCAGGTCGGAAACCCGAGAAGAATTTACGTCCATCATTAGCCGGGAGAAAATTAAATCCTGCAAACGACCACAGACATAAGATTAAGGAAATAGACAGCAGTACCGATAGCTTTAGAACGTCATTTTCTCCTCGTACAATGAGGGACCATAGTAGTTGCAAAGGATCAGTTCCATGAACTCACTAAGTAGACTAGACTATGTATTTGTGCTTAATATCCTACCATCATTATCTACAACTCACCCCTCATGAAGTTCCGGCATGATTTATCTTTCTGCATGATTTAGTATATTGTAGTATTATTTATCAATCGCATTAATAACACTAATCAGAAGTTGCATCTTAAATAGTGTACTGCATGGTAGCATGTTCGCCTACGAAGCACTCTCCCAGTTTCTGGTCTTGCCGCGCATTGTTATCCTGACAGCTATTCTGAACCGATTCTAATTTGATCTGAGATGAGCGGTGCATGCCTGGTATGGAATCACCCCGTGCCACACACCCTAGTCGTGGCTTCAACGGTATTACGTAGATGTAGATGAAAGATAATTGTTTGGTAATGAGTCTTATTTAGGTGGCAAAGACAAAGTTGCTAAATTATCGTTAAATTTTTTTGGTTGGCTTGGTTTTTAAGAGCCGGCTACAGTCGAATTAACTCGTCCCTTGTATATACCTTGTATGTACCTTGATAATTCTGTTAATCATTAAAACGGGACAGACACAAACGAATTGATAATACATATTACCAAAATCATCAAGAATTTTATCTTGGTTATGAGAAAATTCAACAAATTAATGCCACCTACAACTGATTCTAGAAACGTACGTAGAGTTGGTACTGAATGCTATATATCTATGTCTACCTATTACCCTGCAAGCCACCTCAGGGGTAATTTCCGATCATTGCATTGACAAATGATGTGGTACGAAGTCACTCGCACGGGTGCACTTACACAAAGGGTTGAAAAGCGCCATGAAAAATCATTTGCTCCTCCCGGTAGACAAATGATTATTTCATGGCGAATTTTAACCCTTAGTGCAGCTCAGGGGTGTATGAGAGGGAGTGGAGAATCACCGACATAAACTATAATGTACATGTACTTTTCTTCACCATGCACTATACTATAGGCATGCCACCAATGCTACACAGAAACTATAAAATTAATGTACAATGCAATTTAGTTGCATGGGGAGCGAACTAATGTTGGTAAGAGAATATTGGGAATGCAAAACTCCATCCACTGTCACAACCCACGACCTCAGCATGGGAGGCCAGTAATGTTACCGTGACAGCAACCCTCGACACTGAGAGTTAGCCTCCCGTTCGTTTTCGAAAGAGGAGAAACAACTGCGAAAAGCTGTTCAAAGCGGACTAGACTGCATGACTATATTTAAGATAAGAAGGAAATAATTTGCTGCAAGACGGAAAGAGAGCAGCAGAGTGAAATTTGGCAGCTTTGAAGGGGAGGGCAGAGAGACAAATGGGAAGATGGGAGAGATCTGAAAGGGTGGTCTAAAAACACGTGATGGCCATAAATGCCAAAATGCCAGAATTTTACGAGAAAAGAAAATTGAGTGCGGGAGCTCAGCTCGGGGGAGAAAAGCACATTCGCACGTTTTGTCGATCCTACAAAAAACTCTACCGTACACAGTTCAGGGACGGAGACACGAGGAGAGGAACCATCCACGACAACGGGCATCATCCCTTGCATCCCATTTTCGTCAAGTAGAGATGGCGGACTGGCAGCCATCCCTCTCATCAACAGGCGTACGTTAAAATGGCAATTTTTTCTAAGAATGAAATTTATGACAGTTACCGAAAGAGTTTTCACCAACCAGGATAAAAGACCTCATCCAAGAATGACCAAACTCTGATGCCCTATCCTTGAGGAGAAGAACAAAATTACTAGCCATTTCATTCGTCATTTCAATAAAAATCTCTTCAGGAAAGTCTGTAATAATTTTATTCCAGACACAACACGCATTAAAAGCCTGGATAAAAATTGATAAAACTCGGTCTTGAGTCACTCGGTGGTATTCCAAAGTTAATAAAATTTAATTTACCAAACTTATACAGTACCACAGGTTTCATAAAAGAGAAAACACCAGGTTTCGACGAATGATCGTCATCATTAGGTCTTGGAATTCTTGGAAAAAATATCTGGTTATGGAAAACAGGTTAAAAAATGACAAAAAGCAACCGCCCGCCGCATGGGCGTTGGCAAGGGGTGTTAGGACACCAGCCGTGTAAAGATTTAAGGTTTTGGGAGGTGAAATGGTGACGTGTATTATGGAAGTGTATATATTGGAGCTCAGTTTTTATCGTTATCACTTATTGTGCGTGGAAAGAACAAATTTTCGTACCTATCTGTTCGGCAGTGTATCTCTCTTATTTTATCGCTTCAGTGAAACCTAGCGATGTAGTAAAGCGCCATGATAATATTCTGTGTCGCTCTGAAAAACACCAGTTCTGAATTTCTCCTGCAAGCTAAGCCTGGTATGTAGCCTTCGAGTTTCTAGGGACTGTCACCTTAATCCCTCTAAAAGTTGTGAAACACTATATCTACATCTACGCAATGCCCTGCGAGCCACCACGAGGGTGTGTGGCAGGGGTAGGAGATCACCAAACATAGCTCGTAGCATTTGTTAACGAAGCGTATTGCTTTTCTTTGTATTTTATTAATTTTTTGATGAAGCATTAGCGATGTAGTAAAGCTCCATGATAATATTCTCTGTGTCGCTCTGAAACACACCAGTTCTGAATTTCTCAAGCAGCCTAAACCTAGTGTGTAGGTGCAACCCACTGGGGTTGTACCACGAATAGAACCAATTTGAACAAATGCAAGGTTTTTCATTGCAAGTTGAACTCATTTCACTGGTATTAACTATCAAATGTTCTATCATTTCCTCCGTCGATATGCAGGCGGTAACTCTTACGAACAAATCTTTTTTGACGCTCATCACCTGTAAACATGTCACGTGACTCAATTTAGAATTACTTGTATTAGAAAAACGAAAATCCGTCACTAATACATCGTTGAGTTGCCATGAGAAATGTGGCCGGGTCTTACGATTACGTGGTAAAGAGATTAAATTCCTTCAAGTTTTCATGACATTATCTTCCACAATAAGGATGAAAGCATGACAGTTTGTGGCCATACTGAAAGCCACACTTCGCAGAGGGATTCATCATTGGTCACATTCTATATGTTCTTCTGAATATCATGAGCTTCTTCACATTTACTTACAAATGCCTTGATTTGAGGGTGAAATTATCAGCAACGGCAGTCAGGTTGGTAACGCTCCGACCTGGAAAGAGAAAGGTCGTGCGTTCGAATTTATCCGTGGGCATGTATCTTGAGTTTGTCTTAGGATTAAGGCCTGTTGCTAGAGAGTGCAAAATAATCTTATGCGATGAAGGATCTCAGGTTTTCCCGGCGTATCTGATGGATAAAGGTTTATCGGGTTTTCCACCGGGTGAGCAGGTTCATGGGGCCCAACGTTTCGGAGAACGACTTGTCCTCCATCATCAGACGCTTCGGAAGCTGACACCCTGATGATGGAGGACAAGTCGCTCTCCGAAACGTTGGGCCCCATGGACCTGCTCACCCGGTGGAAAACCCGATAAACCTTTATTAATCTTATGCGGTTTGAGCACGTGAAACCCCGAGTCTACTTCCATACTGGGGGCATTTGTTAAGGCCGCTGTACTCAGTAAATATTATTGTAAATACGAATGTGTATACCATGGAATATGCATACAGGGAAATGAATGGAATTAGAACAAGCTCTATTTTCCGTTCATTCAGACAATTATAATATTGTACAAATTTTCTCAAGACCACTTTTTGCGGTACATTTTGTTGTACAAACGAATGTATGATCTCTTTCGAGAGGAAAATTGTACCGCGCGAGAGGAAAATTGTAAAGCGTCAAATTGTATGATAGTCTGAATGACTGAACGGGAAGCAGAACTTGCTCAAATTCCAATAATTTTATTGTAGAATCTAGGATACATACGTTTGTACAATTAAATGTACCGTGTAAAGCGGCCTTCATAAAAAAGTACATGTAATAGTTTGTATACAATAAATTGTACCGGGTAAAGCGGCCTTAAATCGGGGCTCAAGCGTTCCTTCTCACTATTCTTCAGTGTCCTTTCTCACGAATTAAAATCAAAACCACGATCGGAAAAATTTCAAACGCTCCAACGGTTATATCTCCACCCCCGACTGGCTTATCGAACCGCGGCGGCGACGTCATCGTGCGACGCCCCCCGCGGAGGGTGGCAGGGGGTGACCCCCGAGATCTCACCCTCAGGGCCGCAGTAAGTGACCAGTCCACGAATGAGGCGTCTCCCCGAGGAGGAGGAAAATGCTCTCTTATAGGATTCGGGGCTGGAGGGGAGGGGGTCAATTTTTGGGCAACAGTGACGGAAGCCGCAGACCAGAGGTCTTCCCACCCTCCCTCCCCCCGAGCCTCCCCATACTCCGAACTAACCAAGAAGAGTGCTTATCTCAGACTCTCTTTCTCCCGATCCCCTCCTCACCCACCCCTTACCCTCACTTCCCCCCACGGATCCGTCCTTAACTCGCACTCGCGATAAAAAAGACTTGTACTTTGTACGCCTAAGGGGACGAAGGGGAGGGCGGGGGGAGGCGGGTATGGGGGTGTGAAGCAACGAGGCAAAGATAAAGGACGCCCCATGAAGGGAACAGGCGCTGACTGAACGATGAAATTGTCCAATACGGGTATTAAATGTAAAGAAGATTCCTTTGGAGCGAGTCAAATTAGTGTTGGCATAAATAGTTACACACGAACAATACCCATTATGGTAGATACGATCACATGCATAAGATTAAGGAAATAGACTGAAGAACAGACGTACAATGAGGGACCATAATAGTTGCGATAGCTCAGTTATAGGATACTGACTAGGTTAAATAGGTTTTTTCAGTAGTGCTAACTATCTTAACATGATTATTAGCTACTAACCTCGCATACAATCTCCGCCATGACATAGCTCTTGCATGATTTAGCATCTTGTATTACTATTTATCTGTCGTATTAATAATATTAACCTGCAGTTGTATCTTGAGTAGGGTACTGCATGGTAGAATGTTCATCTACGTATCACTCTCCTAGTTTCTGGTCTGCGTACTGTTGTCCTGACTGCTTTTGGACTACGCCTCGCATTACATCTACATCTACGTCATACCCTGCAAGCCATCCAAAGGGTGTGCGGCAGGGGGTGCTTCCACACCAGTCATGCATTAATTTTACGGCAGAAATCCGAAACTACATTGAAACCAGCGTACCACACATGCAACGCGCCCATTAAAATCTACTAACCAAGAAATATTCTATCGTCATTCGTTCCAACATGTGAGGGGTACAAGGACGACTACTACAGATTCAATATCAATTGTAGAACAGAAAGGTTTAACGTCGTTTTTCCCGCAATCGATAATAGACCATAATGGCAGCCTTGAGACTTTGAAGTAGGTTAGTTGACAGGTAGTGTAGCTGATTAATTCATATGCCCCCCTGATGCATGTTTATAAACCTGCCGAGTAGTGCTAAAACCATCGTGTTCCTTGCATGACTCTTTTGTCACATTTACATAATCACATTTTATATTATTTTAGTAGTTTCTGTAGCATTATATAACCAACCGATCCATAGGTCTAAATACAATTATGCCAAATGACGGATCTATGTTACCTACTCGTGGATATGCCACGTCGTCCATGTTCCGCCGAGTCATTATTCAAAACACATGACTTCTTTGTGAGCGTGCTGGACAGCAGCCGACACCTATGACATTGCGATTTTCCTTGAAGCTCGTGTGGAATCATTGCCGACTTAATCGATGCACATTCAACACGTGGGAATCAGTGAGTTACATTTCGCCTTTTACGCACGGATATGGCTATTGCGACAGCATTTCCAGGCTATGAATCGCTACGTATTTCACGGCGCAGTCATGGGGTGGTAAACTTTCATCCAAGACTTTCAGCGATCAGACTATTACTATGATCAATGAAGCCGAAACATCGTCAGTTTAATAGCAATGTCGCGGTGGTCGGTCCTTTGTTCATGAAAACGTATTCATTTAAAAAATAAATTTCTACCAACAATGAGAAATAATTTTATATTAGAGTTTACTCATCGGACAAGGTAATTTTATATGGCCGAAGATATGCCTGTACTATCTTTTACAACTTCAGGCCCCTGTATCCTTACAAGATACCATTCTTCATCGCGCCTTACCTCCTATCTCTCTTCATCCCACTTACAGGTAGAGATGGGCAAACCCGTTTGACCATTTTGGAAACCTCGTTCTTTCTGGACCGGTCATTTTTGCGACTGGTTCCTTTCCACCAGTTCACCGTTCATTTTATTTTGGTGGCCATGTCCTTTCATTTTTATATGTTCTTGATGTTAAAAGAATATAAAAAACCTAAAAATACTAAGGTAATATTACCAACTTTTACATGATTTCGTAAAATAGTTTCACCTATATAAAGAAAAAAGGAACTGCTAATACACCGCTAGAATCAGCAGTTGAATTGAAAGTAATGACAGACCGTAAGGAACTACGGACCGAAAAGAAAGAAGGTCCGAAAGGAACGAAGGACCGAAACGAACGAAGGGCCGAAAGGAACGAAGGGCCGAAAGGAACGGCCGTTCCATTGAAGTCGGTCCTCGGTCCTTCCGTTCAATCCATTGACCTGTTCCTTCGGACCCGTTCGTTCGCGTACGACCCACCTCTAATACAGCCCATTCCCTTTCTTCGCCTTCCTCGCTAACCGAGCATCTATCTCTATCACAGCTTAACGCAATCCTTCGCCCCACACTACTCGTCCCACTCAGCCTCCTAATTTCCTCTCCTTACCCAGAATTTCTCTTCCGTCTTCCTTTCTGTCCACCCACTTTCCTCATTCCCCCACGCGCACACATCTGATTCGCCTGCAACCTACTCTCATCCTCTTTCTTCCGAGTTCACGTTTCAGCATCTTACACTGCCACTTTCAATACTAGACTCTTGGCCTATCTTTTCTTCGCATTCTCATGCAAGGTCCCTGGCATTAATAAGCTGGCATTGAGCTGCCGCAATTTTCCTTCTAATATGTTTATCACCGCGTTTCCATTTTTCTCATGCAGGTAGTTAATTTAAATTATATAACCGTTCTGTAGAGAATTAACGTCCGGTAGATTGAGTAAGAATGTAAGGAGAAGACTATTGAGATTACAGAACGCTTTAACGATGGAATGAAGAAAGGCAGTAAGTATACCGACCTGAAGATGGAAGTAGTGCAGTGAATCAGGAATCTGTTGCTGTAAACGATATATATATATATATATATATATATATATAGATGTTCCTAATTACCTCTAAACCAACCTCAACTGATAGAATACCTTTAGTGATAATGAGCATGGATGAACTGGAGAAAGACAACCGGGGTGTTATGCGATAAGCGGTTCGGAAGGAGTACCAAGGAAAGGATTTTCAAATCAGTTGTGTGACCAGCCCTGATCTACGGTAGCGAGACATGACATGAGGGGGTATGGAATGAGTGGTTTAGAGAGCAGGGAAGGTTAGAGGCTTCGAAGAAAGTACAACAAGATTACAGTGGTATGGGCATGTGATGAGACGGGAAGAGGGGCATGTCTTGAGGGTAATGATGGACCTGTAGGTGAACGGCAAGCGACCCAGAGGAAGACCTAGAAGGAGATGGACAGATTGCATAACGGGAGACCTGAGGGAGAAGGAGCTAACATTTGAGGACGCGAAGGACCGGACAGAATGGGGAAGGAGAGTGAGGAACGGAGGCCCCTAGTCGCTAGGGATTAAACTGAAGAGAAAGAAGACAATAGCTCTGGCAATAATCTGGATATTTTATATCTTAAGTTTAAATCTTAAGTTTACTATGTTTAACATCAGAAGTTTACTATGTTTAACTATGCAGTAGCTATTTAACATTTTGTTTAAAGTATTCCACCGGTTAAGGTAGGTTTTGCTGAATGTCAGAGAATCTCCTCTCGGTCCTCTACACATGCAGGGGCCCATCCACCTCCAGTATATCTTTTTTCGCCTCAGCATACGATATATCCTTCTTCATCCCGACCATGTAACCTATTCTCTTTCTTCCCCTTCCCCGCTTGCCCAACATCCTTCCCTCTATATCACTCTATAGCGACCCATCACCCCTTATTACATCCTCCAGCCACCTACTCTGCCGGTCTCTAGTTTCATTAAGAAGCTTACTTTCCTCGCCCACCAACTCAAGCACTTCCTCGTTAATCTTCCTCTCCGTCCACCTCACTTACTCCATCCTTCTCCACACCCACATCTCAAATACCTGAAGCCTATTCTCGTCCTCCTTTCTCAGGGTCCACGTCTCTGCCCCATACAACGCTATGCCCCATATCAAGCTCATCACCAGACTCTTCTTCACATCCTTACCCAATATCCCCGTCATCAGCTCCCATTTATTACCAAACGCCTCCTTAGCTAGCGCTATTTTCTTCCGTATGTCTTTGCTACTATTTCCGTTTTCCTCTAGAGTACATCTACGTATTATCCTGCGAGCCACCACGAGGGTGTGTGGCAGGGGGTGAAGATCACCAAACATGCACTACTGACATGCAACTAGGATATTTAATGAAGGTATGCTAGATAATAGGGTCACATGGTTAGTATCTACATAATAAGGAAGGCATTATTGGTTGTTATTACATGCATCATGCACCACAGACTACTCTAACTATATTTCACCTACCTATCCCTTTGCTACGCTGCCTATTGTTCTCTCTTATAGTACGAGGGAAAAATGACATTTTAAATCTATCGGTACGACAATCTATCTCTCTAATATTGTTAATATGATCAAACCTAGCATAATACGCAGGGGTTCTCAATATATATCTAACGTCATCTGTGAACAAATCGGTTTCGAATTTACTTAAAAGGTTGAACCTAAATTTTAACCTGCGTTCTGATAGAAATTCCCATCCTACCTAAGTAATTAAATTGCCCTACTGGCTCGGGTTTTTGTCCTCGAGCTTAAATGACAAGCCTCGCTTTCTTTATCCTAGAGAATCTCATTACTTTTGTGTTCTTTCCATTTAACATAGAAATCGGTATTTTTTAAACGAAACAAATGAAAGAGGCATTTCTCGTTCATTTTCACCTCCGTTCAGAGCGACCCCCGCCGGGGCTTCGGCTGGTTACCACGCCCTACTCGGTGGTTCACAGTCTAAGCGAGCTAAGACGGGGACGGACGGCGCGTGGAGGTCTAGGAGCGCGGCCAAGAAAGCGAGACGCACGCATCGAAGACGCACGAGAGAGGACAAGGGGCACGCACGGGGGAGAAAAACAGGGTCTGGGGAGCGGAGGGAGGAAATGACGCCCTGGGGGAGGGTGGAGGTGCGGGAGGGAGGGGGAAGAGTGGAGCCTGTTGCAGTGCTGCACGAGAGGGAGGGGACGGGAGGGAAGGGGGGTGGGCGAGGGGGGTAGTGTGAGGGTTTAAGATCGACTCCGCTCCGTCCGCAGTGAGCGTGACCCAAATCTACTCCTTCAAGTGATTTTTATGATTATTGTCCTTTTTCGTCGACGGCGCCGAGCACTGCTCTCAAACCCTCCGCCGCAGCGCACAAGCCCCTTTAAGGTAGTTGGAGCGAGATAGTTTCCTAGTCATAATAGAGACCATATTCAAGTTATAAGTTTTAATTGAAGCATCTGTAGGAAGCATGAATTAAATACTAGCATATTAATAGAGTTATTATATACTTGTATATGACTGAAATTCTAAGTAGGTAATCAAATAAAAATATCCACATAAGTCTTTGATTTGACTCATTTTTTCACGCGGTACGCTCAAAGCTCCACTACATCAAATTTTTTGCGATTCTGGAAATATTATTGCGGTAACAATATGATTTATTTAAAAAAATAGTCGACAAAACATACGGACTATACCCTGTTAATTTTTTGACGAAGTTTAGGTGTCAGAAACGCCTCATTTTTTTTTTAAAAAGGTGTCTCTGTAAGGCATACACGTATCATTTCCCATGTAAAAGGGCTGACATTTTCCGTAAAAAATCTCGGAAAATAGTGCGATAAGGGACAAACACTGGTAAATTGAGATATTTTTCTTTAAAATGAGACAAAATTTATTGATTTCAAAGTGAAATGAAATTTCGCTCAAGCTACCTTAACTTCATACCCCTCCCCGCCGCTACACATAACCCAACGCAGGGATAAATACATACATCAACATAATACTCCGCGAGCCGCCGCGTGAGCATGTGGCAGGGGATGTTAGGTCACCAGCCGTGTAAAGGTGTATGTTTTTCGGAGATGAAATGGTGACGTGAATTATAGGAGTGTATTTAGTGACCTTAATTTTTATTGTGATCGCTTATTGTTCACGGAAAGAACGAGTTCTTGTACCTATCTGTTCGGCAGGGTATCTCTCTTATTTTATCGCGTATGTCAGACCTAGAGATGTAGTGAGGAGTCATGATAATATTCTCTATGTCGCTCTGAAAAACGTGTGTGCATGTAATGCGGACGCATTCGTATGGAAAGGAGAGGCCACGGGGTTGGTTCTCCTGGGGAGAACTTCTCCGACGGACGAGCCGATGCGACCGACTCGGAGTGTTGAACGGCGGGGAGGGAGAGGTCGAGAGAAAACGAACTCTTCGGAGCCACGCTCGCTTTTTTCGACGCGCTTGACAATTTTTTTTTACTCACACTCCTCCTCTTCCTCAGCTCGACGCCCCGAGGAATTTCTGCCGACCGCGATGGTTTCGGAACGAGCAATTTCAGTCCGTTTCAGCAAAGGCGAGGGGGGGGGGAAATCAAAAACGGATGTTTCCAGAGCTGGGCACTTCAGCAATATTCCGAGGGGCCGACCACTCCGGCGCATTGTCGCGTGGCGCAACAGGCGGTCGACGGGATTGCACCTCGATTGAGTCGACCCCAACCCCCCCCCACCCCTCCTTCCCATCTGGCAACGGATAGGCGCCCGCAGAAAGTTGAAAGGTGTTTGTACAGAAATGTTTGCGGTAGAGGGGGTAGGTTTCCAAGCTGAAAAATTCTCCAGAGTTCGTGTTGTAAATTTGTACGCACGACATTACCATCCTCCTGCTGCCGTAACTCAAGTGTACAAAACATATGTGGCACAGCATTAAAGAAACTAGGTTTTGTTAAGCCTATAATAGGAAGGTACTCGGATGAAAAGGTGAAAGAGAGATGCCATTTCGCTCAGGTTAGGCCTCACCTCGAATTACTCCGCGAGTATTTGGGACCCTGGTCATAAAGATTTAACCAAAAAATTTAATAAATACAAAGAAAAGCACCATGCTTCGTTCAAAACTGCTGCGAGCGAACATATAGCGTCTTAAAAATTTTAGAGGAAAGAAGGTGGGAGCCCCTAGAGACTCGGAGGCTACACGCTAGGCTTAGGTTGCTTGAGAAATTCAGAACTGGTGTGTTTCAAAGCGACACAACATTATCATGACGCCTTACAACATCTCTAGGTCTGACAGAAGCAATAAAATAAGAGAAATACATTGCCGAACAGATAGGTGCAAAAATCTTGTTCTTTCCACGCACAATAAGCGACTACAATAAAAACTGAGCTCTACTAAGTACACTCCCATAATACCCGTCACCATTTCACCTCCCATAACCATACATCTTCACACTGCTGGTGACCTTACTCCCCCTGCCACGCCCACGCAGCGGCTCGCAGGGTAGTATGTAGATGTAGATGTAGAAGTGTGCATTTAATGTTCAATTTGGATGTTCTTCGTAGGTCATACGTGCGCACGTGACGATTACCAATCAGCATCCAGAATTCTACGAATTAACAAGAAAAGAAATGAACGCACGTTTTCAATTCCTTGCATGTTGGAACGATTGACGATAGAATGTTTCTTGGGTATTAGATTTTTAATTGGCGCTTTGCATGTGTGGTACGCGGGTTTCAATGTAATTTCGGTGTTCTACCGTATCATTCATGCATGCCTGGTGTGAAAGCACCCCCTGCCACACACCCTTTGGATGGCTTGCAGGGTATGACGTAGATGTAGATGAATTAAGTGAAAGATAATGGGTCGTTGATAAATGAGGGTAATAATGCGAATTATTACAAATTCAAGCAATAAAAAAGATGGCACGGCTACAATGGCATTAAAATAAATTATTCGAAGACGCGTAGGCAATTAATATATCTAGTTACGAACTAAGAATAGGAATGAAATCAACAAATTCAGACCGATATGAATCTCGTAACACTTCATTGTTGTGTCTCACCAAAAATTTATCGAATGCTATTTCCACGTATATATTTGCGGTGCCACCGACGCTATTTCAACATCGCCCTGCCCTCTACCAACGCCATGAAGACTAATTTTGAGAGCGAAGGCCAATTTTAAGAAATGTGTTAAGAAGAGGGGTGCTCCAGCAGCATCTTGAGATACCTTCGGCGGACTCAAAAAATTTTGGATATCCTTATCGCGCGTGCCCCGTTCCATTCCTTCCAAGGCGCCTCTCCTATCTAGACCTAAATTAATCCCGAGATAACCAGAATCCACCTCCACTCAAACATTATATCAGCGCTGTCGCGAGCCGTATCATCGCGTGCGACGAATGAAAGATATGTAGGCAACAGAGAGTACCACCAGTCCAAAGGGACACTCTTAAACTTTAACGATATTTGACGACGGATTTGGCGATATTTTGTGCGAAATTTAACTTTTGAATAATCTTTTTTTCAATTAAAGGAGATGATTAGTTCGAGGTATTGTGATTACATTAGACATTTCATGCGGTGCAAGTGGCGGAGGGTGGTGATGCTATTTGGAGCCCCAAACCTCTTGTTTTAACAACTGCCAATAAAGGTCCATTTAGCAACTCCCGAATGGCGGGGTTCGAACTGGCGCCTCCTGGATGGAGAGAGTTCTAGGTATCGATGACTTTTTTTCAATAAAGAGAGAAGACGAGTTCGTAGTATTGATATTACAAATGAAGTTTCAAACGGTGCAATTGGCCGTGGATGTTAATGCGCTTGTGAAGCCCCAAAGCTAACTAATTACTGACTCCAAGTGGCAGGGTTCGAACAGGCGCCTCCTGGATGGAGAGAGTTCTAAGGATTTACGATATCAATTTTTAAATGGAAATGATTAGCTCGTGGCATTGAGATTATAAATGACATTTCATATGGTGCAAGTGCAAGATATATATTAAGAACCCCTGCGTATTATGCTAGGTTTGACCATATTAACAAGATTAGAGAGATAGATTGTCGTACCGATAGATTTAAAATATCATTTTTCCCGCGTACCATAAGAGAGAACAATAGGCAACGTAGCAAAAGGGATAGGTAGGTGAAATATAGTTAGAATAGTCTATAGTGCATGATGCATGTAATAGCTACCAATAATCCCCTCCTTATTATGTAGATTTTAACCTGTACTATACCGTAGTAAGTAATATTCTATTGTAATAACTACTGCAATTACTTGTAATAACTAATAATCTACTGTAGTAACTAATAAACTGTGACCCTATTTTCTAGCATGTCTGCCTTATATATCCTACTTGCATGGCAATAGTGCATGTTTGGTGATCTTCACCCCCTGCCACACACCCTCGTGGTGGCTCGCAGGGTATTACGTAGATGTAGATGTAGATGAAGTGACGGAGAGTGTTAATGCACTTGTGAAGCCCTAAAGCTACCGAATTAGTGACTCCGAGGGGCAGAATTCGAACCGGCGTCTCCTGGATGGAGAGAGATCTAGGGATTGATGAAATTTCCCTCTCCGATCTTCTTTTCTTTTCAACTCCCCACAGGACCGTCCCGAAGAAGTAAAACGCCTCCCAACGCACGGCGGTTACGCACTCGCGAAGTCGGCGAGAGTGCGCGCATCATTTGCGGACAGAGTGACACGGACAGAGTGACACGGACATGGTGATAAGGCGCGTGTGCAGATGTGCCACCGCGTCCCGCTCGTCACAACCACCCCCTGGTGATAACTTTACCGCAAGTTGCCATCCTTCACCTCCTCCCTTTCCCCCCCCCCTCTCCCAGAGGAACAGAGGGAAGGAAAAAAACTTAACATCCACATTCATATTAGGGAAGTTTGAGCGAGACATTTCCTCAGTCATACTGGAGACCATACTCCAATTTCATGTTTTAATTTCAGTACGCGTGAGAAATATGAGTTAAAGATGCATTTTTAGTAATGCAATAATATACTTTGACATGACGAAATCTAAAGTATTTCAACACAAATATCTGTATCTGTTTAGTACATGCTACTTCGCTCTGATTAGGACACATCTCGAATACGCCACGAGCATATGGGGCCCTGGTCATAAAGATTTAACCGAAAAAATTAATCAAATACAAATAAAAGCTTCACGATTCGTTAAAAACTTCTATGAACGAATATATGGTGGTTCACAACTTTTAGAGGGTGTGAAGTGGGAGCCCTTAGAGACTCGGAGGCTGCACGATAGGTTAGATTGCTTGTTAAATTCAGAACTGGTGTGTTTCAGAGCGGCACAGAGAATATTATCATGACGCCTCACTGCATCTTTAGGTCTGATAGAAGCGATAAAATAAGAGAGATACATTGCCGAACAGATAGGTACAAAAAATCGTTCTTTCCGCGCACAATAAGCGACCTCAATAAAAACTAAGCTCCTCTAACTGCACTCCCTTAATACACGTCACCATTTCACGTGCCAAAACCTTACATCTTTACACGACCGGTGTCCCGCCACCCCCTGCCACGCGGCGGCGGCTTGCAGGGTAGTATGTAGATATAGATTAACTTGACTCATTTTTTTCACGCAGTACCTTCAAAACTCCTCTACAACGGAAGGTTTTTTCGCGATCTTGAAAATATTACTGCGTGTACAATATGATGTATTTTCAAAATTGGTGCAGAAAACAAACAAACTACACATTATTAGTTTTTAGACGAGATCTAGGTGTCATAAATTCCCCATATATTAGATAATATGTCTCTGGAGTGCATGCACGGACCATTTTCAAAGTTAAACGGCTGGAGTTTTTCGGCATATATCTCGGAAAGTAGTTCCGTAAGGGGCTGCCATTTTGGTATCTTTGGAAGGTAAAGATATTTTTCTTCAAAACGAGATCAAATCAATTAATTTCTAGGAGAAACGAAGTCTCGCTCCAGCTACCTTTAGCGTGACACATGGTCACTTCACCCGGAATACCAGAGATGCTTTGAGATATACCTTTTCATTGACGCCTACCATTCGATTTTCAGCAACTGCGAGTATCATTTTCACACTGTTTACAATACTCATTTGAGTAAAATTTTAACAAGGCATAACAATCCCCATTTCCGGCTATGCGCTCTCATTGGCCACATCTCAGGATCACGTGCGTGTTCACAGACGGAAAACAAGACGATCGCGAAATCAAGAAAAAAACGTATAGCATTGTCGCCATTCACATTGTGTCCATATTAATCATGGTATCCCAGAGACATAATTTTATCTTTCACGTCGTAGTCTCTAATCTTGTGTGCAAAAAATTACATGTGGTTCAGGCGTTATACAAAGTTCAAATCATACATTTAGTTCACCTTCCGTCTTTTGTCACTCCAGATCCTATTTTATCCATCCCTTCCCTTTACATTGCTCGTGTCCTTATCCCCCATGCCACTCACACCTGTGGCGTCTTGCGTGGTATTATTCTAATGTATTTAGGGACTTACGTTCCGGCACGAGGACGCGAGGCACTGCTTATTCTGTCCCAGTGTTTACGCGTCGTGTGCATACATGATTGAACTTCAATTTAGTCTTTTAAAAATGAGTTAGAAGACGCCGAGAATTAAGATGGTGAAAAGGGAGTACGTATTTATGACCTGTGACCCAGCAGCCCAAATTTACAATTTTTTGGAGGTGGCCGAATTCGAAAAATTCGAAATTCGAAAATATTTTATCGAGGTGGTCGAATCCACCGACGTAGAGAGGGGTTAGAAATAATCCTGCCATGATCAAAAACTATATTTGGAACTTATCGCAAGTGCTTTTTCTGATGTCTCAATCCCTCTTCCGCCTTGTTTGAAAGGGTTGCCACCCAAGATTATCTCATGTTTTCCTACGCTTTTCGTCATAAGTTTCGCCTGAACTTTATCTCGTTCCCTGATAAACGTCTTCTTCGACGGGTACCCACTCCCATGTCCCAAGGTTGACGTAATATCTATGTTCAAGAATACAGAATTCAGTAAATTTCGGACAATAGTCCGATGACATACGGAAATTAAGTAAAAATAGAGAGCGACTGATGTGCCTGGCCCTCCTCTGTTTTACAGTATCGAAGGAACATTATCTACATCTACATCTACGTAATACCCCGCGAGCCACCACGAGGGTGTGTGGCAGGGGGTGAAGATCACCAAACGTGCACTATTGACATGGAACTAGGACATGCACTTATAGAACGTTCCATCAAATTTATTTCCGAATCAGCTTAAAAACGATTGGAGCCATCAAGGAAATTATATGGCATATTACAGGTATGATTATAGTATGAAAGTAGGAAAAAACCATTACATACGAAATTAAAGCAGTCGTAGCATGGTGTGCAACACTTTTCAATTAAGGGAGAAGATTAGTTCATGGTATTGAGATTACAAATGAAGTTTCATTCAGTGCAAGTGGCCAAGGGCGGGGTGAAGCCCTAAAGATACCTATTTAGTGACTCCCGAGTGGCAGGGTTCGAACCAGCGCCTCCTGGATGGAGAGAGTTCTAGGGATTTATGACATTATTTTAAATTAAGGGAGAAGATTATTTCGTGATTTTGAGATTACATATGAAGTTTCAAACGGTGCAAGTGGCCGAGGGTGTAGATGCACTTGTGAAGCCCAAAAGCTACCCATTTAATATCTCCCGGGGTTCGAACCGGCTCCTCCTGGATGGAGACAATGCTATGGATTGATGACATTTTTTTAAATTGAGGGAGAAGATTAGTTCCTGCTATTAAGATAAATATGACATTTCATACGGTGCAAGTGGCAGAGGGTGTTGATGCATTAGTGACGCCCCAAAGCTTTGGTTTCTCCGAGTGGCAGGGTTTGAACCGGCGCCTCCTGGATGGATGGAGTTCTAGGGACTGATGGCAGTTTTTAATTAAGGGAAAAGATTAGTTCGTGGTGCTGAGATTAAAAATGACAATACATTCGGCGCAAGTGGCGGAGGGTGTTGATACATTTGTGACGCTCCAAAGCAATTATTAACTCCGTTTGGCAGGGTTCGAACCGGAGCCTCCTAGATGGAGAGGGTTCTAAGGATTGACGACAGTATTTTAATTAAGGGAGAAGATTAATCCGTGGTATTGAAATAAAATGTGATATTTCATACGGTGCAAGTTGCGGAGGGTGTTGACGCACTTGTGAAATCCCAAAACCACCCATTTAATATCTCCCAGGGTTCGAACCGGAGCCTCCTGGATGGAGAGAGTTCTAGGGATTGAAGCGAGCCCTTCGCGACTGAAAAACGGATCTCCATCCGAGGCGGGGATTGAGGAGATACCGGAGGGAGAATGGGAGATATATGTCGAATGCCGTGAACTCGGCCCCGCGGCTCTCACACAACCCTCATAGTTCTTACAGCGGCGACTCCACGCGGCTCCTCGCTCCAACACACACTCTCCTGTTTCCCATTACAACAAGCGAGGGGGGGGGCGCTCCCACATTCCCCCTTCCTCCCTTCCCCGCCACGCCCCCCTCTCCCGCCGCCTCAGTTCTAGTCCTTCCACGTGTACAGGGTGCCACCTACCCGCCCCTCCCTTCCCCTTGCTTAACCCCATTCCAAGCCGTACCCCTTCACTCACTCAGCCTCCCCTCTCCCTCCATCCCCCCCCCGTCCTCCTCCTCTCAACCCCCTCCTCACATATTTAAACAAGCTTTATCTACGACCCAGTGTGAGCGCGAAGAGGGGAGGGGCAGGGTGAAGGAACAGATATGGGGGCTCTGGCGTAGGATATGGGGTGGTCGAATGGGGGGGAAGGTGGGCGGGGGGTGGGATGGGAATGCGGGGTCGGGAGGCGGTGTAAAAGGGAAGAAATATGTACGGGTTTCGAGGGGGAGGGGGGGAACGCGTAGGCGTACCCGAGGGTTCGAAAATGGGGAGCAGGATGAGGGTGAGCGTGAAAAAAGTAAAGGGTGAAAGATGTATAAAAGTGAGGAGGATATCAGAGGGGGGAAAAGAGCCCAGCTGGCATCGCGCGTTTACACACACAGCTTTCCCCGCGTAGGTATCTTTCACAATGGCTCCGCTGCGAGATCTGTGCAGGTATCGGAGTGTTGGCAGCGCAGATGGTGTCCGCGACGCTCTACGGAGTGCACCAAGGGATCCGGTGGTTGCATTTCCACGGCGATCTTCCCGTCCGCGGGGCTTCGAACTCGGTCGTCCGAAAGATTGTGCCCTTTGTATTGCGAGCCAACGTATCGCAAGGGAACAACGTGACCGTTAAGAGTCCAGAGAGCATTCCGCTTCACGGGAGGAGCCGTGATTCAACGGGATTATTATTTCTTAATCAAGAAGCGATGCCTTTCACACGCTTGTCATCAAGCGAAGTTCCTCTCGTATCATGAGGGAAAGGAGGGCGAGAAGTTGATCGTTCACGACCGAGTAAATACAGTAAAGAAGTATTTACAACCTAAACTAGTTTTGCCCAAAAGTCAAACGAACTGCGTCAAAAATTCGAATCAGATATAATTCAATTAAACGAAGCGTAACATACACAAACTGACTATTAGTTCTTCTAGCTATCCTATGAGAACCGGTTTGGACCAGAGGTAGTGTCTTCGACACACGTGCTGATAGTTAACGTTCGAGACCGAGTAAAATTTTTTCTGACTCTGGAATCCAACTTTCAATGCGTCCAAAATTCTAGTCAGGTACAATAAAATAAAACCAAGTGTAAAATACACAAATAGATAATAAGTTCTTCCAGCTAATTGGAGAACCGGGTTAGACCAGTGGTACCGTGTTCGACTCCCGATCTGAAGGTCGCAGGTTAGAGACCATGGAAAATTTTTCCTGACTGGAATCCAACTTTCAATGCGTCCAAAATTCGATTAAGATAC
The DNA here is from genome assembly GCA_963169105.1 of Ceriagrion tenellum. NCBI lineage: Eukaryota > Metazoa > Arthropoda > Insecta > Odonata > Coenagrionidae > Ceriagrion > Ceriagrion tenellum. The sequence continues at coordinate 44,286,053 of OY720637.1, forward strand.
AATTCAACTATACCAAGCATTAAATACACATTCAGATAATAAGTTCTTCTAGCTTGTTCAAGAACTGGTTTGGACCAGTGGTAGCTTGTTCGATTCCCGTTCTGAGAGTTCCAGGTTCGAGACCAGGTAAAATTTGTCCTGATTCTGGAATCCGACTTTTACCTGCTACCCTGATCCCACTACTGAGAGGCAGCAGTCTCAGTAGGAGGCATTGATGGCGCAGATCAAGATGCTCGTACCTATATCAACAGCCACAGCTTCTGACGAGGGTGAAGTTTACGGATACGGCCGAAGTCCGCGATTTGGAAGGACACAAGGAAAAGACCACATTAGCAATCCATAGAGGGTACAGCAGACTCTTAAAAAGACACAATGGCACTCCTCACGAGAAAATTCTACTGGCGACAAAATAGTCCCCCAATCTCATCTCCGGGTAAGGACTACTAGATCCAAAAAAGAAATTGAGGGAAGAGGAGTTGGTAGGCAGCAACGGAAGTAAAGAAATATTTTTTGCCGAACCAAATTCCCAAACGATGAAATTCCCAAATATAAGAACGACAAGACGAGAGGCCTCCGAAACCTGGTGCTGGAGGAGGATGCTGAAGATAAATTGGACGGACAAAATAAGAAATGACAAAGTGTACAGAAGAGTAGAAGAGGAAAGGACCATATGGAAAACCATAGAGAACAGTAAGACCAGATGGACTGCACATACCCTGAGGCACAATGGGTTTATGAAGAACATAATTGAAGGCAAACTAGAGGGAAAAGTCCCCAGAGGAAGACCCGGGAATAAGTGGACCAAATAAAGAGGAAAGTACATAGGAAGAGATGCCACGAGGTAAAGGAACAAACATTAGGTAGGGAAGGGTGGAGGGCTGCAGTCAACCAATCTTAGGATTGAACAACCAATGATGAAGAATGAAAACTGAATGAAGGGGTTCCCGAAGATAATTTCATCAAGCCGTTCACAATATCGGAAAATCTTGGAAAGATTAAACGAGCGCGAGAATAATCACTAGGGGGCGCTCACACTATATATATGTATGTACAAGTGAGAGAGAGGGGTTTCAAGGAAACACTGCGGGGGAAGGAAGCGGCTCGGAGGGGGGGGAGGAGGTTGGAGGGGGTTCGGAGGTGGGGAAGTGATGACGACAGCACTTGTTGCATTAATAACCACAGCGGGGCATGGTGTGCGTGCACGGAGGGAATGAGAAGGCATTTTCCACGGGTTGGGTTGCTGCTGCGGAATTAGGGGATAGTACATACATACATACATACATACATACATGCGGCGCGGCGGCGGCGATATATAGAAAGCCTCCCCGCGTCCCCACTTCTAGATGCCGTCGGCGGTTACTTACTCCTCCATTCCCCGCCCCCTACTCCCCTCCCCCGTGGGGACTGCACCGGCAGTGGGGGCGGAAAACACCCTCCACTTTGGTCACAGCCTTTTAGAAATGATAAACACTAATATACTCGACTGCACATACAATCATACTTCACGCGATACTAGTTCACGAAGTTCTTAGTAGGTTAGTTGACAGGTAGTGTAGCTTATTAATTCATATGCCCCCTAATGCATGTTTCTAAATCTGCCGAGTGGTGCTAACAACATTTTTTGCATGTTCCCTGCATGACTCTTGCGTCATGTTTACATAGTTACATTAAGGATTAGTTTAGTAGTTTCTGTAGCATTTGTGGCAAACCCATTATGTGGTGTATGTTGGTGAAAGTAAATTTCTTCACTGTAGTTTATGTTGGTGATAAGTCACCTCCTGCTAAACACCCTTGTGGTGGCTTGCAGGGTAATAAGTAGATGTAGATGTATATACTGGGTGTACCTACATTCATTTAAGTATTCTATCAGCAGATTGGTACGATTTTGCACAGAATTTATCCTAATTCGTTTTCACTCACATGGGCGGCCCGCCATTAGATCCCTCTCGAGTTCCTCATATCGTCTCCCTCTTCTTATTTCGTACAGAATTACTATCTCTTCCTTCTCCCATGCCTACCCAGTGTTCTACCCTCTATTAACCTATTTAGCATTCCCTCTCCTTTCAAAACGTCCTCCGTCCATTTCTTCTGTCTCCTCCGAACGCCCGCAACTAGCTTCCTCTCCTCTCCAACCACATTCAATACCTCCTCGTTCGTCCTCGCCAACTATCTCACCCTCTCCATCCTTCTCCGCACCCACAGCTCAAACGCCTCAAGTCTACGTTCATCCTCCCTTCACAATGACCACGTCTCCGACCCATACAGCGCCACACTCCAAATTAGAGTTTTCACGAGCCTCTTCTTTAGGTCTCTACTTCGACCCCCCTCAAAAATTCCCACCTCTTTGAAAATGTCTCTTCAGCCATGGCCCTGCCACTAAACCCATTCTCCTCCAGAATACTACCCAGACACGTAAACTGCTCTACTTGATCTATTTTGTGCCTTCCCCACCCTTATATTCAGACCCGCCTTAGTGCTTCTAGAGAATATCATCACTTGCGTCTTCCTACTTTAAATCTACCGTTAATCTTCATCGCATACCTCTCGCATTGCACCTCTGACGCATATCACTTGTTTTCGTTTCAGAATGACACGGAGGATATTACGTCTACGTCTACGTAATACCCTGCGAGACACCACGAGGGTGTGTGGCAGGGGGTGAAGATCACCAAACATGCACTATTGACATGCAACTGTGATATTTAAATGAGACTTGCTAGAAAATAGGGTCACATGGAGCTAGATGGTTAGTATCTCCATAATAAGGAAGGGGTTATTGGTTGTTATTACATGCATCATGCACTACAGACTACTCTTTCAAACTATATTTCACCCCGTATTAAGTCAACCCCGTATCATATCTAATAAACTGATAAAAACGACGACAAAAGAACTTACTTGTTAGATTTTCGCAGCTCATGCGGTATATCTGGTAATCTTTGGGTTTCTGCGAGTATTTTTTTGTATTATTTATTTTGAAGACCATTGCTGCTGGATAATCCCGAGGAAGTCGGCAGCAGAGCACAACGAAACTGTCGCAAGAATAATACAAAAAAAATACTCTCAGAAACCCAAATATTGCCAGATATACGACAACAAAAGATTGATCCGGTGCCCAATTGATACGTGGAAACAATTCCTTCCTACCACTCACCATTGGAGAGTACAGAAAGATAGCGAGACTCAAAGACGCTAATTATACAGTTAACTTCTGCCCGCTCCAGCTTCTAAACCCATTCTCTATCCTTTCTCCTTTCTTGCGGTTGGTATCCGGAATATACAGCCCCATAATACTGAGGCTATGATTGCCAGCTGAAGGAGGGAATTATTGAGTAAGTTCTTTCTTACAGACGTGTTAAAGACATTTCCCTTCGAGATAAGCTATATGTAAGCAATGTTAGGGAAAAACGATATAGGGTTTTCGGCTAGGTTTTTCACGACCTGGTGCTTTATCTACAGCTCAGGTACATATTTCATTGCCAAGAAAAGTCTATTACGAAATCAATTATACATCATCAGATTAAGATTTCTAAAAAATAAATTTTTGACTTCTCAGCAGGGAGTCTTCTCCAGCGTTTCCCTATAAAAACTATCATTCTTTCAATATTATACGCCATTTAAACTCTTCAAAGTTTTTGTCCTCTTCCATATTGGCCAAAATTTCCATCCCTTTCACTCTTTCACCATGATTACCCAAAATTCTCCATCTAAAGCATGTTTTCATGCACTCGTTAATTCCACCTGCACTCAAATTAGCTCTCTTAAAAATTCCTTATAACACCTTTCTCTACTCTCCGATCATATACCACGCTACCTCAGTATTTCCATTTAAACCAGTTCAGTATTTACATCTTATGCAACACCCAAATCGTAAAGGCCAACAGTGTACGCCCATATTCCTTCCCTAAGGACCAAATTTCTTAAATTAAGACAAGACGCCACCCCACTGGATCAGCGGTTGCATCCTCTTTCCGTCGGTCCGACCCCTGGATGCACGTCACCAAAGATCGTAGCCTCTTACATTGGAAAAATGTACCATGCCTATATTCTACGCGCGGCCCGCCTTGAACATTTTTCCGGCCGCGAGATTCATCACATTTTAATACAATAACTTTAACACAATAATAATAACTCATTATCTTTCAATTTTTCACTCCAAAATAATGCCTATAGTGGACCTAAATCTAAAATGGGGATATATAATTTTATATGCGGCCCGCGGAGTTATGATGAATTTCCAAAGTGGCCCGCAAGATCATTTTGGTTGGCCACCCCAGCTCTATCGCGTACCCCTTAACCGTCTAGGTACGCGCAGTAAGGGTCGGGAACCGCCGCCATGAACTCGTCTCCAGCTAATCGTTTCTTTAAAATATTTAGAACGAACTATCATTTCACCTGGAAATCAGTGAATTTGGTTTCATTTTATCAAATAGATCTCACTCTCCTAAAGACACCAAAATATAAACCACTTACCGAACTACTTTCCGAGATTTCAGACGAAGAATACCAGCCCTTTTATATGGGCAATGGTACGTGTATTTCGTACGTATACGTAACAAGAATTTCTAACCCTTATATCTCATAAAAAAATACGAGGGTGTAGTTTGTATACTTTCTCATCTATTTCTTTAAAAAACTTTAATTTCACCGCAGTATTTTTTTCAGGGTCATAAAAAAACCCTTCCATTGTGAAGGAGTTTAAAATGTACTGCGTGAAGAAAATGAATCAAGTTAAAGACTAGTCTGAATATTTTTATTTAATTACTAAGAGTTTCAGTCATATAAAAATATATTCACATTTTCAAATTTTCACCTAAAATAAAGCATTCTTATGACTTGGGTTGGTGGCACAGATTTCAAAATTTAAACAAAAATCATATGCAAATACGTATTTTTTAATCGGAATGACACCGTGACATTTGTTAGTTAGCATTCTGATGGTAAGAAACGAATTATTTTGCATTAGTGGGTAAATCATTCGCATTATTTCAAAATTTGTGTCAAGCGTCAAAAGACTACATTTTAAAACAGCAAAAATTGCCCAGAACTGTCCTAGATGAGTATATTATTGCACCATCAATGATACATTATTTTATTGAAGCTACCTACAGCTGCAGAAATTAAAACGTATGATTCGAATATGGTCTCCATTCTGACTAGGGAACTTTCTCGCACAAATTACCTTAAGCGCCACACAAAATAGCCTTCACAAATTCCCTTCAAGAAAAATACTTCAATGCCTCAAAAATACTTGCAGGATTTATACAGATACGTACACTCTGCACGTACATACTATCTTGTCCCACTTGCTGTGCGTGGATTAAACGTTCAGACATTTCGACGAGACGAAATAAATAAATCCTTCACCCTGGCGCCTTCTAGACGTGTACACCCGTGTCCCTGGCGGGGCAAATATCCTTCCCGTTTGTTAAGGTAGCTTAAGCGAAATATCATTTTACTTAGAAATCAATGAATTTGGACTCATTTTAAAGAAAAATATCTCACCCTTCTAATGACACCAAAACTTCTACCCCTTACCACATTACTTTCGGGGGTATTTGCCAAAAAAATACCAGCCCTTTTACATGGGAAATGGTAGGTACGTGTATGCACTCCAGAGGGACATCATTTACAAAATGAGGTATTTCTAACACTTAGATGTCGTAAAAAAAACCAACAATGTGTATTTCGTATGTCTTCTCAATTATTTTTATAAGTCATATTGTCACCGCAGTGGGTTCTTGGGTATCACAAAAAACCTTCCGTTTTGAAGGAGTTTCAAACGCACCGCGCGAAAAAAATGAGTCAAGTTAAAGACTTACTTAGATATTTTCATTTAATTACTAACAATTTCTGTCATATAAAACTATATTATTGCACCATTAATAATGCAATATTTAATTGATATGTCCTACAGATGGGGAAATCAAAACGTATAATTCGAACATGGTCTCTATTATGACTAGGGAACTATCTCACTCGGACTACCTTAAGCTCCACTCAAAATAACCTTTAGAAATTCCAAATTCCAAATTACAAGTTAATTACTTCAATGGCTCAAAAATACTTGCAGGATTGATAAAGGTAGGTATATACATTCTTCACGTGCATGCTACTCTTATCTTGTCCCACTTGTTGTGCGAGGATTGAACGTTCAGACATTTCGACGAGACGAAATAAATAAATTCTTCACCCTGCCACCTTCTGGACGTGTACACCCGTGTCCCCGGCGGGGAAAATATCCTCCGTGTCTGTTCAGAGCCCGCGTAGGTGAGGCGGTGAAGCAAGTAGGGCGGGGGGTGGACAGGGGGGAAGGGCGGGGGGGGGGGGGCGGGACAAGTGCAGGGCGAGTCGCCCTTTTTCGAGGCCCCGACCGAATCCCATAGCGGGATCGCGGGATGGAAGTTATAACAGGGTCTTGCCCCCACCATCGACACGTCGCCCACCCCATCCCCCATTGCGTTCCACAGGGGGGTGGAGTGTATGCGAGGGGAGGCGCAGGAGAGTACACGGAGGAAGCAGGACTGCGCCCGTGGTGGTGGTGGTGCTGGCTGTCTGTGGCGGTGGTGGCTTCGTGGCAGGTGGTGATGGCTTTCACGGGATGGAAGGAAGGAGTCGGGAAGAAGGCTATAGGGAGGCGGCGACGGAGAGCGGCTTACAGGATTCGGGGTCAATAACCCCCTCATTCTCTCCTCCACCACCAGAGGGAGTGAGAGCGAGAGACCCCGTATAAAACGAAAGCTCTCTTTCCCCCCCCCCCTCCCTGCCCCTCACTCCTCACTCACACAAACCCAACACGGGCGAACACAAAAGCTTTTGCCGCTCGCTGCATCGACGATATCTCGCGGGGCCGAGGGGCGGGGTTCGATGACGGGTGAGGGACCGGCCGAGGGTATAGGGTGAGGTTTGGGATGAAGGTCCATGATGGCAAGAATAAAATAACTCTGTAGTAATTTCCACACCTTAAATAGGGCAAACAAACCATGGTCTCGACGGTCTCGACACTATATGAGGGAAAATAAGGGAAATAGATTTCAGAACAGAAATGTTTAAAGCAGGGGTAAAACCAACCAAAGTGATCTTGCGGGCCACTTTGGAAATGCATCATAACTCCGCGGGACGCATATAAAGTTATATATCCCCATATTAGATTTAGACACACTATAGACATTTTTTTGGAGTGAAAAATTGAAAGATAATGAGTTATAATCATTGTGTTAAAGTTATTGTATTAAAATGTGATGAATCTCGCGGGCAGGAAAAATGTTCAAGGCGGGCCACATGCGGCCCGCGGGTTGGCCACCCCTGGTTTAAAGTGCCGTCTTTCCCGCGATCGATAAGTGACCATAATACTGCGTTAAGACTTTGAAATAGGTTATTTGACAGGTAGTGTAGCTGATTAATTATTCATATGCCCCCTAATGCACGTTTCTAAATCGGCCAAGGAGTGCTAACACCATGTTTCCTACTTGTTCCCTGCATGACTCTTGTGTCGTCTATATGCTTACATTATACATTATTTTAGTAGTATCCGTAGCATTTGCAGCCTACCGATAGTGTGGTGCTTGTAGGTGAAAATAAATAACCACAGAGTGTTAAAGAGTGTGGAAATAACTACCGAGTTATTTTAATCTTACCACCATGTATAGAATATTTCAACCAAGTGACGCCAGAAACTCTATCATACGTTCGGATGAAAGTTAATAAGAATTAATCTGCACATTTGTGTTAATGAGTCAACTTGCAAATGAAAAGAATGAGGCTTAGCCATGCCTTGCATATGTCTTTTGAGTGCATGTAATTCAATGCACTATTCATCCTCCGGTCCTTCCAAAAGCAACTGAAGAACCATTCTTAATAAAAGCACATTGGATTTGTAGGCAGGAAAGAGCTCGACGTAATCCCATAAATTAATATCAATGTATTGCAATGGCTAATAATCCAGCGTCTCGTATTTTTACAGCGATTGGTTACGCAAACATTGATTAGTCCAATTATGGATGTCGTTTGAATTTCGTGATTCCAAAATTTTCCGAAATTGAGTACTTTTTTGTAAAACATATTGTGAGTTAAGTTTAAAAAAAAAGTATTCTACCGGTTACGGTTGGTTTGGATGAAAGTCGGAGAATCTTCTTCCGGTTTTTTACGCTTTCATGGGCCAAACTACCTCTAGTATTTCCTGTCAGTTATCTATCGAGGAGAAAACCCCCAATGCCACGCAGTCCAGAGGTCTTTCTTACAGAAAGGGCATCGTGAAGAGGTAGCCTGGGATCCTGGGATACTGGCGAGGAAACAGACAGAGACGTAAGAAGTTGCCGAGCAACTCAGAGACGGTAATTCTCATAAAACCTCAGAGGGTTGAGGGTTTTAAGGGGGGGGGGGAGGAAGACGAGGTACGCACGGGCAAGGGCTCGTCGAGGGAAGAGGAGGACGGGAAGGGTAAGTAAAGAAGTCCTTACACGAGACACCATTCCCTTTTTTGGGGACGGTCGTCAGACGCGGCAAATGCCACAGCCACCTTCGGGTCGCCGCAATAATAATAAAGACAATAATTACGGCAAAAAAGAGACGCGGCAGGGGGGGGTAGAGGGGAGTGGGAGGAGGGAGAAGGTCGGGCGGTGAAAAAAAAGCAGTCGGACGAAGAGAGGGGCGGGGAAGAAGGAAAGTAGGATCTCGAAGAACCGCTAGGCCCGAAAAAAAAACCACACAGGGTGGGGAGAGGAAGGTAGGGACGAGGAAGAGGTAGGGTATTCAGCTTGGTGCAAGCGGGGGGATGGCGTCCGACACTCACAAGGGACCTGTCCCGCTCCTTCAACCCTATTAAAAAAAATACTTTTCTCCCAACCCGCTCCTCACTTCCCCCCTCGCCGCCCAGCGAGAGAAAAAAATAGAGGAAATAAAACTAAAAACAAAACGATATAACCTGCGTCGTGTTTTTCTTTCGTGGAAGGCGAAATGACTTCGCGTTTATCCGGCGCTTTGAAACTTTATCGGGGTATGGAGAACGGTTCGTGGAGTGGGAATTGTATTCGGTATAAGGAGAGGGGTGTGCTTGGAAAGAAGGGGGGGAGGGGGTCGTTGCGAAAACCGATCGCAGGAGGAGACGTTGATGAGTCTATACTACGACCCACTACTTCCTGGCCGGTTTTAATGAGTGACCATGATTTCGGAGACCTTGACACAGCTTCCAAGACTACCAACCGCCCTCCCCTCTTTTTCCCCTCCCCTACCATCCACTCCCCTCTCCTCCCTCCCACTCTCACACCCCGCCCCGTCGCATTCCAGAGGTATTTCGTAATTGCTTCCTCCTTCCACCCGACACCCTTCACGCACAAACGAACGGCTCGCGCATGTATACACATCCGTACGATTCTCCGCCGCTTGGCGCGCGAGAGTGACTCGATCGATTCGGTCTCGCGAACCGTTCAACGGATCGGGCGCCGAACTACGTCGGTATACGTACGTACGTGTGTTCGACGCGGTGTCGTGAGAATTGGGCTACCGCCCGAATCGCAAGAGGAGGCGGCGGCCGGGATATTTCCGTGCAAGCGCACCGTTTCTCCGCGCGAGATGGACGCTTTTGAGAGTGCAAGCGCTCATTTCCCGGCAGCGGCCATTAAGGAGCGAGAGAGAACGCAATTCTACCCTTTTACCGGCTTTCCCACGCGTAGGCGCCCGCCCGGCGCATTCCGCCCCGTTCCCCTCACGACTCCCACGTGAAGAGAAACGCTGGCGACAAACGAACAGATTGCAATACCCTTAGGGGGCGGTCGAGGCTTATCCCAATCCGTTTGTCGGCTGATGGTCCATTACGGACGATTAACGCACAGGGGTGTAATTATTTCGTAATGGACTGGTATTTGGAGAAGGAGACGGACAACTAAGGTAATTTGCGTCATGGAAGACGGGCGGGTACGCTGGCAGGGGAGGGACTTCATGAGTAATGGAGGAAGGGTGGAGAGAAACCTGGCGTAGTCATTAGCCGGATCTCAGTGAGAGGAGCTTGAATGTACACAGTTAAACGTCCCATCCATTACTCGAGCTACAACACGAAGTGCGCTCCAAGACGCACTCATCTATGAGTCCACAGATCATGGGAATAAAATTAGAGAAATTTTTTCACTGGGGTTTGATCCTCCCCATAATATAATATTAGTATGTCGCGAAGTCTAGCCAAAAGGCTTAATCTTAAAATGAACACTACGCCAGTGCACAAGGCCGAATTCAAATCCCCTACTTTAGAGTTGCCGAGACAGGGCTTTACCAGCTTAGCTAGCGCGAACCCCATGCCCGTTTACTGTACATATTCCGAGTCAACAGAAGTTACCCATAAAGCAACCGGTCTCCGTAAAGATCATTGCATAAGAAATATCCGGGAATTAATATTAAACCTAGTTGTTGATGGTGGGAGAAGCGCGAGAATCTATGAGGAAATCAGTAAAGCAGAGGAACATGTGTCCATATGGTACGCATAGAAAAAGAGAAAACCTATTGTAATGGGCACGCCCTCGTACGGAATTAATTTGACAGGAACACAACAGAAAATAGGCAAACCCACTAGAAAATGAAGAAAGCTGGTATTTGGGTCAAATAAGAGAGGGACATAAGAAAGCTTTGTGACCAGGGTGCAAGACAAGTAGGCTTAGATGAGTGAAAAGAGGAGGTATAAATAAGAGAAAAGGAGGATTAGAGCATATGGAACACAATGCATAATGTATAGAAGAAACAGGCGTATTAGTAACAGTTTGAACGACAAGGAATTCGCGAGAGGGTGAGAACTGAGGGTAAAATAGATGTGAAGGTACAACGAGGGAGAACGTGGGAATTATACGTGTAACATAAACATGGATAGCAGGGGGAGAGTACATTAATACGAACGTTAGCATGGAATCGGAAACGGTGGAAGGCTAAATGAGGCTTTCAGTTTGAAGAATTACTCACAATAAAGAGGAAACCGAGGGTATCAGTTTATCGAGCGTGAGACAGAACAGACTGAGGGTCAGTGAAATCTACGTCTACAGAATACCATGCAAGCCACTACTAGGGTACACTTGGTTAGTAGATTTTAATGGGCGCGTTGCATGTGTGGTAAGCTGGTTCCAATGTAGTTTCGGTGTTCTCCCGAATTATTGATGCATGCCTGGTGTGGAAGCACCCCCTGCCACACACCCTTTGGGTGGCTTGCAGGGTATGACGTAGATGCAGATGTGGGGTGTATGGCACTGTGGGTTCTACACCAGGCATGAAGCCCTCATCCGAGCTGAAATCAGAAATGCGCACGTTCCCCCAGAATGCCAGGCGCAGGCCAAAAGCAGTCAGGACAACAGTGCGCGGAAGACCAGAAACTATGAGAGTGCTACATGGACGAATATTCTACCATGCAGTAAACTATTTAAGTTACGACTACTTGTTATAATTACTGCGACAGATAAATAATACTTCACGGTACTAAATCATATTGGAGCTATATCATGCCGGAAATTGCATACGATATTAGTAGCTAATGATGATGTTAAGACATTTAGTACAACTACAAAACCTATGTAACCTAGTCAGGGTCAAAGTATCATTGCGCAACCTGATCTAGCGCAACTATTATGCTCCATTATTTTACGGGGAAAATATGGCCTTTTAAATCTATGGGCTCTGCAGTCTATTTCCTTAATCTTACGCCTGTGATCGTTCCTACTATAATAGTTTGGCTCAAGCAAAATATGTTGAACCAAGGTCATCATACCAATTCAAGAGTAATGGTAGTGGTATCCAAGAGCGTCCATCCTACATCATGCACGGCGGAGGAAGCATTTTAACGACAAACGGTCAAACGAATCACTTCGCCTCCCGATCGACACGTCCAACTCCCCAATAGCCGGCGCAAATGCAATCGAAATCTCTCGAACAGAGAGAAAGAGGAAAAAAAAACAAGGCGAAAAGATTCCTCCGGGTCCATCCCACCCCATCCCTCGGCACCCAATCGGGGCTGAGGCATTTCCCAGATTGCGGCAACCTCGAAAAAAAACGACGAAAATAATAAAAACAAGAGGATAGGGAGGAGAGAAGAGTGGGGAGGGTGGGTCGAAGGAAAACCTCCGAAATGATCCTTTCCAAAAGGGGGATGGGAACGAAGCCCACCGACTCTTCCTTCTTCCTGCCTCTTTCGAAGGAGGGAAAACTAGCGGGCGAAGGTTGGGGGAGGAAGGTAGCGGGGGGCGGGAGGGTGGGGAAAAGGGGTTGGGGGGGGGGGGGGTGGAGGGCGGCGAGAGCGGTCTAAATGAATGGGCCGACACGTGGTCAACCCCGAAAACCCCCGGGCGCGCTCTTTCGGCGGCAAAGGTCCAAAGATATTCGTACATCCGCGAGTTAGCCGCGTTCTCCTGCATCCGTTTTCGCGTTTCATGCGCGCCGTTGGGTCGAGCACAACTACCCCGTTTTCACGGTGCCCTGCATGGGAACCCAATGAAAAAAAGGGGTGGTAAATAGCGTAAATTGACGGACGGCCAGGGTTCAAATCCCTTTAGAGGAGGACGTTTTTCAGAGGTAAACCGATCCCTACCTGAGCGTCTTGTGGAGGTCACTTCAAGTACAGTACTCCGTCTGTCGGATGAAACGTTAAGCCGTGGTCCCCTTGGCGCCTTTCGTTAAGAGTAGGCTAATGCCGACGCCGGGTTCCTATCCACCCTCCCTCCCTTACCTTTCCCCTATGGCGCAAATGTCCGAAGCTGTCGGTCGCCTGCCCCTAATACGTTCGTAATTGTATGCATGATGTAAATATTGATGTTCTTATTTATGCATGATATTTTGATTATATTATCTGTAGTAGTAGTCTTTGTATCCCTTGCATGTTGGAAGGATTGACGATGGAATGTTTCTTGGGTATTAGATTTGTAATTGGCGCTTTGCATGTGTGGTACGCGGGTTTTAATGTAATGTCGGTGTTCTACCATATCATTCATGCATGCCTGGTGCGAAAGCACCTCCTGCCACATACCCTTTGGGTGGCTTGCAGGGTATGACGTAATTGTAGATGAATACCCAATCCAATAGCGTAAATTGTTGAAATTACCACGGTTGCCGTGGTTCGATACCCTGTCCAGACCGAATTTTTCTCGTGGCAATTTCTACATATTTCACCTGCTATTGTTTGAATATTTTAGGGCGAATTGTGTCTTTCGACATCGCCCACATTTTTGCCATTTATAGAGAAGTTACCATTTGAAAAGAGAACTCGCTTTGTACTTTCCACACAATTTTATTCTCTACGACCATGGTTTCGACAAAGTTATGTCATTATCAAGCCTTGATAATGACATAACCTTGTCGAAACCATGGTCGTAGAGAATAAAATTGTGTGGAAAGTACAAAGCGAGTTCTCTTTTCATGTGTCGCTGTTCCACAAAGTGAAGCCTGAAACTGTAAGTCACCATTGCATAAATAGCGTTTTCGAGGAGTCTTGGCGATGAGCGGTGCACAATCAGCATTTGAGTCTATAAGACGAAAACAAAACCGGAGAAAAAACGGGTATATTACGTATCATAGAAGAACTAGGATGGGAATTACTATCAGAACGCAGGTTAAAATTTAGGTTAAACCTTTTAAGTAAATTGGAAACCGATTTGTTCACAGATGACATTAGATATATATTAAGAACTCCTGCGTATTATGCTAGGTTTGATCATATTAACAAGACTAGAGAGATAGATTGTCGTACCGATAGATTTAAAATGTCATTTTTCCCGCGTACCATAAGAGAGAACAATAGGCAGCGTAGCAAAGGGATAGGTAGGTGAAATATAGTTAGAGTAGTCTGTAGTGCATGATGCATGCAACAACAACCAATAATCCCTTTCTTATTATGTAGATAATTTATCCTATATTATGTAGATATTTACCCTATAATTTAGCATTCCTTCATTAAATATCCTAGTTGCATGTCAAAAGTGCATGTTTGGTGATCTCCACGCCCTGCCACACACCCTCGTGGTGGCTCGCGGGGTAGTACGTAGATGTAAATGTAGATGTATCACGACCCTGGTTACATTCAAATGGGGATGATTACCTCGAAATTTTTTTCTCCATTTGGTAACATTTTCCTCGGTACGCAGCCGCAAAAATTCAATGGCCGACAATAGTCGTCAGATGATCCACAAGACCTCATGAACGAATCACACGATCAACAGATGTCAGGCAGTTCCCTCCCTGCGGCAGCTCCGTCAACGTACGCTTCGTGGAGAGATAACAGATGAGAAACTCCGAAGGAATTGCAGCATGTGTCAAAGTCCTTGTTTCTAAATGGGTTGTCAAGTGTACGACATAAATTAAACGGCATATAATTTTTTAAGATTTTAATTTCATTTCTTCATTGCCTCTCTCTACACCCTAATTTTTAGTACTTTATCTTTTGCTTATGACATAGAGAATCAGAAGCCCTCCACCCAGAATATTCTCGAAATCTTCCTCGTGCACCCGTAAAACCTGTACACTAAACCTACATATTACTCCATACATGTACTACATGTTCAGAACTGGTGTGTTTCAGGGCGACGCAGAAAATATTACTTTGACGCCTCACTACATCTCTAGGTATGACAGAAGCGATAAAATAAGAGAGATACATTGCCGAACAGATAGGTTAAAAAAGCTCATTCTTTCCGCGAACAATAAGAGACAACTATAAAAACTGAGCTCCACAAAATACACTACCTATTACACGTCACCATTTCACCTCCCTAAACCTTATCCCTTATACCTTTACGCGGCTGGTGTCCTTAACAGCCCCTAACAGGTAGCATGTAGAGGTAGATGTAGACCCTACTACCAGCCCCCTCATCAATTACCTCCATTTTATAAACGCCTACTTAGCTGATGAAATGCCAAGCCTGATATTCCTTCAGGGAACCCATATCCGCGTGTTATTAGTAGGGCGGGCGAGTTGCGAGCAAACTGGCAAGGAAATCAACGAGGGGGAAAGAAAATAAAAAGTTTCCCCGTTGCCGTCTTCCTTCCCGGGCGCATTTTTCCACCCTCCCCGCCCAAAACTTCGTCATTCTTCTTCTCCTCCTCCCCCTCCCATTATTCCTCCGTTTTTATGTTTCCCGTCCGCAACCACCGACGCCGACGAAGGACCTTCGGTTCCGGGGAAAAAACGTCGTCATCAGCTCCGAGAGAGCCCACGAGGCCGACTGTTGCGACTTTTCAGAATCGCGCACAAAATGAACCATTGGGGATGGAATGAGAAGGAAAAGAGGAGGGTTTTTGGACCATGAGAGGGTTCGTAAGAGAAAGAAAGAGGTGTGTGTATACAGAGACTGGATCAGAAAAGGATAGCGGATTACCAATAGGAGTAAATTATCTTAAGAAAGTTGGGTCAGGAGAAGTACCCTGAGTCACTCGCACGCTAAAAATCTCATTCGGTGAATGCAATGGCTGCCAGTGCCATCTGTCAATAAAACTTCAGTTAATCATAAGGTATTGGGGTTAATGCAAAGGGTAAAAATGTCCCTGCACACAGTTGTAAGTCCGCGCTTAGAGTTTTCAGCACATATTTGAGACTCGCCACAGAATGAGTTCCCTAAAGGATTGAATCAAGTTCAAAGAAGAAACGGCTAAATTGTGAGAAACTGTTTTAAGAAAAAGGAGCTATGACGGGAAGCCATTATCGCACGAAAACAGACATCCAAGATATAAGACCTTTAGGAGGCACATGAGGCCTTAGTACGAAAGAATGAAACTAGATCTTCGTTTTCATTCAGGTACTCCGTCTCAATTTTATTAACTTGAAACTTTTACAGACCACAGAAAATTTCAAACTTCAACACGACCTGGGTTTCGAAGGTTAAGCATTATCATCAGGTGATTTTTTCGTATCAAATTTACGTGATTTAAGATGTAACTTAGCCATCAAAACCCGGGTCGTGTTGAATTTTGAAATGTTCTGAGGTCTGTAAAAGTTTCAAGTTAAATTTTTTTCAAGTTTTTTTTAAAGTTGCTAAAGTTTTTAAAAATAAGCCTAAGTAGTACTCAGACTCAGTACTGTTAGAGACGTACTCAGTGAGTGAATGAACTGAATGCTTGTTGCATTTTTTTAATGGCTGTAAATGTTTGGAGAGGAGACAGGCGACTGTTGTAAATTCCGCCGCTAAGCAGTGGTCGGATGAATCACCAATGAATCCTTTAAGATCCCTTATCTCATGACTAACAGAAATTCGTATTCCTGCAGTGGCAGAGATCATATGCGAAGAATTCCGACATCTACATATGTTCCAAGAAAAGAGTGGTAAATACATTAGTCCTTACATTTGATGTGACTCGTGAAACATTAGGAACTGAGATCCTTCATTAGGAACTCCGTCCATAAGCTGGACCCCTTGAAGCCTTTCGTAAATAGTAGGCAAATGCTGGTTGCACCCTGCATGTATTCCCGTCTCACCCTTGCGCAGCAACAGACCACTGCTTAACGGCGGAATTTACAACAGTCGCCTGTCTCCTCTCCAAACATTTACAGCCATTAAAAAAATGCAACAAGCATTCAGTTCATTCACGACGATACGAAAATTGATTGTGTCCCAAAACTCCTTTCCGGACGACCTCGAGGAAACTCGCGGCGGGCGGTACGACGCAGAATGCAGAAAGAATCCCCCGGAACAATGAAGAAAGACGCTCCCTCACCCCGCTACAGAGAGGTGAGTGTGGTGGGACGGGCGCATTCGTTTTTATTTATTTCCCGTAGCCCTGCACTTGAGGGATCCACGAAAACCGCCTCGAATAAAACAAAAGGGGCCCTTGAACCTTCCCAAACATCCATCCAACCCCGTGTGAAAGGACCATTCTCTCCCTCACCGACTCCTCTTCCCACCACTCTTGCTTCGCCCATATTCCCTCCCTTCCCTCTCTCTCTCGCGCGCCCATTCCCAGCATGCACCACCGGCTCAGCACCACCCTCTCTCACCACCCACCACCAACACCACCGCCACCACCACCGCCGACAAACCATCCGCCGCCCTCCGCCCCGTGCGCGCATACCGACTTGCGTAACAGAGAGCTGCACGCTTTCACTATTGCGCAACCGAAGGGTCTGTCGTCCGGGGGAGGAGCGGGAGGGTTGGTGGGCAACGCGAAGTGGGGAGGAGGGAGGGAGTGGGGAGATAGATGGAGAGAGAGAGAGAGAGAGGGAGAAGGAGAGAGAGGAGGCTAAAGGGTTGCCCGCCCGGTTGTGCTCGGGAGGGAGTGGGTGGGAGGGAGAGGTTTATGAGAGGGGCCAGGGAGGAAGGAGGTGGGTGGATAGGAAGGGAGCGAGAGAGATATATAGAGACGGAAAGGAAAGGGAATAAAAGGGAGAGGCCGGGGGCTGGTGCTGCTTCAGGGATGGAATTGTGGAGGACGGGCTGGAGGCTCATGTGTGTTGCTGGATGTAGCTGAGAGGGGATGAGCATCGATATGGTCCACAAGAATCGACACTAGTCACACACCAACAGTCGTTCTGCTACGATAGACGCCTTTTCGGCAGTCGATGTATACTTCTACTTATTACCCTGCCAACACAAGGGTCTTTTTACTTATCACCCACATGAACCACAGTGAAGAAATTTACTCTCTCCAACATGCACCACACTATCAGTGCGCTGAAAATGCTACAGAAACTACAAAAATAATCAATAATATAACTACGTAAACGTGACACAAGAGTCATGCAGGGAACATACAAAAGATGGATTAGCACTTCTCGGCAGATTTAGAAACATGCATTAGGGTGCATATGAATTAATCAGCGACACTACCCGTCAGCTAACCTACTTCAAAGTCTAAACGCAGCCATTAATGTCTCTTATCGATTGCGGGAAAAACGACATTTTAAAACATTTCTATTCTACAATCTAAACCCCTTATTTTATTCTCATGATCTGATCTACCGTACTATGTTGGAGTCCGTAATATACTGATAACTTTTTCTGAAAATAAATCGGTGCATATCAACGTTCCCCAGTTTACAGTTGACTTCGTTCTCCCGTTTGTCGTTAAAATGCTTCCTCCCCCATGCGTGATGTAGAATGGACATTGTTTCCTCTTCTGGATACCACTAACATTACAATCGAATATGATGACCATGGATCTAACATTGATGAACGACGATTTTCCGACCTATGATTTAACAAGGATTTTTCTACTGAAACTACGGCAAATTTCGACGTATCTGAAACATTTGACGAAAATATTCACTGTAGTAACTGGGTCTAAAAGTTTCCATTTTTCGGACAAACGTCATAAGAGAATTTTATTGTTAAAAATGTCAGTTGAAGAGACTTAAACCGTCGAAAATACAGCAAATAAAAAGAACTTATGAAAATCCCTCATGAGTATAGGTGTATTTTCGGACGCATAAGTTTTCCGACGCATTACAGCATCAAATTTATTGACGCTAGAGTATTCCTCAAAAGGTCGTAGTGTCAAGAGGGAATCTCGGCCATGGGACATGTGCTTTTATAACGCGCGCGCGCTCGTGTTGTTGGGCGTAGCAGAGTCGGAGAATAGGGGTATTCGTAGGGGAGAGAGAAGAGGCCCTTTGAGCGCGAGGGAAGGGTGGGCAGCCTCGGCGAAGTGAGCGGAGGGCGGCAGTGGGTTGCGCGGAGCCGAGGGGGCGGCGGCGGGTTGGTTGGATGGCGGTGGGCTGGGTGGCATTCGGCATGCCGGCACAAGAGGAGGAGAACGATGCTGCCCCCCTGCACACGAGAGGGGAGGCGTTCGGTGTGCTGAATGGGGGATCTGGGAAGGGCACTCCGGGTTGTTGTCGAAAGGGATGGGGGGGGGGGCGTGCGCCCTTGCGGAGGGTGGGAAGTTTAAAACCGCAGTAAATGCAATTCCAGAGCCACCGTCGGCCGCGGCCGACGACGACTTTAAGTCGAAAGTAGAGGGAGAGAAAGAAAGCAAGCAGTTTGATGGCGCGGTGGGAGAGGGCCGGGGACGAAACGGAAATTCCTGAGCGTACGAACGACGGAGGCCCACGCAGGCACGCCGCCGCCGCAGCAGTCCGCGCGCGAGTCGCACAAAAGGATTTGAGTGACGCGCCGGCGAGGGAGGAGACGAGCTGGGTTGGGTGCGGTGCTTAGGGGGGAGGGGGGGGGGTGATAATAATATTCAAACATGTGTGCGCGCAAGGGAATGTGCCCGAGCGCATTCTGCGCGCACATAAATATATTTGTTCATTCGGAGCGCGTGGTACGAGAGAAAAAGAGACCCGCGTCGCGCGTTTCTTTTCTTCCGCTCAACACGTGGCTTCTAGTGGCGCCACCACCTCCCCATCGCCATGCTCCCGATTGGCCCGAATCGGCCAATCTTTCGCCAGCCGGCCGATGAAGCGTGGGTGGCCGGCTTCCAAACTGCATCAGTCGCTCCCTCGGTGCATCACAAGCGTCGCTAAACTTGGTGGCACTCACCACCACCGTAAAACATTTAGGGTGAATGTAACCTGTGCCCCACAAGTGGTACCTCAGGGCTTGAAGTCCCACCACCCTCGAATATTCTCGTTTTCCGCTCCACTCATGCATTGCCACCATGTTCTGCGGCGATACCAACATTTCCCCCCCCCTCGACCTCCTAATCTTTCCGCTTCCGTAAGCACCCCAAAAATACACCACCATAACTTTCACGGAATCGAAATTTCTTTCCCCGATTCAGTGCTCGACACGTCACTTCCCATGATTCAATTGCGCGACCGGAAAAATGGGCGGGGCGCGTCTCCCGAGCTAACAACCCCGAGCAACAGCGCCCGCATCCCTTCATTTGTTCGGCTGCCGCTGATAAGCGACGGATAAGGAGTATGAGACAGGGTGCGGGGGCGGGAGAGAAGTGGGGGTAAATGATAAAGACGCCAAAGCACAGAGAAGCAGAACACTCGTGCACGCGTGCGTTCCGCTCCACACGGACACCACTCGTAAGCGCGTTCCCCAATTCGAGCAACCCCTTACACGGAAATCGGCCCTCAACGACTCATCATTTTCCCGCCCCATAATGAGAATCCGTTACTTTCACCCCGTCTCCCTTCAACCGCGCCCCCCTGGAGCCAAACAAAACGCGATAACCATCGGGAAATGTGGGTTCCCTACCGACAACACCCCACCCGACCAAAACCGCGCGTGCAACACCAGTTGAATCGACTCATACGAGCTCCGAGGGGAGCAGGTGCGTTTTAAAGGCCCGCCTTGTGCCTTTACACCACCGATGCCTCCCCGCCCCGCCTTCCTTCCCCCCCTCCCCCCCCCTCAACACACACACTATCCTTACTTGCTTGCACGGGGGAGGGAGAGTTGAGACCTTGGCGAAGCGAAGAAGGGAAGACGATAATGAGTATGTAGTGCCTTGCCGCACCCTCGCCTCGCAGCAGAGAGGAGGAGGAGGAGGCACACCCCTCCCCTTTCTCAAAAGGGGCGGAATGGGCGAGCGGGGGTGGGGGCGAAGGGAGGCGAAAGGGGGCGGAGGAGGGGCGGGAGGAAAGGGAGGGAGAGAGAGAGAAACACCGTTCCTCCTCCGGTAGGGAGAGAGAAATGTTGAGCCAAGCTCTCTCGCGCCCTCCTCGCGTGTGGACACACGGGAAAGGTATACGTGGACGATCGAGTGAATAAAGGGCTCGGTGGGCTCCCGACCACAATTATTTTTTTTCGGCGGCGAAACCTCAATCGGCGCAAGTCAAAGTCGATGGCGTTCGCGATGCATTGCGAAAGGTACGGAGAGGTAGGGAGTCGGATGGAGGATCGGAATGGACACATTTTGGATGTTCACCGGCAGGAAATGGTGGAAGAAGCACTGGAAGAGGTGGAGCTGGGAACTGTGGAGAGGTGGGGAGCGGATAAATTCTATAAGATTCACAGATGATAAGGCATCGGTTACCCAGTCGTCTATTGGACTGCATTCTCAAATACAAGGGCGTTAGAGACACATTGCGAAAGGTATGGGATGAATGTCAACTTGAAAAAACGCTTGTAATCGGATTTTCTCGAACTAGATAAGGTGTTCGTGAACAAACTGGAGGGAGGCGTAAAAGATCATTAGCGCCTCTTCACGTCTCATAGAAACACTACGGCAGAGAAGTGGATATTTAGTATGGGTATCAGCTGCGGATTTGTCTTAGCAATGAAACCATTTTCAAAGAGAGGGATTGGTGCTTGAGGCGGTTTGTTGCGGACAAAATTGGTGTAAACCCATCGTGAGCTATAGCGGGGAAGACGGGGGAGGAAATGTTGGATAAGACATGTTAAGTTGGGAAATTGGAAAGGTGAAAATTCGGACATGGCAGCAGTAAAAGTGTACGCAGTACGATTTAAGAGGTGAGGTTATGCTAAATGAGAGGAGAGAGGTAACAAATTTGGGCGATATATTGAGATGTAAAGAAAGAGGAACTTCTGGGAGAGACTTGCAAGACCGTTAGACGGCCGGAAACTAGCGTTACAAGTGGGAAATAATTTCGTAGATCATCCCAAAAACGAGACGAGAGAGGAACCTTGAAAAAATCACGGAGGGGTTGTAAGAAGACAGAGCTATTCCCTTCCCAATTCGACGGCACAGGGGTGTAAGTGGGCGGAGCGAGTCGGGTGGGAATTGTTATAGCGGGGTATAGGGGAGTGTAGGAAGGCCTGCGACTGGAGTTGAGAGCTTAAGGGAGTGCGTAGGGTTTTTCGTGTGTATTTTTTTTTGTTTCCGAAGGGAAGGGCGGATGAGAACGGATCGTAAAGAAGGGAGGGGAAGCGAGGCAGCAAGGGAGGGAGAGAGAAGAGAGAGAGAGTTCACTAACCTCTTTTAAACCCGCATCCCAGAAGCATCGACGGCAACACCTTTAACGGGAGGGGCGGCCACGCTTCCCCAAGGGGTGGTCCGACTTCTTCTACTCGTTCCTCAAGAGCGGTCCGTGTCGCCAGCACCCATCCGTCGGATCACCCGTACGTCGGAGCGGAGGTGCAGCACCAACCAAAACACGGTCCAGCACCAACAACACCAACACCACCACGACAGTCGTTCCTGCAGCGTGCCTGGTTCCCACTCGGTGTAGGACGGAACTCGACGCAAAAGAGCCACCTTGAGTCGAAAGCCCTTAACTTTCCAGTCACCAGAAGAGTGATTCCCAACACAAGTTTTTGTTCCACACTTCTTGGATTGTTTCAGAGAAGGCACCCTTTTAACGATACACCACCGCGGGTCGAGCGTAAACACCCTTCGCGGGAATTTAATTCTCCGGTCGCCGGTATCGGTTTGACGTTCCCACCGGTGTCTTTCTGGGGGGCGGCTTCCTATTCCCTCTTCCGCAGGCACGCGATTTAAAGATCCCGGGAGAAACTTTGATGACAATGCAATTGGGGAGAAGGATAAGGAGAAAAAGGAGAAAAAAAGGTGAGAGGGGAGGGAATTCCTTTCGCGTCAGGGATGTCCTTTTTCCACCTCCCACTTCTCTCTCACACTCACTCTCCCCAACAGTCGAGTCCGGTCGCCGAGCAGAAAATGGCCTCCTTTCACACACTCCCTGGTTTTCCCTCCTTCCTACCCCTACCCCTTCCCCTCACTCAGGATGAATCCTCACCCCCTTCCTCGACCCCTTATACGCTCCCCTCTCCCACCCTTTCCCCTCATGTACTCCCTTTACCCTCCCCGTCACACAGGAACCCCTACCACCATACACCGACAAACGCCACCACCTCCTCACAAATGTGTGTGAGTGTATACATATACATATATATATATTTATATATATATATAAACGTGAACTTATGTCCGTCTATATCTTCTGTCGAGTTTTCTCAACTTCCTCCCGCGTCCAGCGATGAGTCTCAAGCGGGTTAAGGGAAGTAGATAAAAAAAAGTGCGACTTAAGAGAGTGCGATTCCCTCTTGTGGAGATCTCACTGCTTCGAACTTCGCTCTTCGACTCTTTGGCCGTCCGCGGGCGAGCGCTCAAGTCTTCTGCGTCGAGTTTTTTCCACTCCCCTCTCTCTTCGACTCTTGCTTAGCGGATTTCCTGCGGCAACCGCCTTGACGTCGTCTCTCGCCCTCTGCCGTCGGATCTTATTGGTTGTTGCGCTCTCCTGCGGGTCGGGGAGGAGGGTTGTTGATTGCGCCGCCACTGCAGTCGCTCCGTCGGGGAGACTCAGGGATCTTGGAAAACCCTTTTAAAGACGGTAAAGTCCTCAACGATTCACCCCCGATTTAGACCAGAGGGAGAGGAAGGGGAAGGGAGGTTTGGGGGATGGGGGTGACTATCGGGCGCGCCACGAGGCCCGATCCGGGAGCGGAGAGACGTGGGAAACTTTTGAATCCTTCCAACTCTCACACGAAAAAGGGGAAGTCGCCAACAACACTGAGAGAGATCCTCCCCCACAACTCGGGCGAATAAAGTTCACTCCTGAAAGGGCGAGAGGGCTGCTTTCACACTCACAGCTGATGGTTTTTTTTGGAGTGGGTGGTGGGTTGACCGGGGCTGGTTGCCGTATAATACCCGCCGTCCTGACCGGCAGAAACGAACTTCTTCGTTCGCAAAGCGGAGATTGCGCGCTCGAGACGAGAGGGAATCGGGAGAGAGAGACTCTTTTTCGAACGAGCAAACCTTGAAGAAGACGAGGGCTCGCTCGAGACAATCCCACGTGACGCATTGGCGCGCTCTCCTCCGCTTTGCCGGGGAGTGGGGGGGAGGAAGAGGGTGGGGAGGCGCAGTCAGTCAGTCAGTCGTAGGAAGAGGAAAGAAAAAGTGTTGGTGTCCGCTGCGTCGGTGGAGGAGACGGAGGAAAAGCCTCGTGGTGGCGGTGAAGGAAAGGGTTGGTTGTTGGGTAAAAATGGGTGAAGGGGAGGAAATGGAGAGAGAGAGAGGGGGTGCGTGCACGTGAGCGCGGAGGGGAGTATGGCAGAGTGTGACCTCACGAGGGAACGCAGTGGGCTGAGGGTGGGGAGGGGTTGGAACGAATAAACCGAGTGAGTGGATGGTAGGGAAGGGAGGGGGGGGAGATAGCAGGGGCCGTAGGAGTGAGGAAACTCTCAGGGGTCAGTGAATCCTTTCGGGTGGAAGGGAAATTGGGGATGTGGCAGGGTGGGACGGGTTGGGGGGAGGAAAGCGAGGGTTTAAGGGGCGGACTGTGCAGCGGGGGGCAGATGGGGGGAACGTTATCGCGCAACAACCGTGACAATCTCTCCTCCACCCTCTTCCTCTAAAGCTTTCCACGCACACACTCACATGTATATATATATATATATATATATATATATATATATATATATATATATATATATATATATATATATATATTACATACGAGAATAGCAACCCCCTGGTACAAGGGGGAGAATTTCCTTTTCCGGTGGTTCCACGGTAAAATAAATTAATAGTCATTTTATACACTCGAAACTGTTGGGCGTTAAAGCCCAACAGCATTCTACATAATCAAACACTAAAGTATGTAGCACTTCTTCCACAGGTTTAATTTCTAAGGTACAACGCGTTTCAGCTGTCAAGCTATCATCAGGTTCCATCATGAAGGTCATTACCTGATGATGGCTTGACAGCTGAAACGCGTTGAACATTTGAAATTAAACCTGTGGAAGAAGTGCTACATACTTTAGTGTTTCATTATGATATCATTCCCCTACATCTCGCCGGACACAGTTACGAGCATTCTACATCTACTAATAACCCTGCAAGCCACCACAAGGGTGTGTGGCAGGGGAAAATATATCACCAACTTACTCTTATATACATCTACATATTACCCTTCAAGCCACCTCTGTGTTTGGCAGAGGGTGAATCATCACCAAAACGCACAATGGTGTTAAAGTACCACCAATATGAACTAAGACAAGGGTACGTACATCAATATCTACTTATAACCCTGCATACCACCACAAGGGAGTTTGGCAGGGGGTGATTTATCATCAACATGAACTACAGTGAAGAAATTTACTTTTACCAACAAGCACAACAATATTAGTATACTACAAATGCTGCAGAAGCTATTAAAATAATCCATAACGTAACTATGAAAACGTGACACATGAGTCATGCAGGGAGCACGCTAAACATGGTGTTAGCACCACTCGGCAGATTTAGAAACATTCATCATGGCGCACATGAATTAATCAGTTTCACTGTCAGTCGGAGGAAACTCCTTTAATTCCCTCGTCACTTCCTTCCCCTCTTTAATACTCCTGGGGTCGAAATTTATCGGAAGGGGTTAGATTCGAGCCCTGA
Organism: Ceriagrion tenellum; assembly: GCA_963169105.1. NCBI lineage: Eukaryota > Metazoa > Arthropoda > Insecta > Odonata > Coenagrionidae > Ceriagrion > Ceriagrion tenellum. The sequence continues at coordinate 44,311,262 of OY720637.1, forward strand.
CACCCGCAGCATTGCCGCGGCGGAGGTTGAATGGGAACCCCATTTGGACGAGTCCCTCGTCGATGCCGCGTCACTGCGCCCGGGAGCAGTGACTGCGTCGACACGCCGCGCGTCAGGCGACGAGGGAGCTGGCCGCGAAGAAGAAAAAAGAAATAACAAGTTCCCAAGCGGACGAGAGAGGTTAGTTGGCGGCATTGAGTTGTTTCCTTTGCGAAGTCCGCTGAGCTCCCCCCCCCGAGGGTAAATTTTGTGCAACAGGTTGAATAACTTCTTTCGAGTGTAGCAACGACATCTTTGAGTTCATTTATTAACTTCATTTCATTTTCTTTGTTGGCAGATGAAAGTAAATTCAAATGTACTCAATTTTCTCAGGCGTGATTTCATGGAATTATCTATACATTGTACATGAAGTAACTTTGTTATTACACATAAACTATATTTAAGACGACATGGAATACCTGATATATATATAAGACGATCTATATTTAAGACGTGGCCTGATTATGACGTGCCTGGCGTGGCCTGTTTATGTGGCCTGTTTATGTGGCCTGTTTATGTGGCCTGTTTATGTGGCTTATGTGGCTTATTGTGGTTTACGTGGCCTGATTATGCATGATATTTTGAATCTGTAGTAGTAGTCTTTGTATCCCTTGCATGTTGGAACGATTGAAGATTGAATGTTTCTTGGGTATTAGATTTTTAATTGGCGCTTTGCATGTGTGGTGCGCGGGTTTTAGTGTAATGTCGGTGTTCTAACCTATCATTCATGCATGCCTGGTGCGAAAGCACCCCCTGCCACACACCCTTTGGGTGGCTTGCAGGGTATGACGTAGATGTAGATGCCACGTCGAAACCCGGATCGTCATAAATAAAATATATGTGGAATAACATAGTTGCTTCATTCACAAAAAATTCAAATCGTTCGAAGTTCGGATGAAATTTGGACGGGTGGAATATTAATTCTGGCCATGCGAGCACTTTTCAGCAGTCAGGAACTCAGAAGGCTACAAGCTGGTTTTACAAAAAGTAAAAATTTCAGACCATGTGATGCGTGCGTATGCAGTTTTGTCTATTTGACAGGTTGCATTCGCGCCTCGGACGAAACGAGCGAAGTAACACAGACGTTACTTATGCGGCAGTAGCCCTATTATTCTCTTGCAAGTGGTACCTCGATGTGTCGACACGGACTTCTATGGCAGTAGGAGACGGTAGTTGTGGATCTCGGTGTCCCTTCCACCACGGCTTGCTCTTGCTCGGAAAATAGACTGGCCTCTATTTTGCCTGCAGGTAGATTGTCGTTTCTGCGATGAAATAATAATAATACCTTATAATAAAATAATTTTTATTCACCCAGAGTCCATTCACTGTAGGACAAGTCAAGCAACACAAGATTAAAATACAAAGTCACCTTATTCGTCCGGAAAATCCGTGACAGGGTATTATCTATTATATACAGGGTATTAATAGTATTTATCAGGAAGATTGTTATAGGTTTCCTTTTTAAATTTATTTACACTAGTAATATCTTTAATTATTTTGGGTAACTGTCATAGAAGTGTATAACCATTGTCTTTAGTTCCTTGGAATAGGAGTTAATGAGAGATATATCTCCCTATATATTTCTCTTTCTTCTTGTATGATGGAGATGATTGGAGTCTTTGGTCGAAAATTACTGGTGTTACTTTATACATAGGTTAGTAGGTGGAGAATATAAAGGCAAGGTAAAGTAAGTATTTTAAATTGCTTGACAAGTGGCTTAAAGGTTTGCCAAAAATGGACATTCCCAATAACCCTCACAATTTTTTTGTATTATGCACAATTCAATCAATCTAGAAGAGGAACCCCACAAAATGATTCCACAGGAGACCCTGGAATAAAAATAGCTAAAGCACATCTACATCTACACAATACCCTGCGAGCCGCCGCATGGGCATGTGGCAGGGAGTGTTAGCTCACCAGCCGTGTAATGATATAAGTTTTCGGGGATGAAATGATGACATATATTATAGGAGTGTATTTAGTGGGGCTCAATTCTTATTGTGGTCGCTTATTCCTCGCGGAAAGAACAAGTTTTTGTACCCATCTACATCTATGTAATACCCTGCGAGCCACCACGAGGGTGAGTGGCAGGGGTGGAAGATCACCAAACATGCACTATTGACATGCAACTAGGATATTTAATGAAGGTATGCTAGATAATAGGGTCACATGGTTAGTATCTACATAATAAGGAAGGGATTTTTGGTTGTTTTTACATGCATCATGCACTACAGACTTCTCTAACTATATTTCACCTACCTATCCCTTTGCTACGCTGCCTATTGTTCTCTCTTATGGTACGCGGGAAAAATGACATTTTTAATCTATCGCTACGGAAATCTATCTCTCTAATCTTGTTAATATGATCAAACCTAGCATAATACGCAGGGGTTCTTAATATATATCTAACATCATCTGTGAACAAAACGGTTTCGAATTTACTTAACTCTTTCTGTACGACAATGTATCTCTTTCATTTAATCGCTTCTATCGGACCTAGAGATGTAGTGAAGCGTCATGATAATATTATATGCGTCGCTCTGAAACACAACAGTTATTAATTTCTAAACCAAACTAAGTCTAACATGTAGCCTCCGAGTCTGTAGGGGTTCTCACCTTAATCCCTCTAAAAGTTGTGAGACACAATGTGTTCGTTCGCAGCAGTTTTTAACGAAAAGTATTTGTTTTTTTGTATTTGTATTTGATTTTTTTGGTTAAATCTTTATGATAAGGACCCTCTGCTCGCGGCGTATTTGAGGTGTGCCCTTATCAGAGTAAAGTTGCATCTGCCGTATAAGATGAATGTAAGTTGACAATATAGTGACGACAACTAGGAATTTGACGAAAAATTCCGGGAACTAAAACGATTTTAGATTATAATTTATCTGAAAAATCTGCTGATCGATAAATATATTTTTGTAATTCCAATAGATTTGAAAAATATTGAATGAAAAAAGATATCCCATAGCTGTAAAAAAATCACCATATTTTTCCTCCATCAAATACGCAGTATTAGCAGTGAATATTGGTACATTATAGTTATGAGCGATAACTATTTGTTCAAACTTTTCTATCAGATGTAGTAAAAAATAGTAAGCGTAACTTGGGAAAGAATTAGAGCATCGTAACCAGCGTTTTGGCAATAGCACGTGGGTTAGAAAGTCTGACTTCCGTCTTCCGTCCACCATCACACAATATGCTATTTAACAGAAAAATATATTGTACTGAGAAGTCATTATCAAATCAGAGGCAGGTAAAATCGGTAACCGTCCCACGATGGTAATACCAAAAGGCGAAAATAACCTTCATTGCAAAGGCAAGGGCAAAAACGATTCGGAAAAAGTGAGGATTGTGTGTAGCGATGTTTTATTGCGTATCGCTTCTCGTAGAGGATCGTTATGCTAACCCATCATTTCCGACTTGTCCTTAAAAAAAATGTACGAAGGAATTAAACGATAATCAAGGAAACTTTGAAAAAGCTGATTTCGGAAATCAGTGCTCATTTACATCGTAATGCTCCTGTTCGGCTGGCATTAGCGAATTTCATAAACTCGAAATGATCAACTCAAATACACGGGTGTATCAAGAAACCGCACGGAGTGTGAGAATTGTTGCATTACCAATTTTTACATTTTGCATTGCAAATGCAAATTTTGCAAAATTTGCATTCGCAAAGTCCAAAAAAAGCCTCTTTGAACGAACCCTTGAAAGAAAAAAAAGGTTTCTCAGGTAAGAATAAAAATATACCTTCCTGTATAATAATGTCTCTCCCGGGAGAATAAAAAAGGTTGTCAACATTATCAGTGACGAGTGGTGGACATTTGATTAAGATTTCAAGAGATTCGATGCGATTTTATCGCAGAAACGTCAATTTTCTTGCAGGCAAGATAGATGCCAGTCTATTTTCCGAGCAAGTGCAAGCCGTGGTGGAAAAAACACCGAAAGCTACCATTACCGTCTCTTACTGCCATTGAAGTCTGTGTCGACTGATCGAGGTACTACTTGCAAGAGAATAATAGGGCTACTGCTATTTAAGTTGTCCTCAGATGAAAAAGTCAAAGAGAGATGCTACTTCTCTCTGGTTAGGCCACACCTCGAATACGACGCGACCATTTGGGACCCTGGTCAAATGGATTTATCCAAATAAATTAATAAAATACAAAGGAAAGCAGCGCGCTTCGTTAAAAACTGCTATGAGCGTACATATAGTGTCTCACAACTTTTAGAGGGATTAAGGTGGGAGCCCCTAGAGACTCGGAGGCTACACGTTAGGCTTAGGTTGCTTGATAAATTCGGAACTGATATTTTTCAGAGCGACATAGAGAATATTGTCATGACACCTCACTACATCTCTAGGTCTGACAGACGCGATAAAACAAGAGAGATACCCTGCCGAACAGATAGGCACAAGAACTCGTTCTTTCCGCGAACAATAAGCGATCACAATAAAAATGTAGCTCACTAAATACACTCCTATAACTCATGTCACCATTTCATCTCCAATAATCTTACACCTTTACACGGCTGGTGACCTAACACTCCCTTCCTCACGCCCATGCGGTGGCTCGCGGGGTATTATGTAGATGTAGATATAGATAAGTAACGTCTGTGTAACTTCGTGAGTTTCGTCCGAGGCGAGCATTCAACCTGTCAAATAGACGAGACTGCATACGCACACATCACATGATCTGAAATTTTCGCGTTATCTAAGCCTAGCGTATAGCCTCCCGAGTCTCTTAGCTGCTAAGATGTCCCTCGCATGGCCAGAATTAACCCCCTTAGTGCGGGAGGGGAGGGGGGGGCATATATCAGATATTGCATCTTCGGCGAAAAGTGAGGCGGGCCGATATATAGGTTTATGAACAAATAGTGTAATATTCTACCTCTACAAAGCATATGCGGTACAGCATTAAAGCATCTGGGGTTTGTTAAGCGTATAATACGAAGGTCCTCGGATGACAAAGTAAAAGAGAGATGCTACTTCGCTTTGGTTAAGTCACACCTCGAAGACGCCGCAAGCATTTGGGACTGCTTATAAAGAATTAACCAAAGATTTAAATGAAATACAAAGAAAAGCAGCACGCTTCGTTAAAGATTGCTACGAACGAACATATAGTGTTACACAACTGTTGGTGGGATTAAGGTGGGAGCCCCTAGAGACTCGGAGGCTACACACTAGGCTTAGGCTGCTTGAGATATTCAGAACTGATGTGTTTCAGAGCGACACAGAGAATATTATCATGATGCCTCACTATATTTCTAGGTCTGACAGATGAGATAAAATAAAAGAGATACTTTACCGAACAGATAGGTACAAAAACTCATTCTTTCCGCGCACAATAAGCGACCACAATAAAAACTGAGCTCCTCTGAACACAACCCCCCTAGTACATGTCACTGTTTCACCTCCAAAAAATTTACATCCTTACACAGCTGGTGACCTACCACCCCCTGCCACACGCCCCTGCGGCGGCTCGCGGGGAGTATGTAGATGTAGATGTACCGACTCATACTGCCGTAGAATTCTAGGCTAAAACAATGATATATATTAAGATATATATCATATAAGAATAGATATATATTAAGAACCCCTGCGTATTATGCTAGGTTTGATCAGATTAACAAGATTAAAGAGATATATTGTCGTACCGATAGATTTTAAAATGTCATTTTTCCCGCGCACCATAAGAGAGAACAACAGGCAGCGTAGCAAAGGGATCGGTGGGTGAAATATAGTTAGAGTAGTCTGTAGTTAATGATGCATGTAATTACAACCAATAATCCCTTTCTTATTATGTAGATATTAACCATCTAGATGCATGTGACCATATTATCTAGCATGTCTCCATTAAATATCCTAGTTGCATGTCAATAGTGCATTTTTGGTTTTCTTCACCCCCTGCCACACACCCTCGGGGTGGCTCGCAGGGTATTACGTAGAAGTAGACGCGCGCGCCGATCGCGGGCGGATTCCGAGGCGGATACAGGGACCCCTCCGGTGCACGCGTTTTGACGCGAGTAGGATGTGAGGCGGGAGCGAGGCGGGGGGGCGGGTGGGCGGCGTTGCGGCGGGGCTGGGGAGGGGGTGGGAGGGTTGAGAATACTGCGCAACCCCCACCGCCAAATATAACAACCCTCTCCCTTGAGCTCCCTTTCCTGGAGGGAGAAGACAGCAAGGGCTAGCGAGACCACCTCGCGGCTCACATAGGTGGCGTCTCTTCTTATCTAGGGCTCTCCTTCCTGCTTCACCCCCCCCTTCCGCCCCCTACTGATTCAAGAAGATGGCGCCTGGCGCACGAAAGCGAAGCTCGAGATTGTGGGGGGAGAATAAATGATTAGCCCTACTCCGATATTCAGCCATCGAGAAGTCATGACGTGCTTAATATGCCCTCTAGCTATACACGGGTTAATTCGTGTAAAATTGCAATCAAGAGGCGATGATTTCCATAAATATATTGACGTAAGGCATTCCTTTTACAGAGTTCACGTAAAAACTAACTTCTAACAAATGGAGAAAGTAACGCTAGCCTAATTTTCCTCACACCGACTTCCAATAGCTGATATCAACTATTCGCGAGATAAATCTCCTTCATTTTTCGGGATTAACCGCGTATTTTTGATGAGAGTGACACCAGTTTCGCTGACACTACTGTCAGCGTCTTTCAGGTAGAAGAAGGTCAGCGTCTTCAGGTCGAAGAAGGTCAGGTCTTCGACCTGAAGACGCTGACAGTAGTGTCAGCGAAACTGTTGTCACTCACAACAAAAATACGCGGTTGATATCGATAAATGAAGGAGAGTAACGTAGAGCACCGGGAAAGCCTTCGTTCTCACATTCGCGAGATTAATTTAAAAAAGGCCTGATAGGTCACTCAAGACACCATTTCAAAAAAAGAACCAGAATCATTTACCACTAAGTCAGGACTGTAATAGACCCGGAATGTAAATGTAATTTGCAAAACTTGCCTCAATTTTTGGCTATGGTCTCCAAAAGTGAAAGACATGTGCTTGTAGTTGGCTCTGGTAAAGCCACACCTCGAATACGCTGCGGACATTTGGGACCCTTGACAAAAATTTAACCAAAAAAAATAAAATACAAAGGAAAGCCGCGCGCTTCGTTAAAAACTGCTTAGAGCGAAAATATAGTGTTTCTCAGCCCTCAGATGGACTAATTTTGGAGCCGCGAGAAACACGGAGGCTACACAATAAGCTTAGATTGCTTTATAAATTCAGAACAGATGTGTTTCAGAGCGACACAGGAATATCATATTGTAGCCAAATTACATTCCTAGGTCCGACCGAAGCGATAAAATAACAGAGAGATGCATTGATGAACAGATAGGTAGAAAATGACTTCTATTTTTCTTCTTTCCACGCACAAAAAGTGACCACAATAAAAGCTGGGCTCCAAACTCTCCCATAACCCAATTCACCATTCACCTCCTAAAACCTAAACCTTTACACGGCTGGTCCTAGCACCCCCTGCCACATGCCCACGCGGCAGCTTGTAGGGTCGCATCTACATCTACATCTACGAAATGCCGTGCAAGCCACCACTATGGTGTGTGGCACGGGGTGATTCCACATCAGGCATGCAGCACTCATCCCAGTCCAATCAGATCCGCGCGCGTTCCCCGGAAGGCCAGGCACAGGCCAAAGCAGTCAAGACAACGGTACGCAGTCAGACTACAAATTAGGAGAGTGATACGAAGAAAAACATGCTACCATGCAGCATACTACTCAAGAGATAACTACTGGTTAGTATTATAAATTGCACTACAAGGTACTAAGACATGCAGGAGTATATCATGCCGGAGATTGCACGAGAGGTTAGTATCTACAATTAATGTTAAAATCTTTAGCACAACTGAAAAAACCTATTTAACGTAGTCAGTATCCTAGAACTGATCTATCACAACCATTATGGTTCCTTATTGTACGTGGAAAAAATGATATTTTAAATCTATCGGTTCTGCAGTCTATTTCCTTAATCTTATTCCTGTGATCTTTTGTATAGTAATTAATAGTTTGTATAGTAATAGTTTGATACCGTAATAGTTTGGCACTAGGGAAATATTTTCAACGTCGGGCAAACAATAATCTACATCAAACTTTCGTAAAAGATTTAACCCATATTTCTCCCTTCAATTGGATAGAGGTTCCCACCCTAATTCCCTCAATAAATTTGTAACACTACTATGTTTATCATAACAATTTTGAACAAATCCAGCTGCCCTCCGAGGTATTCGATCTATATCTGAAACGAGTCCTACTTCGTAAGGGCCCCATATACTAGCGTAAATATGTATATATAGACGTACGAGATATCTTTGAAAGCCACGTCCTGGATGTATGGAAAGGGGATGAAACCTCTCCAGGCATAAACTTACCGTTTAACACACTATAATTTTGTTGTACACTGTTTTCCTAGACTCACTATTGAGTTATATGTATCTCCATTTCTCAGGTTTCCACCGAGTAGGTTGTTTTGGAGAAAACAGTTCCTCCCGTGTTCCAACGTACGAAACTATTCTCTCAAAAACAACATACGCGGTGGAAACCCTAGAAATAGAGATGCATCAGTTGAGCGCCGTGGAAAATGAGGATGGAATATTGAGTAACATGGATGCAAAAGATCGCACATGCAACACGGTGTATAACACAATTTTACGTAAATCATCGGACCGGTATTGCCGACAATGGTTTCTTCATGTTCCAGATATGTCATCGTTGACTGCGGAATCAGATAATGTCATAACTGCCGGCACGGACTACACGTATTAAATATTATTTTATAGAGTTAAAGAAGGAATTACCGAAGTCTCACTTCCTTAATTTACTACGACTCAAAAACTTTAAACCTGATTAAGTCCAATTTAATTCCTTTCACACGAAAACTTTTTGCTTCCAGTAATTTTACCGGTTTACTTCTACACTTATATACTACCCAGCGAGCCGCCGAATGGGCGTGTGGCAGGGGGTGCTAAGGCCGTTTTCGAACTTGGCAAATCAAGCAATCTTGCCTTGAAACCTAGCACGCATCGAAAGCTATGACGTCATGGAAGCGTCATCACCATGCGCTTGTTCACTTGCTATCGAGGAAAGATACCAAGTCAACGAAAAAGGAGACTTGTTATGCTTGCTAGGTTTTAAGTTAGAACTCGGGGTGTGATAATATGGGCTTGTATGGAAAATAGAAGTGAAGAAACTTTCAAATGGATACTATTTTATCATTACCACGTATATTTGTGTGATATTTATTATTTATTTTCGGAAAAATCGATGAATTCGCTATATTTAAAAGCTTTTCAAATGTGAATATACTGAGAAATACATTGTAGATGTGCCGTCCTTGTTTACTTCATTGAACCTACAAATTCTGTTTTCCTTGCTCTGGAAGGAACAAAAATATCCCGTTGAAAAAATTATGGTCCGATGGAAAGTACTCTCAGGTAGCCATAATTTCATTGGCAGAATTAGTTTTAGCTTACGAACATCATAATTGTTAATAACGTTGAGCATTGGAGAGATTTTCACTGCATTCATCAAACAAGGGGGACAACAAACCATTAGAGTAAATATAATTTGTTTTCAGCTTAATTATGTTAGCTACAACGCGCGTATTTATCAGTTATCAGTTGAAGATCATAGGTAGTTAGTTCGGAGTGTAATGCATTAATATATTGTTACGTGTTTTTTCATATAGGCAAAAAATATTATAATGCCTTCTTTGCATAAAGACGTTGATTGTGGTGAAATACAGTGAGCGATATGTCGTCCATTTAGGAGCCCCAAGTAATCGAAGCATAATAGTTTATCACCATATTATGGTATATGAGAATTATTTTATTCATAAGCAATAAGATTTTAAAAATAATATTATCTTTTAATTTGCCGTATAAGGTTGGGAAGCATTTTAAAGAGTAATCCACTTCAATCACCCACAATAATGATGGACACGGATGTCGCTTTTCGTATGTTTTACGAGATGAAAGCCGCATGGTGTCTCTTCCACCGTAAAAGGGCTTACGAAAGTGTCAAGTAAGGATTTCACTTTGCTTGCCTAGGAATCAAGATATCTTGATATCAAGTTAACTAGTCGTTTGCCAAGTTCGAAACCGGCTTTAGACACCAACCGTGTCATTTTGTAAGGGATATGGTTTTGGGAGGAGAAATGGTGACGTTTTTATTGGAGCTCAGTTTTTTATGTGATCGTCAATTTCCGTGGAAGAACTCGATTTTTCGAATGTCTCGGACATTATTTTCTTCAAATAAATTCCTTTTTCGGAGAAACGAGTAAAACAAACCTACTTAACTTAAAGCAGTATATTTTTACTTTATAATGCCGTTGGGTTTACTCAGTTTTGTTAAAAATTAGCTGAGTAATCGTAAATTTAATAAAACAAGTCATTTTTGCGATTTTTTTTACGCTTGTTACCTTTCTAACTTATTTTCGACCACTTTTTTGGGAATTGCGCAAATATATTTTCGGCCCTCATGATGTTTTACAAAAAAATGAAGAAAATGAGCCCCCATAGGACCATTAACGAAATGATTTCACCGAGAGATGGAATTTACAAGATTGATTCTTTTTCGTACCCCGTTACCGGAATAGGTAAAAAAATAACGTTACCGTTTTAGGGTTAATTCTCGTTTCTGAATCCCCTTCAAGCAAACGTTCTCCGCAAACATGCGCTCAATAAATACGTCAGAACTTACGCAAAATGTAACCATTGATATCGAAATGGTTAACCTGCTTTCCTTAAATATTCCCCAGACAAAAACTGCAAGTTTCAGCAAAAAATGAGGAACATTGAATGGCTGGAAACACGCTGAGTCTCTAAGTATTGAAAATAAAGAATTTCCTGTGTCATATACGGCAAATGGGGTCCGAGGAGGATAGCCCTGCTCCATATATCTCGTCAAGAGATGTACTTCACATTTTCATCCAAACAATCGATAGAAGCCTTTGAAGAATCCACATCTATTCCTACAGTGTGCTTCCTATATGTCCTATATGATGTGCTTCTACATCTAAATCTACATAATACCCTGCAAGCCGCCGCATGGGCGTGTGGCATTGGGTGTTAGATCACCAGCCATGTAAAGATGTGAGAAATAAGGTTTTTGGAAATGAAATGGTGACATGTATTATAGGAGTGTATTTAATGGAGCTCAGTTTGTATTGTGATCGTTTATTGTGAGCGGAAGAAACGAGTTTTTGTACATATTTGTTCGGCAGTGTATCTTTCTTATTTTATCGCCTCTGTCAGACCTAGAGATGTAGTGAGGATTCATGATAATATTCTCTGCGTCGCTCTGAAAAAATTCAGTCCTAATTTCTCAAGCAACCTAAGCCTAGCTTGTAGCCTCTGAGTCTCTAGGGGCTCCCACTTCTATCCCTCTAAAAGTTATGAGACACTACATGTACGTTCGTAGCAGTTTTTAACGAAGCGCGCTGTATTCCTTTGTTTTTTATTAATTTTTTGGTAAAACCTTTATGACCAGGGTCCCAAATACTCACGGCGTATTCGAGGTGAGGCCTAACCAGAGCGAAGTAGTATATCTCTTTCACTTTTTCATCCGAGTACCTTCCTATTTTACGCTTAATTAAACCTAGTTTCTTTGATGCTGTGCCGTATATGTTTTGTATGTGTGTTCCCCACGATATATCAGAAGTTATGGTAATAGCTTCTACTACGTATCCTACATTACCAATCTTAGCATAAATGTACCCTAATACGCCGAATGTTTCCCTTCTATCTCTTCCTTGAGCAAAAATGTGTAAAATCATACCAAATCCTGGTAAAATTAAAATATATAATTCGGGATGTCTAAAAATTTAAATTAAATGTTGATATAAAATTGGGACTCTTCCTTCGGCTGGATCAAAGAAAGAGATATTGATATTGCGTTCGAATAACACAGTGAAACCCCTTTCAACGACCACTCCTATCAAGCGACCACCCCTCTCAACGTCCATTTTTCTGTGGAGTCGTCGGTGGTCGTATAAATCAGGTCTCTCTGTAATTATATGTATATCATGCTTCCAGTTTTCCGGTGCACTGCGTGGGTCAGTATTCATAACGACAGTTTCTCCTCCGTGACAGGAGGCGTCTTCAGGTCAAGTTTTCGACCTGAAGACATCTCCTCTAACGGAGGAGAAACTGTCGTCATGAATACTGACCCACGCAGTGCACCGGAAAAACTGGAAGACTTCGACCTGAAGACGCCTCCTGTAACGGAGGAGAAACTGTCGTCATGAATATTGACCCACGCAGCTGCACCGGAAAACTGGAAACTTCGACCTGAAGCGTAGCCACCGATGAAGACGCCTTCTCTAACGGAGGAGAAACTGTCGACATGAATACTGACTCATGCAGCTGCACCGGAAAAACTGGAAGACTTCGACCTGAAGCGTAGCCACCGATGAAGACACCTCCTGTAATGGAGGAGAAACTGTCGTCATGAATACTGACCCACGCAGCTGCACCGGAAAAACTGGAAACTTCGACCTGAAGCGTAGCCACCGATGAAGACGCCTTCTCTAACGGAGGAGAAACTGTCGACATGAATACTGACTCATGCAGCTGCACCGGAAAAACTGGAAGACTTCGACCTGAAGCGTAGCCACCGATGAAGACACCTCCTGTAATGGAGGAGAAACTGTCGTCATGAATACTGACCCACGCAGCTGCACCGGAAAAACTGGAAACTTCGACCTGAAGCGTAGCCACCGATGAAGACGCCTTCTCTAACGGAGGAGAAACTGTCGACATGAATACTGACCCACGCAGCTGCACCGGAAAAACTGGAAGACTTCGACCTGAAGACGCCTCCTGTAACGGAGGAGGAACTGTCGTCATGAATACTGACCCACTCAGCTGCACCGGAAAACTGGAAACTTCGACCTGAAGCGTAGCCACCGATGAAGACACCTCCTGTAATGGAGGAGAAACTTTCGTCATGAATACTGAGCCACACAGCTGCACCGGAAAAAATGGAAGCATGATCAACAACCGCTGAGGAAGCGTTCGCTCTAATTATATGTATAATTAATATGCATTTAAATTTCCAAGGAGCAAATAAATTATGAGGAAAGAAACGCCATCGGCAAGGATTTAGTAAAACCATCGCTTAAGGAGTTTTTCTATTTTTTTTAAATGAGCCAACCATTTTTTTTCATTATATGTACTCTTAGAAACTGAACCCTTGTCGAACGACCACCCCTCTTAACGACCATTTTTCATTGGAACCGTCGGTGGTCGCTTATTACAGGTTCGATTCTAATATTTTAATTGCTCCTGCAAGTAGAAGGAGTGATAGAAATTATAATACAGCAGTAATAACTACTGTTCAAATAATAGAATCAAAAGAAAATAAACTCTTATGCAAGCATTCCGGTCATCCAGAAAACCAGCTACTTGGAGGATTTGAGTATAGATTTAGCCCAATCTAAGCAATTTCACTTTAGGCCTCGAGCATAACATGGACGAGTTTCCGAGTTCTAAATCTTTCCAGCAGATATTCACATGGAAGACCAAACTGTGCACCGGAGTCTAATTTTCTCAGGTTCCACTGGCAATATGGATTAAGGTAGCTTTAGCGAAATATCATTTCTCTCATAAATCAATTAATTTGATCCCATTTAAAGAAAAATATCTTTCTCTTCCAAAGATATCAAAATGTCAGCCCCTTACCCCACTACTTTCCCAGACACTTGCCAAAAAATGCCTGCCATTTTGCATGAGCAATTGTACGAGTATGCACTCCAGTGAGACAATATTTCAAAAATGAGGAATTTATAACACCTAGATCTCATCTAAAAACTAACACCGTGTAGTTAGTATGTTTCCTCAACTATTTTGGAAACTAAATAGAAAAAGCCACAGCAGTAGTTTTTCAGAATCACAAAAAACCTTCCGTTGAGAAGGAGTTTTAAACTTAACACTTAAAAAAATAGGTCAAATTAAGGAATTATGTAGATAATTTTTTCCTAGATTCTCGCAGTTCATTTTAATTTGGACAAAGGTGTCTTTTGGTTTTACGGCGTTGTAATTACTATTTCAGCAACCGTTTCGCCTGGCTATTCTGCCGGCTTCGTCAGGATTTCTGAGGCAATAGTCATAAATAAATAAATAAACAAACTTCGACGGTTATTATGTATGGATGTTCTGGTTGAGAGAAAAAAAATTGGAAAAGTTGGCCATGGTGTGTATCGGAAATAGACACATAATGATCGATATCTCCATACACGTTCCAACCATCACCCACAGCAAAAGGTATCAGTTATCAAAACTCTATTTGATCGCGCTCTCAGAGTTTCAGACGCTGATTCCATCTCTGAAGAAATAAAACATTTAAGGGAGACACTGAAGGATAATGGATATAGCTATAAATTAATCGAAAGAGTTAGAAACCAGAGACCTAAAGAGAAAGAGGCATCTAAACTTTTGGGGTATGTTATGCTACCTTACATCGCGGGAATAACTGATCGCATTGGTTAAATAATGAAGAAGCATAACATCTTTACAAGATTTAGCACTACCTTCAAAGTTCATGATCATCTTCGAGGATCTAAAGACCCATTATCTCCCACAATGTTCGAAGGCATATACGAAATTTTCTGTAGTAGCGGAAAATCACATTGTGGCCAGACAAAGAGGGCCATAGGATGCAGACTAAAGAAACACGAACGGGCTATCCGAAAGAAAGATTGGTATCACTCTGCCGTGGCTGAGCACACACTTTTAGAAGGCCACAGTATAGACATCAAAATGGCGAAAGTTCTATGTCAAGAAAGCAGCTACAATCCGCGGGTCATCAGGGAAGCCATTGAAATAGAAAAAAGACCAAACAACTTAAACAGAGAGGATGGCTACAAAATCCCTTATAGGTGGAAAAGACTTTTGCAAAAGTCAAATATTAGAAATTCTGTTACATAATAACCGCCGAAGTTTGTTTATTTGTTTATTTATTTATGATCGTTGTATCAGAAAGCCCGACGAAGCCGACAGAATAGCCAGGCGAAACTGCTGCTGAAATAGAAATTATAACGCAGTAAATCCAAATGACACTTTTATTCAAATTACGTAGATATTTTTATTAAATACTTAGAATGCAGTAGTATAAAGTATATTAATGCACCATTAATAATGCAAAATTTAATTCATGCTTCTTTAATCTATTGAAATAAATGTGAAATTCGAATATGATCGCCATCATGACTAGGGAACTATCTCGCTCAAACTACCTTAATCTACAGTTTAGTGTACTTCTCAATTGATCTTTTCATGAATCACGAGACGGATTCGCGATCTAATGACAAGACCAAAGACTAGCAATACGCATCGGTCGCAGCTTCGGGATTCCAAGCTGCCTTACATCAGCCGCGTCTCCACCCCGCACACCCAACAAACACCCCCGCGCCCCCCCCCCCCAACCGCAAAAATCTCTTTA
This sequence comes from Ceriagrion tenellum, assembly GCA_963169105.1. Lineage (NCBI taxonomy): Eukaryota > Metazoa > Arthropoda > Insecta > Odonata > Coenagrionidae > Ceriagrion > Ceriagrion tenellum. Next base: position 44,326,757 of record OY720637.1, read on the forward strand.
TCTTATCCACGTGCCAACTCAGATGGGGGGCGCCTCTCCACTCGATAGCGAGGGAGATTCCGATAAGGGCGGGCCGCGCCTCGGTGATATTACAAATAAAAATCCCCTTTTTTTTATCTCTCCCACCCGCAATAGCCGCCGCCATTTTATTCTCTCGGAACTGGGCTCGTCGCCATGGTTATCCCGCCACCTCGTCATCGTACACGCGAGATAATGAAAGGAATAACTGCAAGAGAAGGAGGAGGTGGAAGATGATTTGCTGAAGTCCACCCGCAAGTGAATCGGTCATGAACCGTCCGTCACTGATTCTGGTTTCGATGGAAACAGATGCGAGACTTGGATTCGATTTCTCGGTAAATTATTTGGGGGGACGACCGACGACTAAGTTCATTTGGTGCGCGAAGTATAAATGGGTAGGTTCGTATGGGAAGGACTATTGGCGACTAATTGCCGGTTACAAGAACATTTAGTTATGGAATCAATAGTTATGAAATCCATGAAGTTATGTACTTCATATAAATATACGCGTTAAAGGAACTAGTTTCATAACTTCTCTACCAATGGTATATTGCTGCAAATGTTTGATCTAGTATCTACTGCCGGATACAATGCATGAAAGTTCATCTATCATAATTACGAATGCACATAATAATTTTTCAGTGAGTGTAATAAAACTGGTCATTCGTTTCGAAACAACCCTTTTATTAAGTAATTAAGTCTCCAAGCGGTTCATCGCACATCCGCCAATTTAGCAACTAATCAACTCATTACGCCATGCCATAAGTTATAAAACCAATAAATTTATCGAATGTTTCAGAAACAGTCGTTGATTGGTTGCCATGGCTTATGGGTCCCATAACTTTATTGAATACATATGTGTCGTTCATGCAACTGGCCATAAAAGGATTGGAATGAACCCGGCGTATTAATTGAGCCTCCTCTCAACGATAGTGAAAGTAGTGAAAAGACAAGCCACAAGTGGAATATGGTCTTCGCCTATAGTTCTCCTCTACAATCGTACACAATTTTTCGAGGGAACATCTGTACCCAAAATACATCTGTCTCCTCCATGGCATCTAACTGCATCGCTTACAAGGAAAATTAACGAAAATAGTCACTTTCTAAGTAAAATTAAATCAGACAATGACAATGTAAACCTATGACACCCATTCACTATAGATGCCATGGAATCTGAACCGATCTATCTGACTTTATCACAAGAAAATTCAATGACAGATGAGCTTTATCATTGTATACTCATATTTCCGTCCAAATAAATCTCAATCTAGAGATATACATATTCTTAACAAACCCATTACTACTATACGCCGAGACCAGCAACCCGAGGATGGCAGGTCTTCTTCTCTTCAGAAGATCATTCGAGTTTATAGTTACAGCGTGGTAACAATGCCTAACATTCACATACGTAGCAGAATTTTATGGATAAGTATACTTATCGAAAAATGATCGATTACATCAATGCACATAGATTGGCAACCCTTGGCGGACCTCAAAGATATGTACTTTGAGAGAGATGTAATTTCTCCAAGATATCATTGAATTTGTTCTCATTTTAGAGAAAAATATCACACCCTTTCAAAAATACCAAAATATCAGTCCCTTACCGAACTACTTTCCGAGATTTTTGACGAAAAATACATGCCATTTCACAAATAGAATGTCAAAAGCATGCACTCCAGAGGGACATTATTTGAAAAATGAAGAATTTCTAACGTTTAAATCTCGTCAAAAAATTAAAAGTGTGAATTTTGTATGCTTTTATACAATTTTCAGGAAGAAATCATATAGTCACGGCAGTATTTTTTCAGAAATGCAAAAAAAACTTTCCCTTGCGAAGGAGATTTAAACGTACCACGTAAAGAAAATTAGCCAAGTTAAAGACTTAAACCGTTTAACGACCACCCTTCTCAACGACCATTTTTCAGCGAAACCGTCAGTGATTGCTTGATTCAGATATCATTTTATGCGCAAATAAAATTACTATGCATTGAAATTTCCCAAGGGCAACTAAATTATGAGTCAATGAACGCCTTCTGTATAGGTTTTAAGAAAACCGTCACTTCAAAGAGTTTCACCGTTTATTTCAAATCAGCCGCCCGTTCACTTGCATACTATGTACTCCAAGAAACTGAACCCCTGCCGAGCGATCACCCCAGTTGGCGACTATTTTTCAACGGAACCGTCGGTGGTCGCTTAACACAGGTTTCACAATATATTTCTTATTTAGTCACTTTAAATTTCAGTCATTTAAAAGTATATTATTGCATCATTAAACATGTAATATTTAATTAGGGCTTGCCGCACCTGCTGAAACTATAACGTATATTTTGAATGTGATCACCATTATGACTAGGGATCCTTCACCTATCTCGGAAGTACCATCACATTGGATGAGAAAAGTACAACTGCTGAATACCCCAAGCCAAGAAGGCGTTCATGGGAAAAAGACAATTGCTGTGCTCAAAGAAGATAAGACCACAAACCAGGATACAGTATGAAAAAATATTCGTGCGGAGCGTGGCACTCTATGGATCGGAAGCATGGACCACTGGAAAAGCTGGCCAGAAAAGAACAGAAGCCTCCGAAACGTGGAGCTGGAGAAGGATGCTGAAGGTAAAATGGACGGACCAAATATGAAATGATGAAGCGGACAGAAGAGTAGAAGAGGAAAGGACCATATGGAACACCATAGAGAATAGGAGAACAAGATGGATTGGGCACACCCTGAGATACAATGGGTACGTGAAGAACATAATTGAAGGTAAAATAGAGGGAAAAGTCCCCAGAAAAAGACTTAGGAATAAGTTCATGGACCAAATAAAGAGGAAATTACATAGGAAGAGATGCCAGGAGGTAAGAAAAGTAGCATTAGATAGGGAAGGGTGGAGGGCTGCAGTCAATCAATCTTAGGATGGAACGACCAATGATGAAAATGACTAGGGAACTATCCCGCTTAAACCACCTCAACGTTTAAGAAATGAATGAGGTACTTATTACCTAATGCAATTTTGAAAAATTGAGTCATACCGAGTAAAACTATTTTTTCCGTTTTCACAGAACCTATATTTTCTCTGTACCCGCAAACGCTATTCCAAGACTGATACGAGTGTTCTGTATATTTACCACCAACCTAGCCGGAAAAGAGGAAGGAGTTCTAAATATGACCATGATGATGGAAAAAGGGTAGAAAAAACCCCATTCTTAAGATACCACGGAAGTGTTATAACATGGAATGGAAGTTATGCGGAGGAAATAAGAAGTAGAATATCACAGGGAAAGAAAGCCTTCGCTAAAGTCAGCCAACTGCTTTCAGCCAAAGCAATAAACAATGTAAGACATAGTTTCCGGCTTCACCTGATGGAAATTTATGATGTCACTCATAATAAAAGATATGTACTTTGTTTTATTCCACACTCTTTAATATAACTCTGAGGATGACACGCGGTGTCGAAACCAAGGTCGAGTTGAGTTGCTTCAAATAGTGTGGAATACAACAAAGTACATATCTTTTATTATGAGTGACAATAAACATGAGCTTAAGGAAAAGATTTGCTAAATGTTTTATGAGGTGTGTTGTGCTTTATGGAGCAGAAACATGGGCACTTCGGAGGAAAGAAGAGAAATCTCTAGAGAGATTTGAAAACAGACGGCGCGCGTGGCATTCAGTGCAGTGGCAGCACTTCCTTTTCCGCAATTATTCATAGCAATAACCGGGGAAAAAATTAACATTGGATTTCTTGTTTTATTAGCAGAATTTTAAATAGTTAATGAAGTCCCATTTTCGAAGTAACCCCCCTCGGTTCTAATACACCTCTGCCACCGTTTTTTGTTTTTTACATATTAATATTACCTGTTAATATTGATCTGTTCAATATTTTCAATGTACCACTATTTAATTTGTTAATTATTTCCAATATTACATTATTTCCAATATTACATTATTTCCAATATTCCAATACGCCAATATTTTCCGATATTCCATAGCCTAATACAGGTTTTTGATCTTAGATCATTTTCAATATTTTGAGATAATGGATATTGATATTGGGATTCAAATACCGTCCACCCCTACCACCAACCCACTGCAAATGTGCCGGATTCAGCAGGATTTGAATGAGTGACCTATACGGAACTTGGACAGTGCCCACGACGCCCAACGATGTTTCTCATCCCACTTCATCGGAAAAAGGCCCGTATCTCTTTCTCTCTCTCTCTCTCTCACACACTCACGCCGCATCGTAATTTATATTCCGGGCTAACAAGTTTTTTGATTTCAATCAAAAACGAAATTCCCCATTATCCCCTCGACCCTCCGCCTCAAATACCACGGGAGTTCAATTTCGCCCTATCACGGAAATTATGCCTCAGAGCAGCTCAATTGATACAAAACGGCTTTCTAAATGCGTCGTTATTTTTGGTCCCGACACGATGATGCATTGAGTCAGCCAGTCTCCTCCTCCTCCATAATAGCGCGATAGTTTCTTGGAGGAGACGTAGGAGATCCCACCGGAGCCAAATCGTCCGAGCGCCCCTTAGACGGAGCCACACGACATCCCGTGAGTTATATCACCCCCGGGGACGGATAAACCATCCCACGCCGCCATCGCCCGCCACGCCAAGCACCCTAAATGGTCCTCGGCTGTGCGTGTAACTCATAACGCCGCTCCACCTTCTCCAGAGAGATTACTGGGACTCGACGCACGAAGATTGCATTGGCGAACTCAATAAGATGCTAGGCTCTGCCGCGCGTTCATTGAAATACTATCGAAATAGGAAAATAAAGGTGAGAAAAAGCTATTAGAAAGACTAATGGCCAGTTGCAGGAACGACACAGATCTATTTTATTAAGTTATGGGACCCATAAGCCATGGCAACCATTCAACCAGTGTTGCAGAAACATTCGATAAAGTTATTGGTTTTATTACTTATGGCATATGTAGCCAAGATGGCGGATGCGCAATGAACCGGTTGGAGAATTAATTACTAGATAAAAGAGTTGTTTTTAGGCAAATGACCAGTTAATTTACTCTTACTGACTAATCATTATGTGCATAATAAATTAGTCATAGGCTAAAATTTCATAAATTTTATCCGGGAGTAGAAGATTAGATCGAATATTCGAAGCTATTGAATGTTGGTAAATAAGTTATGCAACTAGTAAATGTGTTTCTGTAACCCGAATATTTTTATGAGACTTAACTGGATCTCATAACTATTGATTCCAAAATTAAATTTTCTTACAACCGACCGTAAGGAAACAGGATTACAGATTACTTCCGAGATTAATGGATGGTGGAAAGAACATTTATTTATGAGATCAGTAGCTATGAAATCCATGAGGTTATATACTCCATAACTATTCGGGTGGCATGAACACATCTACTAGTTACATAACTTATCTACCAACAGTCAATAGCTTCGAATATTCGATCTAATCTTCTACCGCCGGATAAAATTTATGATGTTTAGCCAATGAATAATTACTAAGGCACGTAATAATTTGACAGTAAGTTTAAACATATCGGCCATTTGTCTCAAAACAACTATTTTATCAAGTAATTAAAACTCCAAGCGGTTCATTGCGCTTACGCCATCTTGGATACCTTGAAAATGAAACTCCATTCCATAAGTTATGAAGCCACTTATGAAACCAATAGGTTCATCGAAAGTTTCTTCAATATATGTTGAATGGTTGCCATGGCTTATGGGTCCAATAACTCTGTCGAATACGTTTGTGTTGTTCCTGCAACCAACCATCAGGCTACCAGATAATTTCGATCAGACAGGTGCCAGGTGGACACGCTGGATATTAAATATTCCCTCAATAATATAAATAATCGTCATCTTCAATTTGTGGATTTAGCTACTTGGCCTGTTCCAGAAATCATTTTGGCCTAGGTCGAACTGTACTGTAGTTGAACACATTTCATCTATAGCAATTACTCCTACCGATACATTGTAACATTCTGTATGATTTGGAATAAAATTATTTAACTTGTGTTAATGAGTACAAGACGGTTACTCCGATAGTTGTGAATAACTTCACTTAAAATCACAACATTCTTACAGCATTTGCCTCGCTCCTCGATTATTTAAATCTGTTGATGAAACTCAAGAAATAGTATGTCAAATTTACTGCGCTAAAATGCTTAACCACTTGGAAAGGTCTGCCGACCACCATCGAGCTGAATAACTTTCCAGGTAAGAGAGGCGAAACCTGTCAGATCCAACCAGATGTTCCTACGCTCTTCGCGTAAAATATATTCATTATTAATAACAAGCTAATAGCGATTAATGGCTAATGGCGATTTAAATGCCATAATTTCAATGTGGGATATAATTTAACGAATGTCTGTTAAAAACCTACGGCACAACCCAGTGCCTTAAACTCTGTTTCGATACGAGCTCAAGTTTGGATCAAAGTTTATCCAACAAAATTACTTGCATTACGCCTTTTTTTCCCGGCGTGAGGCGTGTGCCGAGCTGAAGGGGTAAACGAGTATGTAGAATCAATTGCCTTCTCTGGAGGACCTGTTACGCGATACATGAACCCGTGCGGGGTCAAGCGTGAATGGGCGAAATTAGAACCGGGGGTATTTCCTTAAAAATGTAACCACGCATTCATCCCAGCTGTCATGGTTACGAGATGGGACATGCATGAACTATGGTTCCATGCACCGTGTGACCATGCTTTAAAGGAAGAAGATGAGCAGATATTTAGATCCATCCGAACCTACCCTGGTTAGGCCACACCTCAAATACGCCGCGAGCATTTAGGACCCTGCTCATAAAGATTTAACCAAAAAAAAATTCAAAAATACAAAGAAAATGTGCGCACTTCGCTAAAAACAGCTAAGAGCGAACATAGTGTGTCTCACAATTTTTCGAGGGATTAAGGTGGGAGCCCCTAGAGACTCGGAGGCTACACACTAGTCAAGGTTGCTTGAGAAATTCAGAACTAGTGTGTTTCAGACCGACAAAGTGAATGTTATCATGACGCCTCACTACATTTCTAGGTCTGAGAGATGCGATAAAATAAGAGAGGTACATTGCCGAAGAGATGGGTACAGAAACTTGTTCTTTCCGCGCACAATAAGCGATCATAATAAAAACTGAGCTACACTAAATACACTCCCATAATATAAGCCACCATTTCACCTCCCAAATCCACATCTTTACATGGCTGGCATCACAACACCCTCTACCAAACACCCATGCGGTAGATTTAGATGTACCCTCATCTGTGGGCCATAGTTACAAATACTAGAGCTACCTCAGCGTGAAGAAAAAAAGTGACGAAATAAAGAGGATACGCGGTCGGACAGATGGGTTGGAGAGTTGTTCCTTCCACTCACCATTCACGACTGCAAAACACCAGATCGAGATTTGTATTCAACGAAGCAAAGGGACAGAAGGGGTATATATGACATAAAGCGAAGAATAGCCCAAGCTAATAAAGGGTTTATGGTAAAGAAAGACAACTGCTGTGTTCCAACAAGATGGGACTAAACACTAGGAAACGGTTCGAGAAAACATTCGGGTGGACCGCGGCACTTGACGGATCGGAAACAAGGTCTATTGGAAAATCAGACCACAAAATACAAGAAGATTTCGAATCCTGGTGCTGGCGGAGGACGCTGAGAATGAAATGAAGGGACTGAATATTAATAAAATAAATTATAATAATAATAATGTAGATCTAGAAATAGTTTCAGATATAGAATACAGCGGAGGGCGGCTAGAATTGTTAAAAATTGTTATGTATATGGGTTAAATCTTTTACGAAAGTTTGATGTAGATTATTTTTTGCCCGACGTTGAAAATATTTTCCTAGTGACAAACTATTACGGTATCAAACTATTATCGTTCGGATCACAGGAATAAGATTAAGGAAATAGACTAGAGGGAGAATAGAGGGAAAATAGAGTACAAAGTTCAAAAGACGTATATTTTCACACTCGAACAAGTACAGGAAACAACAAAAATCAACAACAACGAGTGTGGACTCTGTTATAGGCTGTCGCTTCTTCAGGTCTCGAATAAGTCATAGGGTCAAGGGATAAATATACGGGACAAATAAAGAAGAAAGTACGTAAGAAGAGCCTCCATGAAGTAAGCCAACTTGCATTAGACACGGAAGGATGCAAGGCTGCAGTCAACCAATCTTAGGGTTGAACGACCAATGCTGATGGAGCATAGGTCACTTATTCCCTCCCTTTTCATGAATTGGCGTCACCCCCTGCTGTTCGATACATCTACATCTACGTCTACGTAATACCCTGCGAGCCACCACGAGTGTGTGTGGCAGGGGGTGAATATCACCAGACATGCACTATTGACATGAAACTAGGATATTTAATGAAGGCATGCTAGATAATAGGGTCACATGAAGCTTGCTGGTCAGTGTATATATACGATAAGAAAGGGATTATTCGTTATTATTACATGCATCATGCACCACAGACTACTCTAACTATATTTCACCTACCTATCCCTTTGCTACGCTACCGGTTGTTCTCTCTTATAGTGCGCGGGAAAAATGACATTTTAAATCTATCGGTACGACAATCTATCTCTCTAATATTGTTAATATGATCAAACATAGCATAATACGCAGGGGTTCTCAATATATATCTAACGTCATCTGTGAACAAATCGGTTTCGAATTTACTTAAAAGGTTTAACCTAAATTGAAACCTGCGTTCTGATAGTAATTCCCATCCTAGTTCTTCTATTAAACTCGTAACACTTATACAATTATCATAACGGTCTTTAACAAACCTAGCGGATCTCCTTTGCACGCGCTCTAATTCTTTTATCATACCTTCCTCGTACGGATCCCATATACTAGCGGCATATTCTAAATGAGGCCTGACAAGTGTAAAATAGACTGTTAATATGTAGATATGTAAAATATTGTGGCGGCTCACAAGGGGTAGTCCTTAAAAAGGGATGTTAATACACGTTTTCGGGGATTTGGGCCCATGATAGCGTGCCGGGGGAATGTGGGTTGCAGCGTACACCGAAGAAAATTTTTTCGTTCGATGGCCCTCGTCGCCTGCGAGTTGGTCCACAGACTGGGAAAAATATTTTTAAAAAGGAATTAACAGAGCGCCACACCGTTGTTTTTCTGCCGTTTGCAACAACCCTCGAGTTTAACAACCTTTATCCATACATTGTTACGTGAAGATTGCGTAATTACAGGGGAAAAATAAACTCGAGTTCCCCGGCATTGGGGACGGGAGGGGTGCGTGAAATAATGAGGCCGTTCCCGGAGGAGGAAGATTTTTTTTTCAAGTTTCTCTTTTTTTCCTCCCCTCTCCACAGGAATGAATCTTTTATTTGCCAGCGCCCTGATAATGGAGAACGCCCGTGCAGGGGGAACAAAGCATCCTGCTTCCCCGCCCTTTCGCCTGAAACAAAAAAAAAGAATATACAGCCCCGTGTTTGTATGCGTGCTGGTTTGAATCCGTCCCTCGCGGTGCGTAAAACGGAACAGAATGTAACGTGGGAGGCTTTATCGGATAGAAAGGCGACTGCCGCGAAGCCGCAACCTACAAACAGCGCGGTGAGCGAAGGAACGATTTTAAAAAAAGACGCAGCAATAGCGTGACACCAGAGTCGCCTGCTTGAGCACACTTTCGATGGGATTCTTTGAAATAAGGGGATTGGGTATGTGCAGTGGCAGTCGCTCATGCAAAAGGGCGAGATACACGCGTCCGAGACGTTGTGCAGTGTGCCTCGACAACCGATAAATTCATAGCGACGAAATGAACTGCATTTTAAAGATTAGTACCAGGGGACCGAGCTCTGCTCAGTAAACTGAATGCTATAATTATTGCTCATATAAAAAAATCGAATAGAAATGTTTATTATATAGTTCAGTATTGTAACGTTATTTATATTTTATCATAATGAAAAAAATCTCATTAATAATGGTTGAAATAGGTATTGCTCGAAAATTGAATTCCACGACTGCATGAATCATTTTTTCATGTTTTTCTTCAATCTAAACCATACATGAAATTTTGTTTCATTGTGATTATAATGCATGGAAAGTGTTTTTGCAACTAAATCCACTGAGAATCGATTCTTTTCGTTACATTTCATTTCGTTTCGTATCCTTCGATATGCTACAAGGTTATATGCGTAATAGATAGATTTTCGGCGATTCAATGGAATTGAAAACTGATATTATTCACAGGTGTTACAAAATACATTAACCTTAACAACGTTCATTCGTGGTGCCAGGAGTGGGGGTTAGAGTTTAATATAGCAAATGCACATCAGTTCACTTCCTGCGAAAGTCATTACAAAAATTCCATACCTACCTTACGGTAGGTGGAGTAAACATAAAATCTTCAAGTAGAGTAAAATATCTTGGAATTTCCTTAACATCTGATATATCATGGGGATTACACATACAAAACATATGTGGTACAGCATTAAAGAAACTAGGTTCTGTTAAACGTATAATAGGAAGGTCCTTGGATGAAAAAGTCAAAGAGAGATGCTACCTCGCTCAGGTTAGGCCATACCTCGAATACGCCGCGAAAATTTGGGACCCTGGTCATAAAGATTTAACCAAAAATTACTAAAATACAAAGAAAAGCAGCGCGTTTCGTTAAAAACAGCTACGAGCGTACATATAGTGTCTCATAACTTTTAAAGGGATTATGGTGGGAGCCCCTAGAGACTCGGAGGCTACACACTAGGCTTAGGTTGTTTGAGAAATTTAGAACTGATATTGTTCAGAGCGACGCAGAGAATATTATCATGACTCCTCACTACATCTCTAGGTCTGACGGATGCGACAAAATAAGAGAGATACACTGCCGAACATATAGGTACAAAAACTCATTCTTTCCGCGAACAATAATCGATCACAATAAAAATTGAGCTCCACTAAATACACTCCTATAATACATGTCACATTTATTCTTCCGAAAACTTACATTTTACACGGCTGGTGACCTAACACCCCCTGCTACACGCCCATGCTGCGGCTCGCGGGGTATTATGTAGATGTAGATGTGAGATAGACAAAATATAACCGCGAAATTCATAAAATTACTCATACATCCTCTCATAAAACTTGCAGATGTTCGCAAAACTGATTTTTATTCGCTATATAAGCTTAACTAGTGAAAAAAACTCATAATGGAGACTCATCCCGATTAAGGCTTAGCAATAAAAATGCATCCATGTCTCTCTACTTGTCCGTCGCATCTCCCTGATGCTCTTTTAACGAACACCAATCGGCAATTAGGTATTTCATTCTACAATGCAAGGGAAAGTGAATGTTGCCTTAGTTAATGAATTTGAAACATCGTGCTATGATCCTCAGTAATATTGAAAGGTTATTCCGCAAATAATTCATCTTGAAATGAAGGAGTGAGCCGACTCCCGCCTACCTTTCACTGCGCTTTTCCCTGGTGTGTGCTAATTAAACGGACACTTGGACGTGTCAGAAATCAATTCGGAAATGTGGGCGAATGACAGCTAATATAAGAGCATGAGATGCTAAAGGAAGATGGATTACATGTGACCAAACCCAAGACAGCCGAGTGAAACTTAAGACATTCAGATGGTTTAATGAGTTCAAGGGAATCCGTTCCTTGTATCTTATGATTTAACACTGCCAGGTGCTTCGCAGCGATTCAATATCATCCTTCACCTAGTCTTTCGTGATTCCTTTCGGGAAAGTTGGAATGAAAGGAAAATTCCCGTGGGAATGTATGTACGTCCCTACATGCATACGGAAGCTAATCATAGAATGGCATTTATTAAGAGAATACTTAGAAAAAGCGAGGATAAAGTCAGAGAAATCAGCCACTTCTCCCTTGTTACACCCCACTAAAAATACGCCGCCTGTGTTTGGGATCTTCATGAGGTAGGCTTAAAAACAGAGTTGGAGCGCGTGTAAAAAAAAAGATCAGCAAGATATGTGAAAGGCCGTTAAGATAGTCTCGTTAGTGTTACTGACCCCTTGCCAAAACTACGATGGGAATCGCTTTCAGACCGTCAAATGAACATTAGACTCAATCTTTTATGTAAACTTAATACCGGTTTATTTTCAGACGAAGTTTTCAATATCTTACAAAATCCAACACACTACGGTAGTTCAGATCATGAGAATAAAACAAGGGAAATAGATTGCAGATCAGAAAGGTTCAAAACGTCGTTTTTCCCGCGATCGATAAGGAACCATAATGGCTGCTTTGACTCTTAGAATTAGGTTAGTTGACAGGTAGTGTAGAAGATTAATTCGTATACTCCGTAATGCACTTCTCTAAATCTGCCGAGTTATGCTAACATCATGTTTTGCATGTTCCCTGAATGACTCTTGTCTCACTTTTTCATAGTTATATTATGGATTATTTTAGTAGTTTCTGTAGCATTTATAGTGTACCGATTGTGTGTTGCTGTTAGTGAAAGTAAATTTCTTCACCGCAGTTCATGTTGGTGATAAGTCATCGCCTGCCAAATACCCTCGTGGAGGCTTTTATTTATTTATTAACAGAAAGAAAACCACATATAGCTATGGTGCCCTTTTATAGTGGCCATGCAACCATACACACAATGAGGACATATACATGCAAACTGAACAACAGGTTACAAGCAGAAATTTTGGAAATATAAAAAGAGAAAAATAGGGGAAAAACTACTTACGTCTACGTACGTCTACGTAATACCCTGCGTGCCACCACGGGGGTGTGTGGCAGGGGGTGAAGATCACCAAACATGCACTATTGACATGCAACTAGGATATTTAATGAAGGCATGCTAGATAATAGGGCCACATGGTTAGTATCTACATAATAAGAAAGGGATTAATGGTTGTTTTTACATGCATCATGCACTACAGACTACTCTAACTATATTTCACCTACCTATCCCTTTGCTACGCTGCCTATTGTTCTCTCTTATAGTACGTGGGAAAAATGACATTTTAAATCTATCGGTACGACAATCTATCTCTCTAATCTTGTTAATCTGATCAAACTTAGCATAATACGCAGGGGTTCTCAATATATATCTGACGTCATCTGTGAACAACTCTGTTTCGAATTTACTTAAAAGGTTTAACCTAAATTTTAACCTGCGTTCTGATGGTAATTCCCATCCGAGTTTTTCTATTAAACTTGTAACACTTACACAATTATCATAACGGCCTTAAACAAACCTAGCGGATCTCCTTTGCACGCGCTCTAATTCTTTTACCATACCTTCCTCGTACGGATCCCATATACTAGCGGCAAAATAAATGCCGCGCATTGAAACTGACCCTGTGACCGTGTCGATGACAAGAGCAGACGCTAACCACTACGCCACGCTGGACGTGCTTAGGTGAAAGATACGAAAGAGAAAAGCTAAGGCTTGCAGGGAAATAAGTAGATGTGAATATCTTTTGATGAATAGAGCGACATAATTCAACTATAATGTACTTGCTAAAGTCTGTGTATTGAATTTGAGAAAAAAGCGGTTAGTTTTCATGGAAGCCGGACCGGTTGCAACCTCTATAAACACCTTAAAACAAGTCAAGCGGGGAGAACAGTTATGGTGACGGAGCAGATGGTAGTTGGACTCCAAAAGGTACGTGGGGCGGAACATGTTTTGAAGTCTCGAGAGGTTAAAGTGAGGAAGATGCAGATGACTCTGCAAATTATTTGTAAAGGTCACGGAAAATCATTACAGAAAAAATTAAGGGAAAGAAAAATGATCACTGAACTCGACCGTTTAGGGTTAGTCGCGGTGAATACATTGGATTCGTTGGGTACATTTTTCGATGCTATACGTAGCCAGAGAAATAAAAAGGAGATCTACATCTACATGCTACCCTGCTACCCCTTCATGGGCGTTTCGCAGGGAGTTTAAGGGGACCAGCCGTGTTAAGATGTAAGGTTTTGGGAGGAGGAATTGTGATGTGTATTATGGGAGTGTATTTAGTGGAGCTCAATTGCTATTGTGGTCGCTTATTGTTCGCGGAAAGAACGAATTTTTTAACATTATGTTCGGCAATGTATCTCTCTCATTTTTTCGCTTCTGTCAGATCTAGAGATGAAGTGGGGCGTCATCATAATAGTCTCCCTGTCGCTCTAAAACACACCAGTTCTGAATTTCTCAAGCAAACTAAGCCTAGCGTGTAGCCTCCGAGTCTATAGGGGCTCCCACCTTAATCCCTCTTAAAATTGTGAGACACTATATGTCCGCTCGTTGTAGTTTTTAACGCAGTATGCTGCTTTCCTTACTATTTTATTAATTTTTTTTGTTAAAACCTAATGGCCAGGGTCCCAAACGCTCGCGGCATATTTGAGGTGTGGCCTAACCAGAGCGAAGTAGCATCTCTCTTTTACTTTTTCATCCGAGGACCTTCCTATTATACGCTTAACAAAACCTAGTTATTTTAAAATTTAGTGCTGTGTCCCATATTTTTTGTATGAGATGAAATAAAAGAACGTGTTTAAGACTGCTGGGTGAATCTCGAATTGCCACAGGTGCCTGAGTGAGCTCTTATTTCTTTTGGAGGCATAAAGCTGGCGTGGCCTTGACAGTCGAGCGAGCTTGTCGACGACAAATTCAAGTACCTTTCTTTTCCTTTGAGCGCGATGAATATCAGCTCGGAAGACACGAAGAACACCATGCATCAATGGACGGCGCAGAGGAAATTTTATAGGAATTTCTGTAAGTACAGATCAACTTGAACAAAACTGCTTCTCGATTAGTATGCAAACATCACGTAACAACAGCAATGACTCACTTAATTCGTAAGCTCATGTATCGCATTTGATCCTACACGAATCATGTCGGTTTTTTAAGATCAGACATGTCCATTCAGGAAATAAATTGATGATAATACCATTAGGGGACCGCCCGCTCAAATAACCACGCAGAATCTACATCATTGTGTTGTTTCATCGGGCAAGCACTGCATCGACATAAAAACCACAGTATATGACAACAGCTTCTGAACAAAACCAGTCTTACATCGCTGTACATCTAATCCATGTGTAATAAACCATAGCTAACCAAATGTAGAAAAAAGAGGATATGAGGGCGTTCCTCTAAGGACTTTTCCCTCAATTCTACCTTTAATTATGTTCTTCACAAACTCATTTTGTCTCAGGGTGTGTCCAAACCATCAGGTTCTTCTTTTCTGTATGGTGTTCCCTTATGGTCCTTTCCTGTTCTACTCTTCGGTACACTTCATCGATTTTTCATTTTGTCCTTTTTTATCTTCAGCATTCTCCTCCAGAATCACGTGTTGAAGGCTTCTTGTCTTTTCTGGTCAGCTTTTCCAATGGTCCATGTTTCCGATCCACAGAGTTAGGTAATACGCTCCACAAGAATGTTTTCAAATACTGTTTCCTGGTTTTGTAGTCCAATTATTCCATATAATACACAATATAGTGCTCAATATCATGCTCCAATTAATATGACTGTAATTATTAATTCTAGATGTCAAATTAATAAATAAGCTATCATTTTACGATTTGAAGTTTGGTTGAAACCTCCCATTGCTCCTACAATTACTCTTATTATAATAATGACGTTGGGTTTAATCTAGGAGTGATAAAAGAAACAAGAGAGCGGCAGGGTCTTGACCAAATGGTACTACATACACAAGTCCTGGGATTAATAAACTATCAACCTATTTAGAATTTAGAAAAACATCAATTCAACCATAAATTATTTTTCCTCATCTTAATTCGGCTATGTCGTCTATGATTTCAAAGCTTTTGTTGGGGGACGTTGAAAACCTATAACCAACGCACTAAAAAAATCGGGAAACACAGGTCTAGATCTGTCTTACCTTTGACTTTTCCCCACTCTTTTTATTAAGATTCTGACTACAAACTCCAAAGTAATATTTGATAAGTATTTATTATTCCGCAATAGAATACTTCAGGTGACAAAGAAATTCCGCATCTATATGTAATCCAGCGTTTGAAGTAAACCACTTTCCAACTGCGATTAGGCACGGAGGAATATCTTGTTATCGACTCCGCTGATGAGATAACATGATTTGGAGATACAGCGTATACCACAGTCAAAGGTGGAACGAACGGAATCAATGAATTAATCGTGATATTGGCTAATTCAACTCGACGATATTTTGCGATCGTATTCGGAGGCAGCTTGCCAGATGTTTTCGAAATTACCGGAAATGAACGTTGATTGATTAAGGATCCCTACTCATCAAAGTCGTACGTGCCAATAGTGAGTATGTGTCAGCGCATTTTATAGATCGAGATAAACGGTCGATTCAACTTTAACCGAAGACAATGCACTGTCTTTATCTCCATTTATGACGCTCGCCAAAACAATCAACTTCCGAGCATTAATAAGAAATTTCGAAGAACTGGAAGAATTCAGTTTAGAAACCCGGAGAGTTCTTGCAGTACATTCACATGGAATCTACATTGTATGGGGAAAGGTTGCAAGCCAACAATTGCACACCAGAAATATAATGCTCGATTTTATCGTCCAAGGATTTTTGTAGGACGGCGAGTTATATGGGGATGAGTAAGTGGCGAACGTGACAAGGCACCATCGTGACTCAAAGTGCGACGTACAGTGTAATGATCAGGAAAGAACAATTACTGTTAATATCTATTTACTGCAGGGTATGACTAACACCTTTGCTGAGTCTGCATAGCATTGCAACCCACAAGTTTTTTGAAAGCAGCCACATTTTTTTTAATGTCGACGTAAGGTCGTTTGAGCGAAATATCATTTCACCTAGAAATCAATGAATTTGGTCTCATTTTAACCCGTTTAGTGCGGCATGACGTCATATCACGTCATGTCGCACTCAAAGGGGTAATGAAAAATATCTTACTCTTTCAAAGATACCAAAATATCAGCCCCTTACTGACCTACATTCCGAGATTTTTGACAAAAAATACCACCCACTTTACAGGGGAAATGGTACGTGTATGGGCACTCCTGAGAGTCCTCATTTTAAAAAAAATCAGACATTCATAACACCTAGATCTCATAAAAAAATTAACAGTGCGTAATTTGTATGTTTTCTCCGCTATTTGTGAAAATAAATCATATTGTCACCGCAGTAATTTTTTTCGGAATCGCAAAAAACCTTCCGTTGTGAAGGAAAGCACCGCGTGAAAAAATGAGTCTAATAAAAGACTTTTGCGGATATCGTTATTTGATTACATAGAATTCCAGGCATATACAAGTATGCCATTGCGCTACTAATAATGTAGTATTAATTGATGCTTCCTACAGGAGCTAAAATTGAAACGTGTAATTCGTATATGATCTCCATTATGACTAGGGAACTATCTCGCTCTAACTACCCTTTATTTTCTGAAAACTCGGTGAACGCCGCTTGGACACCTGAGTCATTGAGACGTCCACATAACCTAATGACCCATTAAGGTCCGTTGAATATACATCTACATCTACGTAATACCCCGCGAGCGACCACGAGGGTGTGTGGTAGGGGGTTAAGATCACCAAACATGCACTATTGACATGCAACTAGGATATTTAAGGGAGCCATGCTAGCGAACAGGGTCGCATGCAGGTTAGGTGGTTAGTATCTACATAATAAGAAAGGGGTTATTGGTTGTTATTACATGCATCATGCACTACAGACTACTCTAACTATATTTTACCTACCTATCCCTTTGCTACGCTGCCTAGTGTTCTCTCTTATGGTACGCGGGAAAAATGACATTTTAAATCTATCGGTACGACAATCTATCTCTCTAATCTTGTTAATCTGATCAAACCTAGCATAATACGCAGGGGTTCTTAATATATATCTAACGTCATCTGTGGACAAATCGGTTTTGAACTTACTTAAAAGGTTTAACCTATATTTTAACCTGCGTTCTGATAGAAATTCCGATCCTAGTTCTTCTATTAAACTCGTAACACTTATACATTTATCATAACGGCCTTTAAAAAACCTAGCGGATCTCCTTTGCACACGCTCTAATGCTTTTATCATATACAGGTTCCCTCAGCTGGAGTTTCATGCCAATTGCACATTTGAGGTAGATGGAGAGGGCGCTCGCAATGCTGGCCAATGCTAGAAGCTGAACCCTATCCACCATCTTTGTTAGCCCTCATTTTCCTGTAGCGCTTGTGGTTTAACGCACTAATTTTGCAATTATACCAGATTTTTCATGAATTACTTACTGGAAATCGGCATGCACTTACTTCTATTATGACTATTCTCTTTCATATTTTTTTTTAAATATTTAAATTAATAATTAGTTGCATTCCCGATGAAAACTATCGTAAAATTGAGTGGAAGAATGGAGTTACTAAGCATGCCAATAGATGTTTCAATAGTTACTTGCCTTAAATTTCAAACAGATGGTTGATATTCTTGCTATACATCCGCTAATTTATCCTTTCCGTCGTGACATCCATAGGAAAGTAAGGAAAGAATAGAGCTAAACAACATAGTTGTCGGTAGAAATGCAAAACTATGCAAATTCCATATTGAGAAAATTTAATGCAGGACTCGGGTTTCAACTTAATATGTTATCTTCACGACAGCTTCAGTGACATAATGTGTTGAAACGCGGGTCGTGCATTAAATTTTCTCTAAGTGGCATTTGCATAGTTTTTCTTTTCCATCATGGAAATTTTCCACATAATTCACCCCGAAACCGTATGGTTTGATAATGCGGTTGTTGTTTCGGTTGTCAGGTTTCATTTTGATGACGTAGTGACCTCTCCATACACCTCAACTGAATTGCCGAAATGGTTGCAAGCGCCAGCACTGCTGTCGTGACGTCACCGACGTCTTCACAGACAAGATTACGTATATCGAGATACGCATGATAGATAATGCCATTTTCTTGCTCAGTTCGGTGATTATCTTTTGTAATACCATAATTTGAAGGGGGTCGGGTTGGTGTGGTGAGTACTCGCCTACCACACGAGCGGCCAGGGTTCAAATCCCTGCAGAGGAGGGTGTTTTTCAGAGGAACCCGATCCCTACTTGAGTGTGTTGTGGTGGGCACGTTAAGTGGAGTACTCCGTCTGTCGGATGAGACGTTAAGCCGTGGTCCCCTTGGGGCCTATCGTTAAGAGTAAACTAATGCCGACGCCGGGTTTCCATCCACCCTTCCTCCCTTACCTATCCCCTATGGCGCAAATGACTTTAGCCGTCGGTCGCCTCCCCAAATATCCAATACCATAATTTGAATAATTTCAACATTCATTGTCAAGATAACCACATGAACTCTTAAAACAAAGAATCTCGAAAACGACGTCAGTGACGTCACACGAAAGACCAGCGGCGCAGATTAGAAAATCGTATTGTTTATATGTTTTGAGGAAATCTATATATCCTACGGACCTTGATGAACCATTAATCTAAGAGAAAAAAATCGTATTGCATGTTGAATCTAAATTTTTTCATCTCGTTTTATACATTTGAAGATTGACTACAATTGTCGCCGTCAAAATCGTATAGACCTGAATTTTGACATGTTCCTCATGGACTCTGACCATGATTGGTAGGGCATATTTCACATTTTTGGAAAGAACATTTTGTATAGTATCCTACTGGTTAGGGTAGGTTTTGTTGAATGTCAGAAAATGAAAGTTTTGTTGGAAAAACTTTAATGGCCAGCCTCGATTTATTTGTCCTAAAGAATCTTATTATTTTTGTTTTCTTGTGGTTTATCTTCGTGCCGAATATCCTGCACTGAAATTCTAAAGCATCTACCAAAGCTTGCAATCCCTTCGAAGATCCACTAACCAGCGCCTGATCGTCCGCAAATCTAACCGATTTCATCAGATACCCTCCTAATTTGATTCCCGCCTCAAGTTCCATGCCTGTCATTTCCTCATTATTTCCTCATTATCATTTCCTCAGCATTAATGTTGAAAAGCCATGGCGACAACGGGCACCCTTGCCTTACCCCTCCACCTATACTTGCCCACTCTGATTCACCGTCAGCCACCCTCACCTGCTCCCGTTGCGTCATATATAAGTTTCGAATTAGTCTCCTGTCTCGCCAATCTATTCCTATTTTCCCGAGTATCTCGAAAGAACATTTATTTACCTTTGACATGAAGTATATTTTGGAACGGTCTCATCCACCCGCTTCATGTCAGTCTTAAGAAATCGAATAAAATACGATAAAATCGCCCAAATTCACGACTTGGTCATGTTTATACCATTGTGGAACAACAATGGTGAATTGACTGGAAAATTAAAACTCATATTACAAGCAGAGTATATAATCTTGAAGCCGTAAACATATTTTCAGTATCCGTCCATCGTCGCCCAACTGTTTATATGCGATTACCTTAGAACTTGATTAGAGTTAACAATTTATGAGCAAGATAGTTGTAATTTAAACAGTACCTAATTAAATTTCGAAAAAAAATACCGAGAGTGATTTTTTTCCAAAAGCAATGGAACGGGAGATATGAAGGAGACACTCAGTAAGGTTGGGCGATTTTACGGTGTTTTTATGCGTTCTCTTACGGTAGTCCGAGCGAGATAGTCCCTTAGTCATAATAGAGACCATATTCGATACGTACGTTTTGATACCACCAACTGTGAGACGAACGAATTAAATATTGCATTATTGATGGTGCAATAATATAGTTTTGCATGACAGAAATTATAAGTAATCAAATGAAAATATCTAAATAAGTCTTAAACTTGACTCATTTTTTTCGCGCGGTGCGTTTGAAACTCCTTCAAAACGGAAGGTTTATTGTGATACCTAGGAACCTATTGCGGTTACAATATGATTAATTTTAAAATAGTTGAGATAATATACAAACTACACGCTGTTAATTTTCTTGCGACATTTAAGTGTTAGAAATACCTCATTTAGTAAATAATGTCTCTCTGGGGTGCATACACGTACCATTTCCCATGTAAAAAGGGATGGAATTTTTCGGCAAATAACTCCGTCGTAAGGGGTTGAGTTTTTGGTATCATTAGAAGGGTGAGATATTTTTCTTAAAAATGAGACGAAATTCATTGATTTCTAGGTAAAATGATCTTTCGCTCAAACTACATTAAGACTAGAATCAAGCAAGGGAATGAGATCGCTCCAAAATAAAACTCAATTTCTACGTATTTCGGTTACTCGAAGGTACCAACTTTTATTCCTAGGTATTTTTAAATTCAGTTTGCCAATCTACTTCATTGCATATCAATACCTTCACCTTCCTAACGCAGGAGTCCAAAGATCACTAAGAGCGTGAGTACTTGATTCTACCCTGCGGATTCTAACTGCGACGCGGGCGAATGAGTATTGAATCTAGCCATTGAACTACATCTACATCTACATCTACGTCATACCCTGCAAGCCACCCAAAGGGTGTGTGGCAGGGGGTGCTTTCGCACCAGGCATGCATGAATGATATGGTAGAACACCGACATTACATTAAAAACCCGCGTACCACACATGCAAAGCGCCAATTACAAATCTAATACCCAAGAAACATTGTATCTCCAATCGTTCTAACATGCAAGGGATACAAAGACTACTACTACAGATTCAAAATATCATGCATAAATAAGAACATCATTATTTACATCATGCATAAATAAGAAAGAGGAGAATATAATGAGAAAGATTAACTGCCTGCCTATTGTCAATACTCGAACTATTCATGACGACGATCACAGCTGTTATGGTCCCGAATGGTACGCGGAAAAAATGACATTTTATACCTATCGGTTCTACAATCTAGCTCTCTAATTTTATTGGCGCGATCTAATCTGCCGTAGTACGAAGGGGTTAATAGTATGTTTTTTACGTCGTCAGTAAAATGATTTTCCTGAAATTTATTTAGGAGGTTAAGCCTATAATTTAATCTACGCTGTGATAGCGATTCCCATCCTAATTCTTCTAACAGTCCAGACACACTAGCCAACTTATCGTAGCATCGTTTCACAAACCTAGCTCCTCTTCGCTGTACGCGATCTAACTCTGATACCAACCCCGTTTCGTATGGATCCCATACACTAACAGCATATTCCAGATGAGGCCTAACGATTGAAAAATAACAACGTTCTTTCACTTTCTCATCACATTTTCCGAGTACTCTCTTGATAAAGCCTAGCTTCCTATATGCTTGACCGCATATTTCCCTAATATGTTTTCCCCAAGATAGGTCGTGACTAATTGTGACTCCTAAGTACTTAACAGACTCGGCGTGAATAATTTCTGTATTTTTAATTCTGTATGCCCTAAATGGCCAATTTTTCTTTTTCCAAAAGCTGACTGCTACGCACTTTTTTATGTTTAGTTCCATCTGCCACTTTTCGCACCAAGCATGAATAGCAAGTAGGTCGTTTGTTAACGAGTCGCTATCTTCGGAATTGTTAATATCCCTATACACACCCGCGTCGTCTGCGAAGAGTCTAAGCTTACTTTTAACGACGTTACTAATATCATTAATGTACAAGAGAAATAAAAGTGGACCAATTACACTTCCCTGAGGAACACCCGATGTAACGCTAACTGTGTTTGACATGATACCGTCTATGACAACCCTTTGTTCCCGCCCATGTAAGAATTGATTAATCCAACTAATAATGTTTTTATCTATTCCATATGCTTCTAGTTTTGAGAGCAACTTAACGTGAGGTACCTTATCAAAAGCTTTCCTAAAATCGAGGAATATCGCGTCAACTTGGACATTATTTTCACCCGAGAGCAAGATGTCATGAACGAAGAGGGCCAATTGGGTTTCGCAAGATCTACCCTTTCGAAATCCGTGTTGGTTATTTATTAACAATTCCTCCCTATCTAAATGACTCATAATGGAGCTTACGATTATGTGTTCAAATACCTTACAGGAAATGGATGTGAGAGAAATAGGCCTATAGTTACTAGGGTCTTCCCTGTCACCGCTTTTGAATATAGGTGTGACATTTGCTACTCTCCAGTCCTTAGGCACTACATGATCTACTAAAGATTTGGTAAATATTAATTCTAAGTAAGGCGCTATGTATGATGCCATTGTTTTATATACGCGAGCAGGTATTTGATCTGGACCGGGGGATTTGTTGGGGTTAATATTTTTTAGCTGCTGTTCTATGCCGCGACAATTTATAATAATTTCAGGCATACATGTTTGGGAACGAACTGGCTGCGGATCGAAAAGATGTGGTGTATAAGTACTGAAAATGCTTTTGAAGAATGAGTTTAACGAATTGGCTTTTTGTAGACTGTTGGTTATCTTTTCCCCTTTCATATTCTTAAGCGTGTGTACTGTTGATTTATTTCCTTGAGTGTCCCTAACATACGACCAAAATGCCTTGGGATTATCGTTCAATTGTTCTCCCAGTAATTTACTTTTGAAATCAGCTAACGCCCTTCGGCACGCTTTTTTTGCTAAGAGTTTAGATATTTTGTAATTTTCGGTGACTGTGTATAGTTCTTCGGAGGATTTGTTACTTTTTGCCGTTTTTAACCTAGCATGACATGTTCTTTGGTGCTTTAATGTTTTTCTAACCTCCGCGTTATACCACCTAGGCTCTGCATTGGCTCTTTTCCATTTACTTGGTATGTATTTGCTAACTACTGATCGTGTAACGTTGAGGAAAGTATTCCACAAAACCTCAGTATTACTGTTGATACTTATTTTTTGAAAATTAGTAAATGACTTTTGGAACTCTCGTTTCATACCTTCGTAGTCAGCCTTATTATATAAGTAGATTTTTCTTTGTGGATTATGTTTCTTGATCATGCTCACGGAAAAATTAGCTTTAACTATCTTGTGGTCGCTTATTCCCTTATCCGTACCTATGTTTACAACCATGTGTGGAATATTTGTCGCTAAAAGATCAAGTGTATTTTTCCCTCTAGTTGGAGCAGTGACTAATTGATGTAGTGAGTGAGATGTGAATGTATACAGGAGTGACTCACAAAGGTCTTTGTCTTTCCCCCCAGTGATAAAACTGTACGTGTCCCAGTCTATGGACGGAAGATTGAAATCCCCACCGATTATAATATGACAGTCGTTTTTTTGAGTGGTTAATTTACTGAGTTGACTTTCTAGTCCTAATATTGAGGTTATATGGGTATCTGGTGGTCTGTAATATGCGCACACATAGATTGTAGATATATCTCAAACATCATTCGTAAGCCAAACCTCATTCCTTACACACGAAATCACTGCCCTCATGGAGTGGAGGAGCTCACCATCTACAAGACGTGCTAGAAATAACTAGAAATAATTACGCACGTCTTGTAGATGGTGAGCTCCTCCACTCCATGAGGGCAGTGATTTCGTGTGTAAGGAATGAGGTTTGGCTTACGAATGATGTTTGAGATATATCTACATTTAAGTTTGAAAATTTATCTTAACCGTCAAGGTGGAAGAAAATTTCTGGAAAAGGTTTACATATTAGCGTGTGTATGACGCGCATCGATACCACGATTTATTAACTTTAGTATTCAAATGCGAGGTCTACTGCTTTCGTAAGTGAATGGTCTCGTTTCAAGCACAGTGATCAATTTTTAATGGAAATGCCGATCACTACAATGGGGGTTCAAGGATAGTACTTCTGCCGCAGTACTCTACCATTGGATAGGACGTCCAACCGCGGCCCCCGTGGCATTTAATCTACATCTACGTATTACCCTGCAAGCCACCTCAACGGTGTTTGGCAGGGGCTGATTTATTTCGAACATGCAATAAAGTTTAGAGTTAACTTTATATATATGCACTACACCATAGGTATGCTACAAATGCTACAGAAACTATTACATGTTTGTATTATGCAATTACGTAAACGAGATACAAAAGTCATGCAGGGGTCATATGAAACATGACTTTAGAGCTAGGTGGCAGATTAAGAAACGATCATTATTTTATTTTTATTTATTTATTTATCTTCACTATCCCTAATACAGCACAATGTGCCAATTTACGTCGGGTGGATAACAGTAACAACGGACGAGACACAAACACCCATGTCCTGGGCAGATAATATTCTACCCAAGCGGGACTCGAACCCGCGACCCTCAGGGTAGCAGGCGAGGACTTTATCCCACCGTCACCGGGGCCGAAGGGGAGAAAGAATCAGCTACTCTACCTATCGACCTACTAGTAAGTCTTACTACCCGACATTTGTCATTTGCAATGGCGGCCATTGGCATTTTTCGATAGCCCTTTTCCCATCTCTCCTACCTTCCGCTCCTACCACAATACCTTTCAACTGTAGATTCTGTAGTATCCAGTATATTGTACGCAACAACTTAGAGTAGACATGATTAGGTGCTCAAATGTTCATTTTAGACCCTCTTGTTTCCGCCTTCACGCTCTCGATATCACCCGCTCTATTTTTAAATTTGTCTCTCTATTATGACAAAACACTGGGGAGCAAAGTCTCTCGCGTATCAGTGTAGCCTTCGCAGGCATGAGACGGTACTTTTGACGACCACATACCTCAGTAGTTATTACTATCTCATCACCACAAGACGAAGCTTGATCATAGAGTGAATTTTAATAGACGGTCGACGCACTGCACATACTCTTATGAACAGTGGCGTAACTACTGATCTACATTGAGGGGTTAGGATAGTGGGGGCAGAGGTACATTGTACCGCCCCCTTAACCCTTTGAGTGCGGCATGACGTGTAATCACGTCAGGGTTGTCTTTACGCTGGTGCTGAAGACGTCATATCACGTCATGGGTACTGTGTGTTCCAACTTTCATTATAGGGTCTATTGAAAGTTTCTTAACGATAGCTGGAACACTCACGGTACACTTGACGTGATATAACGTCATCAGCACCAGCCCAAAGAAAAACAACACGTGATATGACGTCATGCCGCACTCAAAGGGTTAAGTATTGCAGATGGTGCCTAAGGCGGAGGGAGCCTCAATAGGGTGCCAAAATGTATCATGAAGATATAGGTGGCGCTCTCTTTTGACATCTTAACCATTTCAAATTTATTTTATATTTGACATCTTAACCATTTCAAACCATTGATTTTCCGGTGGGCACTCTCAGGAGAAGAATTTTGGGTATTTTGTGCGCCTTAATTTATTAAAATCAGTATTTATTTATTTCTATTTTTCATGATTTCTTCTGCTTTTGAAAGTGGGTACTCCCTTCTTAATGCGTATGAATCAAAATGATTGGTTTGCCAAGTCTCCTAGAACTACTACACCCATTGGCGCTGAAAAATACGAATTTGAGAATATATCCTTGAACTCATAAATTTCAGTTCTCATTAAGAATAGGATAGCCACTGAGCAGGTTATTTTATTAACTTGGATATTCACTACGCTTACCAATGAATCTCGGGTCCATCTGACCGGATAAGCTCGAAATGATAAATGCAAGGGATCGATCTAAGAAGTGGACTGACTCGGTCCGCTTTCTGGGCCAGTCTGAGATTTCAGATCCATCTTAACCAGCGGGTCTGTGGTGCCCCCCGTTATTCCTTTGATTGCCATTGGAAAACAAAATACAATCGTTGTTAATGAAGGCGTGTCTCGTAACCAGTTGTAGCAAGAGTGCAGTCATAGTTAGTGAAGTGATGTTGATGATATCGTAGCACATCCCGATTGTATCTCTAATCGGACAATTTTGTTCACTCAGAATGTGTCAGAAAATTTACAGCTCTGCACTTTTTTATGCACCGGATAATTTGTACTTCAGCTGATGCATTCGATTGTTCAACATCGATATTTTCAGTTCGTGTTGGTACTCCAGACGATCTGAGTCGGCTTGCTTGGAATTTTCAGATCCGTCCGAGTTCAGGTCGATCTGTGAACGATTGGTAAATGTAGTGATTGACTCTTCCGCGATAATTGGCACTCGAGATGACTGATCGACAGCATATTCAAATCTAGAGTGCATCTTCAATAAGCTAATTAGTTCTATTTTCCTATTATGTTAGTTCCTCCAGCCGCGAAAATAACTGTGGACATAAAAACTCACGGTCGCCGTCTGCCGACATGAAACAATTCGTCGATCGGAAGTGTACAGATCAATTGATCCAGCTAGCGGTCACCGAATTTGGCCTTAAGATCCTGTTTCAAAAATAAACTGGAGACTATCAAATGGAGTTTATTGCTATGGATAAACTCTGACCCGGTAAAAGCAGCTGCCTCTTTTACTTCGCAGAACTTAAATTGATAATATCCCAAATCTCTGGATATTCGTCCTTATGGTTGCTTGAGCAAGATATCACTTCACCATAAATTATTGAATATGGTCTCATTTGAAAGAAAATTATATCACCCTTTCCAAGATGTTAAAATATTAGCTGTTAACCGTAATACTTTCCGAGATATTTTCCTACGGATACCAACTAATTTACCATTGGGAGATGGCAAATGTATAGCCTCCAGAGAAACATAAAAAGTGAGGAATTTCTCACACACAGACTAGTAAACAAATTGACATTACGAAGCTAGTACGTTTTCTCAAATAGCTTTAAAAATAAATCATACAGTCACCGATGTAATATTTATAGAATCACAAATAAGCCTTCCGTTGAGACGGAGTTTTTAGAGCACCGCGTGAAAAAAATGAGTCGAGTTAAAGACACAGAGATATTTTTATTTAATTACTGAGAATTTCAGTCGAATAAATTTTTTATTTCACCATTAATATTATAATATTTACTTTATGCCTCCCGCATCTGTTGGAATTAAAACTCAAAATTCGAATGTCGGTCTCCATTATGACTAGAGAAAAATTTCGTTCAAACTAACATACTGAAAACTTGTTGCTTTGTTTTCAGTCATAAATTTATCATCGTTCGGCCGACGTTTATAAAAAAGTTATATGAATACAAGTCAACAAATTTTCGGGAGATGACTTCGCGTGTAAACTAAACTAAGTAAACTAACTTGTAGCGTAACAAACCCACGTCATATTGAGTGGGAGTGTCGGACAGTTGTAGTGGGTCAGCAAAATTAGAGAACATAGTGGCACCAAATCCAGTTCCACGTATCATATGGCCCAAAAGGGATACCTGTAACTAATTTTAAGAACCTTTCATGTTCATCCAAGGGTGATCTCAATTATTTATAACGTGCAATACAGGCACGATCAAATATATTCAATTCGTGCAAGGAGGATTCAAAGTAAATTCATTTAGATATTCAAAGATGTCTATTATCCTGTTTTGTTAACCTGTTTTACTAAGGTCAAGGGTAATGGCATGAGAATTCTCAATTAGAAGTGGGTTCAAAGGGTAACTTAGTGAAGTGTTAAAATTGTAACCATTGAAATTCTGTGCCAGGATATTATTTAATATGTCATTTAATTGTGATACAAGGAAATTTATATGTTTATCTTATGCTTATTTAACGTCTAGTCAGGGCAAGGAGAAGTATGGTAAGGAAAGTAATACCAGCGAGGCGAGTATTCGCGCAAAAGAATAAAAGGAGGTTTTAGTTTATGCATAAAACCGCAAATTAAGTAAAATAAAATAGGAAAAGTTATTTTGTTACTTTTTTTATGTTAAAAACTTAATGCGAGATGAACTCAAACCCCAAACCCCTAAGTTAGATTACGTAAGTAGATCCCACCTGGAACGTCGTCCGTATCACTTCATTGTTCACAAGCTATGAGTATTAGTTAAGATATTCTACTAATAACTCGTAGAAAAAGATCGTAACTCCTCGTGAGGACTACTCTTCTAGGAGTTTTTTCATAGTCATCATCAATGTAGATCTGTCCTAAGACAGGTTCCAGCTGAGCTCCTCCAAACATCTCTATTTTTAATAGTAAGGATCTATTATTCCAATTGCTCAACGCCGACCTCAATTTGAAGACGAGCCAAGTTCTCATTCATCGAGAGCTCACCTGAATGACTAATTACAATTGAGACATCTGCTCATTCTGCGCTGAGCACAAACTCTGCGCCAAATGTGAAACCCTACGCTCAACAGTTGAGTGCCCGATTCGATAACCGACCCCACTTCTCAAGAGGATGAAAAAAAGCGGAGCAAAGAGCCAGTATGTCGAGGTCACGAGGTTATCGCCGCCAAGTCCCTTAACCGGGAGCTGTGCATCCTCGACTCCACGCTCAGCGGTTTTGAATTTGCTGCCAACGTCCGCCTCCGAGGCTTTCTTTCGAATTATTTCCCGACGGAGAATTCAACGGAATAGTAATATTGGCCAATCAATCTCCCATTATTTGGCGGTTTCCCCTGCTGCTGGGGATTTTTTTTAAACATGATATCATCTTTATTCTTTCCCCTTCTCAGCGTAGAATCCAGCCCTGTCAAGTCCATGTAACTATTTGCTCAGGCGATTAAATATATGGCTGGGCGGTGATAACGGAGGCGCTATCGTCAAAGGCAATGATACGGAGATGATACACGGCCGGAAGGTTAGGGCAAGGGATTCATAGCTAGCAGCTAAGGTATCGCTCAGCATACGATAGAGAACGATAGCTTGTCGCCGGGAGAGGTAAAAAAGACAGGAGAGGAGAAATAGAATAAAAACCGATCGAAGTGCGAGTCCACTTTCCCTCAAAGGTGAGATATAGTGAACGTGAGAAAACCCGACATTGCCTTGGGACATTGTGCTGCTTACCAGTTATTTAATATATTTTTGGACAATCCTTAGATTAATTACCTTGTTTAAGAGACATATTTTCTCCCTACTAATTATAACTTGCTTGACATCAGCTCCAAGGTTTCTCAAGCCTTCTTCCTATCCTTACATCGTCCAAAATTAATTTTCTCTTAGTTAGGATTCATTAATTGGTTGTTCAATCCTAATACTGGTTGACCGCAGCCCTCCACTCTTCCCTACCTAATGCTAGTTCCATTACCTCCTGGCTTCCTATGTACTTTCCTCTTTATTTGGTCCTTGAACTTATTCCTGGATCTTCCTTCTGAGACTTTTCTCTCTATTTTGCCATCAATTATGTTGCCTTCAGTTATGTTTAGTTAGGACATATAATGGTGTTTTACAGATCTATTTACAATTGATCTCCTCCAGTCGAAGAAGGCTACCTATCCGAAAGCTTCCCTTAAGCAGTATACGCCGGTGTCGTCATGGATCATATACCACTGAATGTTCACTGATATACCCATCTATTCTTCCCCAACCTCAACGCCTTATTGTTAGAATATATTTTTATGGATCTGGTGCTTTCCCGGCGTATGAGCTTCTCAAAGTTCTTCTTCTCTTCTTGCTTCTCAATTACGCAAATTCTCAATTGCTGTTCTTCTTGCTTCTCAATTACGTAGACGTATATGTATGTATTCCAAGTTTTCTCGGGCTTCCGTTCGAGTGAGTGGGCCCATGGTGGGCATCATGGACCCACTCACCCGGACGGAAACTTTGAGAAAAAAAAAATATTTTTATATTTATTACATTTTCCTAACACAGGCAGATGGGTACATCTCGAAAGCTCGTTACGGAACTTGCTCGAACGGAATGCAGTTCTTTAAAATAAAAATCATGCATTTCAGTATAACGTGCTTCGACGGCAAAGTACGTAATACATCTCAAATAAATGCATAGCTCAAATAAGAGGTATAAATACTTTGCGTAATATTTTATAATAATGGTTTAGATGAAGTAATGTAATCAATGTAACATTGCGGTTAGTAATATTGCTTATAAAGCTATTTTTGTAAAAATTTGTCGTAATTATAGTAAAAGTTATAAATCCAAGTTTAAAAACGCTTCAGGAAAGAACTCAATTGTATTTTTTAACGTTTCATTTTCTGTGATGACCTTGTTTTTGTGTGATACATTTTTTCTATTGTACACTGACCACACTACTGGAAATCGTGGTCAGTAAATTTCCAACCCTATAAAATATTGTAGCCGTATTTATCTCTGGAAAAGAAATTCATTGATTGATATTTCTCAGTTACAGCCCGCCATTTGCACTGGGCAGGGGCAACAGTACTCGGGATGAGAATGAGGGTCGTTCCTCAAAATTCGAGCGCAAACTGGCGTTCCCATCGCGGCGAGTCGTTGTCCAGAAGTCCTAATAGCCACAGGGCCATACTGCCCCAGAGAAGAGTGTTTCACGGATCGCAAGTGAAACGATATGAATGACATATATCTGTTTGCACCAGGATTACTGAATGATCAATCATTTTACGGACGGAGTTTTTACATACGTAATATTCGTTCAATCAAAAGTCACTCAACTATTTTTTACAGCTATGCATGACGTGTAGTTGTACTCGTTTGTAAAAAATGCAAACAAAAATTTGACTTTATGGACAAGAACTAGACTACATGGACTTTCTGCGATTAGGAAAAACTATAAAATGGATGAAAATGTCTCGAACCCGCTGCCAATGGGAATACATACGATTTTTCTGATGATTTGAAATTTACCTTAACTGCTACTTGGTCTCGTCCAATTCTTAGATCAAGCATGACAATTCTGGAGCACTATTATTGCATTTTTCCACACTAGGCCGTTTAGCCTGAATTGAACAGCCTCTCAATTTTAATCATACCTGATATGGACTGTTTAAGCCCACAAACAATTACATTACTAGGAAACAAAGCGCTCATGGCCGGTTCCAAGATTCGGGTTTCAGGAGCAAACTTACCAATTATAACTTATCGACCAATAGTTAATTGCTTCGAATGTTTAATCTAGTCTTCCCACGCTAGATAAAACTTATAGTAGGTAATCCTATGAATAATTGCTATGGCAGATAATAATTATTCAGTCAGAGTAAACAAGCTGGCCATTTGTCACAAAACAAGTATTTTATCAAGTAATTAAAACTCCAATCGGTTCATCGCACTACCGCCATTTTGGCTACTTTTGGAGCTCATTACTCCATTCCATAAGTTATGAAGCCGTTTATGAAACCAACAAATTTATCCAATATTTCTGCAACACTTATTGAATGGTTGCCTTGGATTCTGGGTCCCATAACCCTATGGAATACGCATGTGTCGTTCCTGCAACTGGTCATAAGTCATCTAAAAAGTGGACTGAACGCCTCACAACGCATAAAATGAAAGCTTATAGCTTGAACCCACCTTAACTGAAAGTAAAACGAATAACAGATAGTTAGGAAATAATATGGAATAGGGCAATAATGGTTAAGAAAAAAATAGGTAATACCTTATGTAATGACAATATGGAAATCAGCTAAATTTTACCAAATCATACACTCTTGTAATTATAAAGATTAAAATTTCGCTTGAGGTAACTATGAAAGTTTTTCTAAATACTACGCTTTATTAGTGATTACCTATGACAAGAAGAGATTAATAAAAATCCCCCTCAGCCTTCACATTCTTTCTCACATTTCAACAAAAATACTGTACGAAGTGATTATGATCAATATTTTATGATCGGGATACACATCATGCTTCGCTCTGGTTAGGCTACAACTCGAATACGCTGCGAGCATTTGGGAACCTGGAAAGAAGGATTTAACTAAAGAAATTAGTGAACTACAATCGAAAGCTGAGTACTTCGTTAAAAACTGCTGCTAGCGAACATTTAGTTCGTGCTTGACAGCTTTTAGTGGGATTAAATTTGGAGCCACTAGAGACTCGTTGGCTGCGCGTTAAACTTACTTTGCTGTAGAAATTCAGAACAGGTATGTTTCAGGGCGACGCGGAGAATATCCTTTGATGCCACACTACATCTCTAGATCCAATGGATGCGATAAAATAAGAGAGATACATTACCAAACATGCAGGTACAAAATTTCGTTCTTTGCATAATAAGTGACCTAAATGAAACCAGAGCTCTAGTTAAAACACTACCATTATGCACTTAAATATTTCAACTCCGAAAACATCTTTTTTACACCTTGATATGGCTACATCTACATCTACGTGATACCCTGCGAGCCACCACGAGGGTGTGTGGCAGGGGGTGAAGATCACCAAACATACACTATTGCCATGCAAGTAGGATATTTAAGGGAGATTTGCTAGAAAATAGGGTCACATGGAGCTAGATGGTTAGTATCTACATAATAAGGAAGGGATTATTGGTTGTTATTATATGCATCATGCACTACAGACTACTCTAACTATATTTCACCTACCTATCCCTTTGCTACGCTGACTATTGTTCTCTCTTATGGTACGAGGGAAAAATGACATTTTAAATCTATCGGTACGACAATCTATCTCTCTAATCTTGTCAATATGATCAAACCGGCTAGTATCCTAACATCCCCTGCCACACGCTCATGCAGCAGCTCGATGTAGATACTTGCATGTAGATGTAGATACTCAACGCAGAGAAGCGACTTATCGCGCCAATCATGAAATTACCCGCTGTACTCACACCTTCCAATATTTTCATTCAGAAAACCTGTGAGCCCACAAGAAAATAATCGCCATACCCTAGTTTTATTGAGATTAATGGGACGGAAAAAAAGAATGAATGGATTACCCTTGTTGAAAGATGATAGTTTATAAGTGAATAAAAAATATGGGACCGCCGAAAACTGTGACGCACTAAATGTGTATCTGAGTCACGACTCCTGTGAACGGTTTTTCTCGGCCGTTTACACGGATCCCTTACCGATAATGATGAGAATGCAAGCGAATAGCCAACAACTTCCTCTTCATAATCAAGAGGAGGTTAATTACCTGGGAAATCAAAAGGGGAGAGACGGGAAACACGTTGAAGAGCCTTTGACGAGGAACCGTGAGGCTCGGAGGACCACCGCTTACCCCGATGAGTGGGTAAAGCCCTCCTCATCCTCCTCTTAATTATTGCCACGTCATTTGTTCACCGACTCTTCCTTTATAGTGAGCGGTATGACGCTCAGACTTCAATATCGCACTGCTAATGCACATGACGATTATTCACTTAGAGTAAACAAACTGGCCGATTGTCTCAAAAACAACTATTTTATCAAGTAATTAAAACTTCAAGCGGTCCTCACGCTTCCGGAATTTCTCTTCATTTTCGCTTCCGGAATTTCCGGCTTATTTCTGTTCAATATCGCACTGAGATATTGAAGAGGAATAAGAATAATATTATAACAAGAATAACTTATTACTCAACAGGTTTGGTTCAATGTTGTGTACAAATGTAACGGTTCAATGTTGTGTAACGAGCTTTAAGCGGCCTCAAAGGTCACAGACCTGTGAGAAGACTGCCTTCCATAAATTACATTCACTGCTGGCATTAAAAAAATACTTAAAAAGCATGTATAGTTATAATAAAGACGATTTCATTTCAGCCCAATTGTGAACAAGAAAAGCAGAGACAACAATAATAATTTATCTTGCTTACATTCGCATAAAACACTAATTATTACAAGTTATAATATAGGGTACATGTACACTCATTATAGATCCAGTATAAAACATCCAAAATGTGTCGTGCCAATATCTATTCATTTGTAAATTTCAAATATTTCTGCTTGATTTTTAAACTTTTAATGGATTCAGGTAAGGGGTTCAATACTATAGGGCTCATAGGGTCTCTTAAACAACATTAGATTTGGTTTGGAAGCCGCGTATTTAGCTTCCTTCGCAACAGGTAAAACACGTATCAGTCGGAAAAGTAAAGGACTGGGACTATAAAGGAAAAAAAGTTTCAGTTCCTCACCGCCGAAAACCCATTAGGTAGCTTGCAGAGTATTATGTAGAAATAGCGTTTTTTCGCACATAGCACTGAACTGCATTACACAGCGTATCGTACTGATAGCATTAAATCTCTTTGACCCGAATCGTTTCGTATGATAACGCATCACAAGAGCGCGGAAAACATATCTTTCGGCTCCTTTTACAGCTAAGACTTTCGAGATTTTGGTTTTACGACGAATCTTCACCAATATAGTAAAATAGAATGTATTTATGTAGAATCGGTTCATAAGGTCATCTGACATCTTCCGATTTCTAGCCTCCAAGTCTCTTTGTCATTCCATAAATCTTCCAATCCTCTCGCTCTATTGTTCTTTGTCCACTCCCTCTTTCCAGCTCTTCTTAGGTCTTCCTCTTTTCCCTTTGATTGTTAGCTCCAAGATCTTTCTTGGTAGTCTATCTTCGTTCATTCTCTTTACATGCCCGAACCAGATTATCTGCATGGTCATGATGTCCTCCGTTATATAGTGCTCGACTTGCATTATCTGTCGTATTCTTTCATTTGCAACTCTTTCTATCCTTTACCGTAAAATAGAAAATTTAATACATATAGTTTCTTTCGAACTTCTCTCACACACTGGGAATTATTTCCGAAGAATCAGACTTCTATGGAAATTATCATAATGTTAGTCAAAAACCACCATTTGTCCTGATTCTAAATGCATACTAGCAACAAAAAACGATTAAGTAACCGCCAAAAACACTTCAGTTCAACTTGGTGTAGTCTACATCAGTGTTTCTCAACCGGTCGTGGGCGATCCAAAAATAAGAGTGAGGTGCTGCCCAAAAACTTATGTACGCATGTATCTGACAGCTATTCAAGGGAAAAAAATAAATGCCCCGGAGTAAGTAAATACATACAAATCGATGTTCCACGATCCATCAATGGTCACTGATCTTGTTCAAATTGAACCCGGGAATTCTGCTGTTACGAGCGCACAGTACTCTCGCAACCCCCTTCTCGAGGAATTGGGGAAAAAATTGCAGCTATAAAATCCTTGACCGTGTACAATTTCCTACGAGGTTCATCAAGCAATACACGCAGATGCTCCCTCCGAGGGTCAGAATTGTAGCGCAGTAAACTTACTATATCGTAGCAAATTTACTATACTTTATATTTAAATCGTAACAAATTACTATATTTTATGAAAGAAAAGTGTAAGTTTGTCTGTGGAATACATAGTTAAGAAGACATTCGACGAAAATTGAAAAAAAATCCCGATAATTTAGCGGTTTTTCTCGAAAAAATTGACGAGTGGTGGCGCGTCGAGGTAGAAAATTTGGATTAATAATGTCAGTTCAAAGCTAAACAATGAATCAAAAAATCAGAACCACGTGACCTTTCGCATGTAAAAACGGTTTACTTCCTGAACTTATGGGCTATTGTCGAGCAATACCCTCATTTTCACAGATACGATTAGTCGAATGGCCTCTTCTTCAAGATTAAGTTCCACCTCGATCATTCGCCTCATTATTTTTTTATAATCTACCGACGATATCTAGATCTCCACTCACACATTCTCACTTAGAGGAAGGGTGGGGAATATTTCGACACCAGGAATTATTGGTAATTCCGACCGATAGGGGGATTTTTGACATGGAACACCTAATTAATGGTGACGGATGGGGATTGGCTAGTGGCGATACAAAAAAATTGTCCACACCATACATTTCTAAACAACTCGGCTGTTGTGAGAGATACATTCAGACGGCCCATGGGACTGGAACGGCCTTCGGCATCCCTTTGTCTCTTATTACCAGGCGAAACTGGTCATTACCTAGTCCTGGTCTCATTACCTACTCTTCCCTCCCCTAATTCCCCCAAGTAAACCATATTTACAGAAGAAAACCCCAAGATTGGAAAGTTTATGTGGATACTGACAGAAAGGCGCTGTTTGTGTTGTTTGTGACAACATTGGTGTGTTTCATGGCGGCACAGAGAATATTATCATGACGCCTAACTACATTTCTAGGTATGGCAGATGCGATAAAATA
Source organism: Ceriagrion tenellum (assembly GCA_963169105.1). Lineage (NCBI taxonomy): Eukaryota > Metazoa > Arthropoda > Insecta > Odonata > Coenagrionidae > Ceriagrion > Ceriagrion tenellum. The sequence continues at coordinate 44,363,329 of OY720637.1, forward strand.
AGAGAGATACACTGCCGAACAGATAGGTACAAAAACTCGTTCTTTCCGATCAATATAAGCGACCACAATAAAAACTGGGCTCCTCTTAATACACTCCCATAATAAATGTACCATTTCACCTCCCAAAAACTTACATCTTTACACGGATGGTGAACTACCACCCCCTGCTACACGCCCATGCGTCGGCTCGCGGGGTAGTATGCAGAAGTAGATGTAGAAAACCACCCAAACAATTGAAAGAATACCAAATGATGGTGGCTATTCCCCGTAATTCGTAAATCTGAGCATCGATGAAAACTTCGACATCAATTCACTGAGACTTCTGAGAATTCTGTAAGACTGGTTGACTGCAGCCATCCACCCTTCCCTATCTAATGCTAGTTACCTTACTTCCTGGTAGCTTTTCCTGTATACTTTCCATTTCATTTGGTCCATGAACTTATTTCTCGGTCTTCCTCTGGGGACTTTTCCCTCCATTCCAACTTAAATTATGTTCTTCACAGATCCATCGTGCCTCAGGGAGTGTCCAATCCATCTGCTGCTTCTTTTCTGTATAGTGTTCCATATGGATCTTTCCTCCTCTACTCTTCTGTAAAACTTCATGATTTCTAACTTTGTCCGTCAATTTGATCTTCAGTATGCTCCTCCAGCACCAGGTTTCGAAGGATTCGTCTTTTCTGGTCAGCTTTTACAATGGTCCATCCTTCTGATCAATAGAGTGTTACGCTACGCACGGGTATGTAGTCTTATCTTCTTTAAGGTCAGCAGTTGTCTTTTAACCAATAACGCTTTCTTAGCTTGAGATATTCTTCGCTTGATATCCGTTGTACTTCTTCCGTCCCACGTGATGGTACTTCCGAGATAGATGAAGGAAATCACTTGCTCTGATTTCTCTCCTGTAGGTGTGATTTCTGTATTCAGCTTTTCTCTTCCACGTACTAAGATTACTTGCCATTGATTATTGAGTTGATTGACTGAGATTATTGAGTACAGCGTTTTTTTGCCATTGACTAAGATTATTGAGTACAGCGTTAAACCCCTACAGAGCTGCAGATTTTTATTCTTAAGGTGCCTCTGGCCCTAGGCCTTTTGTTCCAGATTTTCTGAAAACTTGAATGAAATATCTTTGAAGTACGTTTTATAAATTGAGATAAAAATAAAGTAGGGTTCCCACGCAAATTTGACTAAATTCAATCTTGAAATTGGAGCTATTTATCATGGGCCCTTATGAGATTGCTCAGATTGCAGCAGAAAAACGTCAGAACGAGAAAGCATATTCAAGATTTTCATAATAGCTCTTTAGAAGCAGCAAAAAGTCCTGGGACATCGAATAAAAATAACAATTATGCATCTAACCCCGGATTTTAAAAGTTATTAGAGAATAACTGCCGTAATTGTAGTCAAAATGCTTTAGTTTCAGGTGAATGACGCTAACGTCGGCACTAATGTCCTGAGAAATGTATTCATTAAATATATATCCGTGCAGTAATCAGCATATTTTTTGCCTTAAATTTGGTTTTCAATAAGTATCCCATGTCATCAGAGAGAACTGGATTTTTACACTGAATAAATAAATATGTTTAGCTTAGCACTTGTCTTGACTCACTTAGTCAAGCCAGAGCCACCTTAAAGTAGTTTGAGCGAAATATCATTTTACCTAGAAATCAATTAATTTGGTCTCATTTTAAAGAAAAATATATCACCCTTCCATTGACACCAAAAATTCAACCCTTAACCACATTACTTTCCGAGATATTTGCCAGAAAATACCATCTCTTTTATATGGGAAATGGTACCTGTATGCACTCCAGAGAGACCTCATATTAAAAAGAGACATTTCCTACACTTAGATCTCATCAAAAAATCAACAGTGTGTAGTATGTGTGTTTTCTCAACTATTTTTGAAAATTGATCATATTGCCACCGCAGTAAATTCTTCGAAATAACAATAAACCTTCCATTTTGATGGAGTTTCAAACGTACTGCGTGAAAAAAGTGAGTCAAGTTAAAGACTTATTTAGATATGTTCATTTGATTACTTACAATTACTGTCATGTAAAACTATTTTAATGCACCATTAATATTGCAATATTTTATTCGTGGTTCTCACAGTAGATGAAATTAAAACGTATATATCGAATATGGTCTCTAATATGATTAGGGAACTATCTCACTCGCACTGCCTTAAATCAATCGACTAAATGATTAAAAACCTTGGGAGTCGATGATTTCACCCTGTCGGTTGTGGACCTTGGCACTGGCGAAGTCCGGAGGTCCCATAACTTATCAGTTCAACTCCACCCCTACAGTCCCGCACCTGATAGCTCACGCCAACCTCCCTGTCCCCCTTCGCCCCTCTATATTCGCCAACACACCTACGCCCTTCCCCCCCCAAAAATCGCCCCACCAATTCTGATTCGCGGAAAGGCAGCCAGCCTGATAAGCTTGAAGTGGCACATCTTCCGTCGGGTCTATCTGCCGGAAGCTTTTATCGCACGCGTTTTAGGATATCCAGTATTTCACAGGTTATTTATTCTATACAGGCTCTTCAAGACGCTCATTTTGAGAAGAAGTAAACGGCTTCACGCTTTAGATTCCATCCGATTGCTTCACAGCAATTTTAGTTAGAATAGCACGCGAAAAAAACACAAATAAAAAATAATTGCTGCAAATAAGAAACGAAAATCCAAAAGATTGAAATAAAACCGTGTGCTTTTATTCCATCGTAATATCGGTAAAAAAATATCTCCATAAATTGTTTGACAGAATAATGTATACATGGTTGTGTAGATATAATTCGATAGCATTACCTGTATTACGACGATAATGAAACAAAAAGAAACATGGGCTTACCTCGAAAATTCGCCGCACAGTCCCATCATATTCTATGAAATACCGTGCAAGCAACCAATAGGGTGAGTGGCACGGGATGATTCCACACTAGGCACGCAGCGATCATCACAGTTCGAATCAGAACTGCGAACTTCCACTAGCCGCTCGGCGCAGGCTAAAAGCAATCAGGATAACAATGCGCGGTCAGACCAGAAATTAGGAGAGTGTTACGTTGGCGAACGTGATATCATGCGGTACACTAGTTTAGACACAGCTAATGGTTAATATTATTAATACAAGGTACTAAACCATGCAGAAAGCTAATTCACGCCGGAAATTTCCCGCAGGGCGAGCTGTTAGTAATGATGATAAGATATTAAGGCAGTGCGAGCGAGATAGTTCCCTTATCATAATTAGAGACCATATTCGAATCATACGTTTTGATTTCTCCAGCTGTAGGGCATATGAATAAGATATTACACTATTAATGGTGCAATAGCATATTTTTACATGACAGAAATTATAAGTAATGAAATTAAAATATCAAAATAAGTCTTTAACTTGACTTATTTCTTTCACGCGGTGCGTTTGAAACTTCATCAAAACGGAAGGTTCATTGTATTCCCGAAGAATTTACTGGGGTGACAATATGATTAATTTTCAGAAATAGTTGAGAAAACACACAAACTACACGCTGTTAGTTTTTGACGACACCTCAGTGTTAGAAATACCTCATTTTGTAAATATTGTCTCTCTGGAGTGCATACACGTACCATTTCCCATATAAAAGGGCTGGTATTTATTGGAAAATATCTCGGAAATTAATATGGTAAGGGGTTAAAGTTTTAGTGTCAATGGAAGGATGATCTTTTTTGCTTTAAAATGAGATCAAATTCATTGATATCTAGGTAAAATGATATTTCGCTCAAACTGCCTTAAGCGCAAGTGGCAGATCTACTCTACTTAGGGTCAAATTTTTATAGAACTGATCTATCGAAATTATTTTGGTCCCTTATTGTGCGTGGAAAAATGATATTCCTAATCTATCGGTTCTTCTGTCAATTTCCTTAATTTTAAGCCTGTGATCGTCTCCACCGTAATAGTTTCTGATTGAAATAAGAACACAACCTTGTGTTTCACTGAGTTATTATGTTGAACACAACCGTTTTCGGCTGTAATGTCATCACCAGGTGTACAAAATCAATTGTTACTGTTCTCCTGATATTGGCGTAAAAGCTGAAACTGGTAGTGTTGAATATAATGCATCCGTGGAACACACAAAGTTGTGTTCTATTTTCTACTTCAGTGAAACCGCTCTTGAGGATCACTCCTATTAAGCGACCACCCATCTCAACGACCATTTTTCAGCGGAACCGTCGGTGATCGTTCAATTCAGGTTTCACTGCATGTGTACATCAAATTAATATGCAATGAAATTTACCAAGAGTAACTGAATTATGAGAAGATAAACGCTATCTGCATAGGTTTTTAACAAAACCGTCGCTTCATGAGAGTTTTCCATTTTTTTCTAATCAGCCACGAGTTCATTTGCATAAAATGTACTCCTCGTAACTGAACCCCAGTCGTAAGTCCACCCCTCTTAACGACCATTTTTCAACGGAACCGTCCATGGTCGCTTAATACAGGTTTCGCTGTATGGAATTATTCCACCAAGTGAGATCGTCATCCCACGATTATGTCAGTTCTGCCACTCATGATATTGAAAATGACGTCATTGTAGAGCGTATGATAGAGGTTATGGCAGAGCGATGTTAAGTTCTTCAGATCCAATCTATGCCAATGCCTTCTTCACATTTAAAATCTGTTGATAATGAAAGTTTTCGGGTCCCCACCGTGGCAAAATCTACTTCTATGCCGACTTTTCGATGTCCATCGTCATCAGGTGGAAATAAACACGTAGAAAAAGTAATTCGTTTTTGCCTGATTCGATCTGATTGACCTGGAGTTCTCATTACTTTTGTTGACAGATCATTCCATGATAACGAAGGTCGACCCGAACATCGAAACTTCGGCAGAGATGGAGATAAGATCTAAGGCTTTCCCGGCGTATGTAGTTGTTGAAGGTTTTTCGGGATTCCCACCGGGTTAAACTCTCCATCTCGGCCGACGTTTCGATGAACGAGTCGTCCATAGTTATCAGGGCATCATTCATGCCCTGATGACGATTCAGCGTCATTCATGCCCTGATGACGATGGACGACTCGTTCATCGAAACGTCCGCCGAGATGGAGAGTTTGACCCGGTGTGAATCCCGAAAAACCTTTAACGATCAGAGATGGAGAGTTTGACCCAGTGGGAAACCCAAAAACCTCCAATATCACCATGCCGGCCCCGGTGGCGGTGGGGTAAAGTCCTCGTCTGTTATACCGAGGGTCGCGGGTTCGAATCCCGCCTGGGTAGATAATTCATTGCCCAGGACATGGATGTTTGTGTTCGTCATATTCGAGTCAATTGTAAGAGAGGACTGTATTGGCCTAAAGTCGCTCGTCATAAAAAAGAAAGAAAGAAATTCCCTGGGTAAGCCTTATAACTTTCTGTGCATCTCATTAATGAAAAAGATATTTTCTGTTCTTGAAATGAAAGAAATAGGGAAAAAATTATGCGTCCCTTGGGAAAAGGCAATTAAAACAGAAACAACAATTGCACTTTTTCACAAAATATTTTAATGCGTACGACGCGCTTCAGCTCACAGAGCCGTCATCATGTACGAGACAAGTCTGTTTAAATATGACGAACTTCCACGATATGTCGCCTGAATCTGTTAAAATTATTCTGAGTAGGCAATATTTCGCACAGCCATATTCCCGGAAATCAAAACTTTCAAGTAATGGTCCACTAATATTTTTATTATTTACGAAACCCGGGTTTCGTAAATAATAAAAATATTAGTGGACCATTACTTGAAAGTTTTGATTTCCGATATGGAGAGGTTCCACAAAGTGAAGCCTGAATTTATTAGCCATATTCCCATTTGTTGTTTGCTTTCTAGACACATGTTAACTATTTACTTATCACAAGTAAAAAGAAGATTGGTTTTCACACGCCAATTCGTACAAGAAAGTTGAACAAGGACGAATTTCAGAAATAAGTGTGTGCGATCACAGTAGATTATATAAAAAGACGAGGCGAATGAGATAAAAGCATGAAAAGGAGATTCTGCATGTGGCTGAAGACGAGTAAATGACCGAGTATATTCAACATTATCCGGCGAGATATTTTGGCACATCATTGTGAATTATAAAAGAAATAACTTTGCAATGTCCACACACACCTTGTGGATATTAAAAAGTATTTTCTTTAATAATTCTGAATGAGCGAGGAAATGACGGAGGAATGATGAAATAAATTTAATAAATTACTCTGTAGTCTTCTCCGAGAAGGATATCAAGTCGTTTTTGTATGTATTGTGTAAATGCTTAAAAGGTTTTGAAAATGTAATGCAAAGAATAAAATCAGAAAAAAATGCAATCAAGGGACGATGAATGCCGTGAATAATTTGAAGTAGGATATTTCTTTTTCACAGCTCACGTAAACACATACTTCTCACAAATAACGTCGGCTCCGGTGGCTGCGGGGTAAAGTCCTCGCCTGCTAACCATAGGGTCGCACGTTCCAGTCCCGCCTGGGTAGAATATTTTCTGCCCAGGGCATGGGTGTTTGTGTCCCATCCGTTGCTGCTGTTATTTACCCGACATAAATTGGCCTATTGGGCTGTATTCGGGATAATGAAGATAAATAAAATAAAAAATAAAAGAAAGGAAGTAATACAAACCTAATTTTCCTCAAGCAACTTCGTAGAGCCGGTGTCAACCCATCGAATTGAAAAAAGGTAGAGGTACGATTAGAGACACTCAATACACCATTTCTAAAAGAAAGAACCAGAATCATTTCCCACTAAATTAAGACGACATCAGAACCTACAAGACACGGAAAGTAATGTTACAAGATAAAAATTTGCCTCAATTCAATTTTTGGCTGGCGTGAATTAAAGAAACGACGACATCAACGCCAGCCACTAGCATTAATTTAGTAAAGAAGGGCAGAGGATTTCAATGTTGCTCTTTTTACGATTTTCTTCTATTTTCTTTTAAAAATATCAATTTCAAATTTTTTACTAAATGACTTTACAGATGGATATCGCCCACTTTTCCAATTAAATATAGCTTAGAGTGCTAACGGCTGATATTATCGTGAGAAAAAATAACAGGCGCCTTGAGAGCCTAACAGAACAATTAAGAAGGACGGGTTAATGTGGAGAGAAGAAGTGGAAATAATCTCTTAGTCTCGGCAGGGACACAATTTTGAGGCTAGAGCAATGAAAATTTCAATGAGAGCCATTCTTAAGTCGAGATTTTTTGGGGGCTTTGACACATTTTAGGGTATCCAGTTTTTGCAGTTTATTAATTATTTCTTTTTAAGACGCTCTTTTTGAGTAGAAATAAACTGCTTTACGCTTTAGAATCGAACTGATTTCTTCAATGTGGTATTTTTTAAAACAAAAGCACGAAAAATACAAATAATACATTCTCAAATTTGGACTTTTAATTCCAAAAATCGACATTCAACCGCGAGCTTTTCTTCGGGGTATTCTATCGGTAAGGGTAGGTTTTGTTGAATGTCAAAGAATCTCCACCCGGTTTTCTACACTTTCAGGGGCCTATCTCCCTATAGTTTATCCTTTTTCGCCTCAGCATACGATCTACCCTTCATTGTTCCGTCCATGAAACCTATTCTCTTTCTTCCTCTTCCCCGTCTGCCCAGCATCCTTCCCTCTATCACACTCTTCAGCAAACCATTTATTACTTCCTCCAGCCATCTACCATGCCTATCACGGATTTCATTCAGAAGCTTCCTTTCCTCGCCCACCACCTCAAGCACTTTCTCGTTAGTCTTCCTCTCCGTCCAACTCACCTCCATCCTTCTCCACACCCACATCTTTCTGGGAGGATGAGAATAGGCTGCAGGCATTTAGCCTGCAGCCTATTCTCATCCTCCTTTCTGAGGGTCCACGTTTCTGCACCATATAGCGCTACGCTCCATATCAAGCTCTTCACTATTCTTCTCTAGATACCAAATCGCCTGTCTACGTATTTTCCGAGGTTCGACCTCGTCGAGTACTCCCTGAATATGGCCCCAGGACGAAGGAGAATAAATAGAGAGTCTATGGTGTACATCGCCAAGTGCAACAATTAGGAATTATGAGCATCGATTCTCTTCTGATCAGAAAAAGTTTTTGTGGGAGCGTTTCTATACTCCTTTTGCTATTTCAAACCTCTCTCCCAAAGCATATTTCATTGTTTCAATGGCGTATACATCCAGCCTAACAACATTTTATCACCCTTTACCCCACGAGAATGGGACACCTCGGCGCGGCCGTCTCGGCGCAGGGCCGTTTCGGCGCAGAGACTTACGGCGCAGCCGGCTTTTCGGTAACCACTCGGTTAGCGACTGCTTTAAAACTTCCACGTAGTACTAAATTCACTTTTCCCATGGCCCCAGCATGACCCTGTGACATATGTAGATGTAAATAACGACGATTGCCGACGGACAGGTCACGTAAGTCTCCGACGAGAAATTACTCCGCTCTGAACATTTCTACATCTACATACTACTCTGCGAGCCGCCTTATGGGCGTGTGGCAGGGGTTGTTAGGGCACCAGCCGTGTAAAGATGTAAGAGATAAGGTTTTGGGAGGTGAAATGGTGACGTGTATTATGGGAGTGTATTTATTGGAGCTTAGTTTTTATTGTGGTCGCTTATTGTGTGTGGAAAGAACGAGTTTTTGTACCTATCCGTACGGCAATGTATCTCTCTTATTTTATCGCTTCTGTCAGGTTTAGAGATTTAGTGAGGCGTCATGATAATATTCTGTGTGTCGCTCTGAAACACACCAGTTCTGAATTTCTCAAGTAAACTAAGCCTATCGTGTAGCCTCCAAGTCTTTAGGGGCTGACGCCTTGATCCCTGTAAAAGTTGTGAGACACTATATGTTCGCTCGTAGCAGTTTTTAACGAAGCGTGCTGCTTTTCTTTGTATTTCATTTAAATTTTTGGTTAATTCTTTATAAGCAGAGTCCCAAATGCTCGCGGCGTCTTCGAAGTGTGACTTAACCAAAGCGAAATAGCATCTCTCTTTTACTTTTTCATCCGAGGACCTTCCTATTATACGCTTAACAAGATCTAGTTTCTTTTATGCTGTGCCGCATATGTTTTGACATAAGAACATTTGAGGTGAGCGCCGTTCGTTAACCAGCGTTCGTATTGAATACAATCACTCCCTCCGCGCGCGTTTTCCTGTGTTGGCCACCTCTACAAACCCGATCCCCGATTTAACTCCCGTACCGGATTCTCGTAGACCGAGGGTTCGAGTAACGGGCGAGAGAGGACGGATCGGCTTCCCTGAGGGCCCCCGCGCGTCCCCATTGACTCGAGGGATGGACTTCACGGAGTCGCCGCCGAATCGGGAGGTTGGCCTCCGCTTCGGCGGGCCAAGAAGGGGGAGTCGGAAGGCGACGACCGCTGGGCCGGATTAGCGGGCGACCGATAAGAGCCGGCCGAGGCTCTCTCGACTCGACTCGACGACGGGCGCCATTTTGGAACGCCCCACCTCCCTCTCCCCTTCCCTCTCCCCCGCCCCTCCCCGCACCCCCCCCCCAAAATTCCCCCACCCCCACCAAACACTACACCCGAATTTCTTCCTTTCCCACCACCGTTGTTGTCGGTGCGGGAACGAGAGGCGAGCCTGGGCGACCCTCGACGGGAGAGACCCGGGGGCGATCAAGCGATATTCCGAGTGAGGCTCTGGGGACAATCACGAGTGAGGGATTCCGACGGAGAGGAGGATTCCTCTTCACTGCGACGCACCACGATGCACATGTCAGGCCGGTGCACGCAGTGAACATTGATGAAAAATGGGAATTAGATCGTAAATAGGAGAAGCAGCACGCTTCGTCAAAAACTGATACGAGCGAACATATAGTGTCTCACAACTTTTAGAGGGATTAAGTTGGGAGCCACTAGAGAGTCGAAGACTACGAGCTTGGCTTAGGTTGCTTGAGAAATTCAGACCTGGCGTGTTTCAGAGCGACACAGAGAATAATATCATGACGCCTCACTACATCACTAGGTCTGACAGAAGAGATAAAATAAGATAGACACATTGCCGAACGGATAGGTACAAAAACTCGTTCTTTCCGCGCACAATAAGCGACTACAACAAAAACTAAGCTACAATAAATACACTCCCATGACACACATCACCGTTTCATCTCATCATATCCCTAGGATAGGAATCACTCGGACTGAGAAGGAAGGTGAATAGGTTATATGGGATGAACAAAACAGAAAAAAATGAAAAGGGCTGGGAGAAGCTTAAAAATAGGATTGAAAAACACAAGTACATATGGAGGAAGGACCACCAATTGAAACTAAAATACATGAAACAGAAAACGAATATAATGAACAACTCTATCCTCGATCGAGGAATTAAAGAGTGGGATGAGTTACCAGAGGAAGTCTTTAAGCCCTTACCTCGGTCTGATAATAAATTTAAAGAGATATGTAAACTTTGCCTTAGTAATTGCCTCGAGTATATGTGTATGTATATATCTTTTTATTTCATTGCCCGTATAGTCCAATGACCTTTGCTGAAGGCCAAGATGTCTTCAGTGGGATTTTCTCCAACTCCCTTGGGGTTCATACATGGAGACCCAAGGTATCTCATGCAAATTTTTGAAATGGTATGAAATGGAGTGGCCGTAAATATTTGCGGTCCACTCTCTAATATTGTAAGGTTCTTCGAGAAAAGACTGAAATGAGGTTTTTGTTTGTCATTGCGAAGTGCAAACATGGATATTTTTATTGCATTATAACTCAATGTATCAATGTATGTTACCACCTGACCACATGTTCTACTTGTAACTAATATTTTCTAATAATAAATCATCATTTGATATTCTGCCGGAAACTCGGAATGAAGATAAACCATAACAAAATAAAAGAAATTAAAAGACACGAGATTCCCTAGGACGAAGAAATCGAGGCTAATGGTAATTGAAGGAGAGCACACGTATAGCAAGTACTGCAATTGAATTACTCGGGTAGTGCGCTAGAGGAAAATGTGCTCATTATAGAGCGTTCCCCATGAAGTTTACAGAATGGCCTGTTACTAAACTTAGGTTCGGTGCGTACACCATTAGGCCGCCTAGGATACTACTTCCATTACTGTATTATATATAAATAAGTTATTTCAGGGAATAACATTTGGGTATTGAAAGACCCCTACATGTGTAGTTAAAATATTGCAGCGCCCGACATGAATTTTCCTGCTTCTATTGACAACATTGCATCTTCAGCCTTATGGAGATTTACCAAGGAAAGGAATCGCCATAAGGGCACCTACAGTCGACTAAATATGGAATGTCCCTCAGTAAGGGGCTTATAAAAAGGAGAATAACGCTAGCATCGGAAGCCAAAAGGAAGGGAGATGATAACCGGGACCTTGGGAAAGGATATACAGTAGACACTGGTGAAGAGTTTGATACCTATGTAGTGTAGCGTTGTATGGAACAGAAACGTGGACTCGGCCAAATGAAGACCAGGCTAGGCTGGAGGCGTTCGCGATGCGGGTGTGCCAGGTGTTTGGCAAAGGTATTGAGGAGCGAAGGGTTGTAAAAGGTGGAGATAGAGGGCAGGATGTTGGGTAAGCGCGGAGGAAGCAGAAAGAAAATAGTTTTATACAAAAGATGAAGAAGGGTAGGATATAAATTACGCTGAGATGAAGAAAGATATGCTATTAGCTGGTAACTAGGGCCCGGCACGTAAAAAAATCTCGAGGATTTTTCCTCATTTCCATTAAAACTTAGATAGCACGGTAGATTACCTCAAAATAATCCATTCATTGATAGGTTTGTGATCAGTCTTTATCCAACTTCCCATTTTTGTGGTCATCTATGAATTTCCTAGAACATAGCACTTCTTGTCCGCCATCAAAGGGAATGGGATCTAGAATGGGAATTACTATCAGAACGCAGGTTAAAATTTAGGTTAAACCTTTTAAGTAAATTCGAAACCGATTTGTTCACAGATGACGTTAGATATATATTAAGAACCCCTGCGTATTATGCTAGGTTTGACCATATTAACAAGATTAGAGAGATAGATTGTCGTACCGATAGATTTAAAATGTCATTTTTCCCGCGTACCATAAGAGAGAACAATAGGCAACGTAGCAAAAGGGATAGGTAGGTGAAATATAGTTAGAATAGTCTGTAGTGCATGATGCATGTAATAACTACCAATAATCCCTTCCTTATTATGTAGATTTAACCTGTACTATACTGTAGTAACTAATATTTTATTGTAATAACTACTGCAATTACTTGTAATAACTAATAATCTACTGTAGTAACTAATAAACATTGACCCTATTTTCTAGCATGTCTACCTTATATATCCTACTTGCATGGCAATAGTGCATGTTTGGTGATCTTCACCCCCTGCCACACACCCTCGTGGTGGCTCGCAGGGTATTACGTAGATGTAGATCAAAGGCTCTACAAGTTCCCACATGCCTTCTGTCTCTCCTCATTTTGTCCAAAATTGCCGTTCTCCCCTTTCCTCTTCCGCACCCAATATTCTACCCTCTATCACTCGCTCCAACAAGTTCTCATATCTCAATAAAGGGAAGGAGGAAAACACTTGTAGAACAGTTAGGGGATAACCCAAAAGCATTTTGGTCATACTTAAGGGAAGTTCAAGGCAGAAGATATACAGTCAATCCACTGAGAAACTCTCATGTCTATGTAGTTACATTAGAGAATAATTTTGCGGTTTCTGTAGCATATTTAGCATGCCTATTATGTGGTGCATGTCGGTGAAAGTAATTTTTTTTACTGTAGTTGATGTTGGTGATAAGTCACCCCCTGCCAAACACTCCTGTGGTGGTTATCAGGGTAAAAAGTAGATGTAAATAAGTACTCCATCCACTCTGGCTGCCTTTTCCGATCCTTCACTTACAGCTTCCTTAATTCGCTAATAACTTTAAGCGATCAACATCAACTAAAATCGGAAAAAATATACCACTCATTAACATTATCAGCATGCGTTTCAAACATTACTTTCACTATCGCAAATTTTTAGTTTGCATGATTATCGCAAATTAACATCCCATTTATTTCAGTCTTCTGAAATTTGCAATCGCTCTCCTCCCGTATTTATGCATGCCAATCATTTAGAATTTCACATCAATCTATAATTTTCCAGGCAACGAACATTTACTTGGCTTGGTAGGGGAGGATTGGAAGTTGTTGCAGGAGATTGTGAAGAGGATGACTACTCAGGGGAAACCTATAATGGATGGCTTTGGTGATTTTGAAGACCGTTATTGAAGGAAGAAAGTTGGGAAAGCGGGCATATGAGAGAAACTGTTAGACTAATAGGATGGTGTGCAGGGAGTTAGAAGTATGACAAGCTGAGGAGAAACAGAGTGAGGAAAGTGACGTACAATGATGGATTTGTAGGGGTGAAACAATGAAATAAAATTCACTCTCTTAAGCAGTTAGAATATAAATTATAATAATGATTTACTTCATCTAAGGCAAGGTAGAAGTTTGAGCTCAGCCTATTTCTCCAAATTCATTTGTATCAGTTACCACCTCGACCATCAGAGAGTAAAATATCGAATCTCTGGACATAAAGGTTTACGGCCATTTTTTTCGCTCTCGCATGAAGATTTCTCGACCTAGTTCATTACGCATCATTTGCGAGGCTTGTTCGTTGAATCAGACGAAAACAATAATTTGATAAACTTTCTTGGGCAAAGTGTAGTAGATTGTAATTGATTGATTGAATAGCATTGTATTTTTCTCCGGTGATCTTTGATTTAAGGAATATGACCATGATTAACCTAGGCCCCGGTGGCGACGGGTTAAAGTCCTCGCCTGTAAAGCTAAGGGTCGCGGGTTCGAGTCCTGCATAAGTGGAATTATCACCAGTCAGGGCCATGGATGTTTGCATTCAAATAGGAACCTTCTGACAAGTTGTATAAAAATAGCTTAGCCGCATCTATTCTGGACTGATATTTCGCGCAGAAAAAAAATCGAACTAAGATGATGATGTCTTTCGGTTAGTTTTGATTACAAATTTATTAGATATCATTAAAATCACAATTCATATCCATCCCACACGATATATGCATACTTGTATCTTCTGTGTAAAGGGTGTGGAGTCCTAAATGGGCTAATTGGGGTCTTAATTTTTATGTCTGAGATGATAACTCTGCTCCATCCAGTAACTCTTCCTTTTTCTAGCCTGCCAAAGATGGCAACACATTTTAGCCCATTTTGGACTAAAAACTCAATACACAGCTAACACAAATACATATTTTGACTTTTTGGGGATTATTTGGTTTTTCTGAATGGGTGCTACCCCACATTGAATTATAGTATAACTTCGTCTTATATGAGAAGCATAGCCGTCCAGTGGTGAAGCGCATAAGGTCAGCCAGAGACTGGAGGGTTCCTCGCTCAAAAGCGGGCGAGATCCCTTCGAAAACCTTTGCCTAAAATTTCCGGCATCAAATCTTTGAATCAAAGAACACGTGGCGGGTAAGGGAACGCGCCCTCCAAACATATTCTTCGATCTTATAATATTCCAACACAATCTAGTGGGCTAATTGGGCCCAACCCAATACCCAAGTAACCCAATTGGCCCTCTTCGTTCATGACATCTTGCTCTCGGGTGAAAATAATGTTAAATTTGACGCGATATTCCTCGATTTTAAAAAAGCTTTCGATAAGGTTCCTCACGTTAAGTTACTCTCAAAACTAGAAGCATATGGAATAAATAAAAAAATTATTAGTTGGATTAATCAATTCTTACATGGGCGGGAACAAAGGGTTGTCATAGACGGTATCATGTCAAACACAGCGTTACATCGGGTGTTCCTCGGGGAAGTGTCATTGGTCCACTTTTATTTCTCTCGTACATTAATGATATTAGCAACGTCGTTAAAAGTAAGCTTAGACTCTTCGCAGACGACGCGATTGTGTATAGGGATATTAACAATTCCGAAGATAGCGACTCGTTAACAATCGACCTACTTGCTATTCATGCTTGGTGCGAAAAGTGGCAGATGGAACTAAATATAAAAACGTGCGTAGCAGTCAGCTTTTGGAAAAAGAAAAATAGGCCAGGTAGGGCTTACAGAATTAAAAACACGGAAATTATTCACGCCGAGTTTGTTAAGTACTTAGGGGTCACAATTACTCACGACATATCTTAGGGAAAACATATTCGGGAAATATGCGGTCAAGCATACAGGAAGTTGGTACGCGGGTTTCAATATAATTTCGGTGTTCTACCATATCATTCATGCATGCCTGGTGTGGAAGCACCCCCCGGCCACACACCCTTTGGGTGGCTTGCAGGGTATGACGCAGATGTAGATGTAGTGAAAAAATCCAGCTTTGTTGCAAAATTGTGTTCAACTTGGTTAGTTGACTGGTAAGGTAGCTGATTAATTTAAATGCATCCTAATGCATGTTTCTAAATCTGCAAAATTGTACAAGTACCACGTTTTGCATGTTCTCTACATGACTCTTGTGTCACGTTTTCATAGATACATTACAGATTATTCTAGTACTTTCTGTAGCATTTATAGCATACTCAATACGTGGTGGTTGTTGGTGAAAGAAAATTTCTTCCCTCCAGTTACTGTTGGAGATAAGTCACCCCCTGTCAGACACCCTTTTGGTGGCTTGCAGGGTAATAAGTAGGTGTAGATGAAGTCTATTAGTTCAGAAATATGTGGTCTCTTCCCTCGCCTATTAAAGCAACTTGATCACTGAGCGATAGAGTCGTCTATCAATCACTGACGGTCACCCGAGGAAGGAGTAGCTCCCGCTCGCTAAAGCGTTCCGCTTCCAACATGTTGCCAGCACTGGCAGAGGATGAAGTCCACGCGGCGATGAGGTGAGATGCAATAGGGTGCATATGAATAAATCAGCTACTCTACCTATCAACTAACCTGCTTCAAAGTCTCAAAGCAGCCATTATGGTAAATGTGTAAGTAAAGGCCGTTATGATAAATGTGTAAGTGTTACGAGCTTAATAGAAGAACTCGGATGGGAATTACTATCAGAACACAGGTTAAAATTTAGGTTACACCTTTTAAGTAAATTCGAAACCGTTTTGTTCACAGATGACGTTAGATATATATTAAGAACCCCTGCGTATTATGCTAGGTTTGATCAGATTAACAAGATTAGAGAGATAGATTGTCGTACCGATAGATTTAAAATGTCATTTTTCCCGCGTACCATAAGAGAAAACAATAGGCAGCGCAGCAAAGGGATAGGTAGGTGAAATATAGTTAGAGTAGTCTGTAGTGCATGATGCATGTAACAACAACCAATAATCCCTTCCTTATTATGTAGATAACTACCATCTAGCTCCATGTGACCCTATTTTCTAGCATGTCTCATCTAAATATCCTAGTTGCATGTCAATAGTGCATGTTTGGTGATCTTCACCCCCTGCCACACACCCTCGTGGTGGCTCGCAGGGTATTACGTAGATGTAGATGTGTGGTCTATTATCGATCGCGGGAAAAACGACATCTTAAAACTTTCCGTTCTACAGTCTATTTCCCTTATTTTATTCTCATGATCTCATCTACCGTAGTAAGTTGGAGTTCGTAATATATTGATAACTTCGTCGTGAAATAAAATTTTGGGTAATAAAAATAAAATAAGGTTTTGAATTTAAATAAAAGACAGCACTTTGTGGTGGCTTTCAGGGTAATAAGTAGATGTAGATTCCCACACAGACTTGTGAAAAAGGAAGCTTTCTTGTCAAATTTCATATACATCTATATCTACCGAAATACCGTGCAAGCCACCACAAGGGTGTGTGGCACGGGGTGATTCCACACCAGACATGCAACACCCATCCCTGTTCAAATCAGAACCGTGTACGTTCCCCCGAATGCCAGGCGCAGGCCAAAAGCAGTCAGGGCAACGGTACGCAGTCAGACCTCAGACCAGGAGAGTGATACGTAGAAGAAAATACTACTATGCAGCACACTACTCAAGATATAACTACTGGTTAGTGTTATCAATGCGATAAATAAATAGCAATACAAGGTAATAAGACATGCAGGAGTATATACAAAATGCTGGAGATTTATGCGAGGTTAGTATCTACTATTCATGTTAAGATATTTAGCACAACTGAAAAAACCTATTCAACCTAGTCAGTATGCTAGAACTGATCTATCACAACTATTATGGTCCCTTATTGCACGTGGAAAAAATGACATCTTAAATCTATCGGTTCTGCAGTCTATTTCCTTAACCTTATTCCTCTGATCGTTCCTACCATAACAGTTTGGCTATAGCAAAGTATTTTCAACGTCTGGCAAAAAATAGTCTACTTCAAACTTTCGTAAAATATTTAATCTATATTTCTCCCTTCGATCGGATATAGGTTCCCATCGTAATTCCCTCAACAATATTGCAACACTACTATATTTATCATAACGATTTTTAACAAATCTAGCTACCCTCCGCTGGATTCGCTCTATATCTGAAACTAGTCCTACTTCGTAAGGGTCTCATATACTAAAGTCGTCGTCTAGAACCCAAGTGGGGTGTCACGAGAGAAAAATAACATCGCTCCTTTACCTTCTCGTCACACTGTCCTAGTATTCCTTTAATAAACCCTAATTTTCGACTTGCCTGTCCACAAATTTCTCGTATATGCTTCCCCCACGACAAGTCCTAAGTAAGGGTCACTCCTAAGTACTTAACTGACTCTACATTTATTGGTGATTGTTTATTTAAACTCGTTCTCTAAACTGTTCTCTAAATTTAGTTCTTCCCGCAGCTTAAAACCGAGCTTTACCGCCGAGTGGCGCGGACCTCAGTCCATATTGGATGGCAATTGATGGAGGAAATCACTCAGTTTTATCCGAACGCAAAGCAGTATAAAAACCTCCTAGTTCATGAATAATTATCACAAATCTATCAGCTCAGAGATATGTGGTCTCTTCACTCTCGCCCATTAAAGCAACCTGATCACTGAGCGATAGAGTTGTCTATCATTCACTGACAATCACGCGAGGAAGGAGGAGCTTCCGTCCGCTAAATCGCTTCGCTGCCAACGCGTCGCAAGCGCTTGGCTGAGGATGAAGTCCACGTGGCAATGAGGTGGGACACCCTGGACGCGGTTGGTCTCTGGTGTCGTCAGCTTCGGCAGCTCGTTCGTTCTCTGCGATGGCTCATGCAATCGGGACGCTTATAAGAGACCCGCCCACCCACCAGACACGTGCCCTTGAAGCGAAGCGGCGCTGTCGTGACTATTATTCCACGCTCTCCGTCGTCATTAGGGCAGGCACGCTCCGAGTATTCGACTTGATTCGGGAAAGGAAAAGGTTCTGCACGCCATTCTGCTTTGGTCGCATCAATCAAGTGTGGCGTTCCTAATGCATAACTCTCGGGATTCAGGTCTTATGGGGCCAATAGGTTGTTTGCGGTCTCCAAAGGTGTAAAACAATTCAATCAAAGAAGTATAATATTTGAACTGAATGGCAGGGGGAACTTCCACACCTGGCATGCATGAATTATTCGGCAGAACACCGAAACTACATTGAAACCAGCGTACCACATATGCAACGCGCCAATTAACGATCTACTAACCAAGAAACAGTCCATCGTCAATCGTTCCGACATGCAAGGGATACAAAGACTACTACCTACTACAGATTCAAAATATCAAGCATAAATAAGAGCATCAATATTTACATCATGCATAAATAATAAGGTAGAGAATATAAAGAGAAAGATCTACAATCTAGCTAATCTCACTATTCGCACTATTCACGACGTCGATCATAGCTGTTATGGTACCGAATGGTACGCGGAAAAATGACACTTTATACCCATTGCTTCTACAATCTATCTCTCTAATTTTATTGGCGCGATCTAATCTGCCGTAGTACGAGGGGGTTAATATTATGTTTTTCACGTCGTCAGAGAAATGTTTTTCCTGAAATTTAGCTAAGAGTTTAAGCCTATAATTCAATCTTCGCTGTGATAGCGATTCCCATCCCAATTCTTCTAACAATAGACACACTAATAAACTTATCGTATCATCGTTTTAAAAACCTAGCTCCTCTCCGCTGGTTAGTGTGTTTGTTGCTGGAGCATGCTCATCAAGGGTTCGATTCCCGCCCGATGATTACATGTTTCGTCATGAGGTAAAGACAATGAAACAAAATCAGAAATACGTTCATGTCGCTGGTCCAAAAATTGAAGAAACTACCGCAAAGCGCAAGCGGCGGAGCTACCTGTAGACGAATGGAGATCGCCTCCATACTATTGTGTGCTTGAAGGGCACTTATTGTTCAAACCGCGTATAAACTGTAATTTTTAACACCCGTTGTAAGCTGTTGTCGTTTAAAATGAAAGTAAATCCCAGTATTTATAAATACTGAAGAGCACTAGCAATTCATATTCGTTTCCGCCACTTGCTGAAACATAAAATGTTAATCAGTCTGTTTGTGTCAGGTGAAGCTTTGTGGAACTTGCTTAACATTGTTAAATGAAGTCTGTAACTTAGGAACTCCACATAAATTCTATTAACGACCCAGGTTCCGACGTATGGATTTATTGATAACAAACCAGCATAGGTTCAGAGAGGGACGATCTTGCGAAACTCAATTAGGTCTTTTTGTTCATGATATTTTAGTTTCCGGAGAAGGTAACGTAATAGGTAGACGCAGCGTTTCTTGACCTTAGAAAAGTGTTTGACAAGGTTCCCCACTGTAAGTTACTCGCGAAGTTAGCATCATACACGATATACAGCAATATAGTTGTCTGGATAGGAGTCTTCTTACATGAACGCGTTCAAAGGGTGGTATTAGATGGTGTCAGCTCCGGCGAAGTAAAAGTTACATCGGGTGTTCCCCAGGGAAGCGTGATAGGTCCAATTTTATTTCTTCTGTACGTAAACGACTTGAATACAGTTGTAAAAAATAGCAAGGCGCGTCTTTTTGCCGATGATGCAGTAGTGTATAAGGAAATTAGAAATGAAGAGGACAGACAGTTTTTAGCTAAGGATTTAGATGCGATTGATGATTGGTGTGATAGATGGCAACTAGAATTAAATTTGAAGAAATGCGCGATAATGAACTTTTAGAAAAAGAATGGCTTTCCCCGGAATAATTATAGCATCAAAGAAAATAAAATATCTAACGTAGAATCTATTAAATACTTAGGCGTCACCATCACTGAAGACATTTCATGGGGAAACACATCAGGGAAATAACTAGTGCAGCAAACCGTAGGTTAGGATTCGTAAAAAAGGGTTCTAGGCAAATGCGATGAGAGAGTACGAGAAAGAAGCTATTTTACTCTTGTCAGGCCTCATTTTGAATATGTCGCTAGTATATGGAATCCGTACGAGGAAGGTATGATAAAAGAATTAGAACGTGTACAAAGGAGATCCGCTAGATTTATTGAAGTCAGTTATGATAATTCTATAAGTGTTACGAGTTCAATAGAAGAACTAGGATAGGAATTACTATCAGAACGCAGGTTAAAATTTAGGTTAAATCTTTTAAGTAAATTCGAAACCGATTTCTTCACAGATGACGTTAGATATATATTGAGAACCCCTGCGTATTATGCTAGGTTTGATCATATTAACAATATTAGAGAGATAGATTGTCGTACCGATAGATTTAAAATGTCATTTTTCCCGCGTACCATAAGAGAGAACAATAGGCAGCGTAGCAAAGGGATAGGTAGGTGTAATATAGTTAGAGTAGTCTGTAGTGCATGATGCATGTAATAACAACCAATAGTCCCTTTCTTATTATGTAGATGCTAACCATCTAGCTCCATGTTACCCTATTTTCTAGCATGTCTCATCTAAATATCCTAGTTGCATGTCAATGGTGCATGTTTGGTGATCTTCACCCCCTGCCACACACCCTTGTTGTGGCTCGCAGGGTATGACGTAGATGTAGATGCAGATGTATGAAGTCATCTTTAGGAGATCTTACGTCGTAACCTAGGTCGTTAATAAAGTTTATGTGGAATTACTCAGTTAAAGCCTTCATTTCTCGATATTACATGTAAACCCTACAACCTACATGGGTATCCATTTGTGCCACCAAAAGGGGCTAGTAACAACGCCAGTAAACGTTAATGTTACACCAAAATTCCGCGATCTCTTATAGACGTCGTACCAAAATCTGTAAGACTTGTCTAAGACTTCTTCTTCTCTTCTAAAGGTTATCTTTGTTGTTGAAGCCACGACTTCCAACAATCTCTTTTTTCAGCCTTCCTCTTCATTTCATTGTACGAGGTGCATCCTATTTCCATCGTCTATACTTTTAGGTACGAAGTTCCCCGTCGTCCTCTCTGTCTTTTGCCTAGAATTTTTCCCTCCATAATATTTTGTATGAAGTTGTCGTGCCTAAGTAAGTGTCCGATGAGCTTTTCTTTTCTTGTTTTAATTGTTTCCAATAGTTCTCTTTCTGTATGGACTTCATTTAGTACTTGCTCATTAGTTTTCCTGTCGGTCCATCTAGTTTTTTCTAATCCTCCTCCAAAACCACATTTCTGCAGCTTCAAGTTTGGTCATTTCTCTCTTCCTTAGTGTCCATGTCTCGTATCCATATGTTAGCACACTCCATACAAAGCTTTTCAGGAATTTCTTCCTAGTCTCAATACTAATGCTGTTATTTACTCGGAGACTTTTCTTTAATTGAAAGGCTTTCTTGGCTAACGTTTTTCTTCTTTTGACCTCAGAGGAGCAGTTGTTATGATTCTCTAATATGCCATATAAGACATAATTAAAAAAAATAAAAAGTCTGTGGCATCTCCTCCACACCCTCGGAAAGCATGATTAAAATATCATCCATCTTGAGCACTCACAGAGCTGGGATATAAGTTGTAATCGAAAGGTTTAACATTGTTCAATATTTTTTTCTGGCTTATGACCAGTTGCAGGAACGACAAATGTATTCCATGGAGTTATGGGTCCCATCAAGCATGGCAACTATTCAGGAAGCGTTGCAGAAACATTCGACAAATTCATTGGTTTCATAAATGGCTTCATAACTTATGGAATGGAATAATCGGCTTCTTAAGTAGCCAAGATGGCGGAAGCGCAATGAACCGTTTGGAAGCTTAATTACTTACTTGATTATAGAGTTGTTTTGAGACGAAAGACCAGTTAGTTTTCTCTTACTGACAATTATCATGTGCTTTACCAATTAAACACAGGATAATCTTGTTCATAAATTTAATTCATCGGTGGAAGATTAGATCAAACATTCGTAGCAATCAACTATTAATAGATAAGATTTGAATCTGTTAGGTGTGTTCTTGCGACCCAAATATGTTTAGGAGATCCATAACTTCATGGACCTCATAACTATTGATTCCATGAATAAATATTCTGGCAACCGGCCAGTAATTGACAGACGGAAAACATTCAAGGCCACTCCAGGAAGTGTACGTCGGATTACCAGAGAGAAACTAAGCTCCACGTTTTGTAGCCCTTATCGAAGAATCTCCCCAGTGGAGAAATTTTCCCCTTATTATTTTATATTATTATTAAAGTTTTTTACTCATGGCAACTCCGAAGTCCGAGGGAAAGACGACCTTCCGGGTCGCACCTGTTCCGTAGCTTGTAAAACAAGAAAGTGCAATTAAAACCAGTGGCGGGTTGCGCGGTCAAGCGGTCGACATGGAGGCCGCCCGGCGAGATCACCCCGGGTGTCAGGACTTTTCGGGACTTGAATAAAATTTCGCTGTCTGTTAATTGCCTTCCACGAAGTCTCGCGCAGCATACTTTGTAATATTTATGACCGTGGAGGAACACGAACCCTGGCGAACAGGATGCAAACTAGAAAAAAACCCAAAAAATCTTACTTTAAATTTCCACGTACACTCTTTCTCTTGGAAATATTCTAGAGCTTGCTTCGTAGTTCATTCAGTTTTTTTAGCAGTGTGAAGGGCAATGCCCTCGCACTTTCTGATATGTAGGATATCTGAAAATTATCAGGCGATTTCCGCAATAACCTTCGTTTAAATTTTTAAATGGATGACGCAGAGAGATGTGTTCTAAGTTCTAAGTGTTGTCATGATGAAGGTGTCCGATTTGGATGAGTATTTAAACTAGTGCCACTAAAAAGGAATGAAATTACTGGTAAAAGTTTGGAAATCTTGTTTGAGCCAAATTGGTACATTTGGGGCTTTTAGGTAGACATTTTAAATAATAAACCTTGCTTCTTCTAAATATCATAAAAGTTTATAATAAATTCTCAGGCTTCACTTGGTGGAACAACATTGCGATGATTTGAAAATGAATTCACTTTGTAATATTCCACAATGGTTTTAATTATTCCGACCTAGGTTTCAACTAAATTTGAGCCATTATCGCGGATAATGACTTAACTTGAATCGAAACCTAGGTGAATTTATTTTTCAAATCATGTCAAAAAAGTTACCTAAGATGATTAAAAGTCATGAAATAAGAACAATAAATTACGAAATAAATGCGGAAACTATGAACTAAGTGCGGCTATAGTTCATCCTAAGAGTTTTCATAATTTCCCACGTCTATTTGATTTCATTCACTTTTTCACTAATTTTTATTTGGGTACAACTAGTCTCGACGCATCGTTGTCATCGACAGGTACATGAGGCAGATGTTTAATCAGTGATTTCTTTTTCCTTATTGATAAGCTCATCAATATGCACGGTATGCAATATTGACGGTAGCAAAACGGTAGATGAAATTATACCAATAGAATTTATAAATTTCAGGTTAAAAAGAATCGAGGAAGACAGCAGCGCACACAAAATATATGCGATATGGTGCGGGTGAAAATTCTTAACATTTTCCCACCCTCCAGATAACTTAGTTTCCATTTCTTTTCAGTTTTCCAACCAGGTGATTGGTAGGCTTATGGATGGTACTCATTCTTACGTCCTAATTCTTGACGTATGCTATTCTTCCCCTCCTATACGTGATTGGTCATTAGATCCCTCTTAAGTTTCTTATATCGACTCCTCCTTATTTCGGGCATAATTCCTATCCTCTTCCACGCTTCCCAGTGTTCTCCCCTCCATTACCCTCTTCAACATTCCCTCTCTTTTCAAAACGTCCTCCATCCTTCTCATCTATCTCCTCAGAACATCCGCGACCACCCACCTCTCCTATCCAACCATATCCAACACCTCCTCGTTCGTCCGTCTCGCCACCCAGCTCACCCTCTCCACACCCACATCTCAAACGCCTCAAGTCTACCTACATCCTACTTCGCGCAACGAATTCTTAGGATATAACGAACTAAGTAGGCACGGCATTACTTCTACTCTACTCTAACCCGCAAATGCACGCAAGTGCGAATTTTTCAAATAAGTCAAAATCTACCGCCTTCACCATGATTTCCGGATTCCTGGATATCGCGAGTGTTTTCGCTGGCCAGCTAAGCAAGTGAGGTGTCCTTCTTCCCTGTGTATTCTGAGGAAAAGGCTCAGAAAATAAGGATGCTTAAGGGTGATGGAGCAATTTTCGTCGACGTTCAGCTTTACGTGAAACTTTTATTACGTGTACTTAATAGAAATATGAATAGATATTTTTCAAAAGTATTCTACCGGTATAAGGTAGATTTTTTTTAAAAGTCGGAGAAACTCCTCCCTGTAATCTACACTTTAGAATTCCTGGAAACCTACAATTTAGAATCCCTACCTCTAATATTTATTTTTTCGTCTCCTCATACTATCTACCCTAGTCGATCCAATCAATCAAACCTATTCTCTTTCTTCCCCTCCGAAAAAAGTTACATGATGCCGATTTAGTTTTCTTGTAGTCCAATGCTATCTAAACACGTAGCCTCATGGCGCTTGATGTATATTTCGTAATAATTCGATTAAAGATGGACAGATTTTATCCTTGAACGAAAAAACATACGTTTGGTATTATTATTATGGTTTCTAATTAATAGCAAGGTATCATGCCGAATAAAAAACACGTATTTACGAACGATTTGCGCTTAAATTTCGGATTCCGCGCTGTAAACCAAAGTCATAGAAATGCTTTTATTGAGACGAAAATTTTAATATATGATTCTGGCGTCATTTATATTACAACATGCATGGTTATTTCCAATAGATAAATAGATGCACTTAAGGTAGTTTGAGCGAAATATCATTTCACCTAGAAATCAATTAATTGGGTCTCATTTTAAAGGAACATATATCACCCTGCCGAAGATTCCAAAATATCAGCCCCCTACCAAACTACTTACCTAGATCTTTTACGAAAGATCATCATCAATGTAGATCTATCCTAAGACAGGTTCCAGCTGAACTCCTCCAACCTTCTCTATTTTGCGCCCACATTTTCATCTCTTGGTAACTCCTGTTCTCCCTCAAATCCGTAAACATATCAAATTTTCTTCTTCCTTTCTGGCATTTTCCTTTCAGTTTTCCTTCCATTATCTTACTCAGTCATGCCTGATCTACATCTACATCTACTTAATACCCTGCAAGCCACCCAAAGGGTGTGTGGCAGTGGGTGCTTTCGCACCAGGCATGCATGAATGATATGGTAGAACACCGACATTACATTGAAACCCGCGTACCACACATGCAAAGCGCCAATTAAAAATCTAATACCCAAGAAACATTCTATCTTCAATCGTTCCAACATGCAAGGGATACAAAGACTACTACTACAGATTCAAAATATCATGCATAAATAAGAACATCAATATTTACATAATGCATAAATAAGAGAGTAGAGAATATAATGAGAAAGATTTACTGCCTGCCTATTGTCAATACTCGAACTATTCATGACGACGATCACAGCTGTTATGGTCCCGAATGGTACGCGGAAAAAATGCCCCAATGCTAATGAGATGCCCCAACCAGTTTGCCTTCCTTCTTCTTATTGCATCCATGATTGATCTTTTCTCGTCAATCCTTTCCATAACTTGGTCATTCCTCACCTTGTCCGTCTACCTCACTCTCATCATCCTTCTCCATAACCTTATTTCAAAACTTTCAAGATACTTCACTTCCTTTTGCTATAGGTCCTAGTTTCTGATCCATAGCGGACCACGCTCCACCGCATTTAGCAAATCTCTTCCTTACGGTAATAGGTATTTTATTTGCAGTTAATAAAGCTTTTGTTTTTTCAAAGGCTTTCTTTCCCATAGATGTTCTACTCTTGATTTCCTGAGTAGAGTTTCAATCTATATTTATCTGGCTACCAAGGTATCTGAAAGATTCTACTTGTTTATTGACGAAAGATACCAGCCCTTTAGCATGGGAATTGGTACGTGAATTCACTTGAGAGTGACCCCATTTGAAAAATGAGGAATAGCTAACACATAGATCTCGTCAAAAATACGAGTAGGTGTTCTTTGTATGTTTTCTCGACTAATTTTGAAAGTATATCATATAGTCACCGTAGTATGTTTTTAAGAACCACAAAAAAACCGTCCGATGAGAAGGAGCATTAAGCGTATCACGTAAAAAAATGAGCCAAATGAAAGACTTACGTAGATATGTTTATTTAAATACTTAGAATATCAGTCATATGAATGTATTTTATTGCACTATTGATTAGGCAATATTTAATTATTGCTTCCTACAGCTACACAGATAAAAACATGTAATTCGACTATGGTCACCATTATGACTAGGGAACTATCTCGCTCAAACTACCTTGCGTGATGTGTGGTCCTAGAAATTTTTTCGACTTACTTGACGAGTCATCAATATGAGCACTCAATGACCCACGATTCGCGTTCCAACCACCTTAAAGTTGTGCGAGCGAGATAGTTCCCTAATCATATTAGAGACCATATTCGAATTATACGTTTTAATTTCACCAACTGTGAGACACGCGAATTAAATATTGCATTATTCATGGTGCAATAAAATTTTTTTACATGAAAAAGTGTAAGTAATCAAATGAAAATATCTAAATGTCTTTAAGTTGACACATACTTTTCACGCGGTACGTTTGAAACTTCATCAAAACGGAAGGTTTATTGTTATTTCAAAGAATTTACTGTGGTAAAAATATGATAAATTTTCAAAAATAATTGAAAAAACACAAACTACACACTGTTGATTTTTTAATGAAATCTAAGTGTAGGAAAGGCCCCATATTTAATATAAGGTCTCTCTGGAGTGCAGACACGTACATCTACATCTACGTCTTACCCTGCAAGCCACCCAAAGGGTGTGAGGCAGGGGGTGCTTCCACACCAGGCATGCATGAATGATACGGTAGAACACCGAAATTACATTGAAACCCGCGTACCACACATGCAAAGCGCCAATTAAAAATCTAATACCCAAGAAACACTCTATCGTCAATCGTTCCAACATGCAAGGGATACAAAGACTACTACTACAGATTCAAAATATCATGCATATGTAAGAACATCAATATTTACATCATGCAAAAATAAGAACGTAGAGAATATAAAGAGAAAGATTTGCTGTCTGCTTATTGTCACAATTCGAACTATTCATGACGACGATCACAGCTGTTATGGTCCCGAATGGTACGCGGAAAAAATGACATTTTATACCTATCGGTTCTACAATCTAGATCTCTAATTTTATTGGCGCGATCTAATCTGCCGTTGTACGAGGGGGATAATTGTATGTTTCTTACGTCGTCAGAGAAATTTTTTTCCTGAAATTTTGCTAAGAGGTTCAGCGTATGATATTATGTACGCTGTGGTAGCGATTCCCATCCCAATTCTTCTAACAATCCAGACACACTAGTAAACTTATCATAGCATCGTTTCACAAACCTAGCTCCTCTTCGCTGCACGCCATCTAATTTCCGTCCGATATCAGTACCATTTCCCATATAAAAGGGCTGGTATATTTTGGCAAATATCTCTGAAAGTAATGTGGTAAGGGGTTGGATTTTTGACGTCAATGGAAGGTTGTGATATTTTTCTTTAAAATGAGACCAAATTCATTGATTTCTAGGTAAAATGATATTTCGCTCGAACTACCTTAACTGGCTGGCGGACTCAGCGCGATATCGGGGGATCCTGGTTCGAATACCGGTCTAGGCGGATGATTGCTACAATGAGGAATTTCAGCACTCATGCTACGTACTGTGAGTTACAGTCTAAAGTGGACAAGGTGAACCTCCTCCAGCCTCGATGGCCAGCCCAATTTACTCTTCTGACGTCACCCGCGGTATTTGATTTAATGACTTCAGATTTACGTCACAGGCATGGCTTCAGTTCAACTTTCAACACATGGTGACAATTCTGGGTGTGTTCCGGCAAACATGGGAATCTCTGACTGATAATCCTCAGCGCACACGACCATGCATGACTGGTGGAAGTAAACGTTTCGCGGTAAAAATATTTCCACCGCAAAGCTGTCGACCATAAAAACCCGAGTATATCTAATCTCGTTTGTGACATTTGCTGGTCAATAGAGAAATGCAGTCTCTAACACTTTGCGCGCTGAGATTTAAATTGAAGGTCCTCTCAGAAAAAAATGGGGATTTTAACACACTTACCTGGATTGTGAAAAAATACTTTTAAATCTAGAATAATGAACATTTATATACATTTAAATTTATTCGGCACATATCATTATCACTGTCCCTAATAAATATTAAGGTATCATCCTTATCGGAAAATTATTAAATAATCGGCCCTCTGTGGTCATATGTAGTATGTCTTCCAGAAATACTGCAGTCATACCATTTGGTCCAGCTACCGTTCAATTACGATGTTCCTTGGACGTCCTAGTACGTCCACCGTCCTTCTTAGAAAATATAGGAGTACGTACGATTGCGTCCGTAGCACACCCATAGCATAAAAGTGTTAAGTCCCAAATTCACTGTTTTTTGGACATAAGTTCTGATTTCGTTACATCCATCTAAGGTGGATCTGTACAATGACAGCTTTCAACTGAAGTGCTTGATCTATGCTGGTCTATCGTGTGATACATCCCACAGCTCTTCGTGATTCCTGCCATTCTTAACGCCCGTCAACATATTATATCTTCATCTTCTTCTCCCTCTTTTTCCCTCGGTCTTTCCTTCTAATATTCTCTGCAGCATGCATTACTTCCTGAGGACATATCTCGTCCAGTTCGCCTTCCTCTTTCTTATTGATCTTGAGATGTTCCTTTTCTCGTTTATCCTTGTCACCTCTTCCTAGTTTCTCACTTTATCATTCCATTTACCCTTTTCTGTCTATTCCTTTTAAGTTTTGATTGGGAATACAATTTTTTCGCCTTTTAAAAGCCATATGGACACCTTAGGATAGATTACCTCAGTTGCTCGATAGCCTTTTACCGATAGATTTAAAATGTCATTTTTCCCTCGTACTATAAGAGAGAACAATAGGCAGCGTAGCAATGGGATAGGTAGGTGAAATATAGTTATAGTAGTCTGTAGTGCATGATGCATGTAATAACAACCAATAATCCATTTCCTATTGTGTAGATACTAACCATCTAGCTGCATGTGACCATATTATCTAGCAGGCCTCCCTTAAATATCCTACTTGCATGTCAATAGTGCATGTTTGGTGATCTTCACCCCCTGCCACACATCCTCGTGGTGGCTCGCAGGGTATCACGTAGATGTAGGATGACTGTTAAGTCGCGAAGATTTCGCCCCTCGCCAAATATAACTTGGAATTTTTATCAGAAGAATTGTACACGAAACGATATATTCAACCGCACTCACCCGTACCCTAATGTAACAGGAGCAACTGAGGAAAGTAATACATCTACATCTACATATACATCTACAGCCACCTCAAGAGTTTTTGGCAGGGGGTGACTTATCACCAACATGCACGACAGTGTAGAAAGTACCTTTCACCAACAATCACCAAATTATAGGTACATTACATCAACATCTACGTCATACCCTGCAAGCCAATCAAAGAGTGTGTGGCATGGAGTGCTTCCACACCAGGCATTCATGAATTATACGGCATATCGCCGAAATTACGTTGAAACCAGCTCACCACACATGCAACGCACCAATTAAAAATCCACTAACCAAGAAACATTCTATCGTCAATCGTTCCATCATGCAAAGGATACAAGGGATATATTACATGCTACAGAAACAATAAGATTTATCTATATTGCAACTACGTAAACCCGATACAAGAGTCGTGCAGGGAACACGCCAAGCATGGTGTTATCACCAGTGGAAGATTTAGAAACATGCATAAGGGAGCACATCAATTAAACAGCTGCACAACCTGTCAACTAACACACTTCAAAGTGTTAACGCAGACATTATGGTCTCTTATCGATCGCGGGCGAAACTACATTTGAAACCTGTCTGTTCTGTAGTCTATTTCCCTACTTTGATTCCAACGATCTGATAGACCGTATTTTTAGGAGTTCGTAAGATCACTTCGTCGGGAAACATCCTTGGATATCCGTCGGATAAATGTCCTCTGAGATTTGGCAGCCGATGGCTCGTGCCAGGCTCTCCTGAAGAAGGCAGCACGAAACAAGAGACGTGAGCCTACTTAGTAATGGAGCCCAAGGCTCTCAGACTCGTCCACTTTGGAGCTCACGCCATCAGGCAAAAGTAAACTTATAAGGTAAGAGAGGAGACGCTTTCATTTCTCATCGACTGGCGATGGAGTGCCATAAAGCTGAAAATTGTCTGAGATGACAGACAAGACGAGAGGCAATTGCAAGCATTACGTTGTTATTGCCTTCAAGCGCCCTTTCCGAGCGCTGAGGGTATCCTTTGGATCCAGATTCGGCGATCCTTGAAAAAAAATGTAAATGCTAACACATTACCGATCGTAATTTTTTTATCCACGTGTTTTCTCTCCTGAATGCCATTCGACCATTCGGCTATATAACGTGAAGACTCATAAGAACATTAATCACGCATAAAATGAGGCAACATCAACACAGATACATTGTGAAATGAAAATTACCTTTGATATGCCGAGTTACACAGTGTTGTTTCACCTACTTCGACATCTGCTTATTACCCTGCAAGCCACCACAAGGGTGTTTGTCAGGGGGTGCCTTATCACCAACATGAACCACAGTGAAGAAATTTACTTTCACCATCAAGCACCACATTATCGGTATGCTAAAATGCTACAGAAACTACTAAAATAATCTAAAATGTAGCTATACATACATGACAAGACAGTCATGCAGGGAGCATGCAAAACATGGTGTTAGCACTACTCGGTAGATTTAAAAAACATGCATTAGGGTGCATATGAATTAATCTGGTATAATACCAGTCAACTAACCAACTTCAAAGTCTTAACGCAGCCATTATGGTCTCTTACCGATCGCGGGAAAAACGACATCTTAAAACTTTCCGTTCTACAGTCTATTTCCCTTATTTTATTCTCATGATCTGATATACCATAGTATGTTGAAGTTCGTAAGATATTGATAACTTCGTCGGAAAATAAATCGGTTTTTAATTTACATTAAAGATTGAGTATAATTTTCAATCGACGGTCTGAAAGATATTTACATCCAAGTTGTCGCGGGAGATCAGTAACAATAACGAGAATATCATAATGGCCTTTCACATATCTTGCTGATCTTCTCAGCACGCGCTCCAACTTTGATTTCAAGCCTGCCTCATGAGGATCCCAAACACTCAGCGTATTCCAAGTGACGTCTAACAAGGGAGAAGTCGCTGATTTCTCTGACATTATCCTCGCACTTGTTCTGCTCTTATATGGCGTTAAATCCAGTGCCATAATAGCTTCAAAGCAAAGATTTGAAGGAATGGGAACCGAATCACGAAGATCAAATCAATGAAATTGAATTGAGTACGAATAAATTCTACGAATGGCTTGAGAGAAAATCAGGTTAGTGAGAACAGAGAAAAATGGCAGAAGCAAAATTGTAGGCTACACTCTGGGATAAAGCATCATTTTTAAAGGTGGTTTTACACCAGGCTCCTAGTTACACAATTTGTCTCAGTCAATAAGCCACTCACAATTTTTCTATTGAGTTTGGATTCAGTCCTAAAAGACGAATGGATAGCTATCGCTGACAGTATGACAGGAGACGTTCATTGCTTCATACCTGTTCTAGCTCCCGTATTCATGTCAAATGCAGACCCCAGTATCACCAGAGGAGACAGTAGACCTTATTAAAAGATTTAAGTTACAAGTTGACCACATGATCAGGTGGTAACATACATTAATACATAAATATTTAATGCAATGAAAGATATCCATGTTTGTACTTAGCAAGTACCAACAGCACAACATTAATTCCTAGTTAATTGTTCTTTTTTTTATTAGAGAGAATAATAGGATGCGTAGCAAAGGGATAGGTAGGTGAAATATAGTTAGAGTAGTCTGTAGTGCATAATGCATGTAATAACAACCAATAATCCCTTTCTTATTATGTAGATACTAACCATCTAGCTGCATGTGACCATATTATCTAGCATGTCTTCATTAAATATCCTAGTTGCATGTCAACAGTGCATGTTTGGTGATCTTCACCCCCTGCCACACACCCTCGTGGTGGCTCGCAGGGTATCACGTAGATGTAGATGTACTCCTGGTTCTTGTGTTTGGAATATAATTATTATATCTTAATTTAGTCATTCGTTGACCGAGAAATGCCATTCCTGAGGAAAGGGCAATAGGGAACAATGTACAGAATAGAAGAACCAGATGGATTGGACTTATGCTGAGATGCAAATGGTTTGTGAAGAACATAAGTGGAGGAAAAAAGGAGGGAGAAGTCCCCAGAGGAAGACCCAGGAATAAGTTCATGGACCAAATAAAGAGGAAAGTCCATAGGAAGAGATATCAGGAGGTTAAGGAACTAGCATTAGATAGGGAAGGGTGGAGGGCCGGCAGTCAACCGATCATAGAATTGAACTACCAAAGATGAAGGCTTGAGTCGTTCAATTTTATATTTATTACGTGCCGTCGAGACATCAAGAGTTGTCAATTAAATTCAGGACGAAATTAAGAGTTTCGAAGTAGAATTAATCATTGTTAACACCAACAAAACTACTAAAACATCAATGAATTGAAAAACCTACAATTGATATGAGTCTAAGATCAATTAACTGCATCCCTACATTCTTCCCTTTTAAATCATCCATCCCAAATCTAAATTTAAATCTACCAAATACCGTGCAAATCACCACTTGAGTGTGTGGTATGGGGTGATTCCACACCAGGCATGAAGCTCTCGTCCCAGCTGAAATTAGAACTTACCCCCGCGTACCATAAGAGAGAACAATAGGGAACGTAGCAAAAGGGATAGGTAGTTGAAATATAGTTAGAATAGTCTGTAGTGCATGATGCATGTAATAACTACCAATAATCCCTTCCTTATTATGTAGATTTTAACCTGTACTATACTGTAGTAACTCATATTTTGTTGTAATAACTACTGCAATTACTTGTAATAACTAATAATCTACTGTAGTAACTAATAAACTGTGACCCTATTTTCTAGCATGTCTACATTATATATCCTACTTACATGGCAATAGTGCATGTTTGGTGATCTTCACCCCCTGCCACACACCCTTATGGTGGCTCGCAGGGTATTACGTAGATGTAGATGTAGAACCGCGCACGCTCGCCCGGATGCCAGGCGCAGGTCAAAAGCAGTCAGGACAACAGTGCGCGGTCAGGCCAGAAAATAGGAGAGTGCTACATGGACGAACATGTACCATGCAGTACACTACTTAAGATACGACTAATGGTTAGTATTTCTAATGTGACAGATGAATAGCACTACGATGTACTAAATGATACAAGAGATACATAATGCCGGAAATTACATGCCAGGTTAATAACTAATAATGATTTTAAGATATTTAGCACAAGTGCAAAGACCTATGATAACTAGTCCGATTCAAAGTATCCCAGAACTGATCAATCGAAACTATTATGGTCTCTTATTGTACGAGGAAAAAATGACATTTTAAATCTATCGGTTCGGCAGTTTATTTCCTTAATCTTATGCCTGTGATCGTTTCTACCATAATAGCTTAGCTCAACTAAAATGAGTAAAATGTCTTTACCTCCCTCTCTATTCGTCATATATACATCCCTGTACGTGCGATGGCCTTCCTCCTGGGACATTGTCTTGCAAACGAAAAATTGTTTATTTACAGCCGTCCATTCTTTCCTGTAATACGTACGATTTTGTAGTGCTTTTACAATTTTAGTCAAACCAACATCGAAGATAGAGTATCTCATATTTTTTTAAGTAAATAAAACTTTCTACAATCAATTCTCCAATACTACCTAGTAATCGTTTAACTACATATTTTAGCACATTTTATTGGGGCGTTAAAGTATTGAATTCCCTTCATTTATGGCCTGAGTGAAAGATGAGTTATCCTTGAAGTCCCCTACGGGGAGAAGGTCAATAAATAAAATTTGTGCTTAATGGCAGTAATAAAATATTTATAAATGTAATTTGACTTAACGCTGGAAATATTATTTTAATTACATATCAGAAGATGCACTTTGGAACCGCATCTTGACTTTTTTATCATTTGTGCCCAGAGCTATGGGAAAGACGAAGCGTGATTTTAACAACGTCGGATGAGATTATTTTGAAAATGCCTACTACAAATTCCTGCATGAATGTCCAAATTTTTAGTATTTATCCAATGACAGATGCCTTAACTGATTAAAACCGCAAGTATACCGTAGTAAAAATGTAATATTTATCTGAGTCAATCACCACGTCCATACCACGACGTCTTTCGAACTTAATGTAGTTTGAACGAGATAAAACCCTAATCATAATGGAGACTATATTGGAATTATACGATTTAATTTTAGCAGCTGTAGGACATATGTATGAACTATCGAATGATCAATGGTGTAATAATATAGTTTTATATGACTGAAACATTGAGTATTAAAATAAAAAAGCCGCATAAGTTCTTTACATGACTCATTTTTTTCGCACGATCCGTTTGAAACTCCTTCACAATGGTAGATTTCTTGTGATGATGTGAAAAAATTATGACGGTGACTATATGATTTATTTTCAAAAATAGTTGAGGAAACATATTAGCTACTCACTGCTAGTTTTTGACGAGATCTAGGTGTGAGAAATTTCTTCTTTTTTAAATCATGTCTCTCTGTAGTGCACACAAGTACCATTTCCCATGTAAAAGTTCAGGTATTATTCGTCAAATATTACGGAAAGTAGTGCGGTAAGGGGTTGGTATTTTGATATCTTCGGAAGGATGAGGCAATTTACTTTAAAACGAGATCAATGTCATTGATTTCTAGGTAAACTGATATTTCGCCACAGTTACATTTCAAATTAGCTGACTGTGTAATGCGGGAGGAAGAGGGATATTTCTACTTAAGAAATATGAGAATTAACAGAATGCAGGACAACAATACTCTCAGATCTTCCTCCGGATAAGGCCTTACGTGCTCTTCCACCTCAAGAGTTGAAAAAACAGCATTTTCCGGAGGAATGTGACGTCCAAGGGAAGATATTTCGAAATAAGATAACGGCAGTGTTCCCTTATCGCACTTTCAAGGCGCGATCCTTCCACTCGGTCGCTTTCAAGGAGGTTTCGCAGAATGCTTTAGTGATTAACGGATCTGCAAAAATTTTAACAACTTAAAACTCTTCTTACAATACATAGAGTCGACAAAGAATAAAGGGCATACAGAGAAGTTGATGTTTAAGCACTAATGCCATCGGTGGGAAGAACTTAAGTTTAGCCTTATAAAATAAGGTTTTTTAAACAAAGAATTTTTGGCCGCTAATCTCACGTGCAGCGCACGCCAATTGTTGACAACCTACGCTATTTTGCCAAGTTAATTGATACATGGAGTATACTCCCGCTACAGCAAAGAGTAAAATTTTAGAATCATAAAGGAACGGTACTTTATAAATAAGTACATATTTTTATTCATTGGATCCATATTCAATTTTCAGAGTCGTCCAAGTCTATGAACCGTTAGCGCGATCCATTGTGACGTGTCAATAGTGTCTTCGCTAATTTCTACCGTGAAATAAGCGAAGATGCGGTCTTAGAAGTTCTGTCATCGGACTTCAACAACGTTCATTCGTGGTGCCAGGAGTGGAGTTTAGAACTAAATATCAGTAAATGCACATCAGTTCACATCCTGCAAAAGTCATCACACAAAAGCCATACCTACACCGTGGGTGGAGTAAACATAACATCTTCAAATACCGTAAAATATCTTGGAATTATCTTAACTTCTGATATATCGTGGGGAACACACATACAAAACATATGCATCACAGCATTTGTTTTGATGCATATGTTTTGGATTTGTTAGCCGTAAAATGGGAAGGTCATATGTGAAAAAGTAAAAGAGAAATGCTCCTTCGCTCTGGTTAGGCAACACCTCGAATACGCTGCGAGTATTTGCGA
The DNA here is from genome assembly GCA_963169105.1 of Ceriagrion tenellum. NCBI lineage: Eukaryota > Metazoa > Arthropoda > Insecta > Odonata > Coenagrionidae > Ceriagrion > Ceriagrion tenellum. Next base: position 44,399,643 of record OY720637.1, read on the forward strand.
CCTTGGTCATAAAGATTAATCCAAAAAAATTAATAAAATACAAAGAAAAGCAGCACGCTTCGTTAAAAACTGCAGCGAGTTAACATACAGTGTTTCACAACTTTTACAGGGATTAAGGTAGAAGCCCCTAGAGACTCGGAGGCTATACGCTAGGCTTAGATTGCTTGAGAAAGTTAGAAGTGGTGTGTTTCAGAGCGACACAGAGAATATTATCATGACGCCTCACTACATCAATAGGTGTGACAGAAGCGATAAAATAAGAGAGATGCATTGCCGAACAGATAGGTACAAAAACTCGTTCTTTCCGCGAGCATAAGCGACTACCATAAAAACCGAGTTCCACCAAATATACAACCATAATACACGTCACCATTTTACCTCCCAAAACCCTACATCTTTTACACGGCTGGTGTCCTAACACGCCCATGCGGTGGCTCATAGGGTAGTTTGTAGAAGAATAGTTATGACTAAACTCTTAGCGTCACTATTGACAATATTTCTCCCACAATAATCTTTCCCCACGCCGTCTATTCCATATAATAAATATTATTCTCTCCCCTCACTCCTAAAAACCCTCTCTGATACCCTTATTCTCTCTCGACAACAGCAAAACAATTGGACCGCTGTTCAAATGCATCACATTGTTTAGATACAAATACTGCTACCCATCAGCCACGTCGGTTATACATTACCACTTCATTATTGATAATGAAATGCAGTCGGGGAGCCGAAGAGGTACAGTAACATCCACCCGTATGGATGCATTCTTCAACGATACACCATATGTGAAAACAAATGTGAAAACACAGGAGAACAATGTAAACCAAAAATTCTGGCACATACTTTCTCATACAAATACGGCGACGGACTTTCTCAAAGGGTTTCGCTTAAGCATTCTTGCTATCTCCTGACGTTGACGGTGACTCCTTAGACAATTTTATGCTTTGATTTGTCGCTATGCATTTGGAGGATCCGTCAGATTCGCAGCCCGACAGATTTCTCAACGCCTTCGCAGATGGAGCTGTGGGAATCTCGATAAAATGAAACCCATAGTAGACACGAAATTAATGACTTAATGCAGTAAAATTATCGTAGCATCGTTTTACAAACCTAGCTCCTCTTCGCCGCACGCGATCTAATTCCGATATCAAACCTGCTTTATAAGGATCCCATACACTGGCAGCATATTCCAGATGAGGCATAACGATTGAAAAATAGCAACGTTCTTTCACTTTCCCATCACATTTTCCGAGTATTCCCTTGATAAAGCCCAGCCTCCTGTATGCTTGACCGCATATTTCCCGAATATGTTTTCCCCAAGATATGACGTGAGTGATTGTGACCCCAAGTAATTAACAGACTCGGCGTTGATTATTCCCGTTTATACAGAGAATTAAAATTTGTAAGGGAAGTATTTCAGATTTATCATTATAGTTACGGTCAGAACAAAAGACAACAATACCAAGCATTATAAATTTATCTGTTAACCATTCATGACAACAATTTTCTGCTTAAGAACAATTTTTTTCCTTCCAAATCCCAATCAAGGGAGATAATTTAAAGCACGCCCATCCATTTTTAAAACATTTTTCTCAAAATAGCCTAGAATTTAGGTACGAGCGTGCCGAAAACGTCCCCATGGGCTACAGTGGAATAACTAACATGGTTACTGAGGCACTACGATGCTGGAGGTATGTGCCTAATTTGGCACGCCTGGCGTTAAAGGGTTAAGGAGTATACTATGGACTGGACACACCCAAAGACACAATGGGTTTGTGAAGGACAAAATTGAAGGAAAAATTGAGGGAATAGTCCCCAGAGGAAGAACAAGGAATAAATTCATGGACAAAATAAAGAGAAAAGTACATAGGAAGAGATACCAGGAGGAAAGGGAACTTACATGAAATAGGAAGGAAGATATAAACTAAAATTACGCCATATTTTCACTACAGGGTTACTTCAATGATTCTTTTGTTTTTTGCCGGAGAAAACCCTATAATCTACATCTACGCAATACCGTGCAAGCCACCACTAGGGTGTGTGGCACGGGATGATTCTATACCAGGCATGGCACTCATCCCAGTTCAATCAGAACCGCGCGCGTTCCCCCGAATGCCAGGCGCAGGCCAAATAGCACTACTGAAAAAAACTATTTCACCTAGTCAGTATCCTAGAACTGATCCATCACAACTATTATGGTCCCTTATAGTACATGGAAAAAATTATATCTTAAATCTATCGGTTCTACAGTCTATTTCTTAAAATCTTATTCCTTCGATCGTTCCTACCATAATAGTTGGGCTCTAGCAAAATATTTTCAACGTCGTGCAAAAAATAGTCTACAGCAAACTTTCGTAAAATATTTCACCTATATTTCTCCCTTCAATTGAATAGAGGTTCCCACCCTAATTCCCTCAATAATTTAGTAACACTACTATGTTTATGATAACAATTTTTAACAAATCTAGCTGCCCTCCGCTGGATTCGATCTATATCTGAAACTAGTCCTACTTCATAAGGGTCCCATATACTAGCGGCGTACTCCAAGTGGGGTCTCACTAGAGAAAATTAGCATCGCCTTTTTACATTCTCGTCACATTTTCCTAGTATTCTTTTAATAGATCGTACTTTACGACTTTCCTGTCCACAAATCTCTCGTATATGCTTCCCCCACGACAAGTCCTGAGTAAGGGTCACTCCTAAGTACTTAACTGACTCTACATTTATTAGTTCGGCTTGATTAAATGTGTACGTCTCGTTCTTTAAGCTACTCTTCCTTCAAAAATTCATCTCAACGCACTTATGAAAATTTAATTCTAACTGCCAAGTGTCGCACTATCCGCTTATAGCTTCTAGGTTTTTCTAGTAATTCTATCAGACTCTGTGTTAATATCCCAATACAATACTGCGTCGTTCGCGAAAAGACGAATTTTACTAGTAACGACGGTTGTGATATCATTAATATACAAAAGGAATAATAAGGGACCAATGACACTTCCCTGGGGTAGACCGGATGTGACTTTAACTGTATCTGACAGATAATAAACGTAGACAAACATTATGACTAATACGTTGACGAAAGCCTACGAATGAAATCGAAGATAAGTGCCTCCATAAATGAGAAAATAAAAATATCAGCGCCACACAAAGGGCTAAGATTATTTCACATTTTGGGACAATAATGTAGACAAGTCGAACTGTAGAGACACATTAGAAGCTGTACAACAATGCCCACTGGTCGAGAGCCCCCGATTCAAAAGAGGTGAGTATTTCAGAACGTGACCGGCCAGTCACCAGCTGGATGATTCCCAGAGTAGCAAATCTTTATGGGAGATCATACTGCAAAGAAATTCTTCTACCTCGGTGAGTGGATTTACAACGTCATTCTCAAGATTTAGATAGCCCTATACATTCCATTCTTCATTCCACGGCTTAAACTATCGATAAAGCTATTAGCCATCAGGCACTACGGTTAGAAAGACTAGAAACCAGGAAATAGAGCGTGAAAACATTCGTGCGGAGCGTAGCACTCTATGAATCAGAAGCATGGACCATTGGAAAAGCTGACCAGAAGAGACTAGAAGCGTTCAAAACCTGGTGTTGGAAGAGGATTCTGAAGATAAAATGGACGGAAAAAATAAGAAATGATGGAGGGTACTGAAGAAGATAAGAGGAAAGGACCATGTGGAACACCATCCAGAACAGACAAACCAGATAGATTGGACACGTCCTGAGACACAATGAGTTTAAGAAGAAAATAATTAAAGGCAAAATAGAGGAAAAAGTACCAAGAGGAAGACCCAGGAATAAGATCATGGGCAAAATAATGAGGAAAGTACATATGAAGAGATACTAGGAGGTAAGGGGACTAGCATTGGACAGGGAAGGGTGGAGGCCTGCAGCCAACCAATCTTAGGATTGAAGGACCAATGACAACGGTATACTTTTCACTGAAAATATCATCGAATTCCATGGAATTATATTACAAAATGGAGCACAGTGGGAAGAAAAAAATAATTATAATATTTTTTTATGAAAAACAAGGAAGGAGACCATTTAAATGAATGACGAATTCAAAACAAAAGTAAGTCAGAAGACCAAGACGCGACATAGTTAGGTAAAATGGGATTGGTTAATCTCATTTTGTTGCAGTGAATAAGTGACTCACAACATTCCTTTCAAATTGGACTTAGTCCAAACATACTAATGGATAAATATCGCTGAAAGTATGACAGGAGACGTTCATTGCTTCATACCTATTCAAGCTCCGTGTTCACGACAAATACTGACGCCAGTAGCAATGAAATAGACTGTAAATTTTATTAGAAAATATAAGTTACAATTTGACCACATCCTCAGGTGGTAATAGCTGTTGCTGCCAGTGTATGGGATCCATATGAAGCGGGGTTGATATCGAAATTAGATCGCGTGCAGCGAAGACATTTGCCACTTTTACACTTGTCAGGCCTGATTTAGAATATGCCGATAGTATATGTGATCCGTACGAGGAAGGTGTGACAAAAGAATTAGAGTGCGTGCAAAGGATATCTGCTAGGTTTGTTAAAGGCCGTTATGATAAATGTATAAGTGTTACGAGCTTAACAGAAGAACTCGGATGGGAATTACTATCAGAACGCAAGTTAAAATTTAGGTTAAACCTTTTAAGTAAATTCGAAACGGTTTTGTTCACAGATGACGTTAGATATATATTAAGAACCCCTGCGTATTATGCTAGGTTTGATCATCTTAACAAGATTAGAGATATAGACTCGTACCGATTTTGTTTAAAATGTCATTTTTCCCGCGTATTATAAGAGAGAACAATAGGCAGTGTAGCAAAGGGATAGGTAGGTGAAATATAGTTAGAGTAGTCTGTAGTGCATGATGCATGTAATAACAACCAATAATCCCTCCCTTATTATGTAGATACTAACCATCTAGCTTCATGTGACCCTATTTTCTAGCATGTCTCATCTAAATATCCTAGTTGCATGTCAATAGTGCATGTTTGGTGATCTCCACCCCCTGCCACACACTCTCGTGGTGGCTCGCAGGGTATTACGTAGATGTAGATGAAGAGGAGCTGGGTTTGTAAAACGATGCTTCGATACGTTTACTGGTGTGTCTGGATTGTTAGAAGAATGGGATGGGAATCGCTACCACAGAGTACATTAAATTTTAGGCCTAATCTCTTAGCTTAATTTCAGGAAAAACATTACTCTTCCAAACTATTCAAAAAATTCCAAATTCCAAAAATTCCAAACTATTTAAAAAAATTTGCCTCGGGTCTCCCTGTGTGGACCCCAAGGAAGTTGGAGAAAACCCCACAGGGGACATCTTGGCCTTCGGGAAAGGTAATTGGACTATACGGGCAATGAAATAAAAATATATATACATACAAACATACTCGAGCCAATCATTTAAGACAAAGTTTACAAATATTTATAAGCCAATTTACACTAGCATGTATAATTAAAAAATGTCCATCTTTCACTGCACGCATAAGCAAACGAAGTTAAATTTTAGGTATCATGGAGTTAAGTACATATTTAATTTACTGAAGGCCCAGGTCTTATTCATTCAGCAAATTTCCAAGTCTCCACATTAATAATTGATGCTATTTTATTCCGACTTTAATATCAACGCTCCGCCACAGGTGAGCTGTTCGCAAGGTTTCACTCATAATTCTTTCCCATTGGTTATAGCGACAAAGGCGATTAGTTTATTTCGCATTGTTTTGACCCTTCAACTCAAAATTGACTTTCACGTTCAAAATAATTAGAAACTACCATCCGTAATCATCGAGTTTTCGTACACACTTGACTTGTTTAAAAAAGCCGAAAGAACACCAGAAGAGTTTACCCTTTCGCGTTCCAAATAATTAGAAATTATCAGTTAATCATTATGTATCCGTACTTATTTTACTTATTTAAAAAGAACCGTAATTACACAAGAAAAACAATCAAATGAAAAATTACTTTATTTTCATTGAAAGAACTATTACGTTCTTATGACCCGGGTTTCATCACTGCGCGACATCGTAATGAATCTTATGTGGAAAACTAAGTAATTCATCATTTTATTATGAAGGAATTCCCCCAAGTTACTATCAATGCCATTAATTCTAATAACACATGAAAAGAGTTAAAAGTAATCATCGTTTGAACGTCATCCTGGTAGCAAAATCATAGAATCATCTCCCTACTCACTGCGCAGCTGAAGACAACGTTCCAAGATTAACTCAGTGAGGCCAATAAGATCAAGATCCACATCAGATTACAATGTTTCAGGGAATAGTTAGGTTGCCGAGAGTCTGTTGCTAGCGAGCCCTTCACTCGTACTATTTTTTGCGCCTTCCGCGGCAACTGAAAGATACGAGCTAGATAACTCCCGAGAAATACGAACGAATGCCTGCAGAGGTGGGCAGGCACACCTTGTTTTCAAGCTAAACACACCTCGCTCCTATAGCGACCTCGTTTCCTTTCCCTATGTTCCCTGATTTCACTGACGTCTGATTGGTACATTTATGCACATTCATTTACCCGCCACCGGTGCACCTGACCTTTGGCGTGATGTATATATTCCCAGCCGGAACTTTTCCCGGCCTCCGGACACGGTCGCTGTTATCCTCTCGAGCCGTCCGATGGGCGTCCGATAGAATATTCATACTCCATTTATTAGATTAAGCCACCATGACTAAGACAAGCACATCATCAGCACGCAGAACGTTTATGAGATCTGGATAAGGCATTATTTATATCGCTGTATCGGGAGTTAAAAAATTACTTTGTTTGGATCATATTGGACTAATTACACAGGCAATCAAATTTTAGCTTCTCAAATGCTTTTTAGATGCGTAGAGCCCTGTCCAACGTAATTTTGTGCGCTAAATCGAAATATACTCGCGATAATTGGCTATCTTGTCAGGATTTTGAGATGTTATAACCTTAAATGGTCCAAATGGGAATTTTTAGGTCTTTTTGGGCTTGCATATCTCAGAAACCACAAGTGGTAGCTTAGTTCTGCAAATGGATTCGAAGTCAACGTTGAAAAATGTATAGAATATATCTATAAAACCTAGAAAAACTATTGCTCCGATAACCTGTATAAACGGTGCAACCAACAATAACTATATTATAAATCAAATATCCTATAATTTTGAGTGCACAAATTTGAAACATAAAATACAGGTTATGGAACTAATAGCTTTTCTAGGTCCATAGTTGAATTCTATACATTTTTTAACGTAGACTTTGAATCTGTTTGCAGAATTACTCAATCACCTGTTTTTCTGAGATATTTAAGCTCTAAAAGACCTAATAATTGCCATTTTGACCCTTTAAGGTTAGAATATCTCAAAATCCTGACTTGATAGGCAATTATCGCGAGTAGATTCGGATTCAGCGCACAAATTACATCGGAAAGGGCCCATAGGATCAAAAAAGCATACCCTTGTTTGTCTGGGTTATTAATGGCAACTTGTCAATCAATAGTGACGTTAAAATAATTAAATCAAGCGAGAATTAAAGAAACATGTTAACAAAAGGAGGTAACATGATGCTAAATAATTACATTGTTGTATATGAATGGATGTGCTTCGGATCGGTTGCATTTCAATAGTTTATACTTGAGTGAGAAACATTCGTATGATAGAGAACCAATGCCCTGAGATAGCTCACGGCTACCTTCTGTTAGATACAGACGAGGGAGAGGCGACGAGGAGTCTTCACGAGAAAAACTTACAATGCCTTCTGCCATTTAATTCTCTTGGTGATTAGGCAGGCATTACCCCGGGATGTTGTGAAATCACAACATAACAAAAGGTTTGCTACAGGCTAAACACTTACGAAAGTCGCCGTTGAATGTTAAAATCATATGAATTTTTCCCTAGAGAAAGTCTTTAAATGTTCTAAGTACTGCGGCATGTGGTTACGAATGGTTATACCCACTGATAATTGCAAAGCAATGAAATAAAAATTTCTGCCACCCTAATTTCAAGAGCAATATCTAAAAAAACAGATAAGTAATATTAGTCAATTGCATTATTCAATCATTTAAAAATTATTCTCTCCAGCGTTGATATACCGCTTATCGCTTTCAGACCGTCGATTGAAAATTAGACTCAATCTTTTATGTAAATTCAAAACCGATTTCTTTTTCGACGAAGTTATCAATATCTTACGAACTTCAACATTCTACGGTAGATCAGATCATGAGAATAAAATGAGGGAAATAGATGGTAGAACAGAAATGTTTAAAATGTCGTCGTTTAGACTTTGAAGTAGGTTAGTTGACAGGTAGTATACCTGATTTATTCATATCAAGATAATGCATGTTTCTAAATGCATATGCTCCTTAATGTATGTTTCTAAATCTGCCAAGTAGTACCAGCACCATGTTTATCATGTTCCTTGCATTACTCTTGTGTCACGTTTATTAATTACATTATACATTATTTTAGTAGTGTCTGTAGCATTTGTAGAATACCCATAGTTTGGTGCATGCTGGTGAAAGTAAATTTCTTCACTGTAGTTCATGTTGGTGATATTTCACCCCCTGTCAAACACTCTTGTGGTGGCTTGCAGGGTAATAAATAGATGTAGATGTACCATGTTAAGAACGGAAAAAGTGATGTACGTAATCCACTATGAGAATAATCATCCAGCAAAAAAATTAACTCGCCACGGACGATAAGTTCTGGGTATCTTAATTAGCGGGATACTGATTGATCTTATTTCCAATCCCTACCGATCAGGTGTCTTTTTTCGCGTGATTTTGACAACGTTGTGACATGAGAGGCGTTCCTTCCACGAAATTTTCGAGAGATTGTGCCGAGTCACGAGCTCCTAGAATCACGGGATGCGCAAGGCGATCAGCGTCGTTACGGCATCCAGCCTCTCGCTCGCTTTCGGGGATCAGGAACGAGATTGCTCAGGGCATCGGAATTCGGCGCGTGCGTTTTCATCCCTGCCGAAACAACATTTTCTTCCCTGAATGCGTTGGGTGGGCGTGCCCGCTCCGTAAAACCCCGCTTTCGTCGAAGCGACGCACTCATTTCTCGAATCCGGGGAACATGGCTGCCAGAAGTAAACTCGGCGACGCGCTTCTGGGAAGGATGGGGGAAAAAGTGACGCAATTTTTGCCGCCACCGCCAGAGGAGAGGCTCTTCAGAAGAAAACTCGTTCACCGCGTTCGAAGCCTCGTGTTGTCCCACTCCACCCCATCTTTCTTCTTCCCCCCTCTCTCTTTTAACCCCTTGAAAAAAAAACCCAATACCCTTCCCCTCCCGAACCCCGTCCCACACATTTTCAACCGAAGGAGGTGGGGAGAATGGGGAAACGGAGTGATAAGCACCACCGCTGCTGCCTGTTCAAAGAAAGCACACAAACACTGCGTGACATGGCGATGCATCGACAGCGATACGCCATGTATCGAATACCGGATAGCGCCTGGCAATGTTATCTCACAAACTATGCGATGTATATCATCGATTGCTTGAGTATTCTCAGCTAATTACGAGAACAAAATTGCTGTGCGAATAATTAAATTCGTATGTACAGTATTAACCTCTCTTAACTAAATTTCTCTAATAATAAAAACATTTCTCTGACGACGTGAAAAACATACTATTAACCCCCTCGCACTACGGCAGATTAGATCGCGCCAATAAAATTAGAAAGATTGATTGTAGAATCGATAGGTGTAATATGTCATTTTTTTCCGCGTACCATTCGGGACCATGACAGCTGTGATCGTCGTCATGAATAGTGCAAATAGTGAGATTAGCTAGATTGTAGATCTCTTTCTTCATATTTTTTACGTTCTAATGTATGCATGATGTAAATATTGATGTTCTTATTTATGCATGATATCCTAAATCTGTAGTAGTAGTCATTGTACCCCTTGCATGTTCGAACGATTGACGATAGAATGTTTCTTTTCTTTTTCTGATAGAATTGTGGATATTAATGGGCGCGTTTCATGTGTGGTACGCTGGTTTCAATGTAGTTTCAGTGTTCTGCCGTATAATTAATGCATGCCTGGTGTGGAAGCACCCCCTGCCACACACCCTTTGGGTGGCTTGCAAGATAGGACGTAGATGTAGATGTAAATTCGATAGAGTGCGATATGCGAAGCCAAGCAGCATGAAATATCACGCAATATGCGGCATAATACGGCGGGCGATATGAGATGTATTTTGATGCGTTTCGATATGTGATGCCTTGTGTTGCACACGCGAAGTAGTCTCAACGAGGCATAACTAAGCGATACTGCTGCCTGATCAAAGAAAGCACACAAACAAATCATGACATTTCGATAAATACGCGATGAATCGAAGAGATATCGCCTGGAGATTTTGACCTCACAAATATGCGATATACATCATATATTGCGTGAGTATTCTCGAATTTTATCGAGAATGCAACTACAGTGCGATTATTATATTCGATGTTGTGCGATATACGAAGCCAAGCAGCATGCAATATCATGCGATATGCGGCACGATACGGCAGGCGATATCAAGCGATATTGGGTAGAATGTTTCTTGGGTATTAGATTTGTAATTGGCGCTTTGCATGTGTGGTACGCGGGTTTTAATGTGATGTCGGTGTTCTACCGTATCATTCATGCATGCCTGGTGCGAAAGCACCCCCTGCCACACACCCTTTGGGTGGCTTGCAGGGTATGACGTAGATGTAGATGTAGATGGGTGTAATTTGGTGGATTTCGAATTATGATGTCGTATTCAGCACACGCGTACTATTACGATACTGTGCGAGATACTTGTGAAATTTGTGATATGATGCAATATCGCAGGTATCTACATCTACATCTACGTAATACCCTGCGAGCCACAATGAGGGTGTGAAGATCACCAAACTTGCACTATTGCCATGCAAGTAGCATATTTAAGGGAGATATGTTAGATAATAGGGTAACATGCAGCTAGATGGTTAGTATATACATAATAAGAAAGGGATTATTGGTTGTTATTACATGCATCATGCACTACAGACTACTCTAACTATATTTCACCTACCTATCCCTTTGCTACGCTGCCTATTGTTCTCTCTTATGGTACGCGGGAAAAATGACATTTTAAATCTATTGGTACGACAATCTATCTCTCTAATATTGTTAATATGATCAAACCTAGCATAATACGCAGGGGTTCTCAATTTATATCTAACGTCATCTGTGAACAACTCTGTTTCGAATTTACTTAAAAGTTTTAACCTAATATTTAACCTGCGTTCTGATAGTAATTCCCATTCTAGTTCTTCTATTAAATTCGTAACACTTATACAATTATCATAACGGATATAACAAATCTAGCGGATCTCCTTTTCACACGCTCTAATTCTTTTATCGAACTTTGATTGGTAGGTATGTGAGGTGATACTCGATGTAACTAGGAGCAGTGCTATATTATATATTATGCTATATATTCGGCCTCCCGATGACTCGGCACAACGAGATATATGCGATATATCGAGTGTTTATGACACAAGATTTATATTGAAATTCAATAGAGAGCTTTCAATATCGCACAACCTCAAGCCGTATTTGCACAATGCATGTACCCTCGCAGTGGATGCATGAGCATATTCACCATTGAAATGGCATCGTGTAAACCCAAAATTGCACAAATCTACATCTACGTCATACCCTGCACGCCACCCAAAGGGTGTGTGGCAGGTGGTGCTTCCACACCAGGCACGCGATCGTTTTACAAATCTAGCTCCTCTTCGCCGCACGCGATCTAATTCCGATATCAAACCTGCTTCATAAGGATCCCATACACTTGCAGCATATTCCAGATGAGGCCTAACGATTGAAAAATAACAACGTTCTTTCACTTTCTCATCACATTTTCCGAGTAATCTCTTGATAAAGCCCAGCCTCCTGTATGCTTGACCGCATATTTCCCGAATACGTTTTCACCAAGATATGTCGTGAGTAACTGCGACCCTTAAGCACTTAACAACTGCATTAACCCGCGGTTTTTAAATAGCCTCTGTACCACTTGGAGCATTTTTCCTTGCACCGGGATGCATGAGCACATCCACCATTGAAATTGCACCGTGCAAATATCCAAAATTGCGCAAATGCATGAACCTGCGGTTTTTAAATAGCCCCTGTACTAATTTAAAGCATGTTTCCACGCAATGGTCCACTGCACGTACTTGCGCGGTTACGCGCATCGTGTAAGCTCAGGCGTTCATAAAGAACACGTTTACAGGAACTTATTCCACCGCAAGCAGTGGCAAAGGAAGGGGAGACAGTGGCGGCGTTTGAGAGCTTCGAAGGAGGAGGAATCCTGTGCAGAGCGGTTGTCTTTTAAACGACAGGGTTTTTTCGCTCGCACGCACCATTAGCAAGGCGGGCGTTGGATTCTTTCGCGTGACTCCATCCCTCAGCTCCTCGGCGAACGTGAGAATTCCTCGTGACGGAGACAAAAACCCTCCCCCTCGGGGTCTCTTAAGTGTTTTTTTTCAGACATGACTCATTTCCATTTTCCGCGAAGATTTTCCGACCGCGCATGCAAGAGAATGCCACCCCCCCCCCACCCGAGCAGTTAAAAAAAAAGTTATATCCCTTTGTTGTTGGAGGCCGTATCTCACTTTTTTTTGTTATTTTAAAACTACAAGTGCCATCACGACTGACGAAAAAACACCGTCCATTCCATCATTTCAATGGTGAGGAAGAAGAGGTGGGGTTGAAAGCAGACGATAAGACAGTTTTAAGATAACGTTTACCGAGATATCCCGATGGGGTCATCGGTTGACTATGGAAGTGCCTAAAAATATAAATTGATATCCTATGCATGAAAATATGATTATAACACTATTTTCACATGACAATCACAGGCGAGGGGATAAAGCAAAGAATTCTTCACTCTTCTCATTCATTGTAGCGGTCAAAATCGTATTATGCGCCAAAATAGTGTGTGGAGCCTACACTGTAAGTGGAGTAAACATAAAATCTTCAGGTACAGTTAAATATCTTGGAATTACCTTAACTTCTGATACATCGTGGGGAACACACATACAAAACATTAGAGGCACAGCACTAAACACACTATGTTTTGTTCAGAGTTCAAAAGGAAGGTCCTCGGATGAAAAAGTAAAAGAGACACTACTTCGTTCTGGTTTGGCCTCACCTCGAATACGCCGCGAGTATTTGGGACCCTGGTCATAAAGACTTAACCAAAAAATTAATAAAATACAAATAAAAGCAATACGCTTCGTTATAAAATTCTACGAGCTATGTTTGGTGATCTCCACCCCCTGCCACACACCCTCGTGATGGCTCGCAGGGTATTGCGTAGATGTAGATGTAGATATAGTTTTACAACTTGTAGAGGGATTATGGTGACAGTCCCTAGAAACTCGAAGACTACATACCAGGCTTAGCTTGCATGAGAAATTCAGAACTGGTGTTTTTCAGAGCGACACAGAACATTATCATGACGCCTCACTACATCTCTAGGTCTGACAGAAGCGATAAAATAAGAGAGATTCATTGCCGGACAGATAGGTACAAAACCTCGTTCTTTCCGCGACATAAGTGACCACAATAAAACCTAAGCTCCATTAATTACACTCCCATAATACACGTCACCATTTCACCTCCCAAAACCGTATCCCTCACACCTTTACACGGCTGGTGACCTAAACACCCTGCCATACGCTTATTCGGAGGATCGCAGGGTACATCTACATCTACGTAATACCCTGCGAGCCACCACGAGGGTGTGTGGCAGGGGGTGAAGATCACCAAACATGCACTATTGCCATGTAAGTAGGATATATAATGTAGACATGCTAGAAAATAGGGTCATAGTTTATTAGTTACTACAGTAGATTATTAGTTATTGCAAGTAATTGCAGTAGTTATTACAATAGAATATTAGTTACTACGGTATAGTACAGGTTAAAATCTACATAATAAGGAAGGTATTATTGGTAGTTATTTCATGCATCATGCACTACAGACTATTCTAACTATGTTTCACCTACCTATCCCTTTTACTACGTTGCCTATTGTTCTCTCTTATGGTACGCGGGAAAAATGACATTTTAAATCTATCGGTACGACAATCTATCTCTCTAATCTTGTTAATATGGTCAAACCTAGCATAATACGCAGGGGTTCTTAATATATATCTAACGTCATCTGTGAACAAATCGGTTTCGAATTTACTTAAAAGGTTTAACCTAAATTTTAACCTGCGTTCTGATAGTAATTCCCATCCTAGTTCTTCTATTAAACTCGTAACACTAATACAATTATCATAACGACATTTAACAAACCTAGCACATCTCCTTTGCACGCGCTCTAATTCTTTTATCATACCTTCCTCGTAGGGATCCCATATACTAGCGGCATACTCTAAATGAGGCCTGACAAGTGTAAAATAGCTTCTTTCTCGGACTCTCTCATCGCATTTGCCTAGAACCCTTTTTACGAATCCTAATCTACGGTTTGCTACACTAGTTATTTCCCTGATGTGTTTCCCCCATGACATGTCTTCAATGATGGTGACGCCTAAGTATTTAATAGATTCTACGTTACACATTTTGTTTTCTTTGATGCTATAATTATTCCGGGAAAAGCCATTCTTTTTCCAAAAATTCATAATCGCGCATTTCTTCAAATTTAATTCTAGCTGCCATCTATCACACCAATCATCAATCGCATCTAAATAAACGTAGTATATAGATGCAGAATAGTCTTCTTGATATCAAAGATAAAAAGAGACATTACAACTTCTTGTTTGTGAAACAATTGAAAAGGCAGGTACGTGATTCAAGAAAGAAATTTAAGGAAGAGGTGTTCCACTCGGTTATCTAGCCGGCAGTCTACGATAAATGTTGTAACTCATTCACCTTAATTCTGCCTGTATTTCTAAGTTCTGTTACGATATCTCCAAGAAGATGGCACACCCCTTGTACCGCAGAGGCAGAATGATATCTCTTTCTGTAGGTAAGGACTGGAATTCATTGCACTTGCGTTGATGGGAAATGAACAATGTCTCGGTGTTCTTAATCCTAAGATTGGTTGACGGGTCGCTTTCCAATGTTCCCCATCCAAGGCTAATTCGAATCCGAATGCCACATCAGTCTCTCCGTCCTCCAGCTCACTTTATAAGGGCTGAGTACTTATCCCTTGGCCTTCTTCGAGAAACCCTCCATTCTCTTTCTCTTTCCATTATTTACCTAGAATAACCATTACTCTTAAGGGTGTGGTGCATCCCTACGGTTCTTTATCAATCGTCTTACGCAAAATGTGGCCCTTCGCTGCCCACTTTTTCCGCGCAGCTTCACGTTAGGTAGGCTTTGAGGCGTTGTATGTTCGCTTCGCTTAGGCGTTGAGGTAGGCTTAAAACACAGAACGCGTTGAGAGAAGATCAGCAATATATGTAAAAGGCCGTTATGATAGTCTCGTTAGTGTTACTGACCTCTTGCGAAAACTAGGATGGGAATCGCTATCAGACCGTCGATTGGAAATTAGACTCAATCTTTTAAGTAAATTCAGAACCGATTTATTTTCAGAAGAAGTTTTCAATTCTTACGAACTCCAACATACTACGGTAGATCAGATCATTAGAATAAAATAAGGGAAATATATTGTAGAATAGAAAGGTTTAGAATGTTATTTTTCCCGTGATCGATGGGAGATCATAATGGCTGTGTTGGCACTTAGAAGTAGATTAGTCGACAGGTAGTTTAGCTGATTAATTCGTATGCACCCTTATGCATGTTTCTAAATCTGCTCAGTACGGCTAACACCATGTTTTGCATGATCCCTTCATGACTCTTGTTTCACGTTTACATAGTTACATTATAGATTAATTTTGTGGTATCTGTAGCATTTTTAGCATACCTATTACGTGGTACATTTTGGTGAAAGTAAATTTCTCCACTGCGGTTCATGTTGGTGATAAGTCACCCCCTGCCAAACACCGATGTGATGGCCAGAAGGTTAATAAGTAGAATTAATGTGGATTCTACTCGATTTGATCATTGTTTTCAGCGGTAGTGCAGATTTTTTTAAATTTCAACAAATAAACAATATATTTACCTCTGCATACTGCCCTGCGAGCCGCCGCATGGACGTGTGGCAGGGGGTATTAGGACATTAGCCGCGTAAAGATGTAAGGGATAAGGTTTTAGGAGCTGAAAAGTTGACTTATATTATGGAAGTGTATTTAGTGGAGCTCAGTTTTTATTGTCGTCGCCTATTGTGTGCGGAAAGAACGAGTTTTTGTACATATCTACATTCTCCTCCCATTCTCCGGAGAATGCATATTAAAGAAATCGGTGCATACTGATTTCTAGGAAGTTATCGATGGAAAACAATGTAAAATTACAAAATTAGTGTGTTAGCCGGCAAGTGCTATCTGGAAATGAGGGTCAACGTGAATGGCGGACTGGCTTCAGCTTGTAGCATTGGGCAGCTTTAAAAGTGCCCTCTCCATATACCTACCACAACGGTTTTGACTCACTGACACACACGGAACTGGCGACTGGGAGATGGAAGTTCGTATCCCGGTTGAATAAAATATTTTCTTTTAATAGTTTAGTCAATCAGTTTTGTAAACAACAATTCTACCTCTTTAATCAATTGAAACAGATTATTTGGCGATTGACTTTCCTTCCCAGTCCTTGGCGTGTAAGAGGACTTGCGGGAAAGAGTAAACCTAACGAAAGAATAATACAGTAAGAGGAATAGAGGTTGGGAAAAGTCGACTCAAACCTTTCCTACGGGAGGTTACACCACATCCATGAAACCTGGAAGAAATACGGAATTCCGTATTTTTCATTTGCATTGCTTAAAGAGGACACAATACATTTGAGAAAAGTATTATTTTTTGGAAAAAAACTTGGATGCGATACATAAAGATTAGTACAAAAATGTTTAGAACATATTCGACCATAAGCTGTATTGAGAACCCCTGCGTATTATGCTAGGTTTGATCATTTACCAAGATTAGAGAGATAGATTGTCGTACCGATAGATTTAAAATGTCATTTTTCCCTCGTAACATAAGAGAGAACAACAGGCAGCGTAGCAAAGGGATAGATAGGTGAAATATAGTTAGAGTAGTCTGTAGTGCATGATGCATGTAATAACAACCAATAATCCCTTTCTTATTATGTAGATACTAACCATCTAGCTCCATGTGACCCTATTTTCTAGCATATCTCCCTTAAATATCCTAGTGGCATGGCAATAGTGCATGTTTGGTGATCTTCACCCCCTGCCACACACCCTCGTGGTGGCTCGCAGGGTATCACGTAGACGTAGACGTAAACCATCTTGACGCCCAATCCACCGCCGGTCTCCGCAGACCGGGGCGAGAGGACTCCGCCTCCGCTGCCGCACGGTAGGGATAGGGTTCGTTCGTATACTCCATATCCCAAAGAAACATGGGATATTGGCACATCCTACCATTCCTTGAAAGATTTGACCATTTCATTGACACTTTTACAGCCGTTTGAGCAAGGCCATGGACAGTATTCATGGCATTGCATCGGAGCGGACTGCAGCGCCAATTACGTTGAACCAACTCATTTACGCTTATATTCCTGCAGTTTTGGCTACAAACTAAAATTTATGATGAATTGATGCCACATATCATCACAAGCATATTCTTTGAGAAAATTTTTGTTTTATCAATTTTTAGCAAAAAACGACGCATATATTAAAGAGAATAACACTATTTTCCCGCGTATCACTGACTTCCTATTTGAAAACCACGAACATCTACTTCCACATACTACTTTGCTAGCCACCTCAAGGGTGTTTTTCAGGGGTGCCTTATCACCAACATGCACTACAGTGCAGAAATTAACTCTAACCAACATTCACCAAACTATGGGTATGCTATAAATACTACGGAAATCATTAAGTAAATCTATACTGCAGCTACGTACGCATGATTCAAGTTCGTACGTGAATGTAATTCAAATTCATACTGCGAAAGGATTTGTTGTTCAGATAAATAAGAAGCCTGTCTCTCTAAAAGGAGTCGTAATATGAAATAAAAGATATTTGACGCATTTCATGGCAAAACCGCCTTAACCAAAGCTGCCAAGGAGGATGGGGTATATTTCACGTTGAGTGCCTCTCTACGTAACTTCCACGTAGCGTTCCACGTAGTTCCTAGCTGCATGTCAATTCCTAATTGCATGTCAATAGTGCATGTTTGGTGATCTTCACCCCCTGCCACACACCCTCGTGGTGGCTCGCAGGGTATGACGTAGACGTAGGGATTGAGATTCCATGGAGAAAACCTTCGCGGATCCGAGGTTCGAATTCAGGTTCAACTCGAGACGCCACTATGGGGTGCGTTCCGAATCACGCATGATGCGCATCAAGCTGGAGCGTTGGAGCGATCGTTCCGAATTGCTGACACGCTTTGAAGCTCTTGAAGCGTGTGTGCAAATCGGAACGGATTTGATGCGAAGATGGCGCCAGAATAATCATGTTCAAAAGACTGCGTGAGGAGTAAGCGGGTGGAGAACTGACTGATCTGCGGTATAGCTCGCGATTATCCGTGCCTTTAATTTTAATGTCTCTCTGGTGAATTTTTAAAAACGTAGATACATATTAACATCACGATAAAATGGAAAAGATTAGTATATAAGTAAAAGAGCGTGTGTACATATACAAATAATATGTTTCACAAACAAGAACGTTGTATGATTGACGTGAACAGGAATACCGCTGTCCGATACCATCCCATTTGTTTTCTTATTTAAGTTATCAAGTATTATCAATTATATTTACAAATACTAAAATGTTAAACTTTTCGCCGTAACTTTTTCTGATAATGGGTACTTTATGTGCTGTGAAATATGGTTGATGTGAATTTAAAGGATGTTTTGAAGGTTAGTTTGATTTTCAGAATTTATTATTTCGATTGTCATAGATAATAGACTTCAGATAAGTCTTTTGATTACCTACTCTATGCAGTTGATTTCTAGGTTTGTTATTGTATTTTCATTTTTAAATCTATTATTGCCGGTAGTGCAGTGAGCATGTTGTTGATATATTATTCTACAAAGGTTGAAATATCAATTTTCTAGTCTGATGAATTACAACATGTAAAGGCATGTTTGCATGATGGAAATACCCATGCATGTACGTGGCTGGATAGATACATGGGCAAATGCTCCAAGTTAGATCTAGAGCTATTTTATGGTCATATGTTCACGCATTTGTGCAAATTTGGGTGTTTACACAGTGCAACTTCAATAGTGAATGTGTTTATTTATGTACTCGGGTACATGCATTGTGCAAACACATGCATCGCATAGAAATCCCACATATTTGGTTCTGTGTCCGGTTAAAAATATGTCCTTGGAGATATTTTTGAGATAAGGGTTATTGAAATTCTCTGTAATTATGTCAGAAGAAAAGTTATATGTACATTATTGCTTTGACTTTGTAAGATTCAGTAAATTCTTAGCACTGCTCAACTATTTACCACTTCATTAAAAAATACTTACAATATTTAACATCAATTATTAATGTAATAACTATTAAATAACCTGCTTTCGCCTTTTCCGCTTCCTCACTATTTAAAATAAATTCAAAGGGTGCCTCGCGCCCATCCTCTCTCACTATAACTACTCCCATGTCATCGTCTGTTATTTTGAATTAGCTTCTTCCCGCGCTATTCGCTGTCTCCGCATGAACTGCATCAGAAATTTTTGATGCCTTGATGCGCGCATCAGTTTGCCGGAAATGCTCGTTGCAGGGCCACTTTAGAGCGCTTCAAAGCGCAATTCGGAACGACCCGAAGCGCTTTGATGCGCATCATGCGTGATTCGGAACGCACCCCCATGTCTCGTGACATGAACTAATCCTTCGCGCCGAGATCGTTTCACGTGGTTCCGGCGTAACTGTGAGTCAATAGAAATACTAGGTTACACATATTTTCTTATCAGTTTTTTAAAATCCTGCTTACACTCTTGAAATGGATAAAAATCAAAATTAAGGTGCAAAATATGCATATGATTCCACGATTATATTTTAAATGGCGACATTTTTCCAGCCTCAGCAGCCGACAGCAGCGCCATTTGCATGAATCTACCGCATTTTGACAACAACTAAGGTAAAATTCGCTAGTAACTTAAAAAAGATAGGTGGTAAAACACCTATATTTTATTTTCATTCAATTTATCAGGGCTGCTTCTTAAACACGGTTTTAATTCAAACCCTTATTTGCAGCGGGTGACTTATCACCAATACGCACTACATTGTAGAAATTAAATTCACCAACATGCACCAAACGATGGGTATGTTACAAATGCCACAAAAACTATTACGTTAATCGATATTAAAACTGAGTAAACTACTCTGATTGTATTTTTCACGCTGAACAATCTCCACAAAGGCCCATGTTGCAATCTCCACTTTCAAGGCTAAATTACTGTAAAACTAGACCGGAAATCATATCTTTTTTGCATCTCAGTTTTTTAAATTCACTTCAAAGATGCTACATTCAACTTTTCAGAAAATCTGGAATGAGTGGCCTTGAGGCCAGCGCCACCGGTCATTTCAACGATATTTACTGCGCACTTACCGTCCATTATGTTGCACTCTGGTGCGTGGTGCTTGCGTCAAAGAAGCAGTTTCTAATGGGGAATTTTATGCAACAGATCCAGCATTAAAACACGCAGAGGCAATTTATGGATAGCAAACTGCTCAATCAACGGAGAAAATCAGAGGTTCCCTGTTTCGTGTTGCCGTTATTGTTATATAAAACTCACACCGCTCTATAAGAGAAATGCTCGCAGTTATAGTACTTAGACTGCCCTACTTTAGTTAAAAATAGTCACCTGACAAAATAAGCACCTGACAAAATCTGAAGCAATAAGATCACAATTTTGCTTCATAAGCACTATTGAAAAACAGCGACAACGCAAGCACTAAAGTTTAGGAAAACTATGATCACGCCTCATGTCACCGCAAAGCCGGTTGAGAAATAAGCCTCAAATGAAAATTTTTTCACTTTTTCTTTTTAAATGAACATTTCTACAATGATTTTTTTCCTCGGATAGCAGAAATTTACGCGAAATACAACTCTTAAACAAGTGTAGTAAATATAAAAAAATGTGACACATTTTAACAGCTAGTTCGGCCCAGAAATCTTCACAAGGTAGCCCGATAAACGCGTAATTTAATCCATCTTAGAATTTTTTCTTTGCATGATAACCTATGGTTAAAGCTGTGCGGAAACATAAATTCTACCACATTTAGTGTTTCCTAAAATAACGAAAGCAGTCTGTGATTCACTGATAACTCCCTTGGGTGTCCTGGTTGCGTGGATGGATGTAATAACCATTCATAGCAATTTCCATGGCTTGAGGATCAACTACATATGTGGAAGTTGATCTTGAAAATGAAAAAATAACTTGGTTTTCTTACACTGATTTATTTTTCTGGCACAACATATTTCGACTCAAAATAACTCAGTGGAAGAAAACCAAGTTATTTTTTCCACTTTGGACCATTCATAGATTGAAAAAAGAATCCTGCCATCCTTTCCGAGAGTCGAAACCCGTCCCTTACCGCAATCATCCAAAGGAGAGAGAGATAAATCTATCCGTCACATATCGGCCCGAATCCTTCGGGTTTATTTACTACGCCTTGGTCTAAGAATTTCCCCCAACCCAGACCCTATATTCTGTTTTATTTATACCTTTCCTCGAAGAAAACCTTGGTATTCCTTGACCGGACCCCTCCTCTCCCATTCAACCTTCCGATGACCGACCGAGCGGGCGGAGTCGTGTTTCCTGTCCTTGGGTGGGTGGCGCACGGACTAGAACTGTTCCACTTCTCCCTCATCTCTCGACCCGACGGATATACCCTTACACCGTGCTCGGAGGCGAGAGGAAAGAAAGCGGCAGCGAGGCAAGTCCGAATCGTCCAAGGTCTCCTTTCCCCTCCAATCGACGGTCGCACCCTTTGCTCGACGATTCCATTCCCCGGTCACGCCACGCAGCAACTAGGAATCACACTGCAAGGGGTCCAGTGCCCTTCCCATTATTTCTGCAAAATGTTTTTCCCTCCTTTTCCCACGACATTTTTTACATTAATCTGCGTCGCCCATCAAGTTCTCTCTCCCTCTCCAAACGAATGCGTTTCCCTTATATGAAGTCCACCAGAATTTTCCAGAATGTTTTCCAGGATTTCGCCATATCTTGGCAATAAAGTGTATAGCTCATTGTCTTTTTTTTTGACGGGAGAGAAAATAAGATCGTGTGATTATTTACCGTTTCAATGGGGAGGTTTTCTTCATTTTTTCAGAGGAGTTTTTAATAAGGTAATCAGGTTAAGTATGAAGGGATGCTAATCTTTCATTACCTAAGACGCAGATAGTACTATCAACTCAGGCAAATCTTAAAAAAAAGATACTTGGCAAAATTTACAGCAAGAAAACATGTAAAGGTGCAGAAAGAAAGAATGAGCACATATTTTTGGGATGCTTCGAAATCAATTGGAAAGCCAACATTCATCTACATCTACGTCATACCCGGCAAGCCACCCAAAGGGTGTGTGGTAGGGGGTGCTTCCACACCAGGCATGCATGAATGATACGGTAGAACACCGAAATTACATGGAAACCCGCGTACCACACATGCAAAGCACCAATTTAAAACCTAATAACCAAGAAACATTCCATCGTCAATCGTTCCAACATGCAAGGGATACAAAGACTACTCCTACAGATTCAAAATATCATGCATAAATAAGAACATCAATATTTACATCATGCATGAATAAGAACGTAGAGAATATAAAGAGAAAGATCTACTGTCTGCCTATTGTCACAATTAGAACTATTCATGACGACGATCACAGCTTTTATGGTCCCGAATGGTACGCGGAAAAAATGACATTATATACCTATCGGTTCTACAATCCATCTCTCTAATTTTATTGGCGCGATCTAATCCGCCGTAGTACGAGGGGCTTAATAGTATGTTTTTTACGTCGTCAGAGAAATGTTTTCCTGACATTTAGCTGAGAGATTAAGCGTATAATTTAATCTACGCTGCACTAATACCTATTAATATACACGCGAAACATTTTTCATGTTTTACAACGGGATGAGATGTACCGCTCAGTATTGAGGAGAAAAAATTTATGAAAGAAACTATATTAAAAGATTAATTAATGGCCATTAGAGACCGACGATTATGCTATCATGCAACGAGTTAATTAGATTTCCTCTGTTCTCTTATCGAGCGTGGGCAAAAAAGACGTTTCTAACCAGTTCAGTTTTAATTTATGCCTATCGTAAAACGTACCTCAGAGAGAAAGAATTCGTAAAATGTGTTTATGACGCCGTCGGAAACTATTTCATAACAGTCTTGTAACGGAGATAAAGTTCATAATAATGTCCTTTTTTCTCGGTTCTTAGATAAATTAAAAAATAGTTTACTGCAGCCCATATATCATTCATTCATCATTCCGACTGCATTATCACTCTCAGGAGAGCAAAATTAACAGACAATATCTTGTTCATTCTCGTCAAAAATGACTTTTGACGCGGACACCTGTTCCCTTTCCCTGCGGGTTGCCACTCAAAATGGAATCTTTTCATCAACAGTCCGGGAACAAAACCTTCCCTCTTATTTGTGTGTGCCTGTAGGATTATAAAAGTTTTAATAGGACTCATAATATCATTGGTAATACCAATACCCATTTTGCCCGTCTTCATGTGCCCGATGTTCCATAAACACACGCCTTAAATAGGAGAGGATATTGGAGATGAGATAGGAGATATAGGATAGGATAGGAGATCCTGGATAGGAGATTTCTTACATGAACGCGTTCAAAGGGTGGTATTAGATGGTGTCAGCTCAGGCGAAGTAAAAGTTACATCGGGTGTTCCCCAGGGAAGCGTGATAGGCCCAATTTTATTTCTTCTGTACGTAAACGACTTGAATAGTGTAGTAAAAAATAGCAAGCTCCGTCTTTTTGCCGATGATGCAGTAGTGTATAAAGAAATTAGAAATGAAGAGGACAGACAGTGTTTAGCTAAGGATTTAGATGCGATTGATGATTGGTGTGATAGATGGCAGCTAGAATTAAATTTGAAGAAATGCGCGATTATGAATTTTTGGAAAAAGAATGGCCTTCCTCGGAATAATTATAGCATCAAAGAAAACAAAATATGTAACGTAGAATCAATTAAATACTTAGGCGTCACCATCAGTGAAGACATGTCATGGGGGAAACACATCAGGGAAATAACTAGTGTAGCAAACCGTAGATTAGGATTCGTAAAAAGGGTTCTAGGCAAATGCGATGAGAGAGTCCGAGAAAGAAGCTATTTTACACTTGTCAGGCCTCATTTAGAGTATGCCGCTAGTATATGGGATCCCTACGAGGAAGGTATGATAAAAGAATTAGAGCGCGTGCAAAGAAGATCTGCTAGGTTTGTTAAATGTCGTTATGATAATTGTATTAGTGTTACGAGTTTAATAGAAGAACTAGGATGGGAATTACTATCAGAACGCAGGTTAAAATTTAGGTTAAACCTTTTAAGTAAATTCGAAACCGATTTGTTCACAGATGACGTTAGATATATATTAAGAACCCCTGCGTATTATGCTAGGTTTGACCATATTAACAAGATTAGAGAGATAGATTGCCGTACCGATAGATTTAAAATGTCATTTTTCCCGCGTACCATAAGAGAGAACAATAGGCAACGTAGCAAAAGGGATAGGTAGGTGAAACATAGTTAGAATAGTCTGTAGTGCATGATGCATGAAATAACTACCAATAATCCCTTCCTTATTATGTAGATTTTAACCTGTACTATGCCGTAGTAACTAATATTCTATTGTAATAACTTCTGCAATTACTTGCAATAACTAATAATCTACTGTAGTAACTAATAAACTATGACCCTATTTTCTAGCATGTCTACATTATATACCCTACTTACATGGCAATAGTGCATGTTTGGTGATCTTCACCCCCTGCCACACACCCTCGTGGTGGCTCGCAGGGTATTACGTAGATGTAGATGTAAATAAATACTTTATCGCCACTAACAGCCAATTAAGAGACTCTTTTGCAGCATTTGGATTAGGTTAGGTTTCATATCTATTCCAGCTGCGAAAGTTGGTGCTCCAACTTACTAATTTCAGTGGACGAGGAGCCGACGTATTGTGGACATATGTGTTGTGTGGATCTATATTGGACCCTTATAAAGTAGGACTAGTTTCAGGTGTAGATCAAATTCAGCGGAGAGCAGCAATATTAGTTCAAAATTGTTACGAAAAACATTGTTAGTGTTTTGCGTAACAAGTAGTGTTACTGAATTGTTGAGGGAATTAGGACGGGAACCTCCATCTGACCGAAGGGAAAAATATAGATTAAATATTGTACAACAGTTTGATGTACACTATTTTTTCCGGACGTTCAACTTATTTTTCTAAAGTCACACTGTTATTGCAGAAACGATCACAGAAAAACGATTAATGAATTATACACCAGAACCGATCGATTTTCAATGTCATTATTTCCTACCAAAATAAGGGCCCATAATAGACAATCACAGGGCAACGAAGGTTTTGCACTTGTGCTAAATATCTTAACATCATTATTAACAACAAACCTTGCATGAAATTTCCGCCATTATATAGCTATGCATGACTATTATATTACTATTATCAGTCGCATCAATAATACTGACCAGAAGTTGTATCTTAAATAGTGGTATAAAACATGGCAGCGTGTTCCCCTACGTAGCCCTCTAGTACTGTTGTCCTGTCTGCCTTTGGCCTGGGCCTGGCATCCGGGCGAACATGCGTGGTTCTGATTTGAACTGGGATGAGTGCTGCACACCTGGTGTGGAATCACCCCGTGCCACACACCTTAGAGATACTAGGCTTGCACGGTATTTCGCAGATGCAGACATTCATTAGTAGACAAAAAACGAATGCCCCTGACAATTGCTGCTGGCCAAAGCAACGCGCGAAAGACAAATAAGAACAGTAAAATTTTTCCCGATCCTAGGAGAACAAAACTTTGTCGCAGTCGAGTGATGAGAGCATGTCTTCATCTTAGAGAGTTCTTGCGTCCCCGGAAAAACACATCTTGAACCGAACTAAGAAAAATGCACGCTCAACCAAATTAATCGCGTAATGGACGACTTGAATCCCACACGGGGAAACAGGCGATGTGACGCCGCATGATTTTTTTTGTCGAAAAACATCTCACGCAAGGGAAAGAATTCATTGCCTGGAGTTCCTAAAATCTCTGGGAGAGAAACATCGGCCAGAACTTAGCCTCTCCAGGAAGACCTTGAAAATTCGAAAGGGAGGAAAAAAACAGTAGGGCCTCCTCGAATTCGTCCACGCAAGCGCACCAACTATTCGGATGTAGGAAGCCCGTCATCAAAGAACAGTTATCGCTTTTCATCAATGAAAGGTGGCTCGAAGGAAGCCTATACATTTCTCCAGTTCTCGAAACAGAAGGTGCCAGCTGGGGCGTATGCATTCAAAAAATTGATAAAAAATAAACACTGGTATTGATTGAAGCATTTCCATTGGATACCATTTAACAAAATCTTTCATAAATTCTTTACAAAATGGGTTTTATCTTATACTGAGTAGCGAAATGGATTGTGAATCTGACTAGAGATCTTAATGACCATGGTTCAATTCCCAAGACAGATTAATTTTTGTCAACAATTGTTACGAGAAACATAGAAGGATAACAGAATTGTTGAGGGAATTAGAGTGAGATCCTCTATCCGTTTGGGGGGAAAAATAGAGATTAAATCTAGATCTAAATAAATTACAAAAGCTTGATGTAGACTATCCTATGCCGGAGGTTCTATATATGTTACTAGAGCCAAACTATAATGGTAGAAACGATCACAGGTATAAATTTACACGTATAAGATTATAAGACAGGCAGAACCGATAGATTAAAGATGTCATTTTTTCCACGTGAAACAAGGGACCATAAGAGTTGCGATGGATTACTTGTGTGATACTTTGACCCTAACTAGGTAACTTAGGTTTCTGCACTTGTGATAAATATCTTAACATCATTATTACCTACTAACCCTGCATATTAAAATTCCGGCATGTTATAGCTCTAGCCTGATTTATAAATCTTGTAGTATAAATAGTTATAGTAGAAATAACTAGTGTAGCAAACCATAGATTAGGATTCGTAAAAAGGATTCTAGGCAAATGCGATGAGAGAGTACGAGAAAGAGGCTAATTTACACTTGTCAGGCCGCATTTAGAATATGCCACTAGTGTATGCGATCCGTACGAGGAAGGTTTGATAAAAGAATTAGAGCGTTTGCAAGGGAGATCCGATGGATTTGTTAAAGGCCGTTATGATAATTGTATAAGTGTTACGAATTTAATAGAAGAACTAGGATGGGAATTACTATCAGAACGCAGGATAAAATTTAGGTTAAACCTTTTAAGTAAATTCGAAACCGATTTTTTCACGGATGAAGTTTGATATATATATTAAGAACCCCTGCGTTTTATGCTAGGTTTGATCATATTAACAAGATTAGAGAGATAGATTGTCGTACCGATAGATTTAAAATGTCATTTTTCCCGCGTACCATAAGAGAGAACAATAGGCAGCGTAGCAAAGGGATAGATAGGTGAAATATAGTTAGAGTAGTCTGTAGTGCATGATGCATGTAATAACAACCAATAATCCCTTCCTTATTATGTAGATACTAACCATCTAGCTCCATGTGACCCTATTTTCTAGCATATCTCCCTTAAATATCCTAGTTGCATGTCAATAGTGCATGTTTGGTGATCTTCACCCCCTGCCACACACCCTCGTGGTGGCTCGCAGGGTATTACGTAGATGTAGATGTGTAGTACTATTTATCTGTCACATTAATGATATTAACTAGTAGTTGTATCTTAAGTAGTATACTGCATGGTAACACGTTCCTTCACGTAGCACTCTCCTAGTTCCTCCTCACGTTAAGTTGCTCTCCTAGTCTCCTCACGTTAAGTTGCTCTCAAAACTAGAAGCATATGGAATAGATAAAAACATTATTAGTTGGATTAATCAATTCTTACATGGGCGGGAACAAAGGGTTGTCATAGACGGTATCATGTCAAACACAGCGTTACATCGGGTGTTCCTCAGGGAAGTGTAATTGGTCCACTTTTATTTCTCTTGTACATTAATGATATTAGTAACGTCGTTAAAAGTAAGCTTAGACTCTTCGCAGACGACGCGGTTGTGTATAGGGATATTAACAATTCCGAAGATAGCGACTCGTTAACAATCGACCTACTTGCTATTCATGCTTGGTGCGAAAAGTGGCAGATGGAACTAAACATAAAAAAGTGCGTAGCAGTCAGCTTTTGGAAAAAGAAAAATTGGCCAGTTAGGGCTTACAGAATTAAAAATACAGAAATTATTCACGCCGAGTCTGTTAAGTACTTAGGAGTCACAATTAGTCACGACCTATCTTGGGGAAAACATATTAGGGAAATATGCGGTCAAGCATATAGGAAGCTAGGCTTTATCAAGAGAGTACTCGGAAAATGTGATGAGAAAGTGAAAGAACGTTGTTATTTTTCAATCGTTAGGCCTCATCTGGAATATACTGTTAGTGTATGGGATCCATACGAAACGGGGTTGATATCAGAGTTAGATCGCGTACAGCGAAGAGGAGCTAGGTTTGTGAAACGATCCTACGATAAGTTGGCTAGTGTATGTGGACTGTTAGAAGAATTAGGATGGGAATCGCTATCACAGCGTAGATTAAATTATAGGCTTAACCTCCTAAATAAATTTCAGGAAAATCAATTTACTGACGACGTAAAAACATACTATTAACCCCTTCGTACTACGGCAGATTAGATCGCGCCAATAAAATTAGAGAGCTAGATTGTAGAACCTATAGGTATAAAATGTCATTTTTTCCGCGTACCATTCGGGACCATAACAGCTGTGATAGTCGTCATGAATAGTTCGAGTATTGACAATAGGCAGGCAGTTAATCTTTCTCATTATATTCTCCTCTTTCTTATTTATGCATGATGTAAATAATGATGTTCTTATTTATGCATGATATTTTGAATCTGTAGGAGTAGCCTTTGTATCCCTTGCATGTTGGAACGATTGACGATGGAATGTTTCTTGGTTGGTAGAGTTTTAATCGGCGCTTTGCATGTGTGGTACGCGGGTTTTAATGTAATGTCGGTGTTCTACCATATCATTCATGCATGCCTGGTGCGAAAGCACCCCATGCCACACACCCTTTGGGTGGCTTGCAGGGTATGACGTAGATGTAGATGTAGATGTAGTTAATTAGACTCGCGGGGGAATTAATTCTGCGGTATTGCGGGGCCCGAACAATCGGATGTTTATGTTCTCTATGAAAATGTAGCTGCTTTATTCCAATACTGTCCCTCCCTTGAGGAAGTGACCATCTGGTGCTTCCGTGAAGAATTCCTTGCGATGACTCACAGCGTAGGTTCCTAAGGGGAAGAGATAAGTAACAATCGACTCCCAATGCAAGCTGAATACGAAATATGATCCTTTCTTCGAATAAAACTGTTAGGTTCTTCATTAATGAAGGGGATTAGTCACTAGGACTGTCCCAGTATCTCCCATGGTTCTCTACGTAATTTAAAATAAGGGTCGCAGGATATGTCCCAATAATGTGAATCACGACGCAAGAGAGACCACTCACAGTCTTCCAGGTACTCCCCTCGTGACTTTGCTATGACTTCCCCAATTGGAATGCTGGCTCCATCCAATACCTATTTCCCTGCGCGTTAATAATATTATGAAACCCTAAGTTTTTGGACCGGAAATATGTATTACAACCTCGCTCACATGTAGGTATTTACTACAAAAAACTCTAAAATCAGGACTAATTTAATTTCTTCAAATATGGACAGAAAACTTGTATCAATCGATTATCTTTATCTATTAGGTATTACGACACGTCTTAATAAAAAGTGGTAACACAGAATTATTGTCACACAAATCTTATTCATCACATTTTGCAAAACCCGCGTTACTATACCCAAACCCTATCACACCCCACCACATTGGCTAGAGTACTGGCTATCCATACGGGCGGCCAGGGTTCAAATCCCTGCAGAGGAGGATGTTTTTTCAGAGGAAACCCGATCCCTACTTGAGTGTCTTGTGGAGGGCACTTCAAGTACAGCACTCCGTCTGTCGGATGAGACGTTAAACCGTGGTCCTTTGGCGCCTTTCGTTAGAAGCAGGCTAATGCCGATGCCGGGTTTCTATCCACCATTCCTCCCTAACTTGTCCCATATGGCGCAAATGACCTTAGCTGTCGGTCGCCTCCCCAAAAAATCCAAATCCTATCACGCCCGATCCTTAACATGTTTTTATAGAAACAAATGTTTGTTATTTTTGACCAGATTCTTATAAAATTTCTAAACAATTGTGTTAATTAGTGAACAATACACAAACGAGGCATTTACGTAAAGAGGTAGAGGACGCTTTCGATAACGTTTTTTATAAAACCATAATTATTAATATTGTGCGAACAACTGATATATTTATTAATTAATTTCGTTTGTGAGTAGATCGTGTGATATAACGTATACGCTTGTTTTCCCTCTGGTCACCAAAAGTCAAATCCTAAAGTTACATGGTGTTATTATCAAAAGCTGAGTAGAAACAAATTTGTTCCTGTTAGGGACACCTAATCGGGTTACTCATCAACATAATTTAAGTCCGACCGATTCTAATCGCCAATTTATACAGGTAAGAAAGTCGCTGGAATAGGAATTCAAGGTAAATGGAAGGGTGAAGAGCAGGCCCGCGCAGGCATCCGCAAGATATGAAAGAAAGATGACAATGGGACCAATGGTTTGTAAATGAATTCACTTTGTAATGTACCACAATAGTTTTCATTATTCTGACCTAGGTTTCGACTCGAATTTAAGTCATTATCAAGGTCCAACTTCGACTCAAACCTAGGTCGGAATAATAAAAACTATTGCGGAACATTACAAAGTGAATTTATTTACAAACCATCGCAAAGTCACCATCAAAACCATGCACGGAAATTGGAGCCTCCTTCGTCGACCTTCGGCCGGCAATCCGATCATGTTGGATCCCTCTGATAAGTTCTGGTGTCCAATACACAGCCGAGGCAGCTAGCTGTGTAGCGAGTAGCTTACTCGATCACTGTAGACCTTTTTTAGGATAGAGTGTAGGGCAGAGAGAAGGTCAGCTAGTGGGTCGAATCGGGCACCGTCGCGAACAAAATTTAATAGAAAAAATATCCAAGAAAGTGACACGTCTAAATAGAACAGTAAGAGGCCATTTAAAAAAAATAGCAGTAATTTAACTTGGAATATACCTAATAAGCGAGTTGTAATGAGAATACACTTTCCGGGAATGGGCTCATTGATAAATCCTTTTCTGTCGTGGTAGTAAACTGCCGTAGCTTAAGGAATAAAGTAGCTGACTTCTACCATCGAATTGAAACTACTGACGCAGACTTAATTATAGGGACGGAAAGTTGGTTGTGTAACGAAATCGCAGATAATGAAGTATTCCCGAAAAATTTCACAGTTTATAGAAAAGATAGAGTCGAAAGAAACGGGGGAGGAGTTTTTATTGCAGTGAAGGATTGTTATATTAGTAGGAGGGAGTCATTCTCCGACGACCAAGTAGAAAGCGTATGGTGCTCCATTCAAAATCCTAAAGCAAAAACAATCTGTGTGCGCGCATATTATAGACCACCAGATACCCATGTAAGCTAAATATTAGGACTCGAAAGTCAACTCAGTAAGTTAACCACTCAAAAAAACGACTGTCATATTATAATCGGTGGGGGTTTCAATCTTCCGTCCATAGACTGGGACACGTACAGTTTTATCACTGGGGGGAATGACAAAGACTCGTGAGTCACTTCTTTATACATTCACATCTCACTAACTACATCAATTAGTCACTGCTCCAACTACAGGGAAAAATACACTTGATCTTTAAGCGACAAATATTCCAAACATGGTTGTAAACATAGGTACGGATAAGGGAATAAGCGACCACAAGATAGTTAAAGCTAATTTTTCCGTAAGCATGATCAAGAAACATAATCCACAAAGAAAAATCTACTTGTTTAATAAGGCTGACTACGAAGGTATGAAACGAGAGTTGCAAAAGTCATTTACTAATTTTCAAAAATTAAGTATCAACAGTAATACTGAGGTTTTGTGGAATACTTTCCTCAACGTTACACGATTAGCAAATACATACCAAGTAAATGGAAAAGAGCCAATGCAGAGCCTAGGTGGTATAACGCGGAGGTTAGGAAAACATTAAAGCGCCAGAGAACATGTCATGCTAGGTTAAAAAATGCAAACATTAACAAATCGTCCGAAGAACTATTTACAGTCACCGAAAATTACAAAATATCTAAACTCTTAGCAAAAAAAAGCGTGCCGAAGGGCGTTAGCTGATTTCAAAAGTAAATTACTGGGAGGACACTTGAAAGATAATCCCAAGGCATTTTGGTCGTATGTTAGGGACACTCAAGGAAATAAATCAACAGTACACACATAAACATAAAAAGTGCGTAGCAGTCACCTTTTGGAAAAAGAAAAATAGGCCAGGTAGGGCTTACAGAATTAATAATACGGAAATTATTCACGCCGAGTCTGTTAAGTACTCAGGGGTCACAATTACTCACGACATATATTGGGGAAAACATATTCGGAAAATATGCGGTCAAGCACACAGGAAGCTAGGTTTTATCAAGAGAGTACTCGGAAAATGTGATGAGAAAGTGAAAGAACGTTGTTATTTTTCAATCATCAGGCCTCATCTGGAATATGCTGTTAGTGTATGGGATCCATACGAAGTGGGGTTGATATCAGAGTTAGATAGCGTACAGCGAAGAGGAGCTAGGTTTGTGAAACGATGTTACGATAAGTTGGCTAGTGTGTCTGGACTGTTAGAAGAATTAGGATGGGAATCGCTATCACAGCGTAGATTAAATTATAGGCTTAACCTCCTAACTAAATTTCAGGAAAATCATTTCTCTGACGACGTAAAAACATAGCATTAACCCCTTCGTACTACGGCAGATTAGATCGCGCCAATAAAATTAGAGAGCTAGATTGTAGAACCGATAGGTATAAAATGTCATTTTTTCCGCGTACCATTCGGGACCATAACAGCTGTGATCGTCGTCATGAATAGTGCGAATAGTGAGATTAGCTAGATTGTAGATCTTTCTCTTTATATTCTATACGTTCTAATTTATGCATGATGTAAATATTGATGTTCTTATTTATGAATTTATGATATTTTGAATCTATAGTGGTAGTCCTTGTATCCCTTGCATGTTGGAACGATTGACGATAGAATGTTTCTTGGTTATTAGATTTTTAATTGGCGCTTTGCATGTGTGGTACGAGGGTTTCAACGTAGTTTCGGTGTTCTACCGTATCATTCATCCATGCCTGGTATGGAAGCACCCCCTGCCACACACCCATTGGGTGACTTGCAGAGTATGACGTAGAAAGTGGTTCCACCAAGTGAAGCCCGAGAATTTGACATATAATGGGACCAATTGGTCATTGATGCCTAACTTCACATCTGACAGCATGATACTGCGTTTTAAGTTTTATACTCATTACACTCAAATAGGGAGGTGATTACAATGAAAATTTTCCACCCTTTTCAGTAATATAACTCCAGCTCTCTGTTTGGAAAGTTGGTGCTCAATCCTCGGCGCTAATATATTTCCCGTAAGCCTCGAGACCATGATCAACATAGAGGAAGGTGCCAAATTTAGACCATTTTTTTATTTATTTAATATTTTCATTACTAATCATTCATCATAAAACATCTATGCTGTATAATTTTATTCGTAGTATCCTCTTTTATTTATTACTAACATATTTGCAATGTATTACTCTTAAGATACCTACATTCAGTGGAAAAAACGATCGATTGCAAACGGTCAAAGTTGGGAAACCGGTTGCCTAATCTGGACTCACAGTTACCTAACATCTACATCTACATCTACGTAATACCCTGCGAGCCACCAAGAGGGTGTGTGGCAGGGGGTGAAGATCACCAAACATGCATAATAGTATGAATGAAAATTATTACCAGAATTGAGATAAGAGAACGGCCTACAGAATTAAAGTCGGGTAGGAAAAGTACAGACGTATCGTTCGACGATAACATCAGCTGAATGTTGGACCGTACCTAAGTTGGACCGTAGGAATAAAACTACGCAAAATATTTAATCATAGCTAAGTAATTAAAAATATTAACAAATAAGTTGTCACCACATAGTACTGCCAACTCAAATGCTTGAAATACTCGTAGGGGGTGGGG
Source organism: Ceriagrion tenellum (assembly GCA_963169105.1). Lineage (NCBI taxonomy): Eukaryota > Metazoa > Arthropoda > Insecta > Odonata > Coenagrionidae > Ceriagrion > Ceriagrion tenellum. Next base: position 44,434,041 of record OY720637.1, read on the forward strand.
GGGAATACAAACGCGGTTCAATTTCGGCAACCTTCACCTATTAAACTTGATTGCACCCGGCACTCGGAATAAAACAGCAATATTTTTCATAACCAAGGAACCCCAATGATGGGATACAAAAAGCAAATTAGAATGACGAGAGGAAGAAAGATAAATGGGCGAGGAAGTTGGCTGGATGAAGTGGAGATCTGCAGCCAACCAATCTTCAGATTAATTAATGCCTGCTGATTAGGATTTTATAAAGCAACATTAGTAGCAATGCCACGCAAACTATTAACCCGAAATGATATAACTGATATAGTTCAGAGGTCAAACAAATAATCAGTATCAAGATCCATCCAAATGTTGTTTGATTCATAATTTTATTGCGATACATTGTTTCTAAGATCTTTGACCCTCACATGGTAAATTAGGTTTTCTAATTGTGCTAAAAATCTCAACATCATTATTAACAACTCACCTGGAAAAATGTCCTGCATGATTGGACTTTTGTATGATTTAAAGCTACATCTAATTATTACCCTGTAAGCCACCACATGGGTGTTTGGCAGGGGGTTCTTATCACCAACATGAATTAGAGTGAAGAAATTAACGTTCACCAACATGCACTATACTATAGGTATTCTACAATTTCTACAGAAACGACAAAAATAATCTATTATGTAACTATATAAACGCGACGCTGAGTCGTTCAGGGAACATGCAAAACATGGTGCTAGCACTACTCGACAGATTTAGATACATGCATTAGGAGGCATATGAATTAATCAGCTACACTACCTGTCAACTAACCTACTTCAAAGTCTAAACGCAGCCATTATGGTCTCTAATCGATCGCGGAAAAAACGACATTTGAAACCTTTCTATTCTACAATCTATTTCCATTATTTATTCTCATGATCTGAACTACCGTATTATGTTGGAGTTCGTAAGATAACTGATAATTTCCTCGAAAAATAAATTGGTTTTAGTTCCTTGTTGCACTATTTATCAGTCGGATTAATAATAATAACCTGTAGTTGTGTTTTAAATAGTGTACCGCATGGTAGCATGTTCATCTACGTATCTCTCTCCTAGTTTCTGGTCTGACCGCGCGTTGTCATCCCGACTGTCTTTGACTGCGCATAACAGCTGGGGGAAAGCGCGCGGTTCTGATTTGAACCAAGATGAGTGTTGAATGCCTGGTGTGGAATAACGGGAATAACTAAGTGACACACATCTTACTGTAGGCGTCATAATGGAGTGCTAATGTACTTTGAAAATTAATATCTGAGTCCGTGAAAATGCTACTGCAATGCTATATACACCGCTTTAACATAATTTTATTCAGATTTCAGCCATGTTTTTTATTATATGATAAAGCCAAAAATGTAGCCACACCAATGCAAAAATCGACTCTGCGCACCCTAAATCAAACAGTTTTTTCAACTTCACGAACTTTGTAACTCAGAATAGGAAAAACTACGTAATCTACAGCATTGATTCTCCACCAAAAGTTGCGAGAATTTATAAAGACAATACATGGCAAGCGTAAATTTTTATAACGCATATTTTGATGTTAATGAACTAAAATGTTTAAAGATTATATAGTCCTTCAATTAAAGCCGGGTCAAAGAATTAAAGACGTAAAACCTTTTTAATTTAATTGGAAATTTTCTATGAACCGTAATCTGTAAAGTAGTGGTGGATTGCGCGGTATTTCGTAGATGTAGATAAGTAAAGACCAATATCTCTTCTCCGGTAGATTCCTTGTGCTCAGAGATACTGAAATTTAACGTATACGAGACTTTAATACGGAGTGTTAACTTTTTCATTTTAAGCTATTAAATAAAATTCTGTTTCACGGCATTTTATTATTTCGGCATAATATTTTTGAACGTGTATTTGGCAGCATGATGCTATCCATTAGTGTATTTATCTTTTGCAGATGACCCCGACATGGGGACTGTGAAGGCCTGTGTGAAAATACGAGTACGTTTGTATTTTGTACTTTATTATTGTAAGGGAATAAATTTTTCTCGGTTTTATGTATTCGGTGTATATGTTGTAAATATGCTTCTAATCAAAGTGATGCATTTTTCATTTCAGAGGACGTCTCTTAAAGAAGTATTTTTAATGAGAAGGAATTTGTTGAAGGGGAGTCTGAGTAGAGATGTAAAGAAAATGCTGATGAAAACTCTAATTTGGACCGTGACGCCGTATGGGTCGGAGACTTGGACATTGCGAAGGGAGGATGAACGTAGACTTGAGGCGCTTGAGATGTGGGTGTGGAGAAGGATGGAGAGGGTGAGCTGAGTGGCGAGAAGGACGGACGAGGAGGCATTGGATATGGTAGGAGAGGAGAGGAATCTGGCGGCGGAAGTTCGGAGGAGGCAGGAGAGATGGATGGAGGACGTATTGAAAGGAGAGGGAATTCTGAAGAGGGCAATAGAGGGGAGAACACTGGGGAAGCGTGGAAGAGGAGGAAGAGGATATGAATTCTGGACGAAATAAGAAGAGGAAAACGACATGAGGATTTTAAGAGATATCTAAAAAAATTGTAGCATGACGAAGGTAGGATGTGCATAGACTTGAGGCATTTGAGATATGGGCGTGGAGAAGGATGGAGAGGATAAGTTGGGAGGAGAGAATGACGAACGAGGAGGTGTCGAATATGGTTGGAGACGAGAGGAGGCTAGCGGCGGAGGTTCGTAGGAGACAGGAGAGATGGGTGGAGGACGTTCTGAAGAGAGAGGGAAAGTTGAAGATAGTAATATAGAGGAGAACACTGGGGAAGCGTGGAAGAAGGAAGAGGATAGGAATTCTGGAAGAAATAAGAAGAGGAAGGCGATATGAGGAACTTAAGAGAGACCTAATGGTGGAAAGGAGAACGACATGCCCGAAATTGGGATGTAAGAATAAGTACTGTCTATATCTACATCTACGTAATACCCTGCGAGCCACCACGAGGGTGTGTGGCAGGGGGTGAAGATCACCAAACATGCACTATTGCCATGTACGTAGGATATATAATGTAGACATGCTAGAAAATAGGGTCATAGTTTATTAGTTACTACAGTAGATTATTAGTTATTGCAAGTAATTGCAGTAGTTATTACAATAGAATATTAGTTACTACGGTATAGTACAGGTTAAAATCTACATAATAAGGAAGGGATTATTGGTTGTTATTACATGCATCATGCACTACAGACTACTCTAACTATATTTCACCTATCTATCCCTTTGCTACGCTGCCTATTGTTCTCTCTTATGGTACGCGGAAAAAATGACATTTTAAATCTATCGGTACGACAATCTATCTCTCTAATCTTGTTAATATGATCAAACCTAGCATAATACGCAGGGGTTCCTAAGATATATCTAACTTCATCAGTGTAAAAATCGGTTTCGAAATTACTTAAAAGGTTTAACCTAAACTTTAACCTGCGTTCTGATAGTAATTCCCATCCGAGCTCTTCTATCCATAAACCATAGCCAATCAGCTGGAAGAATACTAAAATGAAATGAAGACGTCTCCGGCTTAACGCTATCGACTTGTTTCAAAATGTGAAAATGAAAAATAAACCTTGACTCAAAGGCTCCCGGCTTCGTGACTGCGTCATTTATTTCAGGATGAGTTACAACGCAGTTATGGAAATGGTTGGTTTCAATAAATCATTTGGGATTTGCAAATCTGTATTTTTAATTGCCACAATGTTCTTTTCGGTAGAATCATCTTCCTCGGATAATTCGGTCCTCCTTAAATAAATATCCATCAGAATCTATTATGGTAATCCCCACTGCTAGAGGACATTTTTATGGACGAACTTGCGGATATGGCGGTAGTTTGAGAGAAATATTATTTTACCAAGAAATCAGCGATTTTGGGCTCATTTTCGAGAAAAATAGCTCACTATTCCAAGGGCAATAAAATAACACCCCTCTACCTAACCATTTCCAGAGATTTTTGACGTAAAATACCAGTCCTTTCACATGAGAAATGGTAAATATTTGCACTCCAGAGAGATAAAGTTTTAAATATTAGGAATTTCCAACAACATCTTGTAAAAAATTAACTATGCGTAGCTTATGTCTTTTCTTCATTATTAATTATAGTAAATCATTGTCCCCGTAGTATTTTTTTTCAGAATCACAAAAATCCTTCCGTTGCGAAGGAGTTTTAAACGTACCTAGTGAAAATATTGAGTGAAGTTAGAGACAAATATGAATATTTTTATCTAATTATTTCAAAACTGAGTCACATAAAAGTATATAATTGTACCATAAATGATGGAATATTCAATTCATGCTTCCCACAACTGCTGAAGTTTAAACGAATGCTTCGTATATGGTCTCCATTATAACTAGGGAACTATCTCCCTCAAAGTACCTTCATGAACAGTTTGGCTATGTTTTGGCTATGTATGACATGTTGGAACGATAAACGATATAATGTTCCTTGGCTTGTAGATTTTAATGGGCGCGTTGCATGTGTGGTATGCAGGTTTCAATGTAGTTTCGGTGTTCTGCCGTGTAATTCATGCATGCCTGGTGTGGAAGCACCCCCTGCCACACACCCTTTGGGTGGCTTGCAGGGTATGACGTGGATGTAGATGTACCGAGGAATACCATTTTGTGAGGAGCTTCTCGAAGCAATGGACTTCAGAAAAATGAAATCTTGACTCCCCACGCCCCTCAACCCATCAAACTTAGGATCTCGTTCCCCGTAACATCTGTGGAATATTACGACAATGGTGGTGGAGATAATCGAGGGGTGAGCCCTTTGATAGGCAGCGGGGGTAAAAACCCGATAACTTCACGCATTCGGTTCGGAGGGGGACATTGTGCTTCCGCGGCGCGCAACCGATCCCGCGACCGCGGCGCCGGCCCGGGGTTGGTCAGAATGCGCTCCGCGAGCGAAGTACGTGATTACGCAACAGCGGGAAGGGGGGGGGAGGAGCGTGGGATGGGTGGGAGGGAGAAGAGGAGGGGAGAAGAGTGAGGTGAGGGGATTGGCGTTGCATGGAATATTCACGAAGGAGCCTGGTCATCGGCCCGGAGAGTCGACCGAAGTAGGCCGCGGCCTTGAGGGTCGTCTCCGATGGAGAACAGTCGTACAGGGAGAGGGATGAACCCCCTCTGCACATAATTATTCACGGCATTTCAGATTTATTATGGTAGTTTGAGCGAGATAGTTCCCTAGTCCCTACGTAGATGTAGATGTATAGGCTAATCCTCTTAACTAAATTTCAGGAAAAACATTTCTCTGACGACGTAAAAAACATACTATCAACCCCCTCGTACTACGGCAGATTAGATCGTGCCAATAAAATTAGAGAGGTAGATTGTAGAACCGATAGGTATAAAATGTCATTTTTTCCACTAACCATTCGGGACTATAACAGCTGTAATCGTCGTCATGAATAGTTCGAATTGTGACAATAGGCAGACAGTAAATCTTTTTCTTTATATTCTCCTCTTTCTTATTTATGCATGATGTAAATATTGATGTTCTTATTTATGCATGATATTTTGAGGATTGCAAATTTGCAAATTTCTCGGAGAAATGAAAATTTCACACTCCATTAAATATGTGTTTCCACCCAAAATGACTTACAAAATGTATGCATTACGCTGCAGCCATTAACCACACATTGAGAGGTTGGGGTGGAAAATACCCAAACTAAAACCGGGCTTTTCGGTTATGATTATTCAGATATATGGAAAGGGCCCAAGTTGGCCGTTGACTTTCCCCAACTGCCTTTCCCACCACCCCCTTTGTTATTAACTCTTGTTTAAACAATTCCGTAAACATTACCGTTGTCCTCTCCTAAAAGTGCCATCATATCAACGCTTAATTTAAGTCGACACGCCACGGCCTTCTGCATTCTACCGCTTAATCTCACATTTGTTTACCAACGAATCACATATTCATTATCCTATTGTTATAAACAATAGAAAATATAACATGGGCTGAAAAATGGTGAATATAACTCACTATAACCTGATGTCCGCTATATTAGTTTAAACAGTGGTAACACGCCAATCACATCATCAGTAAACACCTCCACTGTTATTAAACAAATAATTATAAACAATATCGTTCGTTCATTATTAATAATGTCTTCTCTCTTTCGACGAAAGCCAGTGACGACTCCACCACGCATTAAGTATCGTGCTACTCTAGAAAGTGTCGTCACATCCATTTGTGTACATAAGAATATCGTTTTATTTAAGCAAATACGTTGAACAACACAAGCGATTTATTAATTCATTTATCACAGATAATCTCCACCGCCTGCCATGAACTATTACTCACGCTACTATGCCTTGTGGCCAGTACTAGAAACTGTAACAAGGGCGTGGTTTGTCCGCCATCTATGTTAACCCCGATTTGCCTGATACGGGTTGTGGCACTAATTCTGTAATTTTACAATATTTTTCCTCGACAACATACTATAAATCAGCATGAATTTACTTAATAATAAGAGAAGAATTTATTACTCACAATTTTAGCACAATAAACCCCAAGTCATTCTGTTCTTACGCGAGAGAGCTCCAGGGCGAATCTTCGACAGTAGCGTCTTTACTGGATACAAACGGCAAAGTGGTCACCAGCAGCATCGACAAAGCCAATTTATTAAACCATTACTTCGAAAAAGTATTCACTGAGGATGACACATTTCACAATTTAGACATTCCTGACTTTACGAGCGGATGGCTGACATAACGATTCAGCGTGATGGGATAACTAAACAACTGCGTTCGACTAAAAGTAACAAGTCCCCAGGTCCAGAAGGAATACCTGCAGGCGTGATCAAGGAGTTAGCGCCATAGATTGTACCATTCTTAGAAATTATATTTAACAAATCATTATCCAAAGGTAAGGTGCCCTGAGACTGGAAAATAGCCAATGTCACACCGATATTTAAAAAAGGAAATAGAAGTGACCTAGGAAATTATAGGCCTACATCTACAAAAGGCCGTGCAAGCCACCACTAGGGTGTGTGGCACGGGGTGATTCCACACCAGGCATGCAGCACTCATCCCAGTCCAATCAGAACTGCATGCGGTCCCCGGAATGCCAGGCACAGGCCAAAGCATTAGGACAACAGTACGCAGTCAGACTACAAACTAGGAGAGTGATACGAAGAAGAACATGCTACCATGCAGCATACTACTCAAGAGATAACTAATTGTTAGTATTATAAATGCGACAAATACATAGCACTAAAAGGTACTAAGGCATGCAGGAGTATATCATGCTGGAGATTGCATGCGAGGCATGAGATTTCATCTACAACTCATGTTAAGATATTTAGCACTACTGAAAAAACCTATTTTACCTAGTCAGTATCCTAGAACTGATCTATCACAAGTATAATGCCATGGGGGAGATCAGTGGGCAGCGTGGCAAGGGGATGGGTAGGTGAAATATAGTTAGAGTAGTCTGTAGTGCATGATGCATGTAATAACAACCAATAATCCCTTTCTTATTATTAGATACTAACCACCTAGCTGCATGTGACCCTGTTCTCTAGCATGCCTCCCTTAAATATCCTACTTGCATGGCAATAGTGCATGTTTGGTGATCTTCACCCCCTGCCACACATCGTCGTGGTGGCTCGCAGGGTATTACGTAGATGTAGATGTATTATGGTCCCTTATTGTATGTGGAAAAAATGACATTTTAAAACTATCGGTTCTACAGTCTATATCCTCAATCTTATTCCTGTGATTGTTCCTACCATAATAGTTGGGCTCTAGCAAAATATTTTCAACGTCGCACAGTGGGTTGAAATAGAAAAAAGCTGGCCAAAATTCAAAAAGTGATTTTTTTCAAGCCAGGAAATTGAAACTTTGCATTAATATTCTCAAAAGACCTGTGCATACCATGAGGTAAAGCATTTTCCTTAGTACTCCACAATTAACAATTTGCATGAGGTCAAAATTGCACGAATTTCGCAAAAATGGTCTACACTCAATTTTCTCACGAAATCTTAAAAATCAAGCCCTTCCTTAACTTTTATGGGTAAATTTTGGAATAAAAAATTATGTAATTCAATGAGACAGTTTTTTATCTTTGTTTTAATGTAGTCTACTTACATTTTTGTGATTATTTACCAAATATATTCAACCAAATAGCGGACCCTCATTTTTGGTCATTTTTTAAATATATGTGGAGAAATAGTTATTTGAATCCTCAAATATCACAAAGTAACTTATATGGGAAAACTCTAAAAAGCTTCCACAGTGCGAATCCGATGAGTTATGCTGCGATCGTTTGCAATGCCGAATTTCACATCAGTTTTTCGATCGCGCGGTCGAGTCTGGTCCAACCCGCCTGCAATTTGCCTGGAATTTGCATAGTTTTTCCAGTTTTTCTTTTCTAACATGTGTTAACAACGTTGAATTATACTCTTGCACGGAGCAAATTAGAATATTGTTGGGTTATATGGAACCCATATATAAAAAAGTATAGAGGAACAGCTAAGAGAGTCCAGAAAAGGATTTTGTGGTTTCTTTATTACGTTCGATACCTTGTTTACCCCACTTTTGAAAATCTTGTTACGTATGAAGAATTATTGTCAATGTTTTATTTTCTTTAGCTTAGTGATAGAAGAATATTAAATGATTTTTTGTCCCTACATGATGTAATTGATAAAGGAGATAGCTCTAACTTGTGATGCAAACTAAATATGTTTATTATAAATAACAAAGGCTGACACATGAGGGCATTTTACATAATGAATGTAAATAGTAACCACTGTAAAAATATTCCCATGAATATAACATGTGCAACATTAAATACTGTGTGTAATGACTTGAATTATTTGAGGACAGGAAAACCTTTTACATAAAAGCGTGTAATAAATTGTCAGCACTCATATCGTTATACTGCAAATCATGATAATGTATAAATGTGTTTTTTTGGTCAGCTTGACTACTTCTTGCAATTATAGTAATTTTAAACATTTATATTTGTTATTGGTCACCCTTTAATTATATTTAAATATTCGGTAAACTATAAAATCAATAAATTTAATTCAATTCAATGCAGGGCCCCTCGGGCCTTTGCACCACTCCAATATGATCATTAAACCTTCCGAAGTCTTAAGGATCACAAGTGGAAAATTTTGTTTTTAAACCGTCAACGGATTTGGAAGTCTGTAGCGTCCAAACAAACAGCATTTCCATTTTATTTATATAGATTTAAGCATCACTCTTACAAAAGTTTAGTGATAGAGGAGGCATAATACTCAAAGAATCAATTATGATACTTGATCGAACAAAGCTCGTTATCATTGAACAAAGGAGACAATCAAATCATCCCTTTCATTTTAATCCATCAAATTTTAGGGTGTCCGATTCCTCTATATTTCGCAACTCAATTTAACTCCCTGAGCCCACCAAAAATTTCCGAAAGAAAAAGGTTGTTCATTTAAGCAATTCTTAATAGAACCAGCTTCATACACAACGCTGCATGCAACCAGATTTTAGGAAACGGTACATGCTATACACCGCAATAAATAATGATTCATGAATTTACCAATTTGCAACTGACTTTACGAATCACTTAGTAAAATATTTTTCGTGAGCACATAAAAAATTCACAACTTCAATCCCACGTCACATTAATTCTGGGGTAAATTATTCATGAAATATGGGGAAACACTTAACGTCAAATCCTTGATTAGTGCAATGTAATGATGAGATTTCAGAGCAAACGATCAAAGTATTAATTACTGCCCTCAACGTCGAATTTATCTCCTTTCAATTTTAACCCAACTGGTGTCAAGGAGAGGTTGGCCATCAAAGATAAATCGAGCATGGCACAGATGTCATCTCTCATAATTTTTTGACACCTTGAAGGAACAAATTACTCCATAATTTGTATCCATATATTTCTACACATGACAGATATCACCTATGTCTAAGGTAAGGCGGACTGTGAACGAAAAACAAATAAGTTTCTCATCTCGTATGCCCACCTTGAGGACGTCGTGACTCAGAGGGAAGAGTGTTTCGCTGTAGACAGGGGTTCGAATCGTTTTCCACCTCCCTGAGAACATCCCAACGCTGTATTATTTTCGTGCCTAACAAATCTTTCGGAGAAAAAACGATGAATCCTGATTTGAATGGGTGAATTTTACATGCCAATGGTGAGCTCTATTCATCCGCATCACCGAAATACCACCACTAGGGTTTGTGGCACGGGGTGAATCCACACCAGGCATAAAGCCCTCAACCCAGCTGAAATCAGAACCGCGCACGTTCCCCCGGAATGACAGGCGCAGGCCAAAAGCAGTCAAGATAACAGTGCCCAGTCAGACCAGAAATTATGAGAGAGGTAACCAGGCTACGTAGACGAACATGCTACCATACTGTACACTAGTAAGAAACAACTACGGGTTAGAATTATTAATCCGACTGATAATAGTACTACAAGGTACTAAATCATGCAAGAGATATATCATATCGGAAATTTCAAACGAGGTTAGTTGCTTATAATGATGTTAAGATTTTTAACACAAATGCAAAACCTATTTTATCTAGTTTAAGATTAGAGATAGATTGTCGCACCGATAGATTTAAAATGTCATTTTTCCCGCGTACCGTAAGAGAGAACAATAGGCAGTGTAGCAAAGGGATAGGTAGGTGAAATATAGTTAGTCTGTAGTGCATGATGCATGTAATAACAACCAAAAATCCCTTTCTTATTATGTAGATACTAACCATCTAGCTGCATTTGACCCTGTTATCTAGCATGTCTCCATTAAATAACCTAATTGCATGGCAATAGTGCATGTTTGGTGATCTTCACCCCCTGCCACACACCCTCGTGGTGGCTCGCAGGATATTACGTAGATGTGGATGTAGATGTAGTGAGTGTCAAAGTATCATTGAACTATCGCAATTATTATGGTCCCTCATTGTATATAAGTGGAAAAAATAACATTTTAAATTTATCGGTTCTGCAGTCTATATCCTTAATCTTATGCCTTTGATCGTATCTACGAAGATAGTTTGGCTCTAGCAAAATAAGTTGCCCTTCCAAAAAATAATCTACATCAAACTTACTATGATGAACTGTAAGAAATTTAATGCGGGTATTAGCTCCTGATGACCAAATTTTTCCGAGGAAATATTATCAGAGTGTCAATTTTAGCAACATAGCCCAAAGAGTAACATAAACTATCTCGTTTCTAGGACCATATTGGTTGCTAAAGAGACTTTGAAGTAGATCAGTCGACGGGTCAAGGGATCAGGATATCCAGGTGGTATTAGGACACCAGCCGTGCCGAAACAAATAGTTTCTGTAGCATTGGTAGCATTCCTAAAGTGTATTGCATGTCGGTGAAAGTTACTCGTAGATTATAGTATACGGATATAGGTTGTGGAAAAGAAAGATTTAAAATGTCGTTTTTCCCGCGATCGATAATAGACCATAATGGCTGCGTTAAGACTTTTAATTAAGTTTGTTTACAGGTAGTGTAGCTGCGTCGCTCTGAAATGCAATAGTTCTGAATACGTAGATGCATGGAGTAATACGTGGATGTAGTGCACAGGTGTTACGGGCGCGCGGGGAAGATCTCGAGAATATTCTGGGCGGAGGGCTTTCACCCACCAATCGAAAAATTCCTCTAGACGTTGACCCTAGCTTCCTCCCTCGAAGGAGAGGAGGGAGGGAAAAGGAGTAGGCGTGGGATAGGGAGAAGAGCGTCCGAGGGTATCGACCCCTGTGACTCAACTCACCGAAGCACTCAAACGAACCTCATTCGAAAGAAAACAACCTGTTACAGGGTCGGATTAGAGTTCGCTCGCTTACGGTCGAACCAAGAAAACCCTTAGGTTGCACTCGCTAACAGACGCGTAAATTTCCGACAAGCGATCAGTGGCCGCGATCAACGTCTATAAGTAGAGGACTGCGCACATACTCTCTCCTACCACGAGGAGAAGGGTGCGTTGGGAAATTTCAAGGGCCAAGGCCCTAAGCAAAGGGTTGTTATTCAGGGCGAGCGATGGGAATATGATGGGCGGCGGGACCTGTCGACGGATGACCAAATGGGAAGTCCCGACCGACGGCGTCTCTCGCCCCGAAAAGGGGAAGGACCCCCCTTCTGGGACCCCTCTCTCTCTCGAGGGGTCCCTGAACGGCTTTCACCTCAGAAATACGTAGGT